>CM019075.1:45339457-46069457 GCA_009667805.1 Leptobrachium leishanense | reverse complement strand
TGAGAGGCGCGCATGCGCGCTTCTCACGTAAACCAGAAGCCAAGAAGCATGAAGAAGGACGGGAGCGGAAGAGGAGGGAGGTGAGTATAAAAAAATTAAAAAAAAGACGCCGCTGGAAAGAAGAGGATTTTAGGGTAAGTATTACAGTTACAAAAAAAAAAAAAACCGAAAGATTTATTAAGGGAATAGGGATAGGTTAGGATAAAAAAACGGGGGGGGGGTGATTTTTTGAGTAGAGTGTCCCTTTAAGCTGGCATTTAAACATGATGAGCATAAGACGATCAAAACGAGCTCAGCGCACAAAGGTGAAATGGCTCAGCAGTGAAGGGGTTAAAAAGGAAAAACACGTAAAAATTGGGTATTTCTAATCTCAGGACAAAATTTAGAAACTATTGAGCCGGAGTCTTTAGGGGATTAAATTTCAAGTGTGTATTTTCATCATAGATCATATTTCTTTTATAGTAAATTACACGATATGATGGATGTACTGGCTGGGTGGAATAGAGGTAACATCACTGCTCTGCATGGAGAGAGCCTGTGGAGTCATGGGTTCGATCCCAGCAAGAGCACCTCTCCAGTAAGTGTCCTTGGGCAAGACACCTAACGTTACATACTCGCCACCCAGGACATACTTGAAAACGAGAGAAGTCTCAATGTATCCTTCCTGGTAAAATACTTTCTCAAAAAAAAAATAATAATAATAATAATAATAATGTTATCTTTAGAAAGTCCATTTAATGGCGGGAAGAACTGTATAGGTGTGGGTTGCAAAAACGAGTAAGAGGAAAATTTGACCTAAACACAAAACGCACAGAAACTTAAAAACAGCAGCGGGCACTTTGACAGACAATGGTAAAACCGCCCGATCACTAAAGGGTTAAAACCCTATATCGACTTGCTCTATGAGTTTTCTCCTCTGGCTCCTGCATTTCTAGATTATGGAACATTAACATAGAATTAAAACTCTGCCTGTATTTCTAGATTACCACAGCTGGCTCATAGACATTTGTCAAGTCTTGGTATAAACGCTATATAGCATTGCTATCAAATTCCAGCCCCTGCAGATCTTTTGGAACTACAACTCCCATGATTCCCTGGTCACCTATAACAGTAAAAGTCATCTGGGAAGAATAGGCATCAACATCTGAGGGGCCGGAGTTTGGACAACCCGGCTATATACACAGCTCAAAAAAATGAAGGGAACACAAAAATAAGACATCCTAGATCTGAATGAATGAAATATTCTTATTATTAAGTACTTTGGTCATTACATAGTTAAATGTGCTGACAACAAAATCACACAAACATTATCAATGGAAATTAAATTGAGCAACCCATGGAGGTCTGGATTTGGAGTTACACTCAAAATTAAAGTTACACAGGCTGACAAAAAGTCCATCGGGTTCAGCCTTTCCCACATCACCTACTGCTGTTGATCCAAAAGAAGGCAAAAAAAAAATTAAAAAAAATAGTCTGAAATGCTTGCCAATATGCAACATACTGGGAAAAAAAATTCTTCTTGACCCCGGAATGGCGTCAGATTTCTCCTTGGATCAAGAAGCCTTTACCCACATATTAAATATTATAATTTATAACCCTTAATATTCTGTGTCTGCAGGAAGTCATCCAGTCACTTTTTAAAAGTCTGTACAGTCTCTGACCCAACCACCTCAACAGGCAGAGAATTCCACAGCAGAGAATTTCCAAAGTGGAAAACAACACTACAGGCTGATCCAACTTTGATGTAATGTCCTTCAAACAAGTCAAAATGAGGCTCAGTAGGGTGTGTGGCCTCCACGTGCCTGTATGACCTCCCTACAACGCCTGGGCATGCTCCTGATGAGGTGGCAGATGGTCTTCTGAGGGATCTCCTCCCATACCTGGACTAAAGCATTCCAACTCCTGGACAGTATGTGGTGCAAAGTGGCGTTGGTGGATGGCGCGAGACATGATGTCCCAGATGTGCTCAATTGGATTCAGGTCTGGGGAACGGGCGGGCCAGTCCATAGCATCAATGCCTTAGTCTTGCTGCCGAACTGCTACACACTCCAGCCACATGAGGTCTAGCATTGTCTTGCATTAGGAGCAACACAGGGCCAACCGCACCAGCATATGGTCTCACAGGGGGTCTGAGGATCTCATCTCGGTACCTAATGGCAGTCAGGCTACCTCTGGCGAGCACATGGAGGACTGTGCGGCCCCCTACACCATTATTGACCCACTGCCAAACCGTTCATGCTGGAGGATGTTGCAGGCAGCAGAACGTTCTCCACGGCTTCTCCACACCCTGTCACGTCTGTCACACGTGCTCAGTGTGAACCTGCTTTCATCTGAAGAGCAGTTGCGAAGCTGCCAATCTTGGTGTTCTCTGCAAATGCCAAACGCCTGCACGGTGTTGGGTTGTAAGCACAACCCCCACCTGTGGACGTCGGGCCCTCATACCACCCTCATGGAGTCCGTTTCTAACCGTTTGAACAGTCACATGCACATTTGTAGCCCGCTGGAGGTCATTTTGCAGGGCTCTGGCAGTGCTTCTCCTGTCCCTCCCTGCACAAAGGCGGAGGTAGCGGTCCTGCCGCCGGGTTGTTGTCGTCCTACGGCCTCCTCCACGTCTCCTGATGTACTGGCCTGTCTCCTGGTAGCGCCTCCATGCTCTGGACACTACGCTGACAGACACAGCAAACCTTCTTGCCACAGCTCGCATTGATGTGCCATCCTGGATGAGCTGCACTACCTGAGTCACTTGTGTGGGTTGTAGACTCCGTCTCATGCTACCACTAGAGTGACAGCACCGCCAGCATTCAAAAGTGACCAAACCATCAGCCAGAAAGCATAGGGACTGAGAAGTGGTCTATGGTCACCACCACCTGCAGAACCACTCCTTTATTGGGGATGTCTTGCTACCTGCCTACCTACCTGCCCACGTGTTGTCTATTCCATTTGCCCAACAGCATGAGGACTTGATTGTCAGTGTTGCTAGCTAAGTGGACAGTTTGATTTCACAGACGTGTGATTGACTTGGAGTTACATTGTGTTAAGTGTTCCTTTTTTTTGAGCAGTGTATATTTATTTAAATGGATTGCTAGCTCAAGCAGAGGCAAAACATTATATAAAACTTCCAGTGGAAAAGCAGTGTGAAAACCTTCAAACAGTGAAGGTTTCAGCAAAAAAATAAAATAAAATAAAGACTTCCTAAATGAGCTATAAAAATAAAGGTTTTGAATAATAATGACATAAAATTGCATCTGCCTTTGCCTGTAAATCACAATATAGGTTCCAAAGAATAAAAATGTTTTTCTCACAACTTTAACCAAACACATTCAGGAAGAAAGAATAAACGGAGATTGTTTAAAGACAAAGGAGGGAAAAAAATTCTTTACCCCGAAACAATTCAGCTTCTTGATTGCTAAACAGTCATGGACAGAACGTAAACGTGATGCCAGGAGAAAAGGCCAGCAGGGCATTTTATAAGCAATTACAGGATGGAGTAAATGAATATACCAACAGCATCGCAGCCAGGCCATCTGAAAATCACTTCCTTCAATTTAGACGTTGGTTACATTGTCCAAGTTATAGTCAAACAATACCAAAGGCACAAGAATTTCTGTCCGAGAGAAAATGCCAGGACTCGCAATCACTGGAACTGGGAAACACGCAACTGCTGCAAAGGAAGGCATCCCTCCCGCAACTGCTGCAAAGGATTGTCAATTTCTCCCTCAGAAAAAAATCCACGGTGCAGATCAGCATGCATTAACCACACACACACACACAGTAGAGGTAACATTACTGCTCTTTAACAGTGTAAACCGGTTTGAATCACGGCCAGAGCACCTCTCCAGTAAGTGTCTTTGGGCAAGACACCTAACGGTACATACTCGCCACCCAGGACATACCTGAAAACGAGAGAAATCTCAATGTATCCTTCCTGGTAAAATACTTTCTCAAAAAAATAAATACATACATTTTTTTTTTTTCTCTATGCCCAGATTGTCCCTTTAACAATCATGTCAACTTGCATATTGTTCCTGATAGCAGATTTCTTCTTTCCACACAAGCTTATCGCTGTTTCAGCATCCAGGTTGCAGAACCTGAGAACCTGTCCCATTTCCAAGCACTCTTCCATGAACAGCGACCCAATGCTGGGAGACTGAGGGCAGCGGCACACCTCCTCAGCTAAAGCAAATAGGATCGTCCACGGCTGAGGGATGAACAAACAGGACCCAGAGGGGCTTCGGGTGCAGATATTACGGTGCTTAGGTTTAAGAGGAAAAGGGGGAGAATATGATCCATCTTCCAGCGTTCGACATGTGCAGGTATTAAAACCAAAGAGAAGTTTTATGAAGTTTGTTACTGCAGGAACAGCAAAAGATCCGGCACAATAGCAGAACCCACAATGCAAGGACAGCACAATTGTTGTGTAAAGCATACAGCACCAGATATAGATATATATATAACTAGTATCGGTACCGATAACGGGACCTGCACAAGTACTTGGTACTCGTGCAGAGGCTCCAGATACCTGAAGCCAGCGCTGGGCTGGCTTGCCAGCCGGTTTCCTTATGGCAGTGTCCGGTGTGCTGCCAGGCTCCTCAGGCGTCTTCCCCCTCCGAGCGGCCACCGACAAAGAGTTGTGGCGGGGCCGCTCATTGGGAACCCCCAGCCGCGATCTCGTGAGATCACTGAGCGGCCAGGTTACAAACTCTGCCGGTGGACGGCTCGAAGGAGGAATACGCCAAAGGCGCCTGGCAGTGCGGGAGGGTGAGCTGGGGGCAGAGCAATATATATATATATCTGGTCCCATTGTAGAAGCGGTCACATGACTTTAACCCCTTCACTGCTGATTTCACATCTTTTTAAAGAAATAAAAAAATAAAAACACGTTTCTTTATTTTTTTATTATTTTTATTTTTTTCTTTATTTCTTTCTTTAAGCATGGTCAGGTTTGATATCATTGGAAAGGCCATGCTCTGGCCTTTCTAATTAGGGTTGCACCGATACCGATACTAGTATCGATATCGGTGCCGATACCGGGTACTGCAGGAGTACTTGGTACTCGTGCAGTACCCCCGATATTTTTTTCCGATACCGGAGGCCGGCATTGAGCCGGCTTGCCGGTATCCGAGGGGCTGCAGCTGCTGTCCTCACTTTGTTTAATACTTACCTTCCTTCAGCGCCGCCGGTAAAGTCTTCGCGCGCGCTCCTTGGAAGGACCCCAGCCGCGACCACGTGGGACCATGTGATCGCGGCTGGGGTCCTTCCAACGAGCGCGCGCGCGGAAACTTTCCCGGCGTCGCTGAAGGAAGGTAAGTATTAAACAAAGTGAGCAGCTGCAGGGCCTGTCCGAATGCAGATAGAGCATTCGGACAGGCCCTGCAGCTGCTCTCCGCTCATACTTACCTTCCTTCAGCGACGCCGGGAAAGTTCCCGCGCGCGCGCTCGTTGGAAGGACCCCAGCCGCGATCACATGGTCCCACGTGGTCGCGGCTGGGGTCCTTCCAAGGAGCGCGCGCGGAGACTTTACCGGCGGCGCTGAAGGAAGGTAAGTATGAGCGGAGAGTGGGGGGGATCCATGAACAGGGGGGGCATATCCATGAGCAGGGGGGCATATCCATGAGCAGGGGGGGCATATCCATGAGCAGGGGGGGCATATCCATGAGCAGGGGGGGGCATATCCATGAGCAGGGGGGGCATATCCATGAGCAGGGGGGGCATATCCATGAGCAGGGGGGCATATCCATGAGCAGGGGGGCATATCCATGAGCAGGGGGGCATATCCATGAGCAGGGGGGCATATCCATGAGCAGGGGGGGCATATCCATGAGCAAGGGGGCATATCCATGAGCAGGGGGGCATATCCATGAGCAGGGGGGCATATCCATGAGCAGGGGGGCATATTGATGAGCAGGGGGGCATATCCATGAGCGGGGGGGCATATCCATGAGCAGGGGGGGCATATCCATGAGCAGGGGGGCATATCCATGAGCAGGGGGGGCATATCCATGAGCAGGGGGGCATATCCATGAGCAGGGGGGCATATCCATGAGCAAGGGGGCATATCCATGAGCAAGGGGGCATATCCATGAGCAGAGGGGCATATCCATGAGCAGGGGGGCATATCCATGAGCAGGGGGGCATATCCATGAGCAGGGGGGGCATATCCATGAGCTGGGGGGGCAATTATCCATGAGCTGGGGGGGCAATTATCCATGAGCTGGGGTCAGGATATCCATGAGACCTGGGGGCTTTATAGGAGGTCTGTTCTTATTGGAAAGCGTCACATGACATAAAATAAAAGTATCGGTAATTGGTATCGGTGAGTACTTGAACAAAAGTATCGGTACTCATACTCGGTCTTAAAAAAGTGGTATCGGTGCATCCCTATTTCTAAGGATACCAAACATGACTCTGCTAGCTGTCAACAGTCGGGAGATATCGGGGTTCAAATGAACCCCCCATCTCCACCCCTATCTTTCCTTAGGAGTCAATTAGAACGTTCCCCACACGTCCTCAGCAGTGAAAGGGTTAAATAAAAGTATTGGTACTCGGCATTGGTGAGTACTTTTAAAAAAAGTATAGGTACTTATACTCGGTCTTAAAAAAAATGGTACCGGTGCATCGCTAACAGATTATAGAAATGAAGAACAAGACAGTTAAATGTCAAACATTAAAAAGAGCAGAAACCATGGGTTACACGGGTAGTGTCAGAAGCAAGCTAAGGGATTTCTCATGTCATTGTCAGGGGTAGCAGGTAACAAACTACAAATCACAATAACGATGATACAAACATTATGAAGCGCTACAAAACTAAGAGACATAAGAGGAGATACAGAAGAATGCAACATTGCTTCGAATTCCACGATGTGCAGAAAACGAATCAAAATATTCGATCATTAACCACGAGTTAATGTGTTGAAAAAGACGGGCAGCACAGACAGTGCCCTGAGAAATATGTTGTTTTTTTTAATTGAATAACAGAATTCTTTTATATATTTTTCACACGCTGCATTCTGCCCGTCGGTGTTTTATTTTCCTATTTAGAGAGACTTATACAGCCACGACGCTATGAGTCATATCACCTTGGAAACATGAGCAGAACAAGTACAGTGCGTTCCATCTCCGTGTATGGTGGAAATCGCCTATGTATTCAAATCGCTCTCCTACATTTAAGCTGTCGATTTCAAAACTATTAAAAAAAATAAAAAAAACATATCCCTGTGGCTCCATGCTAAACAAAACAGCTTTCAGTTTACTTGAATGGTCATTAAAGTGTTAAGCCCACCTGCCACGTCACGGCAACCTCTTTCAAGGTGGGGACTACCCTAACGAAACCATGAGTTTCTTACAAGCAACATGTCCTCCTGCTGCTTCTCAGCCAAGAGACAGAATGGTGGGTTTATACCCTCACCAGAAACATTTACAATTTGGGGTTGAAAAAGAAAAACACGGAAAAACACAGAAAGGAACAGCAGCAAAAAAAAAAAAAAAAAAATACCTGGCTGGGAATACAAGAAAATATACAAATATACACAAAAAAGCAGTTGTGTGTCTATTCCCTACCTGGGCGGCTGCGTAAACCAGGAGTATCCAGCCCACTTCATGTATAGAACACAAGAAAAAAGGTGGAAAGGTTTCTGGTGAGGGTATAAGGCTAGGGTCAGACTGAGGCAGTGCGAACGCGCGTGCAGGCGCACTTAATCACGGCCGCACTAGCAGCAAATGACGGGCAATGACGGCCAATATACAAAGTACGGTCGCACGAAAGTCCGGCTGCGCAACGCAAGTGGCAAACGAACGCATTTTGTCGAGAACATAAAACCGCTAGTACGGTTGTACAGAGTGCGCTGCGTCCGCTAGCGGCGTGTGTGCGTGAATTGGAGATGTCAGACGCTGCTAATGTCCGGCCAACATAACGTCCAGATGCACAAAGTGTTTTATTGATGATCCGTACAAAATCACGAACGCAAATGCGCATCGTATGACCGCTATCGCGTACTCCGTGAAAAAATGCGTCCATTCGTTCGAACGCACTTTTTCACAGACAACGTGAAAATGCGTTCGTCTGACCCTAGCCTTAATCTAAACCCACCATTCTGTCTCTTAGCTGAGAAGCAGCAGGAGGCCATGTGGTTGCTTGTAAGCAACTCTGGGTTTCATTAGGTTAGGCCCACCATGAAAAAGGTTTCTGTGACGTGGCAAGTGGGCTTAACACTTTAACCCCTTCACGATAAGCAGGCGTAGCCCGACAGGCAGGGGTTAACTACGGCAAGGTATACAGGTACGCCTAGCAACCAGGGGGCTCTAAATTTGGTCCGCCCACGCAGCCGACGTGCGTCATTGGTTGCAGGGGGACGGCCTGAGTTCAGACAGTCTCTCTGCAGCCAATGATGTGCGGTGCACACCAGCTGCAGGGAGGGGCCAAGGCAGCCCATTGAAGACAGCGGGGTGTACCTGAAAGCCCTGCTTCTTCAAGGCACACCCGCGGCACAGAATGTCCTGCGGTGTGAGGCGATTAATGGCCATTCAAGCAAACTAAAACCGTTTTTTGTTTAGCATGGCGCCACAGGAATAAGCACAATTGACAACCTTTTTTTATGCTCTATACATGAAGTGGGCTGGACACTACTGGTTTTCGCAGCCGCTCAGGTAGGGAATAGTGCGTGAAACCGCTTTAGGTGTAATATTTGGATTACCCTGCATGTAAAGCTGTTTGAAATGTTAATATGCCGCATTCGCTGCACTTTCTTTTGTACTCTTTTCACCTAGTTTTGTTGAGCTTTTCTAGGTTCAATCTGTATTCTGTTTTATCATACTGTACCTGAAACCATCGAAAACAAACTTTTCAAAATATACAGTGTATTTTTACAATACTGACCTGAGCGTAACAATAAATTTAACCCCTTCACTATGAAGCACTTTTGGTTACGAAGAAACTAGACAAAAGGAAAATTACTATTTTAACCCATTCACTGCTGAGCCATTTCACGTTTAAAAAAAAAAAAAACATTTTTCATCATTATATAATAATAATAATAATAATATTATTTCTTTACCTTAACCCCTTAAGGACGGAAGTAATTTTACAACTTTGGCGCTCTTTCGGAAGTGAAGTTTGCTGAAGTTTTTGCTCATCATGTTTAAACGCGGTTTTAAGTCACATATTATACCACCCAGACAAATTATATATCGTTCTTTCCGGCAGACTCGGAAGATTAATAATATATCATAATTATATATAAAAGTCATGTCCTGCCAGAATGCTATAACAAAAAATGTAAAAAAATTAGAATTCAATAAAATTTCAATCATCCACAGTGTATAAAGTGTTTTTTTTTCACATTTTATTATCCGATCCTTTGCGGTTATATTCTATGGGGTAGACTTGGGAAGCCCTTTTTTTTTTTTTTGGGTGGGGGGAAATTACGTGATTTTAGCTAAACCCCCCCCCCCAAAAAAAAATCATTGGTGAAGCATCATTGTTCACATTATAATAATTGAAATGTGAACAATAATGCTGCATCCAAAAAAAAAAAAAAAAGCACGGTTTTATTTTTTAATTAAGTTTTTTTATTCACTTTTATTTAACTTTTTTCATTGTTATGTTTGATATCGTTGGAAAGGCCATGCTCAGACCTTTCCATCGATATCAGGCATGACCCCCTAGCTGCCACCGATCAGGAGATAAAGGGGTTCAAAGAACCCCCCTATCTCCTGCAAGCAAAGAACCCCCCTATCTCCTGCAAGGGATTTCCATAGGAAATCCCTTTGCAGCTAGGGGCTTCCCCAGTTTGACATCATCGCGCATGATTTGTGTGAGCATATGAGAGAGCTCCACAGCAATAAACCTCACAGTAATGTGTGATGTGTGTATGAGCATTCAGTGTTATATGGAGTACTGATTTAGGAGTAAGAGTAGTTAAAAAAAATCCTTAAAACCCGGGGGGGGGGGTGACACCAACCCTAGTGATGCCACTGTCCACCCCTATCTTTCCTTAGGAGTCAATAAGGACGTTCCCCACACGTCCTCAGCAGTGAATGGGTTAAAGCTTACGGGTGAAATTAGGTTGATATGTTCCAGTGGCTGGTGATAAACTGGTTAAAAATCATGAAAACACATCATGTCATTTTCTCTACTTTCCCGTCCAACAAAAATGTTGTCCCAGCATAAAAAGTGGTGTAATCTTTGTGTAATGACCGAATAATTACATTTTTCCTAGTGTAAGAAATCTAATTGGTGCGACCGGTGAAAAATCCCTTTAACCCCATAAGGACCACTGACGTACATAGTACATCCTGGGGAAAATTCCCCTTGAGAACCAAGGACTTACTATGTATGTCATGTTTCTTTAAACCCCCTCCCTATACTCCCCTCTCTGGCCGGGGTCCCATGCCAGACTGGCTTCCTTGAAGCCAGCCAGACGTTTTTATGGGCCTCGGCCGTTGCGATGAAGTAATAAACGAGAAAGGGGAAAATTAGAGCTAAACACAAACCGCGCAGAATTGTAAAAACAGCAGTGGGTACTTTCACACTGACAATGGTAATATTGCCCGGTCACTATGGGGTTAAACTCAGCTTCAGCAAAGAAACAGCCCCCTCCTCCAGCAGGAGACCAGCTCCTGAAATTTCATTAACATGGGGAAAGTTGATGGCATAAAATAAAATAAAATATATATGTATATAGGCAGGGTCTATACATCAAACAAAGAGGTTTTAGTGCATGGTTCAGCAACCTTGGCCTCCAGAGGTTTTGGAACTGCATTTCCCATAAGGCTTGACCTTACTGGCGAGAGGCAATGCACCATGGTAAATGTAGTTTACATCTGAAGGGCCAAGGTTGCTGACTTCAACATGGAGAACTATAGTGAAACAACTGGTGCTTACTGAAAATACCCTCAATAATTCAGAGGGTTTTGGATAGCTCTCCTTTTGTCAGGATCTAACATAAGGCCGCCTAGATTGACCTCTGACACAGCTGAATTCAGTATTTTACAACATCTACATCAAAACTCAGAAAAAAACTGACGCTTTTAGTCCTGGCTGCTCCTTGAAAACGTATTCTACAATTTCAGATCCTTCAGTAAAAACACACATTTCCTCTTCTGTAAGGACCGAGGTGTAAACAATAAAACATAATAAAAACTGAAAAGAAGATCTGTTCTACCGGAACACCTTTTACTTTATTTAAACATGTATTTCTCACAGGAGCAATCACCAAAAACAAGATCCACGTTTGAAGTCACAAACCTTTACCTTTGTAATCTTATAGCAGGACATCAACAGCCTACCTCTAAATACCAGGGACGTGCAGTCAGGGCCTCCCCTGACATTTCACTAAATTAATGTGCTCACTGTGTTGTAATGACATGTGTATATTTAAACTGTAAATAAAATGTTATTTATTGAAAAAAGTTCTCATACTCACCTGCTCCACGCTCCCTCGCTTTTTTTTCCCCCGTACTTTCAGTTTGCAGGCTGCTGTGTGAGATTCACTACACAGACAGCAGGGGCAGCACTGAGCCAGCCAAGCCTACGCAATTTGCGCAGCTGAATGCTACACTAATTGCATAGCTCAAGCTGGCTTCCTGGTTCTACGCTCTTCAGTGCCTCCAGAGGCACTGAGAGCAATTGAAAGCTTGAGCGAATGCGAAAGCTCCATTCGCCTCAAGCAATTCTTTTTAAAAAAAAAAAAAAAAAAACATCCCCCATGGGAGGCAGAGCTCCCCATGGATTGATTGACGCAGGACCGTCATGTGACTGTTCTCGTCAGTCATAGGGGGTGGGGGCGGGCGGGCAGGTGTGGGCAACTACGGCCCTCAAGCGTTAAACTTTTGCGCACAAATCACCGCTGGAATTGCAATCCTCGCGGCTTTTTTCTTCTTCCGATCAATTGTGCGCGCAAACAGAACGCGCACAAATGCAGGCTCAGTGCCTTCTCGCGGAAAAATATTTGCACAGTTTTTTTCACCCAGCCAATCAAAATTAAGAAACACCTATCAAACGCAACTGAATTGCGTCTGCCAGAGGCATCGGAGACGGGTTCTGCGTCTATGATGCAAAATGAGCACATATGCTACAGTAATAATACACACCTGCCATCATCCATTATATTGTTGCTGCATTAATTTTTATGGGCTGTTTTTTTTTTTTTGGGTTAGCCAGGTTGTTCAGATATGCTGTTAGCACCAGCATTTAGAAGTTGCTAAAATTATGCACGCAAAAGGCTATGCGGTAATTACCGCAAAATAGATTGTAATACCATCCTCGTACCAGCGCACATTCGCATTTGCGCTCAAAATTTTAAAAAGTATAGGACGCGCGCAGTACAGTAAGCTCGCGCAGGTTCACCCGCGATAGACGATTGCATGCGGTTGTTGCGCTGACTATGTAATACGGGATTAGGCGCAAATGGTTTTACCCCTCGCGTTAATGTTTTTTGCGCCGGGAAGATTAGAATTTAGCCACAGATGTTTTGAAACTACATTTCCCGTGATGCTCGGCTGCTCATTAGATTTGCAGAGCCTCAAGGGAAATAAAGTTTCAAAACATTTGGAGGGCCGGGGTTGCGGAGCCCTGTTTTATAGGAACAATATGTCATTTTGCTGCCCTGTCCTGGGATAAATTCTGGTGTCATTTGTTTCGGATAAACATTTTATAAATATCTATTTATCAGAAACAAATTAGAAAGAAAAACCCATCTTGCGAGCATTGCTTATGATCCAAGAAATCTGTCTTTATGGAATCAAGAGGCATCTCCCCCCCCCCCTTGGCCACAGTTGGAAAACAAATGCTCCAAAAGTTTTACGTTCTTTTTACAGATCAACAATAGAACCAAGTCTGGGTGAAAGAATGAACTTTATGAACAATACAGGGTTATTCAAAGAGAATCGAAAAGTCACCGCATGTTCGGTGACTTTTCGTTCTCTTCAATTCGGTGCGATTTGGCGATCCCATTTCGGCGACCCTGCAGTGTATTCAGCAAGCGCCACAGGGACGTCGTAGTGCAGGGAAAAGCCGCCGCAAACCCGACGAACATTCACCGCAAAACCTGGCGAACGCACAGCGAAACCCGCAAAAACATCTGGATTAACCCCGCCGAACAGGAGGCGATCACAGCGCAGAGCAGCCGCCGGAAAAACCCGACACCGCAGACGAATTGAGTGAAAGAAAAAAAAAAAAAAAACCAGTACGCTTGAATGTTTGAAAAGTGAAACGCTGTTTGCAAAGAAACTACAAAATGAAAATGTCTGAAATTTACATTTAAGATCCAATGAATGATAATAAAAAGGGCTGTTACAGAAAAAAGAAACGATAAAAAAAATAAAAAAAATGCCTTAAAGATCCTAAAAAAAAAAAAAAAAAATTAAAAATAAAGGAGACTTTTTACTGCAGAATATTATAATAAACGGTTTATTAGATAATGAATTGAAATGGGAATATTTTTAACATTGAAGCCTATGGGATTCGCCTGAATAAACCTGTCGAATGAAACCCCCGAATGGCAGGGAAATTCGACAACTTTTCACTGCTGGTTTTTGTTCTCTGAATAGACGAAGCATTGCTTCTCTATGGGGATTTCACTGCCCTCGAACAGGCACCGTATGTGCAGGCAATTCGCCAAGATTTGGCGAACTGCCTGCTCTCTGGATAGCCGAATGGCCAGGAAAGGTAAGCGTACCCGGAATTTCACTGTTCGGTTACCTTTCGCCAGCAAGTCGGAGCTCTTTGAATAACCCTGTTAGTCTTTTTTCCCACCTACATAGCTACGATACAATCCCCCCACGCACATACAAGCGGCCCAGCGTCATTTCATCCACCATAATTTCACCCCCTATCAAATGAATCACTGGCCTTGAGAAGCAATGTTGATTGCGTAATCATCTTCTGGAGAGCTCTTCAAAAGTTTCATTGCGTTGTCTCCGGGTTTCTCAGGATCAGAATGCTTACGTTCTAGTGCTTTTTAAGGCATTCTATAACAGAGACTAGCCGACACGCGGTGTCACCACCAGTTTCCATTTGAATGTGTCTGTTCCGCACATGCACAACACAGGAAATTGTGATGTCTTAAGAAGCATGCCCCAATAGTTTCATTATGACATCACACAGCTCAGTCAACAGAAATGAGACTGCGTATATCGGTGTCGCGTGACCATTGGGTAAAACGCTACCCTGATAGTCCACTCACTCTTCAGGAGATCCACTTGGAGGACCAGAATCATACCATAACATATGAAGAAAAGCAGAATATGGTCTGAAACACCGTAATAATGGCAAATGGCCTTGGGAGGATAAGTGACAGCTCAGACTCCTGTGCTTTACCAGGTGGGCACGAATTGTTCGCAGCGTTGCTAGGGTTAACTAGGCTCATCTCTGCGGTTGCTTGTGTTCAGCTGGGGATGACAATTTGTGTGAGCCTGGAAGGGGAGAGATGGTTACATGGAAGCGATTCTTGCCACCATGAACACAATTAAGTGATAGGGCTGTGCAATATTGACAAAATAATCATATTGCGATTTCTTGAATGAATATTGCGATTGCGATTTTAGTTGCGATGTAGCCAATTGTTTTTGCTTTTTCAAACATGCTACATACATTCTAAATGTATTCAGTATTCAGCACATGGATATACTGCCCCAGCACATGGATATACTGCCCCAGCACATGGATATACTGCCCCAGCACATGGATATACTGCCCCAGCACATGGATATACTGCCCCAGCACATGGATATACTGCCCCAGCACATGGAATTACTGCCCCAGCACATGGAATTACTGCCCCAGCACATGGAATTACTGCCCCAGCACATGGAAATAGTGCCCCAGCACATGGAATTACTGCCCCAGCACATGGAATTACTGCCCCAGCACATGGAATTACTGCCCCAGCACATGGAATTACTGCCCCAGCACATGGAATTACTGCCCCAGCACATGGAATTACTGCCCCAGCACATGGAATTACTGCCCCAGCACATGGAATTACTGCCCCAGCACATGGAATTACTGCCCAAGCACATGGAATTACTGCCCCAGCTCACCTCTGTGCGCCACGTTTTCGGCTCCCTGTTAACTTCCGGCAGCATGGAGCTTGGGCGCTCGCCTGGGGGAACCATGTGACGAGCCGCGAGAACGCGGCTCGTCACGTGGTTCCCCTGCGAGCGCCCAAAGCACCATGCCGCCGGAAGTTAACAGGGAGCCGAAAATTGCAGCCTTATGCGATTTAGAAATTGCAGGGTCGGAAATCGCGATTCGATTGCAATTAATTGCACAGCCCTATTAAGTGAACTTTTAGTGGTATGTCCTGATCCAATTCCTAGAATGAGGACCAAGACCCTGATCTCAGCATTATTCAGGGATCCCGTATTAGCTCTTGCCGCCCTTACACGAGGGAGCTGCCAGTCTGGCATCGGATCGGGACTCTGTATTGGTCGATCCTGAATGGCGCATGACCTGTATCGGAAGCCCAAAAATAGCGATCGGTACATCCCTAGTTAGTGGCATGCTGAGTGTAAACCCACTACTCGCAGCAGTGATAGCCCTTCAAAAAAGGGGGTACTCTCCACACAGATTCTGATAAATCGGCAGGTTTTCGGGTCGATATCTGGTGCTGAGATTTTTAAACAGCCAGGTGGAGCCTCATGGGAAGTGTATTTCCAAAATATCTGGAGGGCCAAGATTGCGGACCCCTGCTGTAGGATATACAGCAGAAGAAATACAGGGGTCCAAAAGAACCCGGCATCTTCTGTATAGGGAATTAGAAACATAGAAACATAGAAAAATGTCGGCAGATAAGAACCTTTCGGCCCATCTAGTCTGCCCAATTACATGGATACTTTACCTGGATTCATCTTTTGTTTAGGATAGCCTTATGCCTATCCCATGCTTGCTTAAATTCAATTACTGTTTTGGCTCTACCACTTCTACTGGAAGACTGTTCCATGTATCCACCACCCTCTCAGTAAAATAATGCTTCCTGATGTTACTTTTAAACCTTTGCCCCTCTAATCTAAGACTATGTCCTCTTGTTTTGCTACTTTGTTTCTTTTTAAATATACTCCCTTCCTCTACCCTGTGGATTCCCTTTACGTATTTAAATGTTTCTATCATATCTCCTCTGTCTCGTCTTTTTTCCAAGCTGTACATGTTAAGATCATTAAGCCTTTCCTGGTAACTTTTATCCTTCAAGCCGTACACCATTTTAGTAGCCCTTCTCTGAACTCTCTCTAAGGTGTCTATATCCTTCTGGAGATACGGTCTCCAGTACTGCACACAGTACTCCAAGTGAGGTCTCACCAGTGCTCTGTACAGTGGCATGAGCACTTCCCTTTTCCTACTGCTAATACCTCTCCCTACACAGCCAAGCATTCTGCCAGCATTTCCTGCTGCTCTATTACATTGACTACTTACCCTTAGATCCTCTGCAATAATGACCCCTAAATCCCTTTCCTCAGATGTTGAGGTTAGGACTGTATCAAATATTCTATATTCAGCCCTTGGGTTTTTACGTCCCAGGTGCATTATCTTGCACTTATCCACATTAAAACTCAATTGCCACAACTCCCACCATTTTTTTAGTTAACCTAAATCATTTGTCATTTGGCTGATCCCTCCAGGAACGTCAACCCTGTTGCAAATCTTTGTGTCATCAGCAAAAAGACATACTTTTCCATTAATACCTTCTGCAATATCACTAATAAAAATATTAAATAGAATGGGTCCAAGTACTGACCCGAGGTACCCCACTGGTAACAAGACCTTGCGCCAGGCAGGAGGAAGCCCCATTTATGTTGTCATCACGCTCATGCGCAATACAGTCAAAGGGCAGGAGAAGTCCTACAGCGAGGGCGGACATCCAAGATGTCATTTTGCTGTAGGCGAAGCCCAGATCTGCACCGTGCTGCAGGACTTTGCTTGTCACAGTGCCAGTGAGCAGCCTTGGCAAATTATCGTCAATATTGGCAAACAAAAGGTTAACCGATTATCTGTCTATTCCTAATTCAAAGCACTTCTGGTCCCAAACATGTTGGTAAGTGGTACTCAACCTATAAGGTCTGGGTCAGACGAGCGTCTTTAAGAGCGGAAGGAACATCTGTGAGAGTGGACGTTCTTTCCACCCGACGCCCGTCTGGCCACCTCGTGGAGTGCAGTTAGTGCGCTCAGCGCTGCAAGGCTCGATCTCCTATGGAGGATCATGCTTTGCAGCGCCGTCAAATGCGCGTATAGTGTTTTGATGGGGAGGCCTTGCGCACGGATGCTTGTAGCGTGCGCGCACTACAGCGTGTGACCAGCCCCGTAGAAGCGTCACAACGATGCAACGGACGCCAGGAGGCACATCAGTACGGGTGCACATAGTGGGCTCGTCTGATGTCGGCCTTATTGTGCTCCTACCTGGGTGAACATTGTGATAAAAATAAATGTATACAAAATCAAGGTATAATAATTACACTTCCATAGGTTTCAGCCGGATCGTACGGTCACAAAGCAAATTGATGTTTTAGAAATAAATCAGCTACTGGCTACTATACATTTGTTTTTACAGATTTTCATGTTGTAGAGTTTTTTTAACTACAATATACCTAAACCGATATGCAAGTCTTAATACAGAAAACCACAGGGATGGGGAGATATGCCGCTTTACTTTGTTCTGTACTTTGGCATTTTGAGCCCAGTTACCACCGTCACATGGTCCATTAAACGTTTTACATTAACACTGGATTTACATTAATACAGAAAGATATCTGCAAGAGGCCGCTCAATCCGTAAACATTACATAAAGCAGCGAAGGATCTCGCTATATTCTAAGAAAATGAGTCAAACAAAAGCTTCAGAAATAGAGACCACACAAAAAATTATTCTTCAGATACACTCTCTAACAGCACCACATATTATATACACTTCAATGATACAGACGTTACTAGCCAGCCCCTCGCAGGCCCATACCCAGACATTACTAGCCAGCCCCTCGCAGGCCCATACCCAGACATTACTAGCCAGCCCCTCGCAGGCCCATACCCAGACATTACTAGCCAGCCCCTCGCAGGCCCATACCCAGACATTACTAGCCAGCCCCTCGCAGGCCCATACCCAGACATTACTAGCCAGCCCCTCGCAGGCCCATACCCAGACATTACTAGCCAGCCCCTCGCAGGCCCATACCCAGACATTACTAGCCAGCCCCTCGCAGGCCGATATAAAGTCAGACCCGCAGAAGTCAGACAAGCCCATATTATGTGGACCACATAATAAAGCTGGTATTGTTAATTCCTCTGAAAGAGGTCTCACCTCCATGAATGCGAAATAATCTGTATATTGGGGTCTTTGTTGTACACTTAATTGTGAAATAAATCGTGAAGTAACAGCTGTGAACATGCGTCTTCCTGTAGCAATATTTTCCCTGCAGCATTTCCATCTAAAATGAAACTCACTGGTAGTGAGAAGCTTATCTTTCAACTTCCCAAACCCACAGAACTGGTTCCAGATGCACTTGACCTCAAGGGTTTCCACTTTCAGCCGCTGCTCGACTACACGTCCCGTCTCTATAAACGTTTTCAATTTAACACTTAACAGGAAAGCTTTGGCGACAATAGTCTTTGTAACTATTCTGGTATCGGCGACATTTGCCCTTGTTGTCACAAGGAGTTTATAATCATAACATTATGTAATGTGTTTATCAACTCCGTTGTCTACAAATGGCTTACGAGTAAAAGTAGTCTAAATCCACACACAACAACTACCCGGAAGAGTTATGCTTTGGTCTAACACTAGCAAGATATTATAATATAAAAGGAGGATTATGGGGGGGAGGGGTTACACGAGCATGGAGGACCGTGAGAAGGGAAGTTCTTTCCATTTCAGACACCCGTGTGACCACCTCGCTGAGTGCATGTTCGTGTGCTCAGCCCTACAAAGCGCAAGCCTCCTATGGAGGTTGGCACTTTGTAGACACGTCCAACGTCCGCTGTAGTGGGTCGACGGAGAGGAAAATTGCACACCCGTTGTAACATGTGATACTAGTATGCACGTTACACTGTGTGGGGCTACGACAGACGCTGGGAGGACGTGTCACTACGGGCGCACTTAATGCTCTCATGTGAACCCAGCCGGAAAAAGTCTAAAATTAGGCTTTAGTTTTCCAGGCAGTTATTAGATTGTTCAACACTGAATCAAGCTGTCGGGAAACGATCGGTTTTGGAGAGATACTTTAGCATATTTCTGCTAATTAGGTTGTCCAGGGATTAGTAATAAAATTTAAATTTTTCTCTCGTTGGCCCTCGGTGGAGCTCCACCAATCCCGACAACCACACAGCCTCCTGAAGGGCAGAGCTCCACCAATCCCGACAACCACACAGCCTCCTGAAGGGCAGAGCTCCACCAATCCCGACAGACACACAGCCTCCTGAAGGGCAAAGAACAATTCACACAGAGGTAGAAAAGTGGATTGCAGATAAACTTTTTTCTAAATACTGACAAAACTGTTACAAATGCTCTTTGGAACATCACCTAAACTACACAAATTGCAAACTCCCCATCTATGTGTCAAGACAAGATCAAATGACACACTGACTACAGTCACTTCTCTCAAATATCTAGGTATGTGGTTGGACCCAAATCTATCCTTTGGCCCCCACATCGAAAAACTCATCTAAACTTTACCCCAAACTAGGTGCCCAGTACAGAAACAAATCCTGCCTGAGCCCCGCGGTAAGAAAGCAGATTGTACAACAAATGCTTATGCCGGCTATTGAATACGGAGATGTGTTTGCGGGGCGGCTGCATACACTACATCTTCATAAACTTACATTGTTTAACTCATTCTGTCACTTTGTGCTACAATGTAACTACATGACCCACCATTGTGACATGTTAAAAGAACTAACCTGGCCATCGCTGGAATCTAGACGCACCCTTCACCTTTCCAACCTGGTGTTTACGAGCTTTCCTGGGAAGCTACCACCCTACCTGAATAGGCTGATTGCCCCAGCAGTTCCCTCATCCTATAACCTCAGATCCAGGACCAGCACCTTACTTGCAATACAAAAAGAAAGTGGCTCGATCCTCATTTTTCTACAGAGCACCACAAATATGGAATAACCTCCCAGACGCCATCAAATCTTCCCCCCCAGTCTAAAGTCCCTTAAGAGCTCCCTATTAACATACCTCAATACAGAATGCACCTGTAAACATGTAACATAATGACTTTATTTCCTACATATTTATTTTTCTGTTAATCTGTATATTTGTTTCTCTGTTAATATCTTGCATTTTACTATTTTGTATTTCTGTAACCACTCAATGTTCTTGAACCCAGCACACTTGAAAACGAGAGAAATCTCAATGTATCCTTCCTGGTAAAATGCTTTATAAATAAATAAAATAAATAAAGCGCCACCAATCCCAACAGCCACACAGCCTCCTGAAAGGCAGAGCTCCACCAATCCCAACAGCCACACAGCCTTCTGAACGGCAAAGCTCCACCAATCCCAACAGCCACACAGCCTTCTGAACGGCAAAACTCCACCAATCCCAACAGCCACACAGCCTTCTGAACGGCAAAGCTCCACCAATCCCAACAGCCACACAGCCTTCTGAACGGCAGAGCTCCACCAATCCCAACAGCCACACAGCCTTCTGAACGGCAAAGCTCCACCAATCCCAACAGCCACACAGCCTTCTGAACGGCAGAGCTCCACCAATCCCAACAGCCACACAGCCTTCTGAACGGCAAAGCTCCACCAATCCCAACAGCCACACAGCCTCCTGAACGGCAGAGCTCCACACATATTGACCGCTGCAAAGCCTTCTGAATGGCAGCCATGTTGGCTCCTAAATTTCAAAGCACCACCAGTCATAACAGCCAGGGAAGCCATCGAGCCTTTGTATCAAATAGGTTAGGAGTCCGAACCCAGATTATTCAACAACGTGAAAACATCCAAAAAACAAGTCCAAACCTTCCCACACCAGTCATCAAATCAGGTAAGCAAATATGACCAAAAAAATGTTATGTATTGTGATGCACATGGAACGTGCTCTAAAATAGGCACATCTGCAAAATCCTGCAGCTAAGTAAGGCAAGGGCTGACAAAATTACAAATTCCAAAACAGAAAATTCAACGTCAAAAGTTGTGTAAACATAGCTACGGAATAATCCAGACATTTAGGAGCCACTGGTTACCCGCTACCTGGATATATAAAGCTCTGGTGTAAAGGGTTGTATTTATGGACAATTTTAAAAGGAATGTGAACGAGAAGGTTCTGCTCAAGCGTGATGATCGCAAGGAGTATTTTGGTTTTGTTCATATTTCAAAGAGACAGATGAACCTGTCCAACACGTTCACCAACCTAAACAAAAGCGAATATAGCCACAAGGTAGATTAAACCCACAGGTATACTTGACCTTTTGGCCTCAAAATGCCTAGGAATAGAGGATTTGAGCATTTATGGCAAGATATAGTGCTTGGTGCCTCTTTAATAGAAGAGGCAAAAAAAAATAAAAAATACTGAACGGCTTAAACCCAAAACAAGTTTCAAATCAAGACAAAAAGAACATTACGATTTAGGCTGGGTTCACACATAAGCCTTTTTTGACCTGTGTAATATGCGCAAATGTGAAAAACGCGCATTGCAGCGCGCTCACGCTGCAGTCTATGGCTGCGAACGCGCTGCAATACGCCCCAAAGAAGCTCCTGTACTTCTTTGGAGTAGGACGTTATACAGCGCGTTCCTACACGCTGTAAAACGCACAGGTGTGAACAGGCCCCATAGCAAATCATGGGATTTTCGTGTTTAGGAACGCGTTGTAAAACACCCAGGTGTTAACGGGGCGTTAGGTATGGGTCAGACGAGCGTACTATTTGCACCCATACTTACGTGCTTCCCGGCGTCCGTCACACCGTTGTGACACTTCAACAGGGCCGGTCACACTGTAGCGCGTGCACGAAATGCGCACGCTACAGCGGCCATGTTGAAAGCCTCCCCATTGAAGCACGTTCGACGGCACTGCAAAGCGCTATCCTTCATAGGAGGATCAAGCCTTGCAGCGCTGAGCGCACTAACTGCGCTCAGCGAGGTGGCCAGACGGGCGTCGAGTGGAAGGAACGTCCACTCTCATGGACATGCGTTCTGCTCTTAAAAACACTAGTCTGACCCCGGCCATAATATACACAGCCTCGATGAAAACTTGTTAAATGTGCAAAATCCACGCACCGGCATCTGCAGCTACCCCAAGCAGAAACCTGCATGCCGGTGGGACTGGTGACAGAAAGAGGGCAAAACCCAACCCTTAATTCCAGCGAGAACATTTGCAGCAGCAGCAGCAGCAGAATCCCCATCTCCTGTGATACTTGCAAACCCAGGGGGCAGGTACCCGCGAGCTTCAGAAATGTTACCTCAAACTTGCGTATATCTGAATTATGGGAATTGTAGCTCTACAAAAGCTGGGGATTTACCTTTTTTTGGCCAGATTTAAAAACCTGGATCGGTTCTCTGCAGACAGGCCTTCCAATCCGAACAAGCATGAATACAAGAATAAAACTGAGCGTAAAGCCAGGGAACAAAAGAAAAATATATTCTACAGCTCTGAAGGACGTCCTAAAAAGTCAAAATATTAATTACGCTTTAAAACTAGATGACAACAGGCAGCGATCTTCCAGAAGAAAAGCCCCTATGACACGAGTTTCCGTCAAAGGTTGGGTGGAGTAGAGGTAACATCACTGCTCTGCGTGGAGAGAGCCTGTGGAGACATGGGTTCGATCCCAGCAAGAGCACCTCTCCAGTAAGTGTCCTTGAGCAAGACACCTAACGGTACATACTCGCCACCCAGGACATACTTGAAAACGAGAGAAATCTCAATGTATCTTTCCTGGTAAAATCCTTTCTCAAAAAAAACCAGCCGACAATACATGCAGTGCAAAAAGTGTTGCAGTGTTCCCGTAATTGGGAAGCGTCCAAATATTCAGCTAGATTAGCAGCAAACATTGATAAAGGCCTGGGAAATGAGGAAAGGAGTAACGGAAACTCAAAGCGTTTTTCTATTCTATAAAAGGTCTATTAAGATGTATCCCAGCGTGGCTATTGCAGGATTCCTTCTATTGGAGGTCAAGGGAATTCCACAGCTTGCAACACCTTTATATCCCAGTATGTTCGGTCTTAAAACCAGATTTAAAAGAAAATAAATTGAAGAGGAAAAAAAAAAAAAAAGGAAAGTGGAAAAAAAAAAAAAAGTAGGGGGAGGGGAGAGAGCGAAATCACTTTTAGTCAAAGCCTCAACTATAGCAGCAGGACTCCAGGGAACAGGACAGTCAGAGAGACTTGCTAAATGCATTTAACACTGCCGTGTTAAATTAGAAGTCACACATGCTAGAAGCCGACAACCCCCCCCCCCCCCCAAGATGATGTACTTCTGAATTAACATTTCGGCATTACTCAGTTTTAATCCCCCCCCTTTCCAGGCAGATGGCAGTGAAAGGAATACCCCTGCTCCACTGTTAGGAAGGGGGAAAAGAAGAACAAAAGGCTACTAAATGCAAGAATCCAGAGTCTATTCCATACATGATGGAAAAAGAAAAAAAAAAAAAATCATCAATTGTCTCCCCTACCTTTGTATTGTCTCCATCTCAAAAGATGCAGGACCTGGTGTGTGAAATAAGAATCGCTGCCTTGATAAGAGAGAGGCGGCGAAGCGATGCAGTTTATACCGTGAATGCAGCAAAAAGCGGCGAGTCCTGCGCTGTAGGCAGACTGTGCAGTCCTCATAAAACACCAGCTACTGCGCTGGCATGCCTGAACACAGCTCGATCCGCCAGTTACACCGCTCACATTTTAGGAGGCAGCTCCTCCTCAGCCCCAGAAGACCAGAAGTGCATTTCATCCTGCCGGTCCTGCTCTATCAGGCAGAGAAGCAGCAGGATTGATCCAGGGTGGGGGTTTGAATAATATTAGTATTATTATTATTATTATTATTATATTTAAAAAAATGAAAAATTGATAAAAGATAAAAACCAACACTGACAACAGCAACAACATAGAAGGGGAAACATTATTGGAACCAACTTTAAAAGAAAACAAACGTGCAACGTTAAAGGGAGAGAAATCTCAATGTATCCTTCCTGGTAAAATACTTTGCAAATAAATAAATACAGTGACAGAATATGCAGAAACTCCAGGAAAAAAGGGGGGAAAAAAGCATCAAATGACATAATTACGGTGTGCGGTCATATAGCAAAGTACTGCTACGCAATAGAGCTGTGCTGTCTGACCCTGGATGTTCCATGATCCCTTATCTGGCTGAGAATTATGGAACATATAGTTGCAAGACTTTGATGGTGCCAGGGTTAGCCATCGCTGACACATTGCATCACAAGGGGATGAAATGATGGATTAAGATCTTGAAAGAAAATCTCTTAAATGACAAAAGAGAAGACAAAAACACCACGACCAACAAATTGAGACTTTTGTAACTGCTGGGGATGTGGATGCAGAAAGCAGTGGATAAATTGATAAGCGTACCTGTTCAGAATGCTGGCGCTGTTGCATTGAAGTAGATTGTCTGGGACAGAATTTAAAAAAAAAAAAAAAATCAGCAGCGAGCAGGTATAAACCACGGGAGATTCATAAAACACGAATCGCCACAGACAGCATTCAGGAATCTGATGAGCGCCAGATCCCTCCCAGACACTGAATTCCAGCAGCTCAAAGCTTTCACCTGCAGCGTATGAGGTCTGTGCCAGGTTTAACGGTGACGAGCTCAGCAAAGACGCTGAAAGGGTCAATAACAACAATGCTGGTGCCAGCAGTTCAGGCAAAGTCAGGTGGATAACAGAGCCTGGTGCCAAAACACAGGGGAGACAACGATCTCAATGTGCAGCACCAAAAAGTCATTTATCACTTCATTGACAAATAATATATAAAAAAGAGAATCCAACAAGGCTGATCATCAACATCATCACCCCCCCCCCCGCCAGATATCTCCTGTCCCTGGCGCGACACATAGCGTGATGTCCAACGGGGGGGGGGGGTTCCGCTCCCTCTGTACTGGGATGCCCAGATTGTAAGGCACTGTGGAATATGTTGGAGCTATATAAAAAGCAAGCAATGTAACATACGTATCAGCGAGGATTGCAGCACACGTCCCTTCATACGTAGAATCCTTAAGGATGAAAAGACGACGAGAATAAACAGAACGTGTTGGTCAGAATTGTTAAGGGTTCGAAGAGGAGAGAAATCCCTTAAACCAGGACCTCAGATTAAAATCAGGTATGTTAGAGTCAAAGATTCAGATACAGATGTCGCAGAATGATAGACCGTGGGTGAGGTGTACGAGTGTGGCACAGGCATTCATTACAGACTGCAGAGGGAGAATCTGGGATCTCTTAAGGCCAGCGAGAAGGCGGTTACAATAGTCAAAGCGGGAGATAATAAAAGCTTGGACGAGCATTTTAGTAGTGTCCTGATTAAGAAAGGGGCGGAAACCTGCAATGTTTTTAAAGTGGAAGTAACAAGATTTGGTTAGTGACTGAATGTGAGGAGTGACAGAAAGATTAGAGTCTAAGAGGACAGCAAAGCAACGAGCCTGAGAGGTAATGGTGGCACCATTCACCTGAAGAGAAATGGGTGCAGGAATGTTGGCGTTAGAGGGCGGGAAGAGGAGAAGTTCAGTTTTTGAGAGGTTAAGCTTTAGGAAATGGGAAGTGATCCAGTCGGACACAGCTGATGGGCAGTAACACGATCCAACACAGGAGGAGAGAGATTGGGAGAGGTAAGATAGATTTGGGTGTCTACAGCATAGAGATGACATTGGAATCCATAAAGAAGAAATGAGGTGGCCTAGAGAGGCGGTATAGATTGAGAATAGTAGGGGATCCAGAACAGAGCCTTGAGGATCCCAACTGAGAGAGGAACTGGGGGTGAAGAAGCAACAGTAAAGGAGACACTAAAAGATCGGAAGAGAACCAGGAGAGAGAGGTGTCACTGAGCCAAGTTGACGCAGCAGCAGAAGAAGGAGGTCGACTGTGTCAAAGCAGCAGAAAGATCAAAAAGAATAAGCAGAGAGAATGGAGCAAAGAGATGGGACTGTATTTTTAAAAGGGAGGTGAGATCAAGAGATGGCTTCTTCAGAAGGGGATGATCAGGGCACGTTTGATTGCAGACTCCAGAGGAGATGAAGAGGATGAAAGTATGAGTTATAGGACAATAACTGGTAGGACAGACTGCGAGTGTGAGGGGATAGGATTGAGCAGACAGGTGGTAGGACAGGAGGACGTGAGAAGTGCTGAGATGTCCTCCTCTGAGACTCGGGAAAAGGAAGACATAGAAGAGGGGGCAGGGAGTGAAGGAGTGAGCGTGAATGGCTAATGAAGGAGTGAGAGTGAACGGCTAATGGAGGGGGCAGTGAAGAGATTTCTAGTCTATGTTTATTAAGCTTATCGGTGAAGGAGTCAGCAAAGCAGTGAGGTCCGTTGAAGGTTAAGTGGAAGTGGGCGCATTAACGGATCGAAAGTATGAAACAGACATCTGGAATCATAAGAAAAGGGTGGAGATGAGGGATGAAAAATAAGTGTGTTTGGCGAGGGATAAAGCGAGCCGGTAAGAATGGAGCATGAATATGTTGTGGAGGAAGTCAGCTGAAGTGCGAGATGTCAACCACGTTCAGCTGCCCTGGAACATTGGCGAAGATATTGTGTGTATTTAGTGTGCCACAGCTGGTGTTTGGGCCTGCATGTTGGACAGAGAGAGGTAGGACCGAATTCCTCA
This sequence comes from Leptobrachium leishanense, assembly GCA_009667805.1. Lineage (NCBI taxonomy): Eukaryota > Metazoa > Chordata > Amphibia > Anura > Megophryidae > Leptobrachium > Leptobrachium leishanense. The sequence goes on along the minus strand of CM019075.1, from coordinate 46,042,711 downwards.
AGTGACGTGGAGAGGGCAGAGTTGTAGAGATCAGTGTCGAAGCCGGTGGAAGTGGAGACTGGAAGGTGACGATAGTGGTGGAGAGTAGCTTTGGATTCAGGGCACCGAGGGGCCTTCTAGGGTGAAGTGGAATGGGAGTAAATGCAGGAGAAGTTTCCAGGATAGGATGTGGTGATCGGAAAGGGGGAGAGGTGTGTAAGACAAGTATTCTCCAGCCTCTGTACCAACTGAAAACGAAACAAATGAAAACCAAAAGCCGTGAAGGTGCAAAAGATTTTTCCATGGTAGCAAGAACAAAAGAATAAATAGAAAGTGCTACGCACAAGAGATCTGGAGGCAGAGAGCAGCTTGTAAGAGTTGTAATCCTGGACGGTGCTGAGTGATCGAACAGGGACGCGATGAAAGGTTTTTTCTGTGGTTTTTTTTGAGTCAGGGAGCGCAATAAATCAGCGTTGTGTTGGAACAGCGGTCTCTTCTAGAGCAGCTGTGAATTACATTACAGCTCTGCGCAGGGAACGTGTAAACAGAGCCACATTATATAACCTGTAGGTAGAAGCGCCATGATGGAGAGCTGGGGAATTTAAACCCAGGAGTGTCTACACGTCCAGTCAGGATCAGAAGGGCCAGCTGACCATCATGGGACATATTCACAAAAAAAGTCGGCTACCAAGTTTTCCTGATGAAAGGAAACAAATAATTGCTCAAACTAATGGGAGTTGCAGTCCATAAATAACCAGAGAACCAAATGCTTCCAGCAAGGATCACCAGAACCAAGTAGCCACGGGCTCCTAGAATCTTAACCCTGGCTCCTAAACCTATTGATTATACAGAGTGTCCGTAAAGTCTCTTCACAATTTAAAATTTATTCCAAAGGCAAATGAAAAGCCAGATACATGAAAATTATTACAAAATGAGACGTATATATTTAAGGTTTTTTTGCCTCACTTAATACACCTCTATATGGGCTCCATTAGTTGCACGAAGCACATCAAGATGGTACTCGATTTCTTGCCATGTTGGCTGTAGCATCCCCTCATCAATGGTGGCAACGGCATCAGTGATCCTCTGCTTTAGATTAGTGATGTCCTGTACCTTTCTTTCATACACCATATCTTTAACATAACCCATAGAAAGAAGTCGAGGGGAGTGATATCTGGTGAACGAGGTGGCCAGGGAATTGGGCCACCCCTTCCAATCCACCGGTCTGGAAATGTTTAATTTAGGAAGCCACGAACATGCAGTCCCCAATGTGGTGGTGCACCATCGTGCTGGAAAATGATGGTTGGGTGAAGGTCATTTAGTTGTGGTGTCGCGTATTCAGTCAAAAAGGTCAAGAGAAACATTTGCAGTAATTGATGTCTCGAAGAAAAACAACTTCTTTCTATGGGGTTATGTTAAAGATATATTGTATGGAATAAAAGGTACGGGACGTCACTAATCTAAAGCAGAAAATCACTGAAGCCATTTCCACCATTGAGGAGGGGATTCTACAGCCAACATGGCAAGAAATCGAGTACCATCTTGATGTGCTTCGTGCAACTAATGGTGCCCATATAGAGGTGTATTAAACGAGGCAAGAAATTATATATATATATATATATATTACACACACATATATACATACATACACACACGTCTCACTTTGTAATGATTTTCACTTATCTGTCCTTTCATTTGCCTTTGTAATACATTTTTTAAATTGTAAAGAGACTTTATGGACACCCTGTATATTTTATACAAAACTTCCCCGGACTCCTAAAACGTGTAGTTCGATTTGCAGTGAAAAGGACACACAGCATGCTGTATTATTATTCTGCATGGATGGCAAAATTTAAGGGCAGCTAAGCATCATGGAACATGTAGTTCAGAAAGATCTGGGTTGCCAGGGTCACAGAGGGGAGAGATGGAACAAAGCCCATCCCCACCCACTAGCAGTATACAGCATGTTACATTGCGCTGGGTGAGGAGGTCAGAGGAGAATATCGTTTGGAGCTCTGTATACAGAGGCAGGGGTGCGCACACAATATAGAATTTCGTTTTAGTGAATCCAATATGTGTTTCATGCAGGGATAGGAAATTCATATAGCCCGACGCCCAGGACAGTTTGATCCAGGTGCCAGACAAATGGCTGCTCTTGAGGTTTAGCCCGGTGGGCAAGAAGGGTATGGTGCAGAGACCGGCACATCCAGCTTGCAGACAAGTTTTCAGTACTTGCCGGGACCAGCGATAGGTGCGGGTGCCTTGAGTTGAAATCAAATGACAGGAACTGCAGAAGGTAGCGGTTTGCCTGCCCCCAGCTGCTGATTGACAGGTCATACCGGCAAATGGCGATCAGGCAGCTCTGCTCAGCGCAGGAGCACACTCAGAGCGTAAACTTTAAAAAGGTGCTTTCCTGCCTTTGAGCCTCATGCAGTCCTGCCAGCAGCAACATGGAATGCACTGGGACCTGCTGAATAGGGGCGAACCAACATCTGCGTGATAAGACGGATTTTTAAATCCCTGTGTCTTCGTGAGCAGGGGCGGTGATATCTCCCTCATCACGACACAGAGCTGGTGTAATGATGTAAAACTCTATGCCTCTGTCATGATGAGAAATAGATCACTGCCCCTATGATTTAAAAATCAGAGCCTCAGCCCTCCCAGAAGACTCTGCTGCCTGGAAATTGCCGGTGCAAAGCCCCGTGACCCTATGGCCGAAACCCTGCCCCCTTTAACAGCGGACCAGTCTCCTGTGCTAACAGCTCCCACCTGCTGAATTCAACCCATGGAGGACAGCCCTCTATGTGCCTCCTGGACCTGACCGAGTAACCCCCACCCCCCAAGTAAGCAACAGCATGAGGGTTTTAGAGGATATACTGTATATCTGAGTGGGTAAGTGGGGCTAGGGGTGCCAATCTGGGGTAGAGAGGTCAGATGTGTTTACTTGAGGGGATTTAGGGGGCTCAAGACAAGTAGTTGGTACCCACAGGCCCACTATAATCCTGGAGGTTCAGTGGGACCACTGCTGGTCCTTTCCCACGATGTTAATATTTCATTTATATCAATCTATAAATTATATGTGGGTTTTACATGTGTGGAGCTCTGTGATATACACTCAGACACAGCACATTACTGTAATCTGTAACGCGCGGTGTGTACGAGTGTGAGGAAACTGCAATGCAATAAGAAGTGTTCTAAGAAAACAAAATACTCGCCGGTGTTTGTTGATCCCGAATGAATAAAGACCTGATAATATTTTGTTGAAATTATATTCTTACCAGGACAAGCAGATCCAGTTACCACTTTAGTCCATTGGACAAGCAGATTTTTTTACAATTTCCACACCACTGGTTTCATGTGACCTGACATAGAACTTTGAGTGTTTACCAGTAATGTGAGGTCACTGTGTCCCTGGTGAGGTCACAGGGAGTAGGTTTGGCTTTGCATTCAACACGCAAGGTGTAGTTACAATGGACAGGATTAATGGATCGCTATTCAGTGTGACATAAAAGACACAAAATACCAGCACAGAATGATGTCACTGCATGGCAGCAGCGTCACCAGGTAACGTCAAGCTCCTGCACATGACATCCTGTCAGCATTCTGTGTAGCTGTCCACACACGCAAAGCATGTGGCATCACTATACAGAAACAGCACGTTACCCCAATGACAAACTGCGATGCTCCGATTCCCAGAGGGAATATGAGCAATAAAAAAATAAATTTAAAAAAAAAACAACAGTCTGCCAGGGTCTTCTCTGCTGCTCTCATCCAAAGCAGAGGCACTGCACTAGATAACCGAATACAGCATGATGTCACCATGTGAGGTCTCCTACACTGGCACAGCGTGACGCTACCATACAGATAACCAGGAAGACTGCAAGACCCCAAGGAGGGGGATAAAAGACAAACTATGCCACAGCCAGGGGGTTATTCAGTGCAGCATCTCCTGGCGCTATCTGGAGCTTATTATTGTGGCACACCGGCATTTGTCAACAATGTAACAAACGTCCCTCTGTGAGGTCATTGCCCCAGATTTATACACAGTCTGAGGTCACTAAGTAAACATCTGCAAATTCAAGCGCCATGTAATTAAACAGTGTGATGCCACCGCACAGAGTGACCACCCACAGCCTGATGCCACCGCACCGAGTAACCACTCACAGCGTGATGATGTCGCCGCGCCGAGTAACCACTCACAGCGTGATGATGTCGCCGCGCCGAGTAACCACTCACAGCGTGATGATGTCGCCGCGCCGAGTAACCACTCACAGCGTGATGATGTCGCCGCGCCGAGTAACCACTCACAGCGTGATGATGTCGCCGCGCCGAGTAACCACTCACAGCGTGATGATGTCGCCGCGCCGAGTAACCACTCACAGCGTGATGATGTCGCCGCGCCGAGTAACCACTCACAGCGTGATGATGTCGCCGCGCCGAGTAACCACTCACAGCGTGATGATGTCGCCGCGCCGAGTAACCACTCACAGCGTGATGATGTCGCCGCGCCGAGTAACCACTCACAGCGTGATGATGTCGCCGCGCCGAGTAACCACTCACAGCGTGATGATGTCGCCGCGCCGAGTAACCACTCACAGCGTGATGATGTCGCCGCGCCGAGTAACCACTCACAGCGTGATGATGTCGCCGCGCCAAGTAACCACTCACAGCGTGATGATGTCGCCGCACCAAGTAACCACTCACAGCGTGATGTCACCGCACCAGGCCACTCACGGCGTGATGTCACTGCACCAGGCCACTCACGGCGTGATGTCACTGCACCAGGCCACTCACGGCGTGATGTCACCGCACCACTCACATCGTGATGTCACCGCACCACTCACATCGTGAGGTCACCGCACCACTCACATCGTGAGGTCACCGCACCACTCACATCGTGAGGTCACCGCACCACTCACATCGTGAGGTCACCGCACCAGGCCACTCACAGCGTAATGTCACCGCACGAGGCCACTCACAGCGTGATGTCACCACACCAAACCACTCACAGCGTGATGTCCCTGCAGACAACTACTCACTGCATGATGTCACCGCAACAGACCACTCAGAGCGTGATGTCTCTGCATCAGAAAATCGCTGCACCAAAATATTCAAGTATTTTGTGACGTCACGTACCAGATACACAGTGCCAGGTAAAGTAAGTGCATCAGACGTCGGGCTGTGACGTCACGGGGCCGGGTGGTCGACGATGCACCCGTGCGGCCAGTGATGCAGGGCTTCGTGTGCGCGGTCGGTCGGGGTGTCTGTACCTGCGGCTTAGATGTCGGCCTCCGCCCGCGGGCTCCGGCCCCGCTCCCCGCTGCGCTCCCACAACTTGGGAACAAAAGTTACTCCCCGCCTGCCGCTCCGAGGAGCCTGTGCCAGCCTCTCGCGAGACTTCCCTCGGGCCAAGATGGCGGCGAGCCACACTTAGGGCGGTGCGGGTTGCCATGGTAACTGCCTAGCCTCCTCTGCGGGATGGAAACGGCTCAGAGGGGGCGATGCTCAATACCATTAGAGGGGAGTCAGTGATAATGGCGAGTGGCTTAAAAACGGGCAATGCGGGAAAACGCGGATATTTTATTGAGGACTCTGTGCCGAGCAGTGAGATTATATCCCAAGATGCACCATTCAATGCTGGCACAGCTTTATTTGCAGTTAATGTAAAATTCATTTATTAAGGCTCCATGCTGTTGCTTAACCCCTTCACTGCTGAGGCATTTCACCGCTGTGTGCTGAGCTCATTTTTACCGCTTTCGCTCATCATGTTTAAACGCGATTTAAAGCCACATTTTAATAAATGACCCAGACATATTATATATCGTTCTTTCCGGCAGACTCCGCAGATTCATAATATATCATTTTTATATGTATACGTTATGTCCTGTCTGTATATTATATTATAACAAAAAATACAATAAAAATTTAATTTTTAATCATCTGCAGCGTGTAAAGTGTTTTTTTTTTCACATTTTAGCACATGAGCGTTTGCGGTTATGTTTTCTATGGGGTGCGCTTGTACAAAAATTTGAAATGGGGACTTGTTACATTTTGTGGGGGGAATTACGTGATTTTTAGCAAACGCACCCCATAGAAAAAAATCATTAGTGCAAAATCATTGTTCACATTATAATTGAAATGTGAACAACATTGCTGCATTAATAAAAACAACAAACAAAAAAATTTTTTTTTTTTTTTAAATTTATTATTTTTATTATAATTTTGTTTATTATTTTTTTTACTTTGTACCTAGTCATGTTGGGTATCATTCGAAAGGCCATGCTCAGGCCTTTCAAATTACACCCTCCATGACCCCCTAGCTGCCACGGTTCTGGAGAGGGGGTTCTTGTGAACCCCAATATATCTCCACCAGGGGATTTCCTTGGGAAATCCCCTGGCAGCTAGGGGTTCCCTGGCTATCTGACGTCATCACGCTATGCATGATGACATCAGGCAGCGAGGGGAGACCCGGGGGTGGAGCCGCCATCCAAGATGGCGGCCCCCACCGGAGCTAGGCTGTACTTCAGCCCCGCTTGGCGCTGAAGTGCAACCCGGCGCTTGAGGGGTTAAAGCCAGGCACCGCTTAAAAGGGGAGACTCTCCCCTTTTAAGCGGTGCCTGTCTTTTGGCGCTGCTCCTTTCCAATAGGTAGGGAGAGGGATCCGAACGGATCCCCCCCCCCTCCAGGCTATCTCCCGGCATTGCCGGGGGGGGGGTCGCCTGGAAATGACGTCATCGCGCTTGGCGCGATGACGTCATTTACGCCGGGAGGAGCTTGACTTCAGCGTCTGAGGACGCTGAAGTCAGAACGCCGTGAGACCCCGGACAGAGAGGTGAGTATCTCCGCCGGGGGTCCCGCACAGCTGATGACGTGTGGGGCACGTCCTCAGCATGTAACGTGCATCAGTGAGGACGTGCCCCACACGTCTTCAGCAGTGAAAGGGTTAAAATATATTCTTCAGTGAAAAACCTAAAATAAAGAATGATAAAAAAAAATGATATTCTTCAGAACCGTAGACTGGTTAAGGCTAGGGTCAGAGTGGGGCAGTCGGAACGCGCGTGCAGACGCACTAAATCACGGCGGCAGTAGCAGCACATAACGGCCAATGACGGCCAATATACGCAGTACGTGCGTACAAAAGTGCGCCGACACCACGCAACCGGCAAATGAACGCATTTTTATCAGAACGTGAAACCGCTGGTACTGACGTACAGAGTGCGCTGCGGCCGCATAGCAGCGTGTGTGCGTGATTAGGAGATGTCAGACGCTGCTAGTGTGCGGCCAACATAACGTTCAAACAGCCGGATTTCCCTAGACTTCTTTTTACCCCACCGTCATGAAATACGTCCAGAATTGCGCATCGTCTGACCACTTAAGCGTATTCCGTGAAAAAATGCGTGCGCAAGCATCGACATACATTTTTACGGTGGCTGCAGAAAATGCGCTCATCTGTCCCTAGCCTTAATCTGCATTACAGCCAATAAAATACTTTTATACCCACAATGAGTGATGCTATTTATCCAGCAATACTGCAGACTTGCCCTTACCTTCCTTGTACACAGTTAGGCTGGGGTCAGACGAACGCAGAGCGAACGCGCGTGCAGCCGCACTTTATCACGGCCATAGTAGCAGCAAATGACGGCAATATACGAAGTACGGCCGCACGAAAGTGCGGCTGCGCAACGCAAGCAGCAAACAAACGCATTTTTTCGAGAACGTCAAACTGCTAGTACTGACGTACAGAGTGCGCTGCGTCTGCATAGCGGTGTGTGTGCGTGATTAGGAGACGTCAGACGCTGCTAATGTCCGGCCAACATAACGTCCAGATGCAAAAAGGGTTTAATTGATGATCCGTACAAAATCACGGACGAAAATGCGCATCGTATGACCGCTATCGCGTATTTTGTGAAAAAATACGTCCATTTGTTCAAACGCACTTTTTCACGGACGACCCGAGAAATGCGTTAGTCTGACCCTAGCCTTAGGCTGGGGTCAGACGAGCGCAGTTATCACGTCCGTGTTGCCGCACATTTGTACGTCCGTGGCAGCATAGCATTCTGACCAATGGAGCCCCACACACGAAGTACGTCTGCACAGAAGTGCGGATGCATGGCGGACGCGGCAAACGGACGCAGGTTAGGCAAGAACGTAATACTGCTAGAACGGACGTGCGGAGTGCGCCACGTCTGCAACGTTCGCATAGCTTTGTGTGTGAGTGATGAAACGAGGTCAGATGGACTGCATTTATACGTCCAGCATTTTTGACGGACAAAATGTTTTCTCATTTTAATTTATTTTCCCTGCTACATCAGTCAAAAAATACGTCAGTGAAAAAAACTGACTGTGTGGCCACTACCTTGTTGTCAGTCAGTAAGTACGTCCGTCCGTCCGTACTGCACAGACGCACAGTCTGTACAAAATGCGCTCATCTGACCCTAGCCTAAGAGGGTGCCAGCTGTTCCGTGGAAGGGGGGAGCACTGGTATTAGATTACAGAGTTAATATTTTGGTAGTAAGTTCAGCAGTTAAAAACACACATCCCTATGAAATATTTTAGTGTATTTTAGTATTTTGGGTCATCCAGTCCTCTCTGAATGATGTGCATCATGGCCGGTACTGCACTATTTTGCACCCGTCCCTAGGCAAGACCAGCTACTTGCACACACCCCCCCCCAATTAAACATTACAGCAACATAACATTTTCATTCATTTATTGATCCATTTATTCTTTTAATCAGCAGCAAAAAGCCTTCTTAAATTTTATTCTTTTTGCAATTTCATGAGTATTTTTTTGGTCCAAATTTTAATGCAATAAAATTTGCATCATCTACAGCGTGTAAAGTGTTTTTTTTCACATTTTATCACATGAGCGTTTGCGGTTATATTTTCTATGGGGTGCGCTTGTACAAAAATTAGAATGGGGACTCGTTACATTTTTTGGGGGGGGAATTACGTTATTTTTAGCAAACGCACCCCATAGAAAAAAATCATTAGTGCAGCATCATTGTTCACATTATAATTTAAATGGGAACAATATTGCTGCATTAATAAAAACAACACACAATTTTTTTTTATTTTCTTTATTTTATTTTTTACTTTATACCTGGTCATGGTTGGTATCATTCGAAAGGCCATGCTCAGACCTTTCAAATGACACCCTCCATGACCCCCTAGCTGTGGCTCTGGAGATAGGGGGTTCCTTTGAACCCAGATATCTCCACCAGGGGATTTTCCTTGGGAAATCCCGGGGCAGCTAGGGGTTCCCTGGCTAACTGACATCATTGCGCTATGCACAATGACGTCCAGCAGCGAGGGGTGATCCGGAAGTGGAGCCGCCATCCAAGATGGCGGCCCCCACCAGAGCTAGGCCGCGATGCGGCGCCGAATCGCGACCCGGTGTCTGAGGGGTTAAAGCCAGGCACCGCTTAAAAGGGGAGACCATAAGTTACCTCACTGGGTGACACCAACCCTATTGACGCCACCGTACAGTTGTGTTCAAAATTATTCAACCCCCAATGCTGTAAAGGGTTTTAGGGAATTTAGTGTACATTTGTAATTGTATTCAGAATGAAATCCTACAAGGACTTTTTAAAGAACCATATGCAACTAAAATGACATCAATTGGTTTTGTAATACAGTAGTAAATGTTTCTTTTGTGAATTCTTCATTGACACAATTATTCAACCCCTTAAAGACTACCACTCTGAAGAACAGAGGTTCATTCAAGTGTTTTCAATCAGGTATTGAGAAACACCTGTGGATGTCACGGAGCAGCAATAAAGCATAATAAGCACCAATTAGGCAGCTTTAAAATGACTGTGATACTCGGCTCCTTCTAGACATTTACTGGTGTGGTTACAAACATGGTGAAGTCAAGAGAATGGTCCAGGAAGACAAGAGAAGAGGTGATTACTCTTCACAGGAAGGGCAATGGCTATAAGAAGATTGCAAAGATGTTAAACATACCAAGAGAGACCATAGGAAGCATCATTCGCAAATTCAAGGCAAAGGGCACTGTTGAAACGCTACCTGGTCATGGCAGAAAGAAGATGCTGACTTCGACTGCTGTGCGCTACCTGAAGCGTAGAGTGGAGAAAAGTCCCCGTGTGACTGCTGAGGAACTGAGAAAAGATTTGTCAGATGTGGGTACTGAAGTTTCAGCTCAGACAATACGGCACACACTGCGTAATGAAGGCCTCCATGCCAGACTCCTTGCTGTCTCCAAAGAATAAGAAGAGTCGACTGCAGTATGCCAAAAGTCATGTGGACAAACCACAGAAGTTTTGGGATAGTGTTCTGTGGACTGATGAAACAAAATTAGAACTGTTTGGGCCCATGGATCAACGCTATGTTTGGAGGAGGAAGAACAAGGCCTATGAAGAAAAGAACACCTTGCCTACTGTGAAGCATGGCGGGGGGTCAATCATGCTTTGGGGCTGTTTTGCTTCTGCAGGTACAGGGAAGTTTCAGCGTGTGCAAGGTACCATGAATTCTCTTCAGTACCAGGAGATATTGGATGACAATGTGATGCAGTCCGTCACACACCTGAGGCTTGGGAGACGTTGGACCTTTCAACAGGACAATGATCCCAAGCATACCTCCAAGTCCACTAGAGCATGGTTGCAGATTAAAGGCTGGAACATTTTGGAGTGGCCATCGCAGTCACCTGACTTAAATCCGATTGAGAACCTCTGGTGGGACTTAAAGAAAGCAGTTGCAGTGCGCAAGCCTAAGAATGTGACTGAACTGGAGGCTTTTGCCCATGACGAATGGGCGAAGATACCCGTAGATCGCTGCAAGACACTTGTGTCAAGCTATGCTTCACTTTTAAAAGCGGTTATAACTGTAAAAGGATGTTGTACTAAGATTGAATGTCACTTGGGGGTTGAATAAAACTGATAATGATGTGAGCATAGAAAAGACATTTGTGGTTATTTCATTATAAATGTTATGTTATATTTGTCTGACCTACACGTGCCTCTTTGATTTAATTGTAAGCAAGATGACTGAATGATCAAAATCAATGTCAAACTGGCCAAAACACTCAATTTCAGTGGGGGGGGGTTGAATAATTTTGAACACAACTGTATATGATGAAGTGTCGTTTAGACTGTGGTGTAGTCCTTTATTCAGTGTCACATGGTTGCAGTTATCTGTTCGTGTGCTGAAAACATAGTACTGGTTCCAGGGATGTTGTGCAGTACTTGAAAAGTGCTGCCAGTGGTTTCAGGGCATGATTGCAGACATGGGGCGTGACAAACTCAAAGACAAGGATGGACACTGCAAACATGGGAGCAAACGTTGAGAGAAAACAAATATTGAGCAAGGGCAAAGTACAAAACCCAGCACAAAGCAAGAGAATCTCAGAAACAGACAATCCGTGATGGCATCTGCATAGAGTTTCCTACCTGTGCAGCTGCTTAGTGACCATCCACCAATTACCAGCTCTGAATACAGAATTGCACACACTCCCCCCTCGCCCAGAAAGCCTCCATGAATTATATTAAATCACATGAACAACATATAGTGGATTGAATGTCCGACCATAGATAGAAATTGCACATTAGAGGATGGGCACTTCCATTAATGTTAGTTGATCATCACAGAATGACCAGAAGTAATGAGGTTTATTGCAAATCCAGGATCTGCATTGCTATTCATCAAGCGTCACTTTTAATGGAGACCGTGGAGACACAGGTCCGAATCCCGGCAAGAGCACCTCTCCAGTAAGTGTCCTTGGGCAAGACACCTAATGGTATATACTAGCCTATCCAGGACATACTTGAAAACAAGAGAAATCTCAATGTATCCTTCCTGGTAAAATACTTTATATATATATATATATATATATTTTTTTTTTAAGTAAACAAGAATAGAACCTTTCATGACTGGTAAAAAAGAAATTGTAATTTATTTTTTAAAACAATAGAATCATTTAAAAAAAAAAAAATTGCCATGGTCCCTCTGAATCAAGTCATTAGACGCAAGGACCACACAGGACTAAGGCTGGGGTCAGACGAAAGCATTTTTCCCCGCGAACGTGAAAAAGTGCGTCCGAACGCATTGACGTATTTTTTCACGGAATGCACAAAAACGGGCAGACGACGCGCATTTTCGGGCGTGATTTTGTACGGATCGTCAATAAAACTCTTTTTGCGTCTGGACGTTATGTAGGCTGGACATTAGCAGTGTCTGACATCTCCTAATCTCGCAAACACGCCGCTATGCCGCAGCTGCGCACTCAGTACGTCAGTACTAACGGTTCAGCGTTCTCAGAAAAATGCGTTCAAATTCCACTTGCGTTGCACGGCCGGACTTTTGTGCGGCCGTACATCGTATATTGGCCGTCATTGCCCGTCATCTGCTGCTAGTGCGGCCGTAATTATGTGCGCCAGAACGCACGTTAAAAGTGCACTGGTCTGACCCCAGCCTAAAAGTACGTCCGTGATAGCATGACAGAAAGTCCATTGGAGCCCGACACACGAAGTACGTCCGCACTGAACTGCGGACGCACAACGGCCGCGGCCCACGGACGCAAGGCAGGCAAGAATGTACATCCCCTAGAACGGCCGCACAAAGTGCGCTGCGTCCGCAACGTCTGCATAGCTTTGTGTGTGAGTGATGGAACGTGGTCAGACGGACTGCATTTATACGTCCAGCATTTTTCACGGACAAAATGGTTTTGCTTTTTAATTTATTTTCCCTCCTACATCCGTCAAAATATACGTCAGTGAATAAACGGACTGTGTGGCCACTACTGTGTCTTCCGTACTGACGTACATCCGTGTGCACGGACGTACAGTCCGTAGAAATCACGCTCGTCTGACCCTAGCCTAAATGGTGCACAGGTAAACAGATGAACCCCTGAGCATAGCGCAGCACCACCTGCTGGTTATACATAGTTGGCATATAACCCAAATATCCTATTAGGTGTGGGTGGGGGTCTTCACAATCAAACTCCAGAATATATAAAGATTCAGCAAGCACTTTTTGGTTGCAACTAGTATATATTATGTCCTTTTCAGCCCTACCATGAATAGCACATATAGGGGGAAAAAACACTTTCCATCAGTCTTCCAGTATATTCTTTTTTTTTTTAATATAAATTCTTTATTGATAAAGATAAGCCATACAATAGTAGCGGGAAATGGCCACACGGGACCAGATGAACAGATACATAATAATCAAGGAAACAGCTGGAAATTACCAACACAGCAACAACAAAGATACAAAAAAAAGGGACGGAAAAGAGGCCCCTTCCACAATGTGAGAAAAAGCACCCTTATATAGGAGAGTGGCACTCCACAGCACACCCCCAAACCTCCACAGGGGCTCAAAGGGCCGGAGAGTGGGCCACAGGGTAAAGACCGCCACAGGGCCAGAAGGCAGTGTGTCAGGACCCGTACCTGTCAGGATCCGTTCCTGTATCATTACCTGCATGTGGCAGCTACTTGAAGAGTGCTGCCCTTCTGCCCAGCACCAGTATGCAGGAAATAAACAGTTAAAAACACTCACCACAGGTCACGTGACACACCCATGAATGAAGGCTCCAAGCCTCCCTCCTCATATTGCTTCGTTGTTGTTGCTACTTGTTCCTAAGAACAAGTCCTGTATCCACACTCCAAAGAAACCTGCTTTCCCCTACCTATTCCTCCGCCTCAATACCCACCGTGTTCCCCTGCTCCAAGACCCACTGTGCTCTCCCAGGAGCAACTATCCTCCAACTATCATATCTGGACAAAAGGACTGCTTTCCCAAATAGCCTCAGCCAACCTGTAAGTCCCATTGTGTCCTGTCCCACAGCCCTCCCGTCTGGTTCTCCAATAATCCCTCTCCATCCAACCGTCTGTTTGCATCCCCCTAACCTGCATATTGGACTCATAACCTGAAAGGCCAGTACCTGTAACCTGACACAGTGAGAGCCTAATGGCACACCTGAGGCAGAACTCTGCTCCAACAGGGGGGGGACCTCATGTGGTCAAAAACGACGCACATCCTGGGGAGCACTGAGAGCAGCCAGATCCTGGGGAGCACTGAGAGCAGCCAGATCCAGAAAAGCACTGAGAGCAGCCAAATCCTTATAAGCAGCGAGAGCAGCCAGACCCTGGGTAGCACTGAGAGCAGCCAGATCCTGGGGAGCACTGAACCAGAATCTACGTAGCCTGTGGGTATCTGGCTCTGATACTAGCCAGTGCCTCACCAGCCACTGACCTCACCGCACATCCCTGGTTTACACCTGCCTATGCTTAGTATGCGTTCAATAAAAATTAATTAATAACACAGACAAGATTGGGAAAAAATGAAAATAAAAAATGAGACACTTTTCAGTGTGTGTGTGTGGTCCTTAAAAAAGCAGATATAAGGGGTGATTCACTAATTTACTGAACTTGCCACGAATTGCACCAAAAAGTGCATTTCCCCGTTCGGTACAATTTTGGGGCAGTTTGTCTATTCACTAAACTGTCAATTCTCCAAATACCGGTGAATTGATGTAGAAATACATTGCAGTTTGACGATTTTCAGTGGTCTAAAGCGGCAGGGAAATTATCCCATAGTGAAGTCACGGTTCGTCTATTCAGAGAAAGCCGAACTGCACCGAAGTGTTGACGAAATGACCTAATTTTTGGTGTTTCAGTTTGACAGGTTTAAACAAGAGAATCCTATAGGATTCAATGTAAAAAAGTAATATTTATTTTTTAATTTTTTTAAACTCCTTTTCATTTTCAGCAAAAAGCCTTTTTTAAAAAACCTTTTTTTGCTGTAACAGACATTTTTATTATTTTTTAAAGGACCTTTTTTATTATTTTCAAATATTTGAATGCTTTTTTATTGGTTTAAATACCTACAGTATTAGGAAAATGGGAGACTTTCGTTTTTGTTTTTTTACAATTCGCTGAAATTTACCAAAGTCGCTTCGTTGCTCTACGGCGACATTCTCCAACATTTTCATGAGGCTTTGGCGACTCCATATTCGGCACACTACGGTGATCATCTAGTGAATTCACCATACTGTTGGCGAAATGCAATCGCCGAATTGCACGGAACTGAAAAGCGCTTAAATTTTTGTACTTCGTGAATAAACCCTATAATATATTGAAGATGTACTGGGCACTTTTGTTATATATTGCAAGAAGAAACATTTCTAGAGCCAAAATGATTTCGAATTTTAAATAAAACTAGATTTTTTACCTAATAATTTCTCACCATCATTGGTCAGTGATATTCCAACTACAAACCCCAGCATCCATGCTGAACGTATTGAGAGCATATCCAGTTTTACGAAAGCTTTTTTTTATTTTAAGATTGAAATTTCCGTGTAAGCTCTTGAAAGATTTATTTTTATTATTATACCTCCAAGCTATTTGCAGCTTAGCCTTGTGACGGAACCGTTCTCTTCCGCCTGTCCTGACTCTCCAGACACCCCTTCCTTGCGGTCAGCCCGGCTACTGGGAGCGCTGTCCTCAGCGCCTCGAGCAGCTTGACCCGCCTGCTTCTGTTTATCTGCCCTGGAGCCATTAGGAATTTCCAGAAGGCCGCTCTGTGCCTTCTGAGGTTGAGTGTGTAGTGTAGCGTAGCGTAGCGTAGCTGAAGGAGACACCAGACGCAGCTGTATGTTCCAACAGGATTCTCTCTCTGTCTGAGATCTTTAATGAACAAAAACGCCACAATTTATGCGAAGATCCAACAGCCATAATTTGCATAAATGACCCACATTGACCTACGAAAATGCTAATTACATTATGTCAGATTTTTACAATAAACATTCCTCTTTCTTCATATCACACATCATTTACATAATCTATTGTAAAGGAAATCAGTTAGGCTGGGGTCAGACCAGCGCATTTTTAACGTGCGTTCTGGCGCACTTAATCAAGGCCGCACTAGCAGCAAATGACGGGCAATGACAGCCAATATACGAAGTACGGTCGCACGAAAGTCCGGCCGCGCAACGCAAGTGGAAAATGAACGCATTTTTTCGCGAACGCAGAACCGCTAGTACGGACGTACAGAGTGCGCTGCGCCCGCTAGCGGTGTGTGTGTGTGATTTGGAGACGTCAGACCCTGCTCGTGTCCGGCCAACATAACGTCCAGACGCAAAAAGTTTCCTGGTTTGGATCCGTAAAACATCACGCACGAACATGCGCATCGTATGACCGTTTTCGCATATTCCGTGAAAAAATACATCAATGCGTTCGGACGCACTTTTTTACGTTCGCGTGTAAAAATGCTTTCGTTTGACCCTAGCCTTAGGTTTTGGCTGAGACAATGGTGACTCCCAACCTCTGAGACATGTAAACAGATAGCAGATGAACAAAGAGAAAACCCTTTTGCCTAATCACAAATTACTCAAACCTATTTTACAATCTATACGAAAGAAAGCATTTGAACTCGCTGCAGGTAGTATCTTTAAAAAAAACACATTTCTACCTAAAGAAATAGAAGTATATTTAAAACTAAAGCTACGCAATTTACACTAAACAAATTTAAACTAAAACCAAGCGATGTAAAATATATTTAAAATCACACGATACAAATGAACACAAAGTCTCTTGGGGTCTGAAGTGCGGAGCGCCACATCAGCTCCATGACAAGCCTGATTAAACATTTTCTGTTTCATGAATCGGCTTGAAAATGACCGGCAGGCCAATATGCTTTTTTTTTTTCTTTTTATACTATTTTTTTTATGATTTAATACAATAGAATTATTTGTGGTTGGAGCACTATCTGCACTGAACATGCGGTCACTGTATACGTTTGGCAGCAAAGGTCCTGGAGTGCTGTACAGCTATTTTAATCTCAATTTTGTCCCTGCCGATGGCACTGAAGAACTTGCAGTTTCTCTTTCTCAGATGTTATTTTAATATCACATAGTTTACTATAGGCTCCCCATTATGACCTTCAAGAGGTTTCGGATTATAAAGTGATTGGAGGACATTTATAATGTTGTATAAGTCTTTCAACATCACACTTTATCTTCTATATAATGTGCAGGTGCATCAACACAATGCTCAATTGTTAAAGGCCCTAAATATATCCCCTTTTAAAGATACATTTAAGATTATGGGCTCTTTTCCATAGTAGACATGTGCATGGCAAAAAAATTTGTTTCGGATCAATCCGTCACGTTTTTTTAGTTCATTTCGTTATGTTACTGCGATTCGTATTTCGGATCGATTCGTATTTCAGGAAATTAGTAGAATTCATATTTCAGGACCCACTGAATGCAGCCGGACTGAAGAAAAAAAGCCTCATCATTTTAAAATCATTAGGAATCCAAAAATTTCACCAACAAATACAAAAAAATACTTGATTTTTAAAAAAATTCAATAAATAAAAAGGCTTTTTGCTACAAATGAAAAGAATAAACGGTTGAATAAATATTTATTAAAAACGGGGATTTTTTTTTACATTGAAACCTATAGGATTTGCCTGATTAAACCTGTTGAACGAGCCACCAAAAATCACGGTTAGAAATTAGAGTTAGAGGCTATGGTTAGACGCTAGGGTTAGAGGCTAGGGTTAGAAATTAGGGATAGGACAGCAGCACCGCGGGGCTCCATACCCCGCGGCGCTGCTCTCCTTGGTGCTGAAGCCTATTTAGCAAGAACAACAGCTCTGGAGCCCGGCGGAGATGATGAACAGATTCGGAGTGCACCACAAAATAAATAATGGATTCTTAAAAATGGAATAAATTCATTATATTTCGTTCCGTTCTGTTTCCTTTTTGTTCCATTCCAGATGAAACCAATTCGTTTGTGACGGACGCCGCTACTCAGAGGGAGTAGATCCGCCTTAGGTGCCGGGGGTTGCTCTGCCGGGAGCAGCGGTAGCGAGCCGGCGTCAGGTTCCTTGCTGGAATATATCGAGTCAGCCAGGAGGAAATACCAAGCAGACAGTCCCTCTTCCCAAATACTCGTCGAGACGCAGTATAGGTTAAGCAAGTTGGTTTATTGCAAAACAGCACATACACAGTCCATTTATATGGTACAGTCCCATTGTTCTCTCCCATGCCCGCCCCAGACACCCCGGCGCCAGTTCTGCCACTGCCTCTAGCCCGAGCCCTTATTGTATGTTTAACAGGGTCCCAGCTCTTGGTGCCACACTGTCTGGCCCGCCCTGGGCTGCTCCCCGCCCGGGAAATTCCGCCCCCTGGAGTGCGAGCTCTGACTCCGGCGCCGGATCTCCTCTGCGGCTGGGAAACCTGACCTGAGTCCAGCGGCTGATTGGGGGTGATCTCGGTGGCGCTGGTCTCTAGAACTCACCCCACAGTGGCACCATGTTCCCAGGGCCCCTCTGCCCAAAAAGCACTCTGGTGGCAGGAACAGGGGCTGATCGGTGCAGGGTGCAAGGCATGTCGGCTGTGCTTGATTTCGGCCGGCGACAGCTGCAGCAGGGTTGCGCTGGGCAGATAAACTATGATGGCTGGGCAAGGCAGATTGGCAATGAACCTAATAAACAACCATAAACATACGGGTACAAATTGTACTAACGAATTCTACACTTGGGGAATGAAAACTGGGCAATTTGCGTGTTATTAAATTGTGAGGGATTGCAGACGCGTTTGGTGCGGGGAATTTGCGAGGGGAAACACAATACACCCAGGGATCATACAGACATAAATTGTATAAACGAAATTTGACCTCGAACAAACGAACTTTTAACTTTTTATGGGCTAATAAATTGAACGTGACGGCTGTTCTGTCACATCGTTATTTCGGCAGTGCTTCCGAAATACGAATCGATAAATTTCATCTTAAATTTGATACTGAACGAAACGAAATGCACATCTCTATTCCATAGTTGAGGCTAACGTTAGCACCTTGATATGTAAGCGTTACACCCAGGAAAAGTGTGTTTAATGCATGCCATCCATATTACATTCCTGACCAAAACCCTTTAGCGCATCGTTTTTTGCGGTAGCTTCCTCCAGCTTACTGTGCTGTGCCCAGCTTATATGTAACATGGGGAGCACAAACTTACATTAGTGTTTCGATAAGTAAGGCGTTACAAAGTGCTAGTGCACATTGGCAGAGAGCCAAAAGTTATCACCTTCTAAAAGCTGGCGCTACATGATTCTGAAAATGCTAAATCATTTAAACCCCCCCAATTAAATCCGGTACTCCTTGCTCATCTCGCGCGGGAACGATGGCCCTATCGCTTCTTGTCGCTGGGAGCAGAGTGAGACTGGGAAGAAACCGTTCCCATTTTCCTTCCAGTCATTCCGCGGCCCTGTGCAATATATATTATATATAAATATTATATATATATATATATATATATAGAAAATTTTATTGAGAACTCAGACTGCAAAGCTAAATAAAATCATAATCTAATATCTGTAAATGTCACGGTGGCCCCGCACCCCGGCGCCTGGCAGCAGCTTCCTCGCTGCTCGCTGGCCAGGCGCCGAATGATATTGCGGTCGCTTCCGCACACGTGGGGAAGCCGGGGGGCGGGGCCTGGCGGGCTGACGCGGACCCGCCGGGTTTAAAGCCCAGGCTCTCAGAAATGCTGGTGCCCTGACGTGGTAGTTTCTTCCCGCAGAGCTCTTGTATATTTGGCAAACGACTATTCTGTGTATTGACCCCTTGGCATTGGCAAACGACTATTCTGTGTATTGACCCCTTGGCATTGGCAAACGACTATTCTGTGTATTGACCCCTTGGCATTGGCAAACGACTATTCTGTGTATTGACCCCTTGGCATTGGCAAACGACTATTCTGTGTATGACCCCTGGCATTGGCGAACGAACCCCTCTGTGTATGATCCCTGGCATTGGCGAACGAACCATTCTGTGCATAACCCTGGTATTGGCATCAACTCTTCTAATTCTGGTATTGAGGTCAGTCTGTGTGGCACCCTAAGCACACATCAGACTACCCCTTGTGTTGTTAGGGTCTTGGGAAGAGCTAATTATTCTAATTTCTTGTGTATCATTCTGTGTCTGTCTAGTCGTGCCGACCACTCTAAGGATCGGAAGGGTAGAGACTGTTCTGTGTCTAGAAACCACTAGTCAGATAAAGCAGAGGGATCCGTGACGTCTCTCTTGTACGTGCTCTGTACTGCCATTCTTGTAGTCTGTCTAGTCGTGCCGACCACTCTAAGGATCGGAAGGGTAGAGAGTGTCCTGCGTATAGGGACCACCACTCTAGTATCAGGGGGATCCGTGACAGTAAAACCCTTCAATTCTACACAATACATTTTTTATACATCACTTTTTGTGTACCGTTTTGTTTGTTTTTGTTGCAGAGAATTTTTTTGGGGGGGGGGGATTTTTGCATGTCTCTTATCTCCGTTCATTCGGTCTCTGTGAGAACGCAGCCAGTCGTGACAATGCTCGCTTTGTGCGCTCTCTGAAGACCTTGTAGGCTGTAGAATGTTATAAACTTGTTAAGTGTGTGAAATTACGAATGAATAGGACAGTGTTTGGTTTAACAACCCCCCCCCCTCACAAAAGCCACAGAAAGAGCACGAAAACATCTCTTTCCAAATGAAAACAGAGAAATACATCAAACATTGTGCAAACAGCTATTGGCCAGCTACAGTGAAAAAGTAACCATTTGTTCCTCCCTACTCTTAAAGATAAATATTTTATGGAAGGGTAATCAGTGAACGGGAGTATGGAGCGAGTGGGCTGTCGAGTATATTTAACCACTTCTCAACAAAGTGGGTGAAAGTATGGCCAATCTAAACTAACACAGAGCCCCAAAACTAAGTGCAGCTGCACCCCCAATCTCCCACTTTACTTGGTGGTCCTATTGGTCAGTGTCTTATTATTTCCACTGATGAAGCCTGATCTATGTTAAAGGGCGAAACGCGTTTGGATACATTCTATTGGTGATTTTATTTGGAGAGTTTATTTTTTATTGGTTTCTATCTGGAGAATATAATCCTTTTTTACTATACCATCCTTGGTTTGGCCCACTCATTTGATGCAAGTGGAGGGAAGATCCATCCCAGGTGGGATTTAAAAGGTTTGGCTGACCAATTAACCCCTGAAGCGTGAATACTGAGAGCCAGGATCTAGGCTCTAGAGGGCGAGTGTACTCCCTATCTGTCCATCAGTATTGCTTTAACCAGTACCATCTGCACTATTTGTTGTTTCTACCTTTCCCCAATGATACAGTACGGAGTATACAGTATGGAGTTGGGGCTGATGGGTATGCCTTAAAGAAATACCCAAATGTGAATGAGCTTGAGCAGAAGTGGTCAAGAGAATGCGAGTGGCTCGTTAGACAAAATATCCATACACTCTGTAATGTGTGCAGAATTATACTATCAGGGTTATTCAAAGAGCTCCGAATTGCTTGAGAAAGGTAACCGAATGCTGAAAATCAGCGTTCGGTTACCTTTCCTGGCCATTCGGCTATCCAGAGAGCAGGCAATTCGCCAAATCCTGGCGAATTGCCTGCACATACGGTGCCTGTTCGAGGGCAGTGAATCCCCCTAGAGAAGCAATGCTTCGGCTATTCAGAGCACACAAACCAGCAGGGAAAAGTTGCCGAATTGCCCTGCTGTTCGGTGGTTTAATTCTACAGGTTTATTCAGGCGAATCCCATAGGCTTGAATGTTAAAAATATTCCCGTTTTAATTCAATATGTAATAAACAGTTCATTATAATATTCTGCAGTAAAAAGTCTCTTTACTTTTAGATTTTGTTAGGACCTTTTAGGCATTTTTTGCAAACATTTTTTTGCCTTTTTTTTTTAACTTTACTTATTTTTTCTGTAACAGCCCTTTTCATTATCATTCATTGGATCATATGTAAATTTCAGACATTTTCGCTCAGTAGTTTCTTTGCAAACAGCGTTTCACTTTTCAAACATTCAAGCGTACTGTCTTTTTTTTTCACTCCATTCTTCTGCTGTGTTGGGTTTTTCCGACGGCTGCTCTGCGCTGTGATCGGCTCCTGCTCGGGTTTCTCCGGCGTGTTAATCCAGATGTTTTTGCGGGTTTCGGTTTGCGTTCGCCCTCGTTTTGCGGTTCGTTTTCGGCGGCTTTTCCCTGCACTACGATGGCCCTGTGGTGCTTGTTGAATACACCGCAGGGTCGCCGAAATGGGTTCGCCAAATCGTACCGAATTGAAGAGAACGAAAAGTCACCAAACGTGCGGTGGCTTTTCGATTCTCTTTGATTAACCCTGATAGTATATTTACCCTAATCCTGCATCATCAACCTTCTCGTCTGGACAGAGCTCCAGAAATTTTCTGTGATAGCCGGGCATTTACAGAAATTAACAGAAACATGCATGTGGTTTTCAGATATTTGAATTTTGATTTTTTTTTTGCATGGTGTGATGGAATGAAATAGGGGACATTTCCATCCTGCAGAATCCCTTCTGCTTATAGGAATCACTACTTAAAAGACTTGGGGATTTTTATTTTTCTAGTTGAACAACCAGCTAATTTATTACATCACTGCAATCAACAAAGTAAGACACGTTGTGAAAAAAATGTTTTCCATGTTATGGAATTTGAGCTATTAAAGTATAAAAAACGTATTTTACTGAAAATTGCTCAATCAACAATAATCAAAAAACAGCCTCAGGAAGCCGAAACAGATGCTGCTGACTGTCTGCGCAATTTTCTTAAACACTGCTTGGGGGGGAAAAAAAAAAGACAAATTTCTGCCGGAAAGCGTTTTTCTCGGACTGATTGTTTCTTTTTCATTATCTGCGACAGATTGCTGGGTTTAAGTTCTTTACAGAATATTATTCTTCCTAAAGTGTATTTATGATCTTTTAAGCTGATGTTTACTTGTCGTTTGTTTCCTATTTATTGAATTGTAAGATAACAGTTTGATTGGTCACAGTGCCCACAGTGACCTAAGAGTCCCACCCTTCTCCCCCTCTGGAGGTGTCACAGAGGTCTCAGAGGGCTGATACAGCCTTCCAAATGCAGGGGACTAACTCTGCATGCAACATGAGATCAGCAAATGCTTCATGACAAGTTCCTGGAAGCAGGACTCTTTTCAGGACTCTGTTCCCACTTATGATTTTCAATGCGCTCTCATTGAGAGCCGTTGAATTGGCTGCATGCTCACTTGCGTGTCCGTTGTTGTCACGGTGCTCGCCGTCGGCGCCGCAAACAAACAAATAAGCGCCATTCCCTTTTCCAAGAAGATTCCGGACCTGGTTTTTCTCTGCTACAGATCCAGGTGTCCAGGTATCCAGTCTGCGTCTCACAGTGATTCCCAGACTCCGGTGTGGGCTAGAGTCTGGACCTACTATATAATGCCACTCTACCCAAGATGGAGTGCTTCTGCATTGTTCATGCTCCCTCACTGAAGCCCTCAGTGCCTGTGATCCTGTGTGCGCTGCACAACCCTTCCAGACCAGCTCCTTGAACTCACTACCTACCCTCACCCCTCTATTGGATTCCCTTGTGCATGACCCCTTGGCTTTGGACTACAGACACCCCTCTTGCCTGCTGCTCGCCTTGGTCTATTGCCTGGACTTTGACACTGAGATTGGAATACCCCTTTGGATACCGCGCTGTCAGGTTGCCCTTCAGAAGATGGTGAACAACTCTAGGGGCGTCGTAGTAAGGCACGGAGTAAAAGGAACAGGCTGGGATTCGAGACTGTGGTCACAAACTTGGGTCAATACAGAACAAATACTGTGAGCTAGGAGAGGGAGAACTATCTCAATACTGGAGCCAGGGGCGGATCCAGAGACTAGTCTCGGGAGGGGCACTGACAGAAAATATGGTGTTTTAGCAGAGAGCCCGACTCACGAGAATTTACAATCTAACAGACAACTATTATTTATACAGTAATCTGATCCAATCAAGCTTTTAAATCTGAAACTGTAAATAATTACTGCTATTCTAAAATGTATTGCTGGTTTACAAGTCAATATACAAGTGCATTTTGTAGAATTTGCTACTTTTACAGGAATGTGTGGTTTTGGTGGAGATAGATAGATCTCTCAGTTACTGTGTTATGGCAGAGAGGAAGGATGCTTGCATTTTGGAGAATGTGGTCCTGTTATGTGAAGGAGTGTGGCTATAAAGTGGTAATACTGGAGCAGGAGGATAATATGTGAGTGACCTGTGAGGCAGGAATGTGGATTTGCTGTTAATGATATTTGTTAAGCAGATACAGCACATCCAGTATTCCATGCTTTAGAGGTTACAATATGGCATTCCAAATATATCATAGCAGAGGAATAATATAGATTATTTTTGTACAATATCTGTCATGGGTAAAATGGTTTGTATGGGTAGCAGAGGGGTACACACGCTTAATATGAGATATTGTGCCCTGTGGAAAAAAGTTTGGATTGGTTAAAAGTGTGTTTTAGCAAGAAGCTGCCTGTGGGTCATGCAATATATAAGAGTGGTAGTATAGGATTCTGTGTGTGGGTATAAAGTGTAGGTGCCCCAGAGGTTGCCCTGTGGGTAAGGCTGGCAGGATAGAATGGATCATACCTTTGGTTCCTGATGCCCTGCTTCTTCTCCAGGTAGTTGATGTACAGTAGGTGAACATCCTTGGCTGGCTGCTGGAGGAGGCCTGACTGGGAGGCTTTGGGCCTGGCTGAACTGGCCAGAGAAGTGCAGTGAAGGTGCTCAGGCACTGACCCTCCTTTGACTCCACATTCCAGCCTTGCTCCTGCTTCATAGATTGCAGCGCCAGCAAGCTGTAAGGAGCCCGGGGGGGGGGGGTCCAGGACAGCTCACTGCCATGTTACAGCTGCTGGGGAGGGCACCAGGGGGGGGGGACCTGTGTCCTGCACATAGGACCCCATCTGATCACTCAGCTGGTCAGCGGATCCAACCTGGGGGAGAGGACCTGCCTCTAAGAAAAAAAGTAAAATACGAGTGTGTCCAGACTTCTGCAGGGATCCGGTGCCTGTATGTGCGCTGGAATGTGGAGCTGGGGTCCTGGGGGGGGGGGGGTCTCCAGATGCCAGGACCTACTCAGTGATGCCCACTTGGTCCTAGGGTAGCAGAGCTGTGGAGTGTGGAATCTGCCTGCCCTTGTGTCAGTGAATCTGGGGGCGGGGTCCTGGGAGCCACCACTCTCCTCCACGCTGCAGTCTGCACGTGCACCTTGGTGGAGAGCTGGGGGAGGAAGTGATGCTTATGATCACTTCCTCCTAGCCCTGCAGATACAGATACACGTGACAGCGGTGGCATGACTGCAGGGGGGAAGTCTTCAAACGCTCGGCGGCAGGATGGTCCGGAGCTGGAGACCTAGAAATCGGCGGCCGCGGGTCCCGCTGAGTGGCGGGGTGGCATTTTTTTTGCCGCCCCTGGAACGTGCCAAAAAATTGCCGCCCTAGGCCAAGATGCATGCATCACTGCTCGTCAGGCAGGCAGTGCGCGCCGCGGGTCGCGGCGCACGCTGCTTCAATTTGGCCGGCCCGGCAATGCAGTCTGCTGCTGCTGAAGGCAGAGAGGCAGTAATCATTTTCTCAGAATCTCGGGGGGGGCAATTGCCCCATTGCCCCCCCCTGGATCCGCCCCTGACTGGAGCGAGGCTGTAATGGCATTCTGGCCTTTTAAACCCTGTATCCTCCTTTGGCCCAATTGAGAACCTGTGATGTCATTAATGTGCGCCACGCCCCGGGTGCCATTTTGTTGGAGTCCAACCACGTGCGCACACCCTGTCAGAGGCCTAGACAAGGCCTGAAGCCAGTGGCCCTGACACGCGCTTGGTGAACCCTTTTATTCAAGAACCCTACCATGGGCTCTATTAACTGCTTCGCGCAAACGTTAACGAGTGTGCAAAAACGCATTAACGCAAGGGGTAAACCCTTCACGCAGAATGTCGTATTACAATGTCCGCGCAAAAAATGCACGTTAATGTCTACCGCTGGTGAACCTGCGCGAACCCTTTGCGAGCGTAATGTACGTTGCGTGTCCTATACTTAACATTGTGAGCGCAAATGCGTTTGTGCGCTGGTACGCGGATGGTATTACAATCTATGCGCAAATTTGAACGGACAACGTTTGCGCGCATAATTTTAACGTCTTTTAAAAGCTGGTGTTAAAGGCAAATCTGAACGTCCTGGCCGGAACCCAAATACACCAGCCCGAAAACAAAATACAGCAAAGTACAGTTGTATTCAAAATTATTCAACCCGCACTGAAATTGAGTGTTTTGGCCAGTTTGACGTTGATTTTGATCATTCAGTCATCTTGCTTACAATTAAATCAAAGAGGCACGTGTAGGTCAGACAAATATAACATAACATTTATAATGAAATAACCACAAATGTCTTTTCTGTGCTCACATCATTATCAGTTTTATTCAACCCCCAAGTGACATTCAATCTTAGTACATATAACTGTAAAAGGATGTTGTACTAACAGCTTTTAAACGTGAAGCATAGCTTGACACAAGTGTCTTGCAGCGATCTACGGGTATCTTCGCCCATTCGTCATGGGCAAAAGCCTCCAGTTCAGTCACATTCTTAGGCTTGCGCACTGCAACTGCTTTCTTTAAGTCCCACCAGAGGTTCTCAATCGGATTTAAGTCAGGTGACTACAATGGCCACTCCAAAATGTTCCAGCCTTTAATCTGCAACCATGCTCTAGTGGACTTGGAGGTATGCTTGGGATCATTGGCCTGAAACTTCAGTACCCACATCTGACAAATCTTTTCTCAGTTCCTCAGCAGTCACACGGGGACTTTTCTCCACTCTACGCTTCAGGTAGCGCACAGCAGTCGAAGTCAGCATCTTCTTTCTGCCACGACCAGGTAGCGTTTCAACAGTGCCCTTTGCCTTGAATTTGCGAATGATGCTTCCTATGGTCTCTCTTGGTATGTTTAACATCTTTGCAATCTTCTTATAGCCATTGCCCTTCCTGTGAAGAGTAATCACCTCTTCTCTTGTCTTCCTGGACTATTCTCTTGACTTCACCATGTTTGTAACCACACCAGTAAATGTCTAGAAGGAGCTGAGTATCACAGTCATTTTAAAGCTGCCTAATTGGTGCTTATTATGCTTTATTGCTGCTCCGTGACATCCACAGGTGTTTTCAATACCTGATTGAAAACACTTGAATGAACCTCTGTTCTTCAGAGTGGTAGTCTTTAAGGGGTTGAATAATTGTGTCAATGAAGAATTCACAAAAGAAACATTTACTACTGTATTATAAAACCAATTGATGTCATTTTAGTTGCATATGGTTCTTTAAAAAAAGTCCTTGTAGGATTTCATTCTGAATAGAATTACAAATGTACACTAAATTCCCTAAAACCCTTTACAGCATTGGGGGTTGAATAATTTTGAACACAACTGTATAGTTACACATTCTACACATACCCAAACAATAAAATGGAGAGGTTGTGCGTGTTTTTATTATTGCTGCAGCATATATGGTCAGATTGATATTGACAGGCGCAAAACTTAACGGGAGACAATTGTGGTTCTTAATTCTGATTGGCTGAATCGCGTGAAAAAACAGTCCGCACACCGATTTCTGCGCACAGCGTTTTTGCGCGTCTTTTTTACGCCGTTATTTCTTATCGGATGGAAAAATGCGCTCAGATTTTAATACCAGCGTTAATTTACGCGCGTTAACGCTTAAACGCTGCACGCTGCGCGTGCGCTTTTGCGCGAAGCAGTTAATAGAGCCCCATGTCTTTTGTTATTGAAACCCTCCCGTTATTCCTGGATTACAAACAACTATACTCCTGGACTCTCATCACCGACAGCCATACCTGCATCTTTGATTTAAACACGTTTTTTTTTTCTCTTCTGTCTACCTTGAGTGTTCTCTTAGTTAACCCCTTGTTTGCCTCCACAGTCAGTCCTGTTTCGGTAGTGTCCCTCTGTTTCTTAGTTCTGTGTTCTATTCTACAGTCAGCTCTATTCATGCCCTGTCCCTCGGTGTCTGCTTAACGTATTCAGTGTTATTATTATTATTATTATTATTCTTTATTTATAAAGCGCCAGCATATTCCGCAGCGCTGATCAGCCCAGTTCCTGTTCTGTCCACCTCTCTTGTCCTGTCTTCTTTATAAGCCCTGTTGTATGTATTTATCTGATCTATTCACTGGTTATCCAGTTACCTGTTATTAGTTATCCATTGTCCCCTTTTGGTTATACTCCTCCTGCTGTGATTCCCCTGTGTTCAATAACCTTTCTCTGTTTAAACCGTGCTTATACCTGCCTCTCTCCACATCTGTCACCGCACCTGTGCTCAACCCCTCGACCCCGGTACACCTCAATCATGACAGTTGTGTGCATGTGTATTACAATTAAAAATACATATCAATTCAAATCTTACTTGGTGTGGATATCGAATGAGATGGACCTATCTGAAAAAGAATCAAGTTTTTGTTAATTCTCTTAAAAAATTGCAGATTTGCAAAAAAGTGAAGTAAGACGTGTCAATTTAACTGTAATATGTCCCTAAATGAGGTAGCGACACTAGTTATATTCAATGTGTAGCGCTCACTCCCGGATGAGCCGCTGAAAATGAACCACGGGTCAGTCTCCCCGCACTAGGGAATAAATATACTCCAACACGCTGAGCAGTTTTATAATTTAAAAGGTTTACTAAAAGGTTTGCAGCTCTTGAGACACGGTATATGCAGGAAGCTTTACAGTACTTTCGTAACACGATAAACGCGTAGCGGTAAAAGAAACGAAAACACGAGGGCTTCGTATTTTCGGAAAAAAAACCCCCGACCGAGCAGAAAATTAAAAGATACGAAATTCGAAGAAAAACCACGTAGCGGGACACAATAAAATACACAGTTCTCGTATCACGGTAAATGCGCAGCGGGAACCAAAAACCGGAAAGTTGTTCAGAATGTAACTTCAACTTTGCCCCCTTGTATGGATTTGGAAAAAAGGAAAACTGAGTCCTGCACAGGTTAAGTCCCAGAACGTGAAGTGATATGTATTTGTGTGTGTAGGGTACCCGGGTACTTTTCAACTGGCCAGTGAGTTTACTTTAACGATGTCTTCGACTAGTCAGTTGGGGCCCTGTGGGTTTTAGAAGGAAAACAGCAGCGTACGTTCTTATTTACACACGGCCTTGGGGGCCTCTCACCCATCCAGCGCAAGCTTGAGGTTCCGCTGACCCAGGACGTCTCTCCGCTCGATATTGACTGGGGACGCCGACCACCGGATCTGTTGTCTGGCCTTCTGTCTGTCAGCCGCGACTCAGCCAGCTTACCGCCTGCTCCCCGCTTCAATCGACCGCGGTACTCCTTACTCGAGGGGTCTTCTCTCCTTATCACTGCACTCGGATAATAGATGGTGATGTCTATCTCCCGCAAGGCTGGGTGACCCAATCCTAAGGCCCGATCCACTTTGTCTGCGCTCCGGCCTATCTTTTGGTCTCTCCTTCTCTGTACGTGCATCCGCTCTCCTCTGCTCCCTGGCGCGCTCTGCCTGTTCTCCCCGAGGTGCAGGATGTACAGGCTCTCCACAAACCCACCCACTTCCTGTTTCTTCGCAAAGCATGCATGGACATGTAGTTCAAGTGTCCAGGGTCTTTAATCGTGATAGTCTCCATCTTGTGGCCAAAAATGGGTACTGCACAGTAAACTTTAACACATCGCTACAAATGTATTGCACAAGGTGACCATGCCAGTACATGGCGTTCTAGAGGAGGCTTCCTGAACAGCCTAGAAAACATTAGGGCCACTTTTACAATCCTAGTGTTAAAACGCGGGCGCAAGGGAGGAAAATCTGCACCCACAGTTTTTCCTCCCTTGCGCCCGCGTTTTAACGCTAGGATTACAATGCAGGCGCTAAAAAAGCTGCTTGCATTGTTTCCGCCCGTCAAAAAGCTAGATGCTGGGCCTTGCGAAATCCGGCTGGTCGGCGTAGGGATACGCAGGGAGAGACTGGGGGGACTTTTTCCCCCAGTCTTTCCCTGCTCCCGCCAGCCGGAGGAGGCGAACAGAGCCTCGGTCCTCGCCACGGGACAGGAGGTGAGTATGTGCTTCATTTTTTTATTTTTACAGTATTGCTGGTGTTAACAACACCAGGTTCTGGCTCTGGTTAACTTTTCGCTGACCAGAGCCAGGCGTTAATCAGCGCTGGATTACAAAGTCCCAGCGCTGATTAACACTTTTAACATGGGGAGCGCAGAGTATAGGGAGCGCAAAGTGCAGTAACCTCGCGCAGAGGAGCGCAAGGTACCAAACGCATTTCTTAACCCGTTTGGATTGTAATATGCGGTAGATACCGCGGCTAACGGTAGTGCTCACGCAAGTGAGCGCTACCGTTAGCAACAAGAGTGTAATAGGGCCCTAGAACTATGCAAGAATACAATGAACCAACCACCGGATCATCTCTGTATAAATCATTTCAGGGTTGAAAGAGCCCATAGATGGCTGAACATGAACGCATGTGACAGTATGTTTTAGGGCAATGGCATGTTTGCAAGATTCAAGAGGGAGCCCCCAGAGTAACTTATTGGCACAAAAATATGCACATTCATAAGTATCTAACCCCCCCCCCCCCACCTCCGCTCCTTTTCTGGCACCTGAGAAACTTCGTCTTTTTGCAATTTGGAGATGAAAATAGAGATAAACGTATCCAGGAAATAATATGTGG
Source organism: Leptobrachium leishanense (assembly GCA_009667805.1). NCBI lineage: Eukaryota > Metazoa > Chordata > Amphibia > Anura > Megophryidae > Leptobrachium > Leptobrachium leishanense. Next base: position 46,012,203 of record CM019075.1, on the reverse strand, counting down.
AGCAGCGTGTGGGAGTGATGTTGCATAGCAACGAAAATATGTGAATGAGACAGACACTGGCATCATTCAGAGACATTCTAGGAGCAGGACAGGAAATAGCATCTATGAGCAGCAACATGAATAAGGATGGCTTGTGTGTGCGCAGGGCTCCCTGTGGGAAGGGAGATATTTAATCAAGTAAACAAATAACTAAAAATGCACTTTAAAATAGCAATCGCTGTATAAATAACCCACCTTAAAGGGACGCTGCTTTTTTCATTTTTTTTTTTTAACTATCAGGGGGTTTAATTATTAACCCTTGTTGACCTCACCTTTTAATTTCACAGCTTCATCTCCTCTGCTCTCTTCCGGCACAGGTCATGCCATGGATGATCAGCAGGTGCATGACAGTGCTTTGCAATTGGAGTCGAAGGGCTCTATTCCCTAGTAAACTCTAACTGTAGTGTCATGCCCCCATGATTTAGGATTTATTGTATATTTTTCTGTTTTGTGTTGAATCTGCCTTTGCTGCTTACATGCTATTGATTTCATAGCTCTTTTGTCCCTGCTGGGTTTCCTTAGCTTGCTGTATCCAGCTAGTTTCCACCCTTTGCTCAGTGTCTTGGTCTAAGGGACTTCCTGGTTATATAGCAGCCATTCTGTGCTCACTGCTGGACAAAACTAATGTCTTTTTACCTGCATTGCTGTACACCAAACGCAAACGGTACCAAACGCAAACAGGTTTTTTAACCTGCTTGCATTTGGATTGTAATATGCGTTAAATACCGCAGCAAACATTAATGCTCACGCATGTGAGCGTTAGTGCCCTTTATGTTTGCCTTTAAAAATAAAGAAATCCCTTATAGCGCATCAATATAGTTGAGTGCATATGAACAATACAAACATTTGTGTCAATAATGCAATAAAGTGCAACGGTGCTTATTGCCGCTTTATCTCTACAGTAGTGCAGGATTAGCTAGGTGCAATAGTGCATATAAAGTTGTTTTTTTTAAAACTTATGGACATCACTGGACACGATATACCGACTGAGGAAGGCTCTAGTAGCCGAAACGCATCTCGGTAGACCATATGTACGCTATATTAACCCAAATACTTATTTTTATTTTTAACCCTTCATTGGCCATGCTCTCATTTTTTTATTTAATACCGCATGGAGGCTTAAACAGCTTGGACCACAGATGGCGGAAAAGGGTTCCTGGGCACCTACCCAAGAGTGCCTGTTGCCATATTGATTGAGCCTGTGGTCACGAGGCTCTCGAATCGGTGAGTGTATTTTCAATATGCCTAACATTCTGCAATATTACGCTATGGGAGCGCCGTCTCCAGTCTCTTTCTAGTTTATCTAGCAATCACTGCAGGTTAAAGAAGGGAAGTGCCACTCTATATATGGGCGGAGGCCGGGAATTTCACAGGCTCTTGCAAATGTGAGTGGCATATACCCCCTTTAGCACAATTTTTTGTCACATTTGTCAGGATCCACTGCACTATTATTCTTCATGTATCTTTTTTCTGTTTTTGAAAGACGCTGAGGTCGGCATGGACTTGATTGACACTTTTGAGTATCTTCTCATTTTATTGGTTACTGCATGCGCTACTGCACCTATCTGAACATTTTTTTAGCTTATCACTGGACACTGCTGCACTTTATTGGCTGTTGCTTGCCGAACAGTCATTTGTGTAGATTGTACTCTATATGCACTATTGCACCTAGCTAATCCTGCACTACTGTAGAGATAAAGCGGCAAAAAGCACCGTTGCACTTTATTGCATTATTGACACAAATGTCTGTATTGTTCATATGCACTCAACTATATTGATGCGCTAGAAGGGATTTCTACTATATTTTTATTTCTTATTTGGCACAAATTTTGGTTGTTTTATTTGTGCTTGTACTCATCCCCTGGGCAGCATCAAACTATTTATTAGTTCTTTAATGAACTGTTTAGAATTTGTAACAACATAAACCCACTTTGTATCAGGCGCCTACGCTGCACTAATATATATATATATATATGAAGCAACAAGATTTTGCACTCACGGTTCACCCAAATTTCTCTCCGGTACCCGGTGCTCAGCGGTGGCCCTCAGTAAACATCCGCAGCAAAAAAGCCAGCACTCCAGGGATTTCCAAAAAAATTCCTCAATTTATTAATCCATAATCATCTACATTTCGGCTCCTAACATGGAGCCTTCATCAGGACAGACATGTACATACAGATACATACACCCTATAAATAGGCATAACACTTACCAACAATAATAGTAACCCCAATTGTTCTCCACCCGGTGTGCAGTAATCGCGGCATGTTCACCTGGCCAATGCGCATGCGCCAATGCTCGGCGCTGACCAGTGACCTCACATTCATTACCCTGGCAACCCCAGTGCTTACCATAGTCGCAATGCACTGACCTGCCTGAATCCCATAGTTCTACCCAGCCCGGGGGTGATGATTGGGAGAAGCTAAACAAAAACATACTAGCCACCTTACAAAATTAATAACAAATTTTAAAAACACTTAGCAACAGTCACTGTGCGCCCATATTTAAATGTTGGTACCTTTTATCCAGTTCCCTGGGTGGTCACACAAATATTTTTTTATTATTATTATTATATTGTCCAACTATACCCATCTGGGATCCCACTCTATCAAATGAAGGCTGAGTACATATTTCTTTCGTTAAGGCCTTGTGGGTATACCGTGTCTAACCTATGTATCCATTGTGCCTCTCTTTGGAGAAGTACCAACGCTCTGTCTCCCCCTCATTTTAATGGTGGAATGTGGTCTATTGCCAAAATCTTTAAAGAGGACAGCGAGTGACCTGACTCGAGAAAGTGCCTCGCCACCGGCTCATCTGATTTTCCATCTCTATATGCCGTTCTTATATTGGACCTGTGGTTCCGGATTCACTCACAGAGTTGGGTAACAGTCTTCCCTATATACGCAAGCCCACACGGCATAGAATTTCATAGATCACATACTCTGCTTTACATGAAATTGAGTGTTTAATGAAGAACCTTATCTTCCCTGGGGGCTTTGGCCCTCTCCAAGGCATCCATTAATAATTCTCAAGAATAACCGCGATCTACAAATTTCTGATACATAAAGGTGGATCTGTTCTTCCCTCGTATCCGCACTGTTGTTCCTTATTACCCTTAAGAATTGTGCGTACGGCAAAGATCGTTTAGAGTGCTCTGGATGTGCACTCCTCATGTGGAGCAATGTATTCTGGTCTGTAGGTTTTGAGTACAGGGAATACTGCAACTGATTATCCTTTTTAAATATCCTTACATCCAAAAAATTTATAGATGACCCATCGACCTCACTCGTAACCTTGATGGGTGTATCAAGGCTATTGATATATGGTTCAATTTCCTGAGCCTCATTAATAGTTCCCCGCCAGATCACAAAAACGTCAATAAATTGGACATAATCCACAATCTTATCTGAAAACTGGTTGAGAATATTATCCTTTTCGAATTTGTACATGAAGGCATTGGCGTACATGGCGGCACCCATGGACATACCCATGCACTGTAGGTACCACTTGTCTTCAAACCTAAAGTAATTATATTTCAGTGCCAATGCAAGGAGTTCCAGGACAAACTCTATACAGGGGCCAGTATACGTATCTGAGTTTAATAACAACTCCCTCATTGCTTCTATACCCCCCTCATGGGGGATAACCGTATACAGGCTCCTGACATCAAGAGTTATAAATACTAAATCATTGACATCGATTGAAACAGCCGTAACTCTCTGCAAAAAATCTTTGGTATCCTTAATACAAGTCGGAATACCCTTTACCGGATCTTTGAACAGAAAGTCCAACCACTTCGCAATTGGTTCAATGACACCACCTACTGCTGACACAATTGGCCTTGCCGGTGGGGATGTCATGCTTTTGTGGATTTTGGGTATGCCGTAAATGACAGATGTCCTAGGGTGGGGTTTCAACAAGTACTGAAACAGATCTTCATTCATGTATCCCGCCAGTAGACCTCTCCTGAGGCTTCCTTCAAATTTAGATACAATATCTGCTGTCGGATCCTTTGGTAACAATGTGTAGGTGGTTCTATCCATAAGTTGTGAGTACATTTCCTGAGCATATTGGGAATAATTCAAGATGAAGATTGCCCCACCTTTATCCGCCTGTCATATGACTATGGACGCATCATTTGATAACTTCCTAATCGCCTCACGCTCAAGCTTTGAAACATTGTTATGCTTGGATTTATGATTTTTGATGATTTGATTCACTTCCATCTTAACTTGACGTAAAAATGTTTTAATTGTTGACTGATTCGGCAGAGGGTCAAATCGACTTTTACGTCGAAACACTGACATTTCTTCAGTTGGAGTTTCATTCTTAAAAAAGTTGTTAAGACGTAAGGTACGACCAAACCTGTACAATTCAACGTTCCACTGGAAATCATTCGGTCTGGAGGAGGGAATAAACGATAAACCCTTACTTAGTAGCTCTATGGCGTCTATGTCTGAACTTTAAGACGGTAACTGTCGAATGCAGCCTATCCATATGTTTTTGCACCTTGAGTGCTGTAGATGCTCTCGCAGCGCCTTTAGGGCAGTGTTTCGCAAACCTGGTCCCCAGCCAGGACCCGCTGATAGGCCAGGTTTACCAGATACCTGAAGCACAGCACAGGTGTTATGATTTGCTGCTCAGTGATTGCAGGATTCAGTCTGCATTTCCCCATGGTGATCTGCAAAATCTGGCCTGGTTGAGGGTCCAGACGACAGGTTTGGGAAACACTGCTTTAGGGCATCTTCTATCCAAGTCACAGTGACATTTGTGAGGAAGAGCTTCCTAGAGTACTCAGAATCTCCTTCAATCAACTATCCAGTGGCCAAGTCAGCAAATAAAGCTTTTTCATTATTTTTATTGCAAGACAGTTTAAGGAGGCCAAATGTTTGGACAGTAAAATCACTGGTGGCATTGAAATTGTAAGTACAGAACCAAGACCCTAATGACATTCATTGATTGGGGAAACTGTGGCCCTCTAAAAACGTGTTTTGCCGTTTCATATAGTGCATTCCTTTGTGTCCTACAACTACAAGTCTACATCTATAAAATATTAGGCCGGGGTCAGAAGAGAGCACTATGTGCGCCTGTACTGACGTGCCTCCTGGTGTCCATCGCCATGTGTGACTCTGCAACGGGGCCGACCACAGACTGTAGCGGGTGCATGAATTGCATGTGCTACAGCAGGCGTGCTGCGTCCGTTCAGAAAGCCTCCCCGTCGAAGCACTAGGAAGCATGTTCGTCGGGGCTGCAAAGCTCGATCCTTTATAGGAGGATCGGGGCTTGCAGTGCTGTCCGCACTAACTGCGCTCAGCGAGATGACCAGACGGGTGCCAGAGTGGAAGGAACGTCCACTCTCACAGACGTTCCTTCCGCTCGTAAAAACGCTCGTCTCACACCAGCCTTATTTATAAATAAAGAACTCCATTTCTAATTAAAGCCTCAATATAATTCTATTTCGGAAAAAATATCAGCTGTTTTTTTGTAGATTTTTTTATTTTAAATTAGCGACCAAGTCAAGTTAAAAAGTTCAGCCAGAGCCAAAATTTCAACAATGATGCTGCTCCAAAAAACTGGGTCGGTAAAACCCCTGTAAAAAGGTACCCCTATGCCAGCATCATACAGAGATTTGCTTTTAAGCATGACTAATAGAAAATGCAATGTATAAAAAATGTGATGCCAGTGAGACCGCATCTGAATCTACATACATACATACAGAAAAAGCAGTGTCGTGCCCGTACTCACCAGAGCCGCTGCAACAACCAGGAGTAACAACCCAGTCCATGTATAAAATATAGCAAGGAGAAAAAGATGTCATCTGCGCTCGTTTCTATACAATTCCATGTGCAATAAAACACAATTCGAGTGAGTATGTGTGCGACCCCGCTTTTTCTGTATGTACGAAGAGGTGCCGTGATGGGGCGAGTGAGCTTACACTTCAAATGGCCATTCAAGCAAACTAAAACCTCTAATTGTGTTTTGTTGCACATGGAATTGTATAGAAACGAGCGCAGATGACAAATTTTTTTCCCCAAATCTGAATCTCACAGACTGAAAAACAGCTAAAATGTAGATGAAAAAGGGGCCGATTTCGCCCATCGGGACAAATTAACCCTTTCACTGCTGAGGACGTGTGGGGAACGTCTTCATTGACTCCTAAGGAAAGAGGGGGTTCTTTGAACCCCAGTATCTCCCGACTGTTGGCAGCTAGCAGGGTCATATTTAGTATCATTAGAAAGGCCAGAGCATGGCCTTTCCAATGATACCAAACATGACCATGTAAATGTAAAAAAAAAACACGTTTTTCTTTTTAAGACGTGAAATGCCTCAGAAGTGAAGGGGTTAAATGAAGCCCTTCGTTAGGATGGCACGAAGATACTTTGCATTACTTCTCATATGCTCTCGTGGAACATGTTGCAGGGAGCGAGGGGGGGTGCACTTTGTTTTTGCATTTTTCAGCATTTTAAGTAATATTTGGGCCTTACGTTCATAAAGTTTTAGGATAGAGATTGAAAGTACAGTTACTCTGTCCTCGTGTCCTTTCCGCCAAGAGCATCTTAACGCATTCTGAGCTCAGGATGTATGTGTTCAGACAGTGCATTAGCTGCTCATCGGACTGCACATTACACAAGATCTATTCTGAACTCCCCATTTTTCTGCCTCAGGACGCCCCCTCCTCTTAAACGTTGACCTTTAAAGAGTATCTGCAGTAAGATCACCGAAAACGGCAATTAGGCAATCTGATGCTCGTTCCCACTAAACGGCTTAAAAATCTCATCAGGAATCTATCATAGCACTTACTAACAGAAATACTTATTCTGCCAAAACACCCTGCTGTCGCTCTCTAATGGAAGAAATACATTCGTTCCCTTTTTTAGCATTTATTGTGAATATAGGTTTTCAGCGGGGCAGTCCCCCCCGATTTCTTTGGAGATATATATATCTATATACAGTTCCTTTTCACAGATGGATTCAAAATAGTTGAAAACTGTCTTGTTCTCGTGGTTTTGCTGTGCCCTTTATATATTAAGAGTAACAAATACAGGAAACTTTACTTTTTCAGCCATGGTCATTTTACACAAGAGATATGTGGTTCATAACCCTTTCACTGCCAGTTGGTTGACATTGCCTTTTAATCCTGGTCACCACAAACCAGGGGGTTATTCAGAGAGCCGATTTGGCCACAAAATATGGTGCCATTTCAGGGGCATTCGTCTATTCAGAGAGCAGGCAGTTTGCCAAATTTTGGCGAACTGCCAGCAAGTACGGTGCCTGTTCGACGGCAGTGAAATCCACCATAGAGAAGCAATGGTTAATCTATTTAGAGACACCCAACAGCAGGGAAAAGTTGCCGAAATGCCCTGCTGTTCAGTGGTTTCATTCTGCAGGTTTATTCAGGCGAATCCCATAGGCTTCAATGTTAAAAATATTCCAGTTTTAATTCAATATCTATTAAACCGTTTATTATTTTAATCTGCTGTAAAAAGTCTATTTATTGTTTTTTTTTTTGGATCTTTTAGAAATTTTTGGGGATTTTTTTGGCAATTTATTTCCCGCATTTGATTTTTTTTTTTATATAGCGTATCTTCTTTTTTCTTTAACAAACCTTTTTATTAGTATTCATAGGATCTTATATGTAAATTTCAGGCATTTTCGTTTGGAACGGAATGGAAACTAAGGAAATAGTTAAGTCCCAATTTAACCACATGTGACTTTTGATGATGATACCCTCAAACATGAGTTAAGTGCATAAAAATTGCGTATGAGCTACAGCAGTGGTTCCCAACCCCATTCCTCAATATCCCTAACAGGTCAGGTTTTAGGCTGGGATCAGACCAATGCATTTTAACGTGCGTTTAGGCGCACTTAATCACGGCCGCAGTAGCAGCAAATGACGGGCAATGACGGCGAATATACGAAGTACGGCCGCACAAAAGACTGGCCGCGCAACGCAAGTGGAAAATGAACGCATTTTTTCGAGAACGCAGAACTGCTAGTACTGACGTACAGAGTGTGCTGCGTCCGCTAGCGGCGTGTGTGCGTGATTAGATGTCAGACGCTGCTAATGTCCGGCCAACATAACGTCCAGACACAAAAAGGGTTTTATTGGCGATCCGTAAAAAAAAAATCACGCACGAAAATGCGCATCGTATGACCGTTTTCGCGCATTCCGTGAAAAAAATACGTCAATGCGTTCGGACACACTTTTTGACGGTCGCTGCGAATAATGTGTTCGTTTGACTCTTGCCTTAAGGTTTATCTTGGGGAAATTCAGACTGAATCCTGCAATCACTGAGCAGCAAAACAAAACACCTGTGCTGTGCTTCAAAGACAGTATCAGGTAAACCTGGCCTGTTAGGATCCACCGAGCTACAGCAATAGCCCCAAAAAGGTTTAAAGCGTTTGCCGATTTTAATTTTCTATAACTTTTTTTATAATTTCATATTCTTATAGAAAAAAATAAAAAGTTTTTTCTTTTTTAGTAAAGTATATGAAAATTATTGTGTAAACGGTTTGGATAGTTTAATGGAAGAATATGTATGCCTTGATGTGTTTTGTTTTATACAAAGTATAGGAGCTGTAAATGTACAGTATGCAGCCAGTAAATCTAAGCTCTTGGCAAGGTCGGATAACGTCTCCAGCCATTAATGACACGATGGGCATAGGGTCCCAGGTATTTTATTAATCTAAGCCACAATGAGGACTGAAAAACTTGTTAACACTTAAATTCTTTAGATCTCCTCCGAAAGGAACTGTACCATGCCCGTTCCAAGTTAAGAATCCCACAGAACTAGTCAATGCAAATGAAACTTAGAATGTTTTAGAATTTTATCTTGGTCGTCCTCTGCCATTTGGATGCCGCTCATTTTAATATATATATATATATATATCAATATAGCAAAAATGCCAGCACTCCAGGGATTTTCCAAAGATAATTCCATTTATTCGTCCATAGACATCAACGTTTCAGCTCACCAAGGAGCCTTCATCAGAAACATAGAAAAATGTCGGCAGATAAGAACCTTTCGGCCCATCTAGTCTGCCCAATTACATGGATACTTTACCTGGATTTATCTTTTGTTTAGGATAGCCTTATGCCTATCCCATGCCTGCTTAAATTCAATCACTGTTTTGGCCTCTACCACTTCAACTGGAAGGCTGTTCCATGTATCCACCACCCTCTCAGTAAAATAATGCTTCCTGATGTTACTTTTAAACCTTTGCCCCTCTAATCTAAGACTATGTCCTCTTGTTTTGCTACTTTGTTTCCTTTTAAATATACTCCCTTCCTCTATCTTGTGGATTCCCTTTATCAGGACAGACATGTGTCATATATATACATATATATATATATATAATACGCAGAGGGCACGGATTATTATAATAAATATATAGGTATTAAAGTGCTCTAATTACATGAATGAATAGGAGCTGGTGCTGAAATCGCAGTGGAGGCTCAGCCAAAGGGGCAAATGGGGAAGCGCACCACCGTTTTATTTTTTTTAATAAATGGGTGGGACACTCATTGATTTTAATTACTCACATACGCTCTACTTTCCCACCCAGTAGCCATGGCAATGTGACTTACGGATGCAGCCTATTGACGAGACTGGAGTTCATGTGATGCTCCCTGGAGTGGGGCTGGCGTCACTGCCGGTTTATTCCCGGTGGTATGCATTGCTGAGCACAGCAGAAGGGGATTGGTGAGCGAGTCTTATTTTTCTTATATTTATTTATAAAGTATAAATGATGATAGGATGGATCACCTTCATAAAGGCCTTTAGGGGTCGAATCATCGATATGTTGAATTTATTACAATAAATATGTTTCTTTAAGACCCTGTGTGCCTCTTCTAAATATCCTGCATGTATATGAAATACACACATACGAACACATATTCAAGGTATAAACAGGAAAAACATTTGTTATTACTGGATCTTTTCTAAAAGTCTAAACCAAAGAGAAACTGTCCTGAGGCGACAGAGACAGAACGTTCTCTAGAACTGTGAAGGTCAAATGAACGCAGTTCTGAGGATCATTAGCTGCAAGATGATCTTCGACATCGAGTCATACGGGTCCATGTTCTTAGTTTCTCTACATTTAGCACTCATTCCCAAGTTAAAAAAATGAATGCAATGTAAATGTAGCATCTGGTGGTCAGAATAAAAAAAAATAAAGAATTAAGAGGTTTAGGAAATCTAGCACCAGTCAACATTAACATTGTATCGCGCGGAGAAGCGCCATGTAATAATTAGATGGATTTTGTTCCAGACTCGAGGGTGTTACAGTCCATCAGTTTTATATGAGGTACAGAAAAGTGAACTCGAAGTGTTTGCAAAAAAGCATTTTTTTTGGTGAACTTTCATATTCTGTTCAATTCAAAGGAGTTAAAATTAGATATTCTATGTTACTATGGCTTTATAATCCAGGTTGCTATGACAACATGCAGCATTTTGGCCTTCATGTTGTTTCCCGTGATTTGAAGGTTTGTTCAAAAGAAATCATTGGCATCTAACATAACAGATACCTATGTGTTTGTAACATGCAATGCCCTTAGAGCAGTGGTTCCCAAACCCTGGTCCTCAAGTCTCCTAAGAGGCCAGGTTTGCAGGATTTCTGAAGCACAGCACAGGTGATATGATTTGCTGCTCAGTGATTGCAGGATTCAGTCTGCATTTCCAAGGTAATACTTAAAATCTGGTCTGTAAGGGTTTCCTGAGGGCCAATATTGGGAACCACTGACTTTGAGGGACCTAGATTCCAACACTGGTCAAAAGTAAGCCATCTTGGATCCCCCTTGGTCGCTGATACTGGTCCCTGTACACAATATACTATCTACCCCTCCGATCCTTGAATGGTCGGTAAAACTAAATACTAGAGATGTGCAATTTGTTTCGTTCTGAATCCAAGTTCAGATGAAATTCACCATTTTTGTATTTTGGAAGCATTTCTGAAAACGAAATATTGGCCATCTGAAAATTTCGGATTGTACAGTGTGCAGATTCATATGCTGCAGAGAGGCGCTTCCCAGCAGTGCGTGGATTCATATGCTGCATTGAAACCTATGGGATAAAAAAACCTTAATTCTTTAAAAAAAAAATAATTAGAAAACTTAAAATTTTACCCAAAAAATGCCTATAAAAATCCGAAAAAAATAAATAAGTAAAGAAACTTTCATTCTATTGGTAGTAATCTACTTCCCATTCTTACATAAGCAATAAAAAATGAAATAACTCATAAAAAATAAAAAACTAACTGATCTGAATCGGGACTCGATCCGATTCATCAAATCGATATGAACTGAATCGAAAGAAAAAGTGACCGAAATGACCCGAAAAAAAGTCATGCACATCCCTACTAAATACCTTCAAGGAACAGATCTTGTAGCACCCATAAAGGGTTAACAGACACCAGAACAGTAGGATAGACAGCCTAGGAAGCAGAGGTCTTCTCAGCAGGAGAGCTGGTCAGTCTTATGCCAAGGGTGACACTCAGAGCAAGGTTCTCAGGAATAGCCGGGTCAGTACACCTACAGGAGTCGTTCGCAATAGCCGAGGTCATACACGTGAATATAAATCGCGAAAAGCACTAAGGGAAGTGAATGGCACGTCAGGGCAAGGAGTCTGCCTGAACAGACTGATTTTGAACCTGGCGTCGTCACGTCATCATGCCGTGCCCCGTCCCTGACCACCCACGTGACCGCCTTGAGCCTTTACATCACTCGGCGCCCTGCCAGCGAGGACGGCGCTGCCGTGCCACTTCCCATAAGCTTATTTTGGGTCTTTTTATCTACCACTTTTTGTCCTTGGTATTAATATTATAAACCCGCCACTTTGTAATCCAGTCGAATCCTTGTCCAGGGGATCTTCTGCTGCACTTCCCAGAAATCCATATTTAAATCTTACATTTCAACCAAGAGGGAATCGATTTGATGCTTAAAATAAACGTCTGACATTCCATTCTTATTGAACCCGTGTGATATGACCGACCTGCAGACACAGGGCCCTTCTTACATTTCCTTAAGGGTTCCTAAATAATGCATTCATTCAAGGTTAATGTTTCCAATAGATGTATACTCGATTTTAACTGTGCCCGGGATAACCCGATCTGCATTGGAAAAAGCAAAACCATAACAGGAATAGATTTAAAAATAACTCCTTCATTGAGGAAATTGATTTATCAGAACATTCTCTCGCTCTACCATTTCATAAATGCTTGATCGTGTCAAGGATTGCAAAGGGACATGACAGACACCAGAGGTGTGTTCCCACTAAGTGCCGGTATTGCATACATTGGATTCTTCCAGATTTTGAAATCTGGAAGAATCGGAAAACGGGAATGATCGGGGTAGCAAGCATTCCGAAAAAGGGGTGAATCTGGATTTGCAACACTGCCACTCTTGAGACTCAAGAGTCAAGGGAGAAGGGCCAGTTGTATTGGTAACACTAGTGGGTATAGTAGTCTTCCTCCACATCTCTGGTTCCTTAGTTTGTAATTTGTTGGTGCAATCCCCCAATTTGTATTGTAATGCGCTGCAGAAATTGTTGGGTCTATGTAAATGATAATACTACACATTAGAATTATTTTTCTTGCCATTGTGGAATGCACACAAAGAAATCATAAAAAGCTAGGTTTTGCGGACTCTTGGCATAAATATGGTGTGGCTACCACTTTTGACCTGTGGCAACCACATTTTATCCCAATACGCAGGGTAAGGTACAGAATTAAGACTGTGGGAGAAGGATAGTGCTGGATTAATGCTCTGTAGAATGGTTAGGTTCATTTTAAAGAACAATGGAAGGCTACAATCCCATGATTATAATGAAGACCATGGTCTAAAAACAAACTTGGGTAAGAAGGAAACGCGTCAACAGCCAAAAACTAAACCTTCATAAATCGGGGAAAAAGTTAGCCACAATTTTAAACCACCAAGAAAAGTCTATTTGGGTTTCCACCATGGAAAATGTATTTTATTACTTTTTAGCACACCTCATTACTATACCATGATAACCTAAAGCTGAGGCGTAGAGAGCGCAAATGCAGTTTTGAGGTTAGACAAGACTAAACGGACACCGAAAAAGCAAATTCCATGTACAAAAGGAGTTTTGTTTGTTTTCTCACTGTATAAGCTCATTCTTTCTCCATGGTTTGGACAGCTCTGTTTTCTTTTCCAAGATCCTTATCATCGTGTGTAAATCTCCATGACAGAGTTTATAAAACTCTGACAACGTGTTTTCTTCACAAAGCACAGAATGTCTGAATACAAAACGATCATGAAAAGGATTCGCAAAGGGATTCATTTTAACACTGCGTTCTGTCAATATTCACGTAAACCTGTATTGTGCCACTAAAACAAGATGTAACCGTAACACACACATCCTACATACAGCCATAACTAATCTATATGACATATCTATATATTCAGCAATCTGCCATGCACTCTTGCCTTTTTCAACTGTGTTTGCCCGGTGCCTGCCGTCTGGCTCGATAATTTACCACAATTTCATAAAGTGATGGCGGCACTCCAGGAATGTTAACGCTTCTTTATTAATCCATGCTGTGTCAACGTTTCAGCCTCTCTGAGGCTTTCATCAGAATATACAAGTAAACCATGCTACATACAAACATATATACAAGTACAAACATCAATGTACTTGCCCCTCCCCTTGGATCGGCATTCGCGTCTATTCCGTGCGCATGCGCCTTCTCAAGGCGCTGCCGGATGACACTTAAGAGTTTGTCAAAGCAAACCGAGACGCCTTACCCATATTGTTCACCCGTGAATCTAAAAACAAATCAGTCTGGTCGCTCCAAAGTTTTTCATAGGTGGTAGTGTCCTCAAGCAAGGACTGCATGGCCTGTGCATATTGTATGTAATCGAAGACGACTATAGAACCTCCCTTATCAGCGGCTCTTATGGCTATAGAAGAATCATCTGCAAGATTTCTTATAGCTCTCCATTCTTCCTTTTGTTGTATTACTATACCGAAGTTTGTGTGTTTTCACTATATCTGCTGATTCATTTTTGAATGACAAAAATGACAAAAGACTTGTCTTTCCAACTCAGTACAACTCTGCATTAAAATAATTGACATCAAGCATTAGGAATAATTGGCGAATAATGGAACAAGATCCATCGTTACCAGAACCATTTAAGAACAAGCCGATGATTTGTTATAGGAGAGGTACAAATTTGAAAGATCTACTGGTCCGAACAGACCCTATCAAGAGTTATAAACAACAAATGAATAAAACAATGGCTGTAGAAGATGTCTCAGAAACAATGGATGTAGAAGATGTCTCGGATGTGTCACATGTGGACATATGGTTCCATCGAAAACATTTACCCATTCACATACAGGAAGAACGTTTAAGATTCAACACAATACTACATGTAAAACCGAGTTTTTCGTGTATAAAATAATGTGCCCGTGTGGCAAAGCTTAGATCAGAAACGGAGCCTCCCTTATGTGAACGAATTCGGAACCACCGATCGAACATTTGAACAGCATATCAAGATGGAAGATCTGACAAACCTGTAGCGAGATATTTCTTGGAGAACAATCGCCCATTATCCTCCCTTAAGTTTACAGCTATAGACCATATTCCGACACCACTACGCGGTGGGAATCGGGGACAACTGTTACTACAAAGGGAGACGTTCTGGATACATTGTCTGCGAACTGTCGCTCCTGATGGTCTGAATGAAAAGATTACATATTCAATGTTTTGATACTTTTCCTAATATAAAGGCTAAGTTTAGCTTGAGATCATTTGTCTATAGAGCAATGGTTTGGTTCTGAAAAAGTAAATATGGACCTCTAGGGTGGATATACGAATAGGTAGACGGAGTTGGTCTATTTTTGGTTTAACGGGTATAGTGGTTCAGGTAATCAGATAATGGGTTCAAGCTTTAATAGATATCATAGGGGGGCAATAGTTTGCCTCCTTAATTCTGTCCGCCGTATGATCAGGATTTGTTTTTAGATTCACAGGTGAACAATATGGGTAAGGCGTCTCGGGTTGCTTTGACAACCTGTTAAGCGTCATCCTGCAGCGCCTTGGGAAGGTACATGCGCACGGAATAGACGCGAACACCGATCCAAGGGGAGGGGTAAGTACATTGATGTTTGTACTTGTATATATGTAGCATGGTTTACTTGTATATCCTGATGAAAGCCTCAGAGAGAGGCTGACACGTTGATAAAGCTTCTTTATTAATCCATGCTGTAACAGTCCTGGAGTGCCACCATCACTTTTTGAAATTGTGGTGCGTGATATATATATATATATATATACACACACACACACTGTATATATACAGTACTGTGCAAATGTTTTAGGCAGGTGTGAAAAAATGCTGTAAACAAAGAATGCTTTCACAAATGGAAGTGTTACACATTTAGGTTCATAAATGAAGAAAATGCAGTGAATGAACAAAAGAGAAATCTAAATCAAATCAATATTTGGTGTGACCACCCTTTGCCTTCAAAACAGCAGCAATTCTTCTAGGTACACTTGCACACAGTTTTTGAAGGAATTTCGGCTGGTAGGTTGTTCCAAACATCTTGGAGAACTAAGCACAGATCTTCTGTGGATGTAGGCTTTCTCACATCCTTCTGTCTCTCCATGTAATCCCAGACACACTCGATGATGTTGAGATCAGGGCTCTGTGGGGGCCATAGGCGACTCTACAGGGGGGCAAGGGGGGGCAATTGCCCCCCTAGGTTATTCCTTACCCCCCCATGTGCCCCCCCACCAAAAATCAGCATCCAGCTTACTACACTTATTCGGACCACTGTATCTCTGTCCCTGTGCATCGTATATGGACAATCTAGGTGTCATTGGAAAGGATTCTGGCCTTTCCAATGATACCCAACATGACCATATTCAGTTTGAAATAAAAGTCATAAAACATTAAATAATAACAGGCACTTAAACTTAAGCATTTTCATAGGGTTGAAATGGCTCAGCAGTGAAGTGGTGAATGTTCAGACTATACATTACATTGTGTATTACGTTAGTTTTTGCCTTGGTTTAGTTGTATATTAAGGGTTAATGGGTAGGCTTCATCCCTCACGGTATACATTTTATTTTTTCCTTGTTTAATGGCATTGTAGGGGTTAATCGGTAACTACATGCTGAGACAGTATTCATTTCATGTTTTACCTTGATTAATGGCATATTAGGGGTTAAGGGGTAGCTAAATGCCACATTGTTTATTATTTTTATTGTATTTCCCTGAGTTTATGGCATTTTAGGGGTTATTATGGAAGTTAGAATCTAAAGGGTCTAATCATCTTTAAATCCTTTGCTTTTCGTCACATTTCGGGGGAATTCCCTATTAAGTGAATAGTCACTGTAATTTGCTAAAAGTGTAGTCGCTGAAGCAGCAATCAGACATTTTCAGCGAAAACCTCCGAATTGCAGCAAATAAAGTATCAGGTTAGTACAATAAAAAGGCATCATTGCGTCACATTACTCTGGGGTTTTGGAATCTTATTTATATATACTTATTTAGGGCACTATTACCTGGTGTAGGTTAACCCTTGCGTTCGCATGGTTTTGCTTTAGCGCCACCAGGTTAATGGCGTCTAGCGCCTGACCAACAGATCGTTTGCCTCCCACTACAAACGGGAAAAATCACTTAGTGCGTTGCTATTAGCGATTTGTACCGCAAGCTTGCTATACTTTCCGCGTCCTTTATTTAACACGGAGAGCTAGAGATCTCTAGTGCTTTTGCAGCTAACAGATCACTTGGTGCCAACGCTAATTTTTTGAGGGAAGCTAATTGCAACATTTTACCTACTGCTCAACCCTGGTGCCAACTCCAAAAACCCCCAGAAAAAACAGCTCTTCACCCAAAATTAACAGACAATTGAAAGGAATGCAGCACAGGCTCTTGGCCCCATACACCATTGTAATGGATCTGGTCCGCATTGTCGTTGCTGTTGCAGTAGGCTCTATTATAAATGTATCCTTTATCCACATATATCCTAATTCTAATATTTTGCCTAATTTTAAACATTTTATGCTGGGGGTGATTCATAGTATGGAAGCGTATGATTATTAGCATGACCGTGTGGACCATGTTTAAAGGGACACATGAATAAGTCTTGCCCTGAAACATGTATTATTTATAAGCTGCAGCAGGGAAATTTTTGTCGCTCACCTGGCCTTCCTTTTGGATCTATTAAATGCAGTGTAATGATTCTACATGCTGCTGGGTGGCATTTATCATGCAATGTCCATCAGCCTTAATATATGTGTGCATCAAAACATGGATGATACGACCACCTTGGAGGCTTTTAATAATGCAGGGGTGTGAGGTTATTCACTGGATGTGTTCATATTCAAGCTTGTGAGGGCGAGGGATAGGTATGGCCCGGCACTCTGCACTGGAAAAAAACAAACAGTTCTATCCTGTTCACAACCACATTAGCGCTGGGTCTCAGCTCAGGTCTTAGAGTTTCCCTAGCGTGCGCCGAACGACCTTGTTCATGGACTACTGCAGGCAAGGTGATCTGTTAGTAGGTCGTCAGGTACTAAGTTTTAGTG
Source organism: Leptobrachium leishanense (assembly GCA_009667805.1). Lineage (NCBI taxonomy): Eukaryota > Metazoa > Chordata > Amphibia > Anura > Megophryidae > Leptobrachium > Leptobrachium leishanense. Next base: position 45,994,605 of record CM019075.1, on the reverse strand, counting down.
ACTCGCGGTAATTTTTCCTTTAGTGATGGCGTTTTAGCTCACACCAGGTGATAGGGCCCTTAGTTTTATTCAGTGGTATGATTTAGTGGTGAAAATTATTAGTGCCCCCCCAGTTTTGACTGCGGTATCTTCTGTGCCCCCCCTAAATATTGTTCCTAGAGTCGCCACTGGTGGGGGCCATGCCTTCACGTCCAGTACTTCTTGTTCTTCTTTACGCTGAAGATGGTTCTTAATGACTTTGGCTGTATATTTGGGGTCGTTGTCCTGCTGCAGAATAAATTTGGGGCCAATCATACGCCTCCCTGACGGTATTGCATGATGGATAAGTATCTGCCTGTATTTCTCAGCATTGGGAACACCATTAATCCTGACCAAATCTACAACTCCATTTGCAGAAATACAGCCCCAAACGTTCAAGGAACCTTCACCATGCTTCACTGTTGCCTGCAGACACTTATTATTGTACCGCTCTCCAGCCCTTCGACGAACAAGCTGCCTTCTGCTACAGCCAAATATTTCACATTTTGACTCATCAGTCCAGAGCACCTGCTGCCATTTTTCTGCAACCCAGTTCCTATGTTTTCGTGCATACTTTAGTCTCTTGGCCTTGTTTCCTCGTCGGAGGTATGGCTTTTTGGCTGCAACTCTTCCATGAAGACCACTTCTGGCCAGACTTCTCCGGACAGTAGATGGGTGTACCTGGGTCCCACTGGTTTCTGCCAGTTCTGAGCTGATGGTACTGCTGGACATCTTCCGATTTCAAAGGGCAATAAGTTTGATGTGTCTTTCATCTGCTGCACTAAGTTTCCTTGGCCGACCACTGCGTCTACGATCCTCAACGTGCCCGTTTCTTTGTGCTTCTTCAAAAGAGCTTGAACAGTACATCTTGAAACCAAAGTCTGCGTTGAAATCTTTGTCTGGGAGAGATCTTGTTGATGCAGTATAACTACCTTGTGTCTTGTTGCTGTGCTCAATCTTGCCATGACATGAAATGGTCTTTCACAACCTCACCTTGGTAGCAGAGTTTGGCTATTCCTCACCCAATTTTAAGCCTCCTACACAGCCGTTTCTGTTTCAGTTCATGACTGGGTTTCAACCTACATGTGACATTGATGATCATTAGCACCGGTTTGGTATAATTGGTTGATCATACATCTGACTATAATCCTACAAAATCCCTGACTTTGTGCAAGTGTACCTATGAGAATTGATGCTGGTTTGACGGCAAAAGGTAGTAACACCAAATATTGATTTGGATTGATTTTTCTTTTGTTCGCTCACTTTGCATGTTGAAAATTGACAAATATAAACAATCATTATTTATATTTCTGAAAGCATTCTTTGTTTACAGCATTTTTTTTCCACACCTGCCTAAAACCTTTGCACAGTACTGATAATGAATGAATATATATATTCATTAACATCTGTGTGGGGGTAAAAAGGTGAACTTTAAGTTTTGTACGGTAGACCGGGCAGTACTGTGACAGAGCCATATGCACCAGCACCAATTTTGGTTAGTAGATCCACACTAAGCAAGTGGGAGCTGGCATTCCTTACGATCATAAAGGGAAGATTTAATCCCCTCATTCATCAAGAAATGCTTGTACAGGATTGTTTGGCAAGTTTAGCAGGTGTAACTCGCAGCTACCAGAAGCACTTGGTTGAAGTTACTGCTGCAAAAGGAGGATCAACCAGCTATTAACGCCAAGTGTTCATTTTTCCCCCAGCACTCTGCATGCTCAATGGGAGGTATTCAATAATGACAAGATTATACTTGATTGTGGGTTGTTAGCTTAAGCGTGTATTGGTACTGCCCATCAGGTTGTGATGGACTCAGGGGTCAAGTCCTGGGGGGAAAAAAATAAGGGAACGCACTCTAAAATTCCACAACCCCATTACCTGAAGAAAAAAAAAAAGATTATATATACACACACCCCAAGAATCATGTATAACCAGGCACAGACCCCCCCAGAATTATACAAAGGCACAGACCCCCCAGAATTATATATAACCAGACACAGACCCCCCAGAATTATATATATCCAGACACAGACCCCCCAGAATTTATATATCCAGACACAGACCCCCCAGAATTATATATATCCAGACACAGACCCCGCAGAATTATATATATCCAGACACAGACCCCGCAGAATTATATATATCCAGACACAGACCCCCAGAATTATATATATCCAGACACAGACCCCCCCAGAATTATATATATCCAGACACAGACCCCCCAGAATTATATATATCCAGACACAGACCCCCCAGAATTATATATATCCAGACACAGACCCCGCAGAATTACATATAACCAGACAGACCCCTCAGAATTACATATAACCAGACACAGACCCCCCAGAATTATACGAAGGCACAGACCCAGTCACAAAAGGCATCACAAATATCCGTGAGATATTTTGGCAATTTTTTATCTAGTGACAAATAATCAAAATATGAATGCAGATTTATAGCTCTAAAAATATCCGTCACATTATCATCTGTCTCATTTCACATTAACCCTTTGACTGACATGTCTGAGAGTGTTGCTAAGCAATATGTTTTACATCGCCTCCTGTACCTGGCACCTGCCATTTAATTTCTATCGAGAAGTTTGAGATTTGCAGATTGATCTAAATGGTTTCCAGTAATCTGATCGATAACAAACCAAAAATACGAAAACCAGCTCCGTTATAACTGATGTGTGTTCACATTCCTACCCCTCCCTTAATCCTTCACACATACCTTGAATTTACCCCCCAAAAAGTGTATCCAAATACTTCCAGACAGTAACTTTAATACCAACGGAAAGCTTTTCGTTTGGGTTTCTGTAACAGATTTTCTAGTGCCATCTAGTGGAATGAACATTTTCTGGAAGGAAAAAAATAAATGCCTTTTATAAACTGAATTATTCTATCATTTTATAAATTTGTATAGAATTTATAATTTATCCTATTCTTTGAGCACCTCTCCAGTAAGTGTCTTTGGGCAAGACACCTAACGGTACATACTCACCACCCAGGACATACTTGAAAACTAGAGAAATCTCAATGTATCCTTCCTGGTAAAATACTTTCTCAAAAGAGAAAAAAACCCTAACAAACTTACAAAGCGTTACTATGGCAAGCACGATAAATAATGATTCCACCAGCTTGGTATATTGAGGGTCATAATAAAAATCTGCCAACTAAGGCCTTGTTCACACCAAGCGCGGAACAGGTGCAGAGCAGAGCAGGTGCAGACCGGATCAAAACTGCGTCCAATGGTATTTTTTTCTCCAATTCATCGCAGCACCACATCGCAGCACTCAGTTCCAGTGCAGGTCCAGAGCACGTGAAAAAACTCCAGCAAGCCCCATTTTACCTGCTCTGGAACGTGTCAAAAACGCAATGCAATAAATGAACCATAAAGAAAAAAAACACTATGGTCATCTGTCATGACCTAATCTTCCTTGGTCACTTCCTGTCTGTGGAAAAAGGTGACCTTGTGATCTGGAGAGCAAAGGAACAGTGGTGGACATGTTTTGTGACCCAGATAAGTTCATTAGTATGGTGGAAGAGTGCCCTGAGCTGTATGACAGAAGGCATTTTCAATACAAGAACAATAGGAAGAAGGCTGATCAGTGGAGTTCAGAATGAAAGGTCAGAGGTAAAAGGAAATGACCTCATAACATTGTTAGCTTCCTGAAAAAGAAAAAAAAGGCTCTGGAATGAGTCAAAAAGGCATCTAAAATGCGTCTTAGGCTAATGTCAGATGAACGCAGTCTGAGCGCACTGTGCGTGCGTGCACAACAGATGGCCGTACTGACAGAAGATACTGTAGACACCACACGGTCCGTTTTTCTTGATGGGATGTATGAAAAAAAAAGAACTCTGGGAAACAAAATTAAAAATGATAAAAATTGATACAGGATATGAAAAACCAGTGTGCGTCAAGGTGCTGGACGTCACAAATGCGCTGCATCTGACTTCGTTCCATCACACACACAACGCTACACGGATGTGGTGCACTCTGCGCGGCCGTCCTAGCGGTATTACGTTCTTACCTAACTTGCGTCTGTTTGCCACGTGCGTTTTGCGTGCGCAGTTTGGTGCGGAGGCACTTACTGTGTGGGTCTCTATTGCTCATGATTCTATGCTACCACGGATGTTAAACTGTGCGGCAACACGGACGTGATAACTGCTTTCATCTGAAACGGGCCTAAAGACTAGCGTGCATGTGAAGAAACCTGAGCAGATCTGCTCTGCATTTGGTGTGAACAAGGCCTATAAATGTGGCACGAGCCAGTCACCAGCCTGTTATTACGAGCGAGCTGCCAAGTAAGCACCTCGACTTGTAATTGGGAGTCACTATCCGCAAAGCAATCCCTGGTATAGTCACGTGGTGTCCATAGAGAAGCATTAAAGCTTCTGTAAGCATATATAGTCGTGTGGGCACTGGTGTATTTTGGCCTAGGCCAACAAGGCCTAGGCCTAGGGCGGCACTCTCCAGGGGGCGGCGGCCCGCCGGGTGGCCCCACCCCTAGAAAAAAAAATATATATATTTTTTTTTTTTTTACTTTTGCAAACTATTTTACCAGGAAGGAAACATTGAGATGTCACTAATTTTCAAGTATGTCCTGGGTAGGCAACACCTAGGCTTTCACTTTCCAGGGGCAACAAAAAACCTCACCACTAATTGGCTTACTCACAGAGCACCGAAATTACGCCAACATTTTGGTGTTCTGTAGTTCCTGCACTTCGGGGAATAAAATTTCCCCACCCTGCAGTGAATTCACCATTCACCGCAGGGTCCCCAAAGTGCATGGAGTCGGCCGCTGTATGCTGCCACCGCAAACCCATGGCCTGCTGTTTTCAAAAGAACTACTGAACGAAAATGTCTGGAATTTACATATAAGATCCTATGATTGATAATAAAAAGTTCTGTTACAGAAAAAGAAGAGCCGATATTAAAAAAAAGGGGGGGGGGGATTTTGCCAAAAAAATTCTGAAAAATTACTAAATGGTACTAAAAAAAAAAAAATCAATAAATAAAGACTTTTTACTGCAGATTAAAATAAGTGGTTTATTAGATATTACATAAAAACGGGAATATTTTTAACATTGAAACCTATGGGGTTCGCCTGAATACCTGAACCTGCTGATTGAAACCACCGAACATCAGGGTATTTCACTGTCATTTCTCTGCTGTTTGGTGTTCTCTGAATAGGTTAACCATTACTTCTCTATGGGGATTTGCACTGCCTTCAAACAGCACTGTACTTGCTGGCAGTTCGCCAAACTTGTGTGTGAGCATATCACCAGAGCAGTGGTGTACTTAGAGTGGCGGAGGGCGGGCCGCCCCAGGTACCAGTGATTATTGGGGTGTCATTAGGGGGTACTAGGAGGTGCCACTGTCACTGTGTGTCAGCTTTGAGCTGTGTTCTCAAACAACGAGCAGCGGAGCATGGCGTTTGCATACGGAATAAAATTGAATAGAATAAAAATCCCCCTCTCCTCCCTCCATAGCTCCTCCCCTGCCCCGCAGCAGCTCTAGGAGGGGGATGTGATTTGTGTCCAGAGAGAGAAGATGACAGTAAACGACAGGTAAAGGGGGGGGGGTATCAGCAGAATATGAAGCCCTGTCTGCTTACTGCTGTTTAAAGCGGACCTTTCCTTAACCAGCACTGGTGATAGAAATTTGTCATTGAGCTGCCTGGCTCCTGGTGAGGCTGCGTGCGTGCAGGTCACACTCGGTCCGGCCAGTCAGGTGGTACTGAGTCTCAGTACCACCTGACTGTCTGAACCACGTGACACGCATGCAGCTGCCCACCCTTTCGTTAACATGGACTGTCACTCTATTCTGGACTGAACACCCACCAGGAAGGGAATCAAAGCCACGGTGCACCCTCTGGCAGTGGCACCCCACTGCTGACAAGATGGCTCCACGCACAGGCACAGCCGCGATCCTAACATGGCCTGGAGGGACCTCCTGCTGAGTCTGTACACAGTCCCTGCTGACTCTGCACACAGCCCTACCGCGGACGGAGGCCGGTAAATGTAGAATAAATAATTGCTGTGTGCTCATATACACTCGGTTTGCTGGGAGTTTTATTGCAGTGGATTCTGATGCACTCATACACTCCACACATTGCATTGCTGGGAGTTTTATTGCCGTGGATTCTGATACGCTGACCCGCACATTGCATTACTGGGAGTTTTATTGCTGTGGATTCTAATACACTCATACACACTGCACATTGCATTGCTGGAATTTTTATTGCTGTGGATTCTGATACGCTGACACACACCAAACATTGCATTGCTGGGAGTTTTAGTGCTGTGGATTCTGTGATATGCTCATACACAGTTCACATTTCTGTGGGTTTTATTGCTGTGCAGCTCTGTGATACGCTCATATGCAGTGCACGTTTCTGTGGATTTTATTGTTCAACCAATTAGAGCGGCTGTGATCCAGTATACTTAACATGCGTGGCTGTTCTTTGTAGAAATGCTTGCATTTAAACATTTCATAATTTTATTTATCTCAATAGATACATTTGAAATGGTATACAAAATATACAAATAGGCACTTGGTATCCACTTTTAATATAAAGAGAGGAAAAGGCGTTGCTCTAAGAGGAAAAGGTGGAGCTTAAAGAGGAAGGGTGGGGATTAACCAGGAAGAGGTGTTGCCTTGACAGGAAGGGGTGCCTCAAATTTAAATTAGGGGGTGCAGGAGTTTAGTCAGGCCTAGGGCAGCACAAAACCTAAATACACCACTGCGTGTGGGGCAGGGGAAAAACACTGGGAACTATTTGCTCTCTGTGCCCATTGAGGAGGCAGCAGATTGCGCTGCCCTTTGCAAGGTGGGACAAGAGAAAAGTGTGATTTATTTTTCTCTTTGCAATGTGATTTGGCTAAAGCAAATCATCTAACACCAGTGTCTTGAAGTCACCATTTAGAGTTCAGAACCTTTCGTACCAGCAAGATTTCTGTAAGAGATATATACATGAACAGTTAAAAAAACAAACCAAAAAAAGCTCAAACTTACATTATATCCATCTTAACCCCTTCACTGCGGAGCCATTTCACCGCTGTGTGCTGAGCTCATTTTAACCGTTTTGTGCTCATCATGTTTAAACGCGATTTGAAATTGTTTTATTGTAGGACCCAGTCAATTAATATATCCTTATTTTCAGCAGACTCGACAGATCCATAATATATCACCGTTATATGTATACGTCATGTCAGAATGCTATTATGAAATATGAATCAAAATTCACATTTTTTTCCCCCCATTTTATCATCCAAGCCTTTGTGGTTATATATTCTATGGGGTACTCTTGTTAAAAGAAATTAAAAGTGGGAATCTTTTACTGTATTTTTGTGAGAAAATGTGATTCTAATCAATACATAATTTTTTTAAATTTTACATCCTGTGAAATGAGGTGAGTTAGTGCAGCATCGTTGTTCGCGTTATAATTGAGAAAGGAAAAATAGTGCTGCATTATAAAAAATGTATTTATCTTACATATAATCTGGTCATGTTTGGCATCATTGGAAAGGCCTTTCCAATAAAACCAAAGGTGACATTTTAGGCTAGGGTCAGACGAACGCATTTTTATGTTGTCTGTGAAAAAGTGCGTTCGAACGAATGGACGCATTTTTTCACAGAATACGTGATAGTGGTCATACTACGCGCATTTTCGTCCGTGATTTTGTACGGATCATCAATAAAACACTTTTTGTGTCTGGACGTTATGTTGGCCGGACATTAAGCAGCGTCTGACGTCTCCTAATCACGCACACACGCCGCTAGCGGACGCAGCGCACTCTGTACGTCAGTACCTGCGGTTTCACGTTCTCGAAAAAATGCGTTCATTTTCCACTTGCGTTGCGCAGCCGGACTTTTGTGCGACCGTACTTCGTATATTGGCCGTCATTGCCCGGCATCTGCTGCTAGTGCGGCCGTGATTAAGTGCGGCTGCACGCGCGTTCGCACTGCCTCAGTCTGACCCTAGCCTTACCTGACGTTGATTGGGTGATACTGGGGTTTCTACCATAGAGAATTCCCTGCCTGGCTAGGGGGGGGGGGTGGAATTCCCCTTCTGACATTCATTGTGCCCAGGTGCGATTGTGTCAATGGATGATGGTAGGCCAAGATGTCAGCGCTCACCGGAAGAAGTCCATGATCTGGTGCTGAATCTCGGTACTGGCAGGTAAGGGGTTAAGAGGAGCATCGCCGGAAAGTTTGGAATGTGACCTTCCCAGTGATGCCTTACTTGCACCTCTACCCTTTACCAATAGGGAGATAGGCGAGTCCAAAGGACCCCTCCTCCCCTTCAGGCACTCTCCTGGGTGGGGGGGGGGGGGTAAAAATGACACTAGTGTACTGGCAGGGGTCCGATGGAATGGTCTGACTTCAAGGAAGCCAGACCATTGCGGGACCCCAACGACTGGAGAGGTAAGGGGCTCCCCTTTGGCTGTCGTAGCTCCATGACTTTTTGGAAACATCCTCCGCATATAGCAGGGAAGCCCCATGACATTCCCCACACATCATCCGCAGCCAAGAAATTAACAATCTCCGAGAAATCTTTACTTAAAACTGCTATATTACCCTATGTTTAAATTGGAAAATGCGTATCCCATGTTTCAAATAAATGATACATAACTTGTTTATACAAAACCTTGGTAGGCAATGGGTTAAAGTCAGAGCTATAGCATACAAGACATCTGGTGATGTCATTTGAATACATCCTGCACAATACAATGATTGGAGTCAGTAATCGACCGATAGACTCCATTCTATGGCCAAAGCCATACAGGAAGGACCAAGTGATGTAAACTGCGTCCCCTCTCCCACACAGTATCTTTACAACACAAAAGATCACACAATGGATGCACCCAGTGCCCCCTAAAGAGTAAAATATTTTAACTAAACATACAAGAGAAAAACAAAGCACATGTAAGATATCAGAAAAATAAAATAAACACTGGCCCTATAGAGACAATAAGGACAGAAATATCTGGATAGAAATCATACCAATATTAGGGACATGTGATTTGTCTTGCGTCGGTTTTGCTGATGGAGCAATATGCATTTGGGCTAGTCTTTTGATGAACCACGGATTAATGATATTATTATAAACGTTGGTCTTGTTATTCCGTTGTATTGTCCAATAACCTTATTCATCATTTGGCAAAATGCAGTACCGGCCTTATTAATATACTGGCTATTAAGCACCGAGCCAATCAGCGTTAGCACCAATTGGCGGTTTATTTATGCCATCCTGTAGGTAGTAACGCAGGGACTTAACAGTTCCATTTGGGAACAATAATAATAATAATGTCACCAAAAACCTTATTATTATTATTGTCATCATTTATATAGTGCAACAGTTTCCGCAGCGCTTTACAATAACCAAAGGGAACGAAATACATATAAACGGACATAGGATGGAAACAAGAGGTGTAGAGGGCCCTGCTCATAGGAGTTTACAGTCTATAGGGATTGGGGTTGAGGAAGACTAGGGGAATTGCACTAGATAGCAGGATCATTAGTGCCAGTGGTTTTGGAATGGTGGGACCATACAAGCGGCTTCAATCAAGTGTGAGTATTTGAGCAGAGGGATGAGTTGCATCAGTGATGCGATACGCTAATCTGAAGAGATGGGTTTTGAGGGATTTCTTGAAGGCCTGAAGGTCAGAGGAGAGTTTGATAGGGCGAGCCAAGTCATTCCACAAGACTGGTGCTGCCCTTGAGAAGTCTTGGAGGCGAGAGTTGGCGGTGCGCGTGTAGACCGATGACAGGTGGAGATCACCTGCAGATCGGAGTTGTCTAGATGGGACGTGCTTGCTGAGTAACGAAGACATATAGGAAGGGGTTGAGTTATTGAGTGATTTGAACGCGAGCATCAGTATGCTTTTTTAGTTTATTAGTGATATTGCAGAAGGTATTAATGGAAAAGTATGTCTTTTTGCTGACACAAATATGCAACAGGGTTGACGTTCCTGGAGGGATCAGCCAAATGACAAATGATTTAGGTAAACTAAAAAAATGGGAGCTGTGGCAATTGAGTTTTAATGTGGATAAGTGCAAGATAATGCACCTGGGACGTAAAAACCCAAGGGCTGAATATAGAATATTTGATACAGTCCTAACCTCAACATCTGAGGAAAGGGATTTAGGGGTTATTATTTCAGAGGATCTAAGGGTAAGTAGTCAATGTAATAGAGCAGCAGGAAATGCTAGCAGAATGCTTGGTTGTGTAGGGAGAGGTATTAGCAGTAGGAAAAGGGAAGTGCTCATGCCACTGTACAGAGCACTGGTGAGACCTCACTTGGAGTACTGTGTCTGTATCTCCAGAAGGATATAGACATCTTAGAGAGAGTTCAGAGAAGGGCTACTAAAATGGTGTATGGCTTGAAGGAGAAAAGTTACCAGGAAAGGCTTAATGATCTTAACATGTACAGCTTGGAAAAAAGACAAGACAGAGGAGATATGATAGAAACATTTAAATACGTAAAGGGAATCCACAAGGTAGAGGAAGGGAGTATATTTAAAAGGAAACAAAATAGCAAAACAAGAGGACATAGTCTTAGATTAGAGGGGCAAAGGTTTAAAAGTAACATCAGGAAGCATTATTTTACTGAGAGGGTGGTGGATACATGGAACAGTCTTCCAGTTGAAGTGGTAGAGGCCAAAACAGTAATTGAATTAAAGCAAGCATGGGATAGGCATAAGGCTATCCTAAACAAAAGATAAATCCAGGTAAAGTATCCATGTAATTGGGCAGACTAGATGGGCCGAAAGGTTCTTATCTGCCGAAATTTTTCTATGTTTCTAAATGAGAGAAGATGGGGAGCTTAAAATGCTTCTAATCTACCCCCTGGTGTCACCCTTTGAATACATTCCACAAAATACAACGATCTGAGTCCGTGATCGATCCATAGACTCCATTCTATGGCCCAAGCCACACAGTGAGGACCAAGTGTTGTAAACTGCCTGACCCCCACAGTATCTTGCCAACACAAAAGATCACACAATGGATGCATATATAGAGTAAAATATTTTCTTAACTAAACATACAAGAGAAAAACATTTTTTGGTGGCAATGACCCTTTAAATTTTGTTTTCAGCTACGATGAGCTCCAGCTTTTGACTGGGCGGGATTGAATGGGGTCAGAATTAGTACTTCAGCATACTGCCAGCAAGATGAAGCCACTCTGGGTACCACGTTCCATGACAATATCCTTCCAGCTATTAAGTGCTGTGGGGGAGGAATGAAAAAACCACAAGGACATGGATAGCAAAAAGAAAGGAAGATTTATTTTTCAGTGTTCTTCTCTGACAATACTGTTTTTTTGGGGTGAGGCATAAAAAAAATAAAATAAAAAAAAAAAAAAGGGTCTTGAATTGCAGCCAACTACAGTATTTAAAACCAGTTTGATAGGCAGACATGCCCTTAAAATCTCAACCCTACATTGTTCCCTATGCTGGTAAGAAACCCTGTGTATTACTTTTGAACGGAAACGCAAATAAATCTGTTTTTTCTTAGTTTCATAGCCTTCCTCTACCCCAAGAAATAAAGTGTACACGATTTACCACTAGTTCCAATAACAGATACGTATTTCTACTAAATAAATAAAAAAAAAAACACACTGGATTGAACAGACATGACAGCCAACTCCCATTAGGCAGAATGGCCAATAAAGAGTTTACTTTTGGGTCAATTATGTGCAACAACTTGGTATTGAATTCTAAATTACCATTTGGAGGGGGGGGGGGGGACCCAAAACACAAAAATAATCCACAAGCAAAACATTGACAAATGTGTTTTATTCTCTGCCTATCCAGGACAGGTCCTACAAGAATATGCAAACTACTACGAGCCTGTAGCATCCAAGCTAATCACCTCTACAAAGTACACGTCCTGACAGTACAGCAAATAAATAATAAAGGGGTTATTCAGAAAGCAAACGTTCGATGCGCTCTAGTTTGGTGCACTTCCGTGTGCCTTGGTGATTCTATTTCACCCACCCTGCGGTGAATTCACTATTCACCGCATGGTCACTGAAGTGCACCGATGGAGTCGCCAAGACCGGCAAACTGCAGAACCCCCCCCCCAAAAAAGGGTTTAAACCAGTAAAAATGTACTAAAATATGTCTAAATAATAAAAAAGTTATTTTTAAAGAAAAAAAAAGTCGATTACAGAATTTTTTAAATTAAAAGGGAAACAAATTTAGTCAAAATACAAAAAAGTAGAGATTGAGATTCAGTTGTCGAACTGAATCACCGGAAATCAGGGTATTTCCCCGATATGTCAGTGCAGTTCGGCAATCTTTGAATAGAGTGGGACAATTTCGCTGCCGCCTATCTGCGGCGAACTGCTGTATTTCCCTGTCAGTTCGCCACTATTTGGTTTTCAGTTTAGTGAATACAGACTGCCCTGAAATTGCACCGTACAGTGAAATTCACCGTCTTGTACAATTCAGTAGCAAGTTCTGTCTTTTCTGAATAACCCTTTAAGGATAAATTTAAATTAGATGATAATCTGTGCTACTGGCGCCACCCGGTGGTGATGGCAAATAACCTCAATACAATCAAAATACAATGCAAGTAAAATGGTGCAAATAAGACAAAACAAAGTAATGTGACATTTACAGTCTTATCCTGTATACTCCAGGTTGTAAAAGTCTTAATAATCAGTGCAGGGAAGAATAAAAATAAAAGTCATACAGTATCTCGTATTTGTGGAGTCAGCTGCCTCTCCAGACCTCTTGGTGGTATATCCCTTTTCCACCTTGTAAGTCAGTACAAAAGAAAGATGTGCTGGAGTTGGCGCTTCTTGTCCTGTTAGTGGTTCCTTCTGCTGCACCCCGTGGCTCAGAAGTGTGGTTTCCTTACAGGGGTATCATCCTCTGTGTCCCTCAAAATATAAAATGACTCACATAGAGCAATATTGTATAAAATGGAGTGCAAACAAAAGAGAAGAATGTCATACTCACATTTGCTGGTGTCTTATCGATCAGACACCAGATTTGTAGGCAGCCGGTGACGTCAGAAGGTGCACCAGATCACCTATCAGCCTCAGCCACCTCCTCGGCGAATAGAAGCATCCAGGACCCGGGATAGGTGTAAAATGAGGCAAATTTTATTAGTAATAAAATATACAGTATACAAAAACGCGTTTCACATAAAAACAGTATCACCAACTGATTTTTATGCGAAACGCATTTTGGTATACTGTTTATTTTATTACTAATAAAATTTGCCTTATTTTACACCTATCCCGGAGGCATATATTCGCCGAGGAGGTGGCTGAGGCTGATAGTTGATCCGGTGAACCTTCTGAAGTCACCGGCTGCCTACAAATCTGGTGTCTGATTGACAAGATACCAGCAAATGTGAGTACGACATTCTTCTCCTTTGTTTGCACTCCATTTTATACAATATTGCTCTATGTGAGTCATTTTATATTTTGAGGGACACGGAGGATGCTAACCCTGTATGGAAACCACACTTCAGAGCCACGGGGCGCAGAAGGAACCACTAACAGAACATGAAGCGCCAACTCCAGCACAGCTTTCTTTTATTCTAAATTTAAAATTAGTGATGCAACGAAATTAAAATTTCCAGCTGACACTGAAACTTCGGGATCAGCTTCTGCCGAAACTCGAAACTCAGTCATCCAAACCTGGGCCTGGAAGCCTGGCTGAGCTGGGGACTCTCCTTAGCCTGGAGGCTCAGGCGAGCTGCCGGCTCACGTTTGGATGACTGATTTTGGAGGGGGGGGGGGTGAGATTGCGTTGCCTACATATACTCTCCTACATCCACATACTTTGGCCCTGAGCTCCTCCAGCGGTGGCAGTCCTCCAGCATCCAGTTCCTGCTCTCCGTCAGACGCCGGTCGCAGGGATGACGTCACGGAGGTGGAATCTTCTGACCCTGCAGACAGGATATTCCAGGTAACATACTCCAGAAGAGAAGAGTGGAAACCAAATAATCTTGATAAATGGAAGGGTGCTTCCAATTGAGATATATACATTTTAACAGCTGAAAATACATGGGATCGCGTAGGGCTGAAACAACCAATTTATTAAATCGTTAAGGACAATGCTTGACAACTATTATCATTATCGAAAAATCAATGTGTACAGCATACACTGTTTAGAGTCAGACTGATTTAAACATTAACCTCAGATACTTTGCAGCGGATTGGAGAAGACGTCCCACTGTTTTACGCAGTTAAAATGCTATAATCTCAGATTCTGCTTCCTTCTGTGCCACCACCTCAACCTGCATTTCACCCCTCCCTTCAGGTCCCTTCCCACAAACTTCCTCCCAAACTCAGGTCCGGTCTTTTGCTCAAACCCACTCCCGTTCACACTTGGGGTCACTGGCCCAAACTCACTCCCCCCTTCGGACCCTCCTCCCGCTCAGTTTGTTCATGAAATTATTGTAAAGGGACACTAATACGCTTAAGTGGTCAGGCTGTGTGGTGTACCCCCTGTTCTCACCCTGCATTCGTGTTGACATCATCATGTCTATCTGATCACTTGTAGCAGCGTTCGTTTGGGGAGAAAGCAGACATGGGCTTAAGCTGCGTACGCATCATCAATCCGGCATGGTGCCCCTGTACCTTCTGTGCGAAAAGTATGCAATTTGCGTAGATTTTTCTTTTATCCGATCAAAAAAAATAAGCAGCCAACTAATAGATCATGAAAGTAATCGTTGCAGCCCTAGAATCGTGGAGTACCGATGTAGTTATGTAAAAAAATTTTAGATGAGTGGATGGAGATCGTCGATATGCTGGTCAAGTTGTTATTGTTATGTCATTTTACCTTCACCCTTTTTTTAACCCCTTAAGGACCGCTGACGTACTCTGTACGTCCTGTCCACGGGTCTCCCTTAGACCCGCGGACGTACAGGGTACGTCAACGGCGCCTAACCCCCCTCCCGCCCGATACTTACCTCCCTCGCTGGATCCCTCGACGATCTGGCAGGGAGGAAGCCTGCCCATGTGATTTACATGGGTACGCTGCGTGGTGACGTCATCAGCAGGTGTCCCCATGCAAATCAATGGAGGGGAGGGGGGGCTTCTTCAGAGCCCTCTATCTCCCCAACCATTGAAGCTAGGGAGATACTTTTTGCACCGCGGAAAAGGGGAGAGTCTCCCCTTTTCAGCTGTGTATAGCATTAACGATTTTCCCGCTGAATCGAGTTTCGGCGCTAATTGGCGCCAAAACGTGATTCGAACCTGGAGGGGGGCTGACATCTTGGATGTCAGCCAAGCCTCCAGGTCCCCCCCCACCCACTGACAACCTCACCATATGTGTGAGGAGGTCAGTGGGTCAGTTAAGGGGATCCTAAGGATCCCACTATCTCCCGATCCATGGCAGCTAGATGGTCATATTTGACATCATGGCCTTTCCAATGATACCAAACATGACCAGGTTTGGTTTACAAAAGAAATCAAAAAAATAAAATCAAAAAAATGTGTTTAAGTTTTTTTTGTCTGGGGGGAGTTTAATTAAATAGGACCTAGGCTGTCGTCTAAAAATAATTAGCACAAAATGGTCAGAATGAGCGCAGCGCACATAGGTGAACTGGCTCAGCAGTGAAGGGGTTAAAAAGCAAACACATGTAAAAATTGGGTATTTCTAGTCTCGGGACAAAATTTTGAACCTATTTAGCCGGGGTCTTTTTTGGTGGTTGTAGATTTTGGGGATTAAATTCCGAAAAAGTGTGTTTTACCATTTTTTTCATAGTAAATTATTCGATATGATGGAAATAATGGTATTTCTAGAAAGTCCATTTAATGGCGGGAAAAAGGGTGTATAATATGTGTGGGTTGAATAAACGAGTAAGAGGAAAATTTGACCTAAACACTAACAGTGCAGAAACGTAAAAACAGCAGCGGTCACTAAAGGACGAATTTGTGTAAAACCGCCCAGTCACTAAGGGGTTAATACATTTTTTGATTGCTTGTCATTTTATTATGTTTCCCATTGTAATATATATAGGATTAAATTTGATTGTCATTTCTTGCACTTTTACTTCATTTTTACTACTGGTTATGATGGTGTGGAGGTTAATTTATGGCCATGATCAATAAGCTCTGGTCCAGCGATACCATCAGCCATGATCTTTACATGTATGCGGATTATAGGTGCCGTTGTAGCGTTTTATTGTAGGCTGGCTGCCATAATGGCTACATTAGTTAGATTCTGAACAGACGTTTCTTTTTATTTGGCTGACGGTTATACCAGCACTGATGTTTACCCCGCCGCTAGGCGAAGGTTGCCTAGACACGGCTTATTTGTTGGTCACGATGGAGTGACTTTGCATCCTGTGATTCTAATTGGCTGATGACGCATTAGGAAGCGTTACATGCTGGTGCGTCCACATGAAATGGACGATTAAGGCTAGGGTCAGACTGAGGCAGTGCGAACGCGCGTGCAGCCGCACTTAATCACGGCCGCACTAGCAGCAGATGCCGGGCAATGACGGCCAATATACGAAGTACGGTCGCACAAAAGTCCGGCTGCGCAACGCAAGTGGAAAATGAACGCATTTTTTCGAGAACGTGAAACCGCAGGTACTGACGTACAGAGTGCGCTGCGTCTGCTAGCGGCGTGTGTGTGTGATTAGGAGACGTCAGACGCTGCTAATGTCCGGCCAACATAACGTCCAGACACAAAAAGAGTTTTATTGATGATCCGTACAAAATCACGGACGAAAATGCGCATAGTATGACCACTATCACGTATTCTGTGAAAAAATGCGTCCATTCGTTCGAACGCACTTTTTCACAGACAACATAAAAATGCGTTCGTCTGACCCTAGCCTTAGATGTCAATCCTATGCAACCGGAGGCAAAGGATGATGTAATTATCTACCATATATCTACCCAGGTTAGTAGCATTGGCATTTCAGTTCAGGATTAAGTCCAGTACGGTCGAAACACGTCGAGCGATGCTTTGCTTTTAACAGTCACTTTGGTCTGATGTTATGGCTATTTGTAGTTAGTTATGAGGTATTAGTGACTATTACTCTAGATCTCTTTTTGTAGACTAGGGATATGCTCCTATTGGGATCATCGTTCTACTTGCAGTTATTGATATAATAAGGACCGTCTGGTTATTTTTCATTCATCTTGCGTATGTTATTGTGTGGGTTTTTTGATTCAATAAAGTCAATGTTATTGACACCCTTGTTGCACTTCGTGCAAACTGGTTTTTTTATTGATCAAGTTGTTAACCTGCTAACACCTGGGGAAGCATGACACCGCCGCCGTCTCTAGTTCCTGGACATCAGTCTCTTCTTGGTGTCGATGGGTTGCCCATGGAACGTTGTTCCCTTTGTCTACTAAGTGGTGATTCTACCATAGGATATACTGGTGTATGGTCTACTGCAAACCTTTTGCTAGAGTTCTTTAGATCCTCTATTAACTTGAGTTCGTGCTGTCTACAGCAGTATAGATCACCAGATGGAGGAAGCCAACCGGCGAAACAAGTCCTGGTAGCTATGATATATCATTATAACAATAAATGTTTTTAAATTTGCTGTCTGCCTGAAGATTCCTGTCCAAGAAGGTTTTGGGGATACCTTATTCCCTGGGTGAAATTTGATACGAGCCTATTGGGGCTCAGGACCATGTGAGTCTGAAATTTGTAGTTTTTAATTTGGATTTCTTTTGGTACAATATCACACTAGGGGTACCCCTGGTACACGTCTATAATCTTTACTATAGGTGAATTCTATTGGGACCCCTAGGATCTTCTGAAGAGGTTGATAGAAGACCCATAAGGCAATATACCCTAGAGCCAGGCTGGGCTCATTAAAATGTGAGTTCGATACCTCTATATTGTATACTTTGGTTGAAACTATATACTTTGCAAATTTAGTCTCCCTCTCTTCTGCAGTGTTAAACATCTCTCTAGAAAAAGAGGGAGTTTCGGAAAAATAAATCTATAGACATGGATTGTGCATGATTGTGCTAACCGTTGAGTATTTCACTGGCGTTTAGCGAGCAAATTGTGCACAGATTTCTGGTGGGCGCTTCACTCCCTTGTAATAGTCTACAGCAGTGCCTATCCATTTCTACCTTAGGTTTAAAATCGGATTAAGGAAGGTTATAAAATATATTAAATGTGTATATTCCTTCAAAAAAAATAAATAGAAAAAAAATTGTAATATTGGGTAGCCAACAAGTCCTGGCCCAGTTATCAGGAACGAAAGAGCTTAAACATTAAAAGAAAACAAAGATGCTGGTGTTTTATATATTATTTATAGAATTAAATCGAATGAGGTATGAAAAGAAAAGGATTCTAGAAGTGACAACTCATCTGGTCTTTTAAGCCATTTTTTCTCTGGTCAATCAGTACAAACAATATTTTAAGGGCTTGTTTACCACGTAAAGAAAGTGTTACATTTTAAAAGGGCAGGTTTGGAATCCTGGATCTACCAGTCTTCTGCTGCCTGCAGGTAAAAATGATGATACGCTTACGAGGCTCCTGTTCTTTCAAGGATCCAAAATGCACATTATCCACCTGTAGCAGACAGAGCTCTGCCAGTGTCCAGCCGGAAGATATGAAAAGCAGAAAAGGTATTTCAAATAACTTATAATCCAACAGAAATTATCCCACGGGCACATAAAAAGAACAAAAAAATAAATCATTGTTTTTGTAATACATTTATAACATTCCAGAGGCAGGTATTGCCACCTGACCCCAAAACAGCACACGTAACATATTGCAAAATGTCCATTACACAGAACTTTTCCTGAGCTTCTAGAACTAACCGAATAAGGAAAAAAAAAAAGTTATATTCATTAAATTCAAATTAATTCATCAGGATTAAAAAAAAGTAGGTGATGGTAATTTGAGGGAACAGTATGTATATGATAATAAAAATAAGTCTTGAGGATATAGTCCATTAATGTCCAGGGGTGAACAATCCAAAACAAAAAGGGAAAATACCAAATTACAGAAAATCATTAAACAATTTTTGGAGTCTGTTTCACTTTCAGTTCCTGAAAACACAACGAGGAATAATTCTAGAAAGCCAAGTGACAGCACACATTAATAACCAAAATTCAGCGAAATAAATACTTTAAAAGGTCTTTTTCAATTTGTGAAAGTTGCTATATAAAAAGAGGTGTGTTACTATTGTCATCATTTATTATTATAAGTTTGTTTATATGTATCGGTGTGTATGTGTCAATGCTTGAGAAAATATAGAAGAATGTCCCTCTGCAGCAGTCTGATTGGGGGGGGGGGGTGTATAATATATTATATAAAAAAAGTATATTGATGTACTCACAGTCTTGAAGAAAAACTGACCCCCTTGTGTGTCCTTAAATAATCGGGTAGATGCTGCTGACACCATCTGTCCAGTTATTTTTGTTTTATTTCAGGTGTAAACACTCACCTTTTCTCCCTCCGCACAGTGTTCCTCCAGTTCAGCTCAGGGCTTCCAAAATGTGCAAGTCGCTGCACCTACCCAACGCAATTTGCTTATGTATACAACTTTGAGAACGTTGTGCAAATTACGAATCACTCGGATCTTACATACTTTTGTCGGCCATAGTGTCGGCCATCATGTTTCAAAAGATTTAGCAATAGAAGCAATGCTTTTATTTTTTAAGACCCTGGGTGCCCCCCCATGAACCTTCAAGAGATATAGATATACACACAAACCTCCTACAAGTAGTGATATGTCAGCCAGCCACGTTTAAAGACACGAGGTTTGTTTTTGAAGGTTTTTACATAAGCCACTGGGAATATATTGATTGCGGATTTACCGTATAGAGCATTTATACAAGATTGATTCGTAGCATTTACACTTTTAAGTGTTCGTGGAAAATAAAACGGTTTTGTATTAACCAACACTATAAACCTACCGGCTCGTAAAAAGCCAATACTTCCCACCAGCAACTTAAAAACAGAAGAGGGTCTAATAACTATATATAGAAATCGTTTGGCGTCCGTCGCCGTAGTGGATGCGCGCGCATCCAGCAGAGCACCGGAAGCACTCACAGCCCTACTGGTTGGCTGCGCGCGCATAGAACACAGCCCTACCGGTCAGCTGTGCGCGCATGCAACAGCCACATCACGAGTGGTGGCCAAAAGGTCCCCGGCTGTAGACACCGCAAAATGTCCCTCGGGCTCCCCGCCCAGAGCCTTCCCAAACAGGCTTAGGGTGGATCCGGAGCCGGGACATTTACTGCATCCTTTTCCCTGACTTTACACTCTAAGAAGAGCCTGTTCCCGTGAGCTTACAAAACGGAAAAGAGGGGCCCGCTCACGTGAGTTTACAATCGAAGGAAAAGAGGAGCTGCACCGTGAGATTGCAATCTAAGGCTAGGGTCAGACTAACGCATTTTTCGCGTTGTCCGTGAAAAAGTGCATTTGAACGAATGGACGTATTTTTTCACGGAATACGCGATAACGGTCATACGATGCGCATCTTCGTCCGTGATTTTGTACGGATCATCAATAAAACCCTTTGTGTCTGGACGTGATGTTGGCCGGACATTAGCAGCGTCTGACGTCGCCTAATCAAGCACACACGCCGCTAGCGGACGCAGCACACTCTGTATGTCCATACTAGCGGTATCACGTTCTTGCAAAAATGCGTTTGTTTGCCACTTGCGTTGCGCAGTTGCACTTTTGTGCGGCTGTTCTTCGTATGCTGCCCGTCATTGGACGTCATTTGCTGCTAGCACGGCCGTGATTTAGTGCTGCTAAACGCACGTTAATACTGCGTTAGTCTGACTCTAACCTAAGAGGGAAGAGAAGCCTGCTCGAATATATAAATGCATTTGTAATGCACAGATAGCTGCACCAATCACAGCTGCTCACTTGACCCTCCCGTTGCAGATGGGACGGCGACGGACGCATTACAAATACATTTATATATAGAGATACTCTTGGATAAGACATTGAAACGCAAATATGTGGTCACGGATTCTGAGCTGGCAACAATAGACTGCCCTCCGGGCAGGCTTAACAACTAGTCACTAATAAAATACTAAACTCTATGTAACAATAACGCGAATAAAGAGTGTCAACAAGTGTGGATCGAGGCTTTTCTATCACGACAGCATTATAGCGGTATAATTCAGCCCTCAATAGCGTGTGAAGCCGTTATTTACTCACCAAGCTATGATGTAGTGATATATAGATACCGGTTTCCCTATTTGCTAATCGGCTCATGTTGAAACGCGCAGCTCTCCAGCCTCTTCAAATCCGTTTGGATGCCTTTAACGTTTGAGCGCAGTTACATTTTTTCTTTGCTACACTATCTCAAAATAGTGAATAATCTCATACAAAATGAAAAGTATTTGAAGCGACACATGGACACGTTTAACTTTTTTTTTTGCGCTCATCCCCACTTTAAAATCTGCGACTCCAAGTAGTGCTTAAATGCTTTATGAACCGTATCCACGGCACCTGTACACATAGAAATCAAGAGATGGCCCGGCCCTATACATAAAGCAATTATTTGTGGGTACGACACGAACATGTTCAGGGGGAAAGAAAAAAAAAAAAAAAAACACAACTAAAATGCAATTAGAAATTACAGAATTTTCTGTATATATACACATACACATTATAGATTTATAAATAAATGCTCTGACCGATAGACTTTTTTTCTTTTTAGTGCATTGTTGTAAAAAATAAAAATAGTTTAGTGCAGTTTCTCAAGAAAAATTTTGCCGCAAGAAAAGGGGGGGGGGGAGAAAGAGTACTGAATTTACAGAGGCCTTCAGTATATAAAAACATTTATGATCTCTGATAAAACCCAAAAAATATCTGTACATAAAAAAAAAATATACAAACAACATGCTACAAGTAAGAGATAATATGGCAATTATTTTTGGCAAATAAATAGATTTAAAAAAAAAAAAAAAAGACAAAAAAAAAACCAAACAGTATTCCAAACTGAGATATACAAGGTTTGTGACTTAAAGCATATGAAATGCATAGCAATATATTTAAAAAACAAACAATAGTGTAATTTTTTTTTGTCCTTAAGCTGTAAATTAACCGCTTCCTTGCCAGAGAGGCGAGCAACGAACGGATTTTCATTTAGATGCGCAACTCTCTGGCATTCCAAATTGTGGAAAAAAAAAAAAATTAAAAAAAAAATTAAGGGGAGACTGATCTCTTTTTTTTATACAGGTTTTGGGCTTCATTAAAAGCCTCTTCCATCTTCAACTCTGTGTCCCAAAACAGGTCTATATGTTCAGTTCAGCAAGAATCCTTGGGAACGAGAAAAAAAATAAAAAAATGAAAAGCAGGCTCACACTTCGGCCCCAAGTTCAAGCACACCAGTTTCAATTACAGCAACATATTTGTCCTCAATCTTAATCAGCAGGATTGTTTTGTCAATGTGGGACCTATTACAAGGGTCTCTGCTGCAAGGCACCCAGCGGTGAATTACCTGTAGAAACCAATACAAGGAGAGGGAAAGGGAAGAAGGGGGACAAAAAAGGAAAAGAGCAAGTGAAAGACCAGAATTAAAAATCTATAAGCATTAAGATGCCGTCTTATTACATATATCCTTTTAATATTCTCCAGGGGACAAAACATGTAATAAGACTTGGAAAAAAAAATAATTAAAAAGGCAAGCAGCAAAAACCAGCTAACCACTAAAAATGGTTTACAAGAAAACCAAAACTTTAAAATCATAGGAAAGGTGGAGAATGGAATACTTAACACTGACAGGCACTAAAGCCCCAGATGTATCAGGACTACAATTCCCAGAATTCTCCGGCCATTTAATTAAAAGAATTCTGGGAATTGTAGGCAATCACCATATGTGGGGGGGGGGGGAATGGAAGTTTGACCCATGCTTTAAAGTTTCCAAAACCATTAACAACGTTTAATTAAACCATCTCAAACCGTGGTAAATGTTTGCTGTAGGCTTCTATTTTAGGGAGTTGTAAATTTCTCCACAAATTAAGATCTCGAAAGCTTGTTTCCCCATATCAGTAAGTATATCTTGCAATAAATTATTCTCATAAACGCCATTTTATACATGGATACCCTTGAGGTACAAAACAAAGACGAGGCAATATGCAGTTCCCCAACTAGTTTAGCAGTTGTGCAAAAAAAAAAAAAAAAAAAAAAAAAAAAAAAAAAAGGATTTTCATAGGTCATATTGTCCTAGGTCAGGGACCTCAAACTGCGCTGCACCAGGAGTTGCCGAACTACAACACCCCCCCCCCCCCACCAGATTTTGGGCAAATACCTACACATGGATTCAGGTTTGACAGGCCGATTATTGTGTTTTAATTCTGCAGCATTGTATGGTGTACTCTTTGTAGGATTACTAATAAAAGCTTTCAATATGAAAAAAAAAAGGATCTTTTTATTAGGCTTAGTGCATGTAGAAAACCACACAGAAGAGCAATTAGTGAAGACCCCAATATAGGGCAGTAACCCCCGTTTATTACAGCAACAGTGCAATTGTTCAGTCTCTGTTACTTTTATAACACACATCCGTTTGAATATAAATATATATATATATACTCTTAGTAAAGAAACAAAAACTTAACTTAAAAATGTCCACCTAATTCCAGACTTTATATTTTACAGGCTGCAGCTTTTTTTTTTAAAAAAAAAATAATCTATGAGGCCTCCTTTGGAGATATTAAAGGTAACCAGCCAAACCTACATGGCCTTCCATGCCTTCCTGAGGGCTCCAGTCCTTCCAGCTATTCTTCCCGGCCTTAAGCCGCACCAGCTCATCTGGCCACTGCAGCTCTTTCCGTTTGGATATATTCACTCCTTCGAGCACCTGGCTCGGATCCACAATCTAAGGAATACAAAAGATAAAATACTTGGTGGCGATAATGTGGATGATAGTGAAGCCTCAACTACATGTAACAATATGGAATTGTTCCAAGATTCCACCAGTCCTTTTTGAGGAAAAGCAATCACCAGGACGACTCCACAAGTCTCACCTGGACTCTGTAAACAACATCCTCCTTTTTGGCTCTTGAATTGGTTGCTGGACTTGAATTGCCACAGGACTGCGTTTCGCTGAGGTGGTTTCCACCTTCGGTCCCTAGAAACCCCACTAAGGTGTGTCTCTTGCATGCAGGGATGCTCTGGCTGGAGCTGCTTGAGGAAGGAAGGCCAACCACAACTGACTGTCCTGTAGGGTCGGTCTGGTTCACCATGGACAAGCGGGACTGAATTGAAGTGGGGAGGTTGCGAAGCGAGATCTGGCTGGTAGAGGAGCGCCTGCAAGGCACAAATCCTGTTGTAGATGTTCGAAGTGATGAATGACGGCTGTTGTAGCAGTAAGAGGACTGACTGGCTACAGAGCCGCGAGCAGGGGAATGTCGGACGAGGCTAGATTGCATTGAGTGGGAACTGTGGCTGGTTCCTGGAAAAGAAATTCATATTTTGGTGAAGCTGCGGGGGGAGAGAGACAACAGTCCATCAGATTCAAAATAAACCCTTATAATGATCTATTGTAAGGAATAAAGTATACATAACCATATATTTAATAACTTTGCACAAAGCGCATATTGAATTAAAGACCGCTCCCTATGCACCCCGATACTTGTCACACTCTGCAATTTACCCTCACTTCTCTGCATCACCCCACTCTAATTTTAAGCATGCTTGTGTTGTGCAGCCTCTTTTCTTAAAATTAACTTTGGCACAGGGAAAATTGTATGTCTGATATGTTCTACCCATTGTACAGTGCCGTGGAATATGTTGGTGCTTTAGAATTGTAATGCAAAGGAAGGATTTCTGAAGCAGTTAGAATTTTGATGCATGTCAAGAGTACCTTCACTCAAGTCACACAATATGAAGATAGAAGGGTAACCCATTACTCTATGGAATCGCATATGCAGGAAACCTGTGACTACATCTCTTCCTATGGTCTATGAATGTGACAATGCATGTGATATGAATGTGTGAATGGACAGGTTAATTACATTGTTTTGTGTTTTTTCGACCATAAACAGAGCGAATGAAGAATCTCTCATTCTTGGTTCCTAGCTATACATACACATCTGGTATTAATATGTGGTTCAGATATTAAGAAACCGCTCTGTGTACATGATGACTGGGAAAGAAAATATCAGAACAGCTGTGTTCAAATTCTATCGGGTGTTTTGAACGAATACAGATTCGGCACGCATTTCATATTAGCCATAGACTGGGCTTTGTGGAACCGAGCCAAATTATATTCCATTTTCTGATCAAGGATGACACAGCTCTCGCTCTGTACCATCATTATCAAGCTGAACAGATGTATATACTTGTAAGTTACGTTGTATCAAGACATACCTTGTTTTTATAACCTATAAGTCAGAGGTGTGTTATTTTCGTGACACCGTAATATACTGTACAGTATATAAAATGTACTGTGTGTGAACAGCTGCAAACTGTCATGGAACCAACGTAGCGCTCCACGCTTCAAACCCCAAGAGACTTTATGTTCAGTTATACTTTGTGGTGTGATTTTTGCTTAGCTTTAGTTTAAATGTACTTCTATTACTGTATGGAAATGTGAATTTAGAGATGTGTTTTTGTATAGAACGTAAACAAATTTGAGTACTGTGTGATTATGCCAGATGGGTTTTCCTCTTATCTAGTTGCATGTTTGAGTATTCAAGAGTCTGGCTTTAATCTGATCTATTGGAACAATAGATTATGTAAATGATGTGATAGGAAGAAAAAGGAATGTTTATTGTAAATATCTGACAAAGTAATTAGCATTTTAGTAGGTCAATGTGTGTCATTTATGCAAATTATGGCTGTTGGATCTCAGCATAGTGTCGTTTTTGTTCATTAAAGTGACAGAATCCTGTTTGAACATACAGCTTGTCTGGTGTCTCATTCAGGTACGCTACCTACACTACACTCAACATCAGAAGGCACAGAGCGGCTCTCTGGAAATTCATAACGGCTCCAGGGCAGAGAATCAGAAGCAGGCGGGTCAAGCTGCTCGAGGGGCTGAGGACGCGCTCCCAGTAGCCGGGCTGACCGCAACGAGGGGGTGTCTGGAGAGTCAGGACAGGCAGAAGGAGTGGGGTTCCCGTCACACAAACTAGGTCCGATGCTACACTGGTCCAGACAAAGACATGAAAGAGTAAGTGTAAAGACTGTGCATGGGAGAAGAGGTGTTGATAGTAGGACGAGGTTGTGTTCTGGGATCTAGTGTGATGAGGGGTGAGGGCGAGCGTGGTGCAGGGTTAAAGGGGAGTGTGGGCACAGGATGGAGAAGGAGCAGCAGCCGAGAAGTGAGGGACAGCAGGTCAGGGATCCTTAATGAAGGGACAGCGGGTGGGCGACGGCCAGATAAGAGTCCCAGGACTCCTGCAGGGCAATCCCAGCTCCACGAGGAGAGCTTAACACCGAGAAGAAGGCTCTTATAAAAAGGCCTTTATATAGGCAGGGTTGGAATCGAAGGTGTTAAAACTCTGGTTATATCCAACAGATTATACTTGGATGGCACACTGTACAATATAGTCTATATATAGCGCCAAATCAGGCTTTCCTTTGAATGCCCAAATAAATAAAACCATATCTATAGATCTATATCTATCTTACCCCAGACTAACCTCCAGGGTCGTTTATAAAAAGGTATGCCCTCCACTATGTTTACATCAATATATTTTAAATAAATTCAAGAGCTTGAGCAAAAAATAGCCAGAGGTCACCAAGATCGCTTCATTAAAACATCGAAGCATAAATCTCAAAATTAATTGCACAAACCCTATATTCCCAGATTACACAAACTGGTAGCAGCCAATTCAGGCAAACCCAAAATATGAATAGAGAAGAACCTCAAAATGATGCGACAGCCTGCAGAGACCAGGTACCTCAAAAGTTCTGCACAAGGCCT
Source organism: Leptobrachium leishanense (assembly GCA_009667805.1). NCBI lineage: Eukaryota > Metazoa > Chordata > Amphibia > Anura > Megophryidae > Leptobrachium > Leptobrachium leishanense. The sequence goes on along the minus strand of CM019075.1, from coordinate 45,967,733 downwards.
TTATCAATGTTATAACCACGTCATTGGCGTCTCCGCTGTGATCGGGCCCCTGGTGTCGATCTCAAAATTCTCAGATTTCAAGTAGAGCCCCCTTAACCCCTTCACTACCACAGACTTTTCTATTGGAACATTAGCATAGCATATTTTTAAAACAATGAATGTATGAGATGTATATTGCCTATATGCAAATCTTGGTGTTTATATAGCATATACGCTGCTTAGTGGTGGCCAGGGACTCCCTCCATTTTATCTTTCACTCACCCTCCTCCCTCGTTTGACCCGCTTTCTTCCTCTTACTGTATGGTTTCTATGAAAAGGGGAAACACATTTTATATAGGGCATGCCCCGCCAGGGCTGGATTTGCAACTCAGGAGACTGTAGAAATGAGGAGCCCCCCCAACAAAAACTGAAAACCAGTTCCTCTCTGTGCTCAAATAAAAGGGGCAGAATCCGTTGCATTAGTGCAGTAGCATTGTTTGTTTTATATGTAAAAGCATAGAATGCCTCTTCAGTAGTACAGAAAAAAAAAATAATAATTTGCATTTACTTTAAAAAAAATATATATATTTTTACACATTACATGGTCAGGTTTGGTATCATTGTAAAGACCAGACTCTGACCTTTCCAATGACACCTCACTAAACCTTGTGCAGTTTACAAATCAGAGATGCGGGTTCCAAAATCCCTGTCTCCCCTCACTGCAGTGTCACGGTCTAGTTTGTCGATGAAACAATACGTTGCATCATCAGCTCCACACTGGAAGTGTGGGAAATGAGAAGGTGAGTTAGCGCAGCATCACTGGTCACTTAATAATTGTAACATAAATATTATTGCTGTGTTAATAAAATATTTCCTTATTTTTTTTGCTTTAATCTAACCTGTTTAAATGACCTTTCCAGTGATACCTCATATGTCGCTCTAGCCCTTAGGACTCCAGAGATACAGTGGTTTATTTTTTTTTTACAACTTCTGATAAAGAACAAGGCACCCCCTTGTGGCAGGCGCCTGTAGGCAAATGCCTACTCAGCCGTGTTATAAATCCGGACCTGTCCCTCGCTATGCAACGTACTTCCTTTGCTGTGTATTATATGAATGCATAGTTAACATTTAAACCTAGCCAAATATCTATTGTGTAAAAATTACTATTCCCGAGAGGTTTAAAATGTCATTTTTATCTGTCCAACAGTGTTCACAATATATGTAGATCTTGCATTGGGTGACACCGGGTCTGCATCACATCCTTAAAGGCAGCATGACCTTGTTAAACACCGTAACAAATAGATGACAGAACTACAAAAACACCTTATATCTGTTCTAGATTATATATTTTTTTATCCATTCTAATATGTATCCTGTCCCTTTAGATTAGAGAGTTCAGCTCTTGCCTGTCCCTGGCTGCTGTAATCCTGCAATAAAGTTTATTTTTCCCCAGCATCTCTACAAGAACGCATAGGAATTAGTTCTGAGATGCTTTTATACACATTGTAAACAAAAACTTTGAATTAAAATGAAAGATAAGTGGGGGGGTTTTATGAGCCAACTGTTTGGAATTGCCTTTGAAATAAAAAACACATATGCTGGTTTCTGTGAAGGAGTAAATTCAGTTCCAGTACTGCAGTAACATACGACACTGATAATGCTCCAAACGCATTAGACTGAAACATCGATAACAGCAGACTATTCAACATTTACTAGAAAAGAGTTTTCAAACTTTAGGACATCACTGCTTGCTTTGTGAAGCGCAACATGCCCTAAGCGACTCCAGTGCTGTTAATAAATCGGTTAGGGAGAGCATTTTAAGGGTTAACACTTCTTTGAAATAGCACGTTGTTCAGGGTCACATGTATTTTCAGGATGGAAAGCCCGGTTGTCCTGAATGGGAAAGAAGCACCTCTCAAATAGTTTAACTGCGTCCAGATTAAGGGGTTAGGATTATAGACCGATCATATGCTCACCTAGTGTTGATGGATGAGGCACTCCAGGTGGCTGCAGGCGTGTTGTGTGAGTATGTCCGGTGCCACCTGGAACACCCATTTGTGATGTGCTGTTTGGGGCATCGTTGGGATTCGATGGATTGTTGCTGTTTATAGAGGTCCCGCCTCCAGCATCAGAGTCCTCAATGTTTCCACCACTGTTGCACCCTGCTCCACAACCTTTTCTCAACCTGCCACAGTATTTAAAAAGAGATGTCATAAGATGTACTACCACCATGTGATTATGCCAGATATTCTCAATCGGCAGGCCAACCAACAGCGTCAAAGCCATACCATATAACCTTATAATTTTCCAATTCTAGCTAGATAATTTCTATGCATTCTGATTACTTACTAATCAACTTAACATAGTACCTTGATCTACACAGATATATGGTGTCCATGCCCAAGTCTCTGGATACCAAGTCTTTTATGGACCATAAAATGTACAACAAATCCATTCAAATGTAGTAATAAAATTGTTAATCGTAACAACATGTCAAATGTAGTAACAAATCGTCATAAACCGTCTAAGAGTGCAATGAATTAAGACTTCCAAGTTTTGTAAAAGCTGCAGATTTGAAAAATAGTCTGCGTGATTTGAATATGTAAACCGCTCCATGCAGTATTTTACATGTGCAGCAGACAGTCCTGTGTGGCACACCCTTACCTGTGCCATGTAGACACAAAGAAATTCCTGATGTTTGCCACACTTATTGGGCCCCCAAGAATCTCCTTCAGCTGGTCGTGGGTGTCAGAGTACGACGTGGTTAGTGGGGAAACGTAGATTGGATATCCAATAGGCTGATCACAAGAGGAGTTGATCATGTTTCGGAGAGCCTGTTTAGCATTTTGAATACTTCCTCTCTCTGGGTTACGATTGCGTAGGAAAACCAGCTCCTGCTGCTGACCTGCCCATAACCCACGTACACACTCCTTGTTAACCTGATAAAAGGGAACAAAAACATCACCATCAATGCAATGATTAGTAGCAAATTACCCCATGTCTTTAAACAATGCTTGATCATCCCTAGGTTTTAATTTCTACAGGATCCACTTAAAAATTGTATCGCGCATCTCTAGTAACCACCGTAAAAAGAGCTGTGACTATGATGCTTAAAAATGTTTTTAAGACCGAGTACCGATACGTTTATCTAATGTCATGTGACCGCTTTCCAATAAATAATTTAGGATTTTTCTGAAATCCTGTCCACTATGAAAATATTGAAAAGTATGGCCAGAGATCCAATTTACACACAACAGACGTCAGGCAAATGTATACTCACAGATCTCAAATGGGGCTGCTGGCAGAATGCATTCACAGCATTCTGCCAGCTTTCCACTGAGCAGCCGCTTGCTTGTGAAGGCTGTGACTAACGCCCACCGTGAGATCACAGCTGGATGCGGTCACAGGCCAGCGATGAAGCTCATGGAATGCTTTCAATGCATTTTGCCAGCAGCCCCAGTTCCTCGGATACAGGCAAGCCAGCCCAGCGATGGCTTCCAGGCATCAGCAGAGGTATCGGGGCATTTGCACGAGTACCAATTACTCGTGCAAATGCCGGTATCGGTGCATCCCTCATGGTTACGATGCTTGTAAAACTGCATCTACAAATTCCCATGTTTAAGAAACTGTTTTTCAAGCAAATTACAATTTCCACTGGCCTGTCTAGAACATGCAGGTGTCAAGGTCAGAGAATAATTAAAACAGCTCTAATATAGGCCCTCTATATAAATACAAAGTCTTTATGCAGTCAAATTCTGCCATCCTGATGAAGTCCACGTGACGAAACGCGTCGAGCAACACCTGCAGACGAATTGGGTCATGGGAGTTGGTGATGTTATGCTCCATTTGTTTTAAATTTTTGCTATCATCTTGGCCTGGAGACATTCAAGAACCTGCTATGTGTCTTCCCAGTACCAGCAGCCTGTGAGTGGTTATATCTAAGAATACATTGCACCAATTTATTCTGTATTGTGCTGTATTGTTAGGGGTATCACCCTATGTGTGATTTATTATTCAAATTCTGCCATCCACAATATCTTCATATATACAATACATTCAAAGCATGCACCAAGGGCTGAAAGATTTTGTAAAACCACTAGAAAATGATTTGCTAAATGCCAGACAGGTGTAAGAATGGGGAATTCTAACTTTTGCAGTGGTTAAAGGGTTTGTGAGGAGAAAGGACACTAAACTTTGTGCAAGATCTGGCCAGAATAAGTCGAATCGGCGTTTCAAACTGTTCACAACCAGTGCTTGGAGGTGGTGTCTGCATTGGCAATTTCAGTGAAGGTTTTACTCTAATATATTAGATCGAGTGGACAGATATTCTAAAGACGCAAAGAGGATTGATGGCGGGTAAAAGCATCATTACCACAATTTGCCAGGCTGTAGTGAGTGGTTTGTAAAGCACATGCTATAGGTTTATAAACTATAGTATGTCCTGTGATGGGCAACACTAACCTTAATGACACGAAAACTTAGGTAGCGCTTGTTTAACATGATGATCTTGTATTCATTGGTTCCGTCATCCATGACATGTCGTAAGGCAAGCAAGGAGGGAGAGTTAGAAAGCACAGCGCTCCTCCACGCTGGATCACCCTCATGTGCAATTACCAAGTTCTGCTCATGAGACATGATGGCTTCATACAACACAGCAGGGTCATCGTATTCGTCTGGAGACGTGAAGTGGTCCTGCAATACAAGAAAGTCAGAAAGGCTTAAGAAGATCGTGGTGATCATTTTAATAGTTCCAAGTGAATGATCAGCCCAATTTATCAAAAGCATGTTCTGCAAGGTGTTAGAGGACTGCTCCCCCTCTGAAAGAAAAAAATAAAACCCAAAAGAAGTGACTGAGGAGGATGACCACAATTCGTAGGTGCTCATATTTATAACACTTGAGTTAACCGATATGCAAGGGATAACTTTTGAACACCGATCCCGGCAAGTGCACCTCTCCAGTAAGTGTCCTTGGGCAAGACGCCTAACAGTGTAAGCCAGCCGATGAAGCCGCATTCCGTGGCGAAACGCATCCTGGTCATCTGCATAGCCTTGCTGGATGCTAATATAGCTCTGTAGTTTGTTTTTAAGTGGGGTTTTTTTAATAATTTTTTCAAGATCAAGTCCCTACTGCATGGAGGTTTTTATGGATTTGACCCATACAACAAATCCATAGGCGCCACATTTTGAGCTTGGATAAGCGCCATCAATTGTGAGTTGAAACCTGTTTGAAGATTGTTTATGTATGTCATGTGTCATATCTGCACAAGGAGATTCTCTTTTCACCTTCCTTTATATATTCATCATTGTGGCGAGAGACCATCCTAAGGGTTGCCTTGGAAAAATCAAGAAAAATTCCCAGATGCGTTGATCCACTCAGAGCCAGTGATAGGGCTCTACACTTGTGAGTGGAAAAAGTATACACTGTTTGCATTTAAAAACACATTGTTACTCACTGCTGCACCATTATATATATTTTCTGCTTCTTTATATATACGCATGTGGAAGAGAATATCTATGGGAGCTATCTGAATCCTGAGGGTGACCATAATCCCACTAACCAGATACGTACGGTACACAGCGAACAGTACATACTCGCCACCCAGGACATACTTGAAAACGAGAAAAACGCAATGTATTCATGCTGGTAAGATACTTAAAAATGCCTGTGTCTCGAAGAATGACTTTTTACCACGTGAAGTCACAAAGAGCTTTAAAGCTATGGCTTCAAATTGTTTAAGACATAATTCTCTTTAAAGTTTAATTTCAAAATATTATTGACCCTAGACACAACATGAAAAGAGTGGTATTACAAATGACTGAAAATACTCTTTTCATGGAATCTAGTTTATCCACAACAGTTGCCCCTTACAGCACTTTCCATACTGGTTGGAAGAGATTCATCACAAAGTCTCATCAGAAAAGCAGAGCTGTTGTGTTACAGGTAAAATGTAAGTGACTGGTATGGCTTCGCTTTACTTATTAGGAAGTGAACTGCAGTACCTGATGAAGTTTTAATGACATGCGTATGCCTGGAACCACCACTTTTCTCAAAAGCTCCATGTCCGCAAAAATCCATTCGTCACGAATCGAAGAAATGCGGAAATCTCCTTTAAACAAAGCGTGCAGGCCGTACAGGAAGGACTCAAGGTTGCTACCGATATGTGGGTGGGAAAGAAAAAAAAACAAGAACCACATACTAATTAATTTATTGGTATAGTAGTATTATTTATTTTTATTCAAAAAGGTAATAAAATCGTCAGCACACAGTCTTCAGAGGGCCTTGATAAAATTGAGTGTTAAGGATGCTCAGGCCATGAAAGCATTTTAACGCTAAATAGACAAGGAAAATGCAAAAAAAAAAAGTGCCCTGTTTTGGGCAGTTCATCTTCAAGAGGCCGAGCATTACATGGTTGCAGTACCAGATCCTGGTTTGTAACTTACATGTCTTTAGCAAAAAACAGATTTTTTTTGGTTATTATCTACGTGACGCTACCTGGACATGTGATGAGATGCCGTGCCCAGTGCTCGCCTTCCCAGAATACAAAGACCGTAACAGAGCGTCACCAGTGGGGAATCCTTCTCCGCATCAAGAGGCTTAAATAAGAAAATTAAGTTTCTATTTTACATATTGATAATCAAAAACATTTTAATGCGTGTGCAATTTTAACATTGACGGGCTGTACTGCAGAGACGTGTTCAAAGTACAACGGTAGGGGTCATGCACAAATATATAAAATGCTACGGTTAGACTGGGACAAGGATCAGACACATATATACATACATATTTTTCTGCCCAAACACAATCTGGGCTTTTATACAATTTCTCCAGCAAGTTAATGTGCTTACATGAAGTTTTTTTTGTGTTTTTTTTAGGGTTGCACCGATACCGATACTAGTATCGGTATCGGGGCCGATACTGGGTACTGCAGGAGTACTTGGTACTCCTGCAGTACCCCCCGATATTTTTTCCGATACCGGAAGCCGGCATTGAGCCGGCTTGCCGGCATCCGAGGTGCTGCGGCGGCTGTCCGAATGCTCTATCGGCATTCAGACAGCCGCCCCTGGAGCTTTCTGAGATACTTACCTTCCTGGGCGCCGCCGGGAATGTCTCCGCGCGTGCGCTCGTTGGAAGGACCCCAGCCGCGACCACGTGGGACCATGTGATCACGGCTGGGGTCCTTCCAACGAGCGCACGCGCGGAGACATTCCCGGCGTCGCCCAGGAGGGTAAGTATAAACACACTAAGCAGCTGCAGGGCCTGTCTGAATGCAGATAGGCCCTGCAGCTGCTCTCCGCTCATACTTACCTTCCTGGGCGACGCCGGGAAAGTTTCCCCGCGCGCGCTCGTTGGAAGGACCCCAGCCGTGATCACATGGTCCCACGTGGTCGCGGCTGGGGTCCTTCCAACGAGCGCACGCGCGGAGACATTCCCGGTGGCGCCCAGGAAGGCAAGTATCGTTGGTGGTGGGGGGGGGTCCATGAGCTAGGGGGCATACCCATGTGTGAGCTGGGGTGCATATCCATGAGCTGGGGGGGCATACCCATGAGCTGGGGGGCATAATCCATGAGCTGGGGGGCATAATCCATAAACTGGGGGGCAAATCCCCATGTGTGAGCTGGGGCAAATCTCCATGAAAATAAATATATATATATATATATATATATATCTATCGGGGGGGATATACATGTGAGCTGGGGGCATTTTTATATGGTCTGTTCTTATTGGAAAGCGTCACATGACATTGAAGAAAAGTATTGGTACTCCGTATCGGTGAGTACTTTTAAAAAGTATCGGTACTCGTACCTAAAAAAGTGGTATCGGTGCATCCCTAGTTTTTTTTTTTTTCTTTTAATGGTGGTCTGTGATCAGATATTGCTTTTATCTTTCTACAGTGATTTCAAACCTTCACAGTTGCATAAGACCGGGTTGATATTTTCAGAGAATGTTTTTCAAACTAGTGATGCACTGAAATTTAAGACACCGAAACATATCGGCTGAAAATGGTGTCATCGGCTCATTGGAAATAGAACAAATGCCAAAAATATAGGATCCCAGCTGACACTGCGCAAGCGTTCTTCCGATGCTGCTCAGTGTTAGCTGGCTTCCACCAAATTGTGTGTGTAGCGTTTGCGGAACACTACTTGTGCGTGCCCCCCCCCCCTTCATGTGCAGCTCTCCTGAAGGAGCAGGGTGTCTGAGTAAGGGGCCACAACATGCAGAATAATGTTAAACATAAGGGACAAGAGACTATAAAAGGTTAATAGAGGAGGGAGATAAGCTCAATACAAAATTTAGAGTGGCTCAGGGGGCATTGTGCTACAGGTATTGGGCACACAAAGCGGACAGGCATAAGTCGCAGGGAGAATAATACATCGATTTCAAACATTACAAATGAATATATGCACTGGATACAAAATAACCACACCAAAATAGGACATAAAAAATATCTTAAAAAGTTTTAACGTGGATTCATTAAAATTCATCTTATTGAATAAATTAGAGGCGAAAAGTCATTTTCGGTTTTGTTTTTCGGCAGAGTCTATCCTTAATTTCCGGTTTTCATTTGGTCCAAAATTTTCATTTTGGTGCATCACTGTACAAGGAAATGCAAACCACAAAACCAATGACAAAATATTTATGTGAACGATGCTAGAAATCTAGACTGCACTAATGCTTGCATATTATATATTCCTGCAGCAAATAAATATAAATAGACACTGATCGAAGCAATGTTCTGTATATGGACAACAGTGCAAAGCTGGCCCAGGTATTTAAGCTCACCTTTTCCCTCCGGGAGGAGCAATATTTTATCCAGTTAAGATAACTAGCACAAAAACTCTCCCTGGAAATCCCAGCCAGACGGAGGTCATAATCTTCGTCAATGTTTGGGTTAAACGTAGGGTCTACATCCACATAGCAGTGGTCAGAGCATGGCCGGAGACCTTCCTGCATGGTTTCATTAGCCAGCCACTCTTCCAGCTTGCTCGATGAAGTTACATAGAAGATAATGCCCTGGAATCAGAACGGAAAGAAAGGTGTAATACTTTTAGAAAGAACTAAAGAACTGAAAGCTGGACGTATCCAGAAAGGCTCACATGGCTTTACAACAACCATATCTTTAAAAAGATACCCTTTGGCTTTAGGGATTAGGCTACCAAACAGGTCACACTGGTCATTGCACCAACAGAGATTAGTAACGTGCGTTATTACACTTTAACGCCAAAAAGAACGCAGCAGAAAACGAGCTTATGAACCAGTAGATTTAAGCAATATTTATCCCATTTTGATAGCTGCACGAGTTGCTGACATACATAGCCATTGCTACTCTTTTGCCATTATTGTGTTATCACCCCTGACTAGAAGATTTCATTATTTCTTTAATCCTGCTGCTCATTTTTGTAGATTTTTACTTTGTGACAAAGTAACAATATTTACCACTAAACTACCATTACCTTTGAATAATACTATTTTCAAAAGTAACAAAGGCCACAAGGGTGAAATCTTACACATTTAGGCTGCGGTCACATGCGCACCGAGTGCTTCTGTCGCAGCTTGCTGACTGCTTGACGGGGAGAGCCACACGGTGTAGCGTGCACACTAGATGTGCTGCAACCCTACCCATCGAAAAGCTATGACATGCGTTCGAAGGAGCTACCGAGGAGAATCGAGCTTTGCAGCACTGAGCGCACTAACTGCGCTCAGCGAGGTGGCCACACGGGAGTCAGAGTGGATGGAACACATTCTCACGGACATCCCTTCCGTTCAAGTGTGCTCCTGTGACACCGGCCTAAGCAGATTTTCCACCAGTCAATGAAACGTGCCGTGTATTTCATTGTACAGACCAGGTATAGCCATAGATCTCTTTTCATTGCTTGACTGCAGTGTTTGCTTTCACATCTTGTAGTACTTCAGCACATAAAAACACAAACGTTGATGGAATTCTGCCGGCAAAAATGTTCTATAAAGCGTTTTTTTTTTTCTTTCCAGTCTATACCTTCACATAGTAAGTCGTAAGGATCCTCCGCAGGTCAAACACCTGCAGCATTGATGCCGCGCTGTTGTCGGTAATGCTGTAACCCTCCAGGACATACTTCGTTACCAAGACTTCCCAGGCAAGCCAGCGCTGACCGAAGGCAGCATTGAAAGACAGCATGTGAGGAACGTGACCTGGTTCACAGCAACAAAAACCTTCATCCTCTTCTACGCCTTCTGTGATCGCTTCTACTTCACGCTGCTGGCAATAGGTTCCTATGTGAGCACATCAAGGTATATAAATAAATAAAAAAAGAATTATAAAATAAAAAGTTACACCTAAAGCATATGCACAAGGATTCATTCTCAGTGAGGCCAAATGCAAGTGCTCGGAGACTTTAATAAAAAGGTAAAGGCCATGTGTCTTGGCATTACTTCAGTTTGGGGTCTATGGATGTTGGCTGTCCACTACATATTAGAAGTAATTTAGAAGTCCCTTTAAAGAATATAACCATTTTTTATTACAGTATTTAAGTTTTTGAGCATACAACTATAAAGACGGTGGTTGTAGGTTTTCGCAAGCATTCTATAATGCCGATACATTCGTTTAGATTTGTTTTAGAATTTTGAATGCAAATATAAAAAAGGTACTGATTTTGTGCTAGCATTAACAGGATTACAATTAGGAGATGTATTTCAGAGCAATTTTGATCTACCACCCCACTTAAATACACTCAAGTGGCTAGAGCGCCCCTTTTACAAAGAGATATCAATATATCTTTGGCTGGATGGAGTAGAGGTAACATCACTGCTCTATAACGGTGTTGATGCAGGTTCGAATCCCAGCCAGAGCACCTCTCCAGTAAGTGTCCTTGGGCAAGACACCTAACGGTAAATACTTGCCTACCACACAATTTTGACTATGGAGTCCAGACAACATCTCTACCCTTTGACCGCACAGAAGCAAGTCAAAATACCATTCGGCACATCCCTCCAATACAACTGTGGAGAAGCAAGTCTCGACTTTACGAGAAGTGGGTTCAACCTGATAGGACTCACCCTCACTAGATGTCAGTGACGTTGGTGAGCTTACGCTTTTAATGGCCATTAATAGAAACCAAAGCCTCTAAATTTTGTTTTGCACGGTATAATGGGAATAAGCGCAGATGACATTTTTCTGTTTTATACATATTACTGGGCTGGATGCATTTTGTGGTTGCAGCCGGCCCATCAGGGAATAGGTGCGACCCCACCCCTCCTGTACTAACCACCAGGTTGCTGCTCTACAATCATGGAAAAGACAACTTGATCCCACTCAGAAGACACCACTAGTGAGTGTCCTTGGGCAGGACACCTATCGATATGGATGCGCCTACCTTACAAATATACTTCTACATCTCAGATTGTAAATTCCCCTGAATCAGAACATCATCCATGCGTGGTCTTCGAACATATCAACCCCTTGTACACTGATCTTTAGGAAATATATATTAGCTTCCATACTTGCCTCTGAATTCCAGTCCTCTAAGCTGAAATGTGACAAGCCCATTACCAATTTCAATGAGGTGCACCAGGGCATTCAGATAATCCGAGGCCAGGATGAAGCAGTCGCCAGTATTGTAATTTCCCCAGCGACCAAGTAAGAGATCTCCACATAGACTGTGCTGCAAAGAGCGCGTCAGGTGCTCGTAGAATATAGAATTCAAGTTATTGTCATCTGACCCTGTTCAAAAGAGAAAAATCAGGTCTGTGAATTGAAAGCAAACTGCAAGAAGATAAACGGGAGAATTTTTGATGGTTTGACCATTTTGGCCTAGAATTTTCACTTCTGAGTTTCACCTTTATTAACTAGACCCTACTGTGCATAAAATGTAGGAGACAACTATAAGCAGGCAATGTCACTATCCAGCCCACAGTAAGGTGGTTTATCACTAAAGGGGTTATTCGCAAAGCACTGAAATTTCAGCACTTTGCACTTCTGGGATTCCATTTCGCCGAAACTAAAGTGAATTCACTGCTCACCTTAGTGCGCCGAAGATTGAGTCGCCAAAGCTCCACAAACAAAAAGGGAGAACTTCACCGAAGACCGCTAAAAGTGGCCTCGGCGAAATCTACCGAACTGCAAATACCCCCCCAAAAATTAAAAAATAATTAAAAAACATAAAAACCAACAGGTGTTTAAACCGGTAAAAATCTATTAAAATATGTCTAAATAATAAAAAAAGGTCAAAGAAAAAGTATTTTTTTTTTAAAAAAAAAGGAAAACAGATTTCCTGAAAAGAATACAAAGATGAAAAGTTTTTTTGTTGAAAATGAAAAGAAACTTTTTACATTGAAACCTATGGGATTCACCCGTCGAACAGAATCACTGAAAATCGGAATTTCACTGACACGTCGGCATTCTCTGAACAGATTAACAATTTATTTTTTGGGAGAATTCCGCTGCCGTCGAACTGCATTGTATTTCGTTGTCAATTCGCCGGTATATGGCAAATTGACAGTTTAAGTTTAGTAAATAGACTAACTGCCCCCAAAAAGTTTGGTGCTTAGGGATTAACCCCTTAAAAGCTGGTGGAGCTTCTCCCATTCTTTAAAATTTTACTATTGTGAAACGCCAGCGTTTGTCAGTACTGCAAGCTGGGGATTCTGAAATCAAACGCATGGATGAGGGTTATAAGCGTTCGAGTCTCACCAGCACGGGTAGTATTCAGAAAGCAGAACAAATTTAAAGTAGTAGCTGGGAGATTCTAAAAACGAATACGATACAAACCTGGATTTCGGTCCAGCTGAGAAGCCAATCTGGTGTTTGAGTGGTCCACACGTTTCGTGCTGAAGAAAAATATATAACAGAAAAGTGAAACTTGTAGATAGTCCAGAACAGCTCACAAGAATTAAAAACACGACGGCTGATTTGTAACATTGGAGTCAATAATGTGGAAAAGTGATCATGTTCTAGTTGGGATTTCTAACAACGTGGAGGAAAACCCAAGCCCGTGTCATGCAACGTATGATCAAATCTGGCCAACCTGCTTTTAAAACCTCTATTTACCCATAAGACCAATAAATAAGCCCAGCAGGTTTATATTGTGTGTTTGGGGTTAATTATATTCCATGCCATCCCTACCTGGCTTTAATTCATTAAAAATGGTTTAAAAAAAACACACACCTTTACATTTACTTTCAGCATCAGGAGAATGGAAGTAGCAGGATACCTGATGTTCAATCAAATATTGCCATGAAGCTTTAAGGCTGGGGTCAGACGAGCGCACTATGTGTGGCTGTACTGACGTGCCTACTGGCATCTGTCGCAGCGGTGTGACGCTTTGACGGAGCCGGCCACACGCTGTAGTGCGCGCGCTACTGCGGGCGTGCTGCAGATGTTCTAAAAGCCTCCCCGTCGAAGCGATACGTCGCGCATTCGGCAGGGCTGCAAAGCACGATCCTCATTAGGAGGATCGAGCCTTGCAGCGCTGAGCGCACTAACTGCACTCAGTGAGGTGACCAGACGGGCGTCAGAGTGGAAGGAACGTCCACTCTCACCACATTCCTTCCATTCTGCAAAACGCTCGCCTGACCCCGGCGTAAGGATAGGCCATGTGGACGCACACCTAGTGTGCATGCATACAAAAAATGTCTTCCCATAGAAAAGGATTGCTCATCATGGAGATGCATTAGGTTTGAAGAAGTTTGTAGAATCCGTCCCCCCCCCCTTTCCAAACGATCGCATATTGATAAGATTATTGGCCATAATAGCCAATGGTTGACAGCCTTCATGGATGTTACTAGAGTGGTTTAACTATAAATGGGCCTGGTGGCAAATCGCCCATAAAAAAGGTGGAAAATGAAAAGGCGCTCTTTGTGAAATGAAAAACCTCAGCAACACAGACTATTTCCCCCCATGTAAAAACCACAGAAGTGATGCTATCCAGTTGGGTTTTGATTTGAAATCCCTGTATATGAATATACTCTTAACCCTTTCACTGCTGAGGACGTGTGGGAAACGTCCTCATTGACTCCAAAGGAAAGATAGGGGGTTCCTTTGAACCCCGATATCTCCCGACTGTTGACAGCTAGCAGGGTCATGTTTGATATCATTAGAAATACCAGAGCATGGCCTTTCCAATGATAAACATGACAATGTGTAAAGTAAAGAAAAACGTGTTTTTTTTTTAAGACGTTTAATGGCTCAGCAGTGAAGGGATTAAATTTCAAAGACCAAACCTTGCTATTTCCACCTAAAAAACATTGCATGTGTCTGTCCCCGTTTTAAATCAGGACTCTGCTAAAATGCTCATCCAAGCTCTTATCTCCCACCTTGACTACTGTAACCTCCTGCTCTGACCTTAAAGGGATACTCTAGGCAACATGACCACCTAAGCTTTTTTAGGTGGTCATGATGCCCTGAGTATGCACTTGTCTGTCCCCCCTCCCTCCACTCAGCCGATCGGCTGAAACAGCTGAGAGACGCAGAGAACTTTACTCCGCCCTCCCAGCTGTCAGTCAGCAGAGCGGGAATCATATTTCCCGCTTCTGCCGACTATAGCAGAGTAGGAGACGTCATCGTGCTTTCAGCGCGATAACGTCTCCAACTCGCCGCAGTGGCTGAGGATTAGTGTTGCGCGCATCCTCTTGCACGCAACACTAATCAAAGATGGAGCCGGGAGGAAGCCTGCTGATTGGCTGGCTTACGTGAGGTGCGCATGCGCGCTTCTCACGTAAACCATTAGCCAAGTGAAAGATTTAGAAGGACAGAAGAGGAGGGAGGGGAGTATTAAAAAAAATAAAAAATGATGCCGTTGGAAACAAGTGGATTTTAGGGTAAGTATTACAGTAAGAAAAAAAAAACCCTACTTAGTTATTGAGGGAATAGGTATAGTTTAATGTAAAAAACAGGGGGGGGGGGTGATTTTTGATTAGAGTGTTCCTTTAACCACTTAAGGACGTGGGCAATTTTCCAAGTTCGGAACACTTCTAAAAGTAGAAGTGTGCAGAGCTCATTTTAACAGTTTAAGCCCGGAAGGGAATAAACACGCAGATCTGACTTCAAGGAAGTCTGCCTGCGTGGGGGCCCGGAGAGAGGAGAGTATCGCGGGCCTGTGGCTTTTAAAGCCCAAGTACTGCGTCGTTAAGAGGTTACGAGCTGCCAGATTCTCCCTCGGCAGTCTGTCGTTATGCATGCCTGTGCTGGGCTCATCTACCTCACCTCACGCACCTCTAAACTTTGTCAATTTCTACACTGGCTCCCGGTTTCCTTTAGAATCCAAATCTAAATACTGGGGCTTACGTACAAAGCTCTCCATAAACGCATCCCTGCCTACATCTCCCTTAGCTGAGCTGAGTGATGTAATAGCAAAACCGTTAACAGATTTATTTAACCAATCCTTGCTAACGGGAGTCGTCCCAGAAGACTGGAAATTAGCAAATGTTGTGCCCATTCACAAGAAGGGTAGTAGGGAGGAATCTGGGAACTATAGGCCAGTTAGTCTTACGTCAGTAGTGGGGAAATTAATGGAAACCATGTTAAAGGAAAGGATTGTTGAACATCTAAAAACACATAGATTACAGGATCAGAAACAACATGGGTTTACCTCAGGGAGATCATGCCAAACTAATCTTATTGATTGGGTAACAAAAATAATAGACACAGGTGGTGCAGTAGACATTGCTTATTTAGATTTCAGTAAGGCTTTTGATACTGTTCCGCATAGAAGGCTTATCAATAAATTGCAATCTTTGAGCTTGGATTCCAATATTGTTGAATGGATTAGGCAGTGGCTGAGTGACAGACAACAGAGGGTTGTGGTAAATGGAGTTTATTCGGCGCAAGGTCTTGTTACCAGTGGGGTACCTCAGGGGTCAGTACTTGGACCCATTCTATTTAATATTTTTATTAGTGATATTGCAGAAGGTATTAATGGAAAAGTATGTCTTTTTGCTGATGACACAAAGATTTGCAACAGGGTTGACGTTCCTGGAGGGATCAGCCAAATGACAAATGATTTGGGTAAACTAAAAAAAATGGTTGGAGCTGTGGCAATTGAGTTTTAATGTGGATAAGTGCAAGATAATGCACCTGGGACGTAAAAACCCAAGGGCTGAATATAGAATATTTGATACAGTCCTAACCTCAACATCTGAGGAAAGGGATTTAGGGGTTATTATTGCAGAGGATCTAAGGGCAAGTAGTCAATGTAATAGAGCAGCAGGAAATGCTGGCAGAATGCTTGGTTGTGTAGGGAGAGGTATTAGCAGTAGAAACATAGAAAGATGTCGGCAGATAAGAACCTTTCGGCCCATCTAGTCTGCCCAATTACATGGATACTTTACTTGGATTTATCTTTTGTTTAGGATAGCCTTATGCCTATCCCATGCCTGCTTAAATTCAATTACTGTTTTGGCCTCTACCACTTCAACTGGAAGGCTGTTCCATGTATCCACCACCCTCTCAGTAAAATAATGCTTCCTGATGTTACTTTTAAACCTTTGCCCCTCTAATCTAAGACTATATCCTCTTGTTTTGCTACTTTGTTTCCTTTTAAATATAGTAGGAAAAGGGAAGTGCTCATGCCACTGTACAGAGCACTGGTGAGACCTCACTTGGAGTACTGTGTGCAGTACTGGAGACCGTATCTCCAGAAGGATATAGACATCTTAGAGAGAGTTCAGAGAAGGGCTACTAAAATGGTGTACGGCTTGAAGGAGAAAAATTACCAGGAAAGGCTTAATGATCTTAACATGTACAGCTTGGAAAAAAGACGAGACAGAGGAGATATGATAGAAACATTTAAATACGTAAAAGGGAATCCACAAGGTAGAGGAAGGGAGTATATTAAAAGGAAACAAAGTAGCAAAACAAGAGGACATAGTCTTAGATTAGAGGGGCAAAGGTTTAAAAGTAACATCAGAAAGCATTATTTTACTGAGAGGGTGGTGGATACATGGAACAGTCTTCCAGTTGAAGTGGTAGAGGCCAAAACAGTAATTGAATTTAAGCAAGCATGGGATAGGCATAAGGCTATCCTAAACAAAAGATAAATCCAGGTAAAGTATCCATGTAATTGTGCAGACTAGATGGGCCGAAAGGTTCTTATCTGCCGACATTTTTCTATGTTTCTATTAGCAGGTACATCCTGTCTCAGCCACTTCACTCGGCCAATGATCTGATGCCATCAGCTTCACGTACCCGCACCCCCAACTCCCACTTAATACTTCTCCCGAGCTGCTCCTTTTATATGGAACTCCTGTCCCTGCAACATCAGACTCTCCCAGTCTCTACAGTCCTTCAAGAAGTCTCTGAAAACAGAGAAGCCTATCGGCTCACCCCATGACCGCCCATTGTACAGTTCTTGCTCCATCTTCCCACCCAGCCAACATGCACCCCGCTACTACTTCAGGTTCTCCATTTACCCTCACCTAGTGTGTCACCCCTCTCCTCTTAGATTGTAAGCTCTTGGGCAGGGTCCTCTCTCCTACTGTTCTGTGTGCTTAACTTTTATATTTGTTATTTGGTCTCACCCATTGTACAGCGCTACGGAACTTGTTAGCGCTTTCTAAAAACTTGTACCTGTAACAATAAAAGTTAATGTATCTGAATTCATAGCACTTACTTGTAGTCTCTCTCCCAGAATTTGACAGGGCGCACATACGACGTGATAAATATTGCACTTCCAAGAAAGGGGTTTAAAGGAGTAGAGAACAAAGCAGACACAACAGCCTGAACGAACAACATTGCGGAATCTGAAGAACAGTTAAGGAAGCAAGCGATTCAAACAGAGAAACAAATCTATTACAGTACGTAGCTGACAAATCACACAATTTAAGAAGTATTTATCTCCAAGGATACGAGGTACAGCGAAAGGCTGGGCAAAGGCATGGAAAGCTGATCCCCAGGTAATCTGCCAAGGAGCAATATAGGTGTAGACAAACCGGAGCTTGTAAAATAGCTCCCACAGCTGGAAAAAGAAAAAATAGGTTAAAAGCAGAAACCTTCAAGCATCACATTTCAGCAAAATATCAAAATAGGTGGCTTCCCTAGGAGTGTTTTTAATACATGGCTCAAACGTTTATTTGTAAATTGGGAGCGCAAAACACTGCAGATCTAAACACCTGCTACGAAGAAGGAATATCATCACCCATTAACAATCGGGTTCTGCGCTCCTAATTTACAGATTTGTATATTTAGAACTTATTTTTGGGTGTGGGACACATTGTGCGGGGGAGCTGCATGAATAAGATAAGTTGCACATCGGTTGACCCTACACTCATAAAATTTCCAGCGCCAACACCTATACACCTAATAAGTGTACAAACTATCAAACATTTATTTTCAAACCTGCAGAAACTCTTGCATTTCGTGAGCCAAGCTTAATAAAAATTATAAAGGTCTATTTTTTGCATTTTCTGCATTGTTTTAACCAGCACCTGTAAACATGTAACGGTGACTAGATTTCCTACATCTTTATTTTCTGTAAGGCTAGGGTCAGACGAGCGCATTTTGTACGGAATGTGCAATACGGACGTACTTACTGACTGACAACAAGGTAGTGGCCACACAGTCCGTTTTTTTCACTGACGTATTTGACTGATGTAGCAGGGAAAATAAATTAAAATCAGAAAACATTCTGTCCGTCAAAAATGCTGGACGTATAAATGCAGTCCATCTGACCTAGTTTCATCACTCACACACAAAGCTACTCGGACGTTGCAGACGTGGCGCACTCCGCACGTCTGTTCTAGCAGTATTACGTTCTTGCCTAACCTGCGTCCGTTTGCCACGTCCGCCATGCATCCGCACTTCCGTGCGAACGTACTTTGTGTGTGGGGCTCCATTGGTGAGAATGCTATGCTGCCACGGACGTACAAATGTGCGGCAACACGGACGTGATAACTGCGCTCGTCTGACCCCAGCCTTAATCTGTATATTTGTTTTGTGTTAAGATCTTGCATTTTACTACTTTTTATTCCTGTAACAATGCAATGTTCTTGAACCCAGGACATACTTGAAAACGAGAGAAATCTCAATGTATCCTTCCTGGTAAAATCCTTTATAAATAAATGACATGGTGATTTATACTGGTGTGTGTGACAGTTTGAAGTAAAACCTTAATGCGTGAAGAAGTGACAAATCAGCCTTACAGAACAAAAACAATTACAATATAGAAGACAATTATTCCTCTGCAGTGACCAAGGCAAAAACAATACGTACGAAGGATGGAATCTTAAATTACCTTGCTGAAGAGAATAGACATGAAGAAGAGATCTAGCAGCAGTTTTTCTGAACACTCTTTGTAGTCAAATGTAAAGAATAGGACCGTGAAGATGAATGTGGCGTACTGGCAGGTTGGGCTGCTATAAGACGACCTCAGCAGCTTCATACCAGCAATAGTGATCAACAAAGCACCGACCCTGGGGGCGAGAGGGGATGACACAATGCGTCATTACATGAAACAAATACTCCGTTTCCTTAATGATGTTGCTGTTTATGTTAGGAAATAAAAACTAGATTTCTTATTGTGTGAAACGGTCTTGGTGCAAGGGAAATGACAAGAGATCCTGAAGCTCGAGAATGACAAATTGACCTCTTCAGCAGATGGGGTGGAGAACAAAAAAATAAAGATTGTACATTTTCAGATGAAGAATTGACAGAATTCAGAGCTTAAGTGGCTCTTATCCACTATCCTAATTCTCTAGGCTTCATATGAAGTGAGAGGCTGTACAAAAACAAATTCTTCTATACAATCTGTATTGTTTAAAACAAGCCATTGAGCGCACATTCTTATTACACTCTTAGTATGGTCAAGACCGTCCAGGAAAATTGAACATCCCATATGAAGAGAAAAACAATAAGGAAATGTTTGTTATGCAATTTTAAGGAAAAATAAGATGGTTTAAAGCACAGACTGTTTTGGCTTCCATGCCATGAAATATTCATTGTTTACAATGATGTTTATTGGCAACTATATCAAAACAGAAACCATAGTATTCAGGAAACAGTGAAGTTTGAGAAAATGCAAGACAAGAGGCGGCAGCGGCAGACAAGAGGCGGCAGCGGCAGACAAGAGGCGGCAGCGGCAGACAAGAGGCGGCAGCGGCAGACAAGAGGCGGCAGCGGCAGACAAGAGGCGGCAGCGGCAGAGCAAAAAAAGAAAAAAAAAAATCTATAATACAAGCATATATCAACATGTCAAAGAACCATCAAATTGTAACAACTTACTCTACGTCCAGCTTTTTTGGACTGGCTATATCTTTAGCACCATTGCTGAGCTCGTTGAGAACTATCAATGGGTAGATAATGTTCTTTTCCACAAAAAGTAGCCAAACGTGGGCCTTCTCAAACCACATTATATGAGCAGCATCTTAGAAGGAAAAAAAATAATGTAAACACATTAACGTTTATCCCCTAAATGATATATGGTTTAGGTTCTCTGTAACAATGTTAATCTTTGAAATGACGCTTTTCCTTGAGGTCTTTATGAATCCATACACCTCTCGTACGGTATACATTTAGAAAGGCAGCTATCTCAGGAGGTAGAAAAAAAAGCTTGTTTGCTTTAGGTGAATCTCGTCCACATGATCTAAATAAAAGCCCACCCACATCTGTAAACGGATTTTCTGTATCCACTGTTAATGACACTGGTGTATGCAGAGAAATGACTCAAAAAACGGACAGTAGCAGCAGGACCCTCTCTGGGATGGTTCTTAAGCTCCCCTCCATATAGACCACGCATTACAGCACATATAATGCACCTGTGATTAACCATGGCAAAGCAAGGGAAAAAAAAAAAAAACACAAACAGTGCACGAGTTATATCTTTTGCTGGGGAATGCTGAGAACAGTTACGGAGTCACTATAGAGGTGAAGGCCAGGGACGTGCAGTCACGGATGGCAGGTGAGGCAGGGCCTCCCATGGATTGACACAGGACAGGTGTCATGTGACTATTAAGAGTACTATGCATGCACTTACAATAGTGACCAATAAAGGGCGTCATTTGGCACCCTCTATTGGTCACTATTGTAAGTGCATGCATAGTACTCAATACAGTAAAAAACGATTTGTAATTTCTGTTTTAAAGTGTTTTCTGCTGGCACTCTGGTATTATGACAGCAGCCAGTTCCTGGGGAGCACTGAACCTGAACCTACGTAACCTGTGTATATCTGGCGCTGATACTAGTCAGTGCCTCACCAGCCACTGACCTCACCGCACGTCACTGGTGCAGGCCTGATGTTCTATATGGTTTCCCTGCTCCCTATGTTGAAGTCCTTCTGTGCCTACAATACTAGGTGCAGGGTGCCTGTGCCTTGCATGAACACTGTTATTATCGCTATTGTCCATGTTTATCTGTACAATCTGTCAATAAGATTACTGTGGGTTGAGGTAGCCCTTTCCAACTAACCCCCCCCCCATCTAGAATATGTTTACATCTGTTACAAGGTTGAATTGGTCTTTGTCTTGTCTAGCAAACATTGCCCCAATATCTGATTGTAAGTATAAAAAAGGGATTTAGATTATACACTATCGGCTATTGTCCTATTGATATGTTGTGCGATTTATTTTGGTGACCAGAGTTAATTCCATTTTCTATCCCTGGTCTAATTATGTCCCAGTCACCAAGACACCAGGCAGTGATTCCTGTGATGTTGCAGCAGTACACCAGGGAGGGAATCTCATTGGCCGCTATGCCTCCCTCCTTTCAATGTATACATTTAGCTCATTAAAAAGGTTGAGTTCGTGTCGGACTGCTCTAACCCCAAGATCTGTATGCTGCCTCATTTCTGGGGAATGCTATCACCGCTCTTTCAGTGTACTTGTCCTTAAGCTCCAGCTAAGGGCTGGATGAGGCACGAAAGACTGCTGGTGGGAGAAAAGGGCATGGGAGCGGCTTTAACAAATGTGACCCAATCTGGCTACAGAGATCCGTTACAGGAGCATTAATGGCGCCATAGCATTAGACCCATGGAAAGAAGGAGCCAGCTGTACTTATGGCCACAGAGCCGGTCAGTGAAAGTTAAAAAAGTGACTGGGAGGTGGGTAACGTTTGTAAAATACATAGTTTTTTAGGTTTCAGAGTCAATTTTCAGTAACAAAGCAAAAACAGTGTTATAGGAAGTGTAAGGATGTAAAATCTGATTTAGGTCTCCGTTTAAAACAAAGCGTAACATGTATTGTGTTAGCGTTCGGCATCTGTTAATGGCTAGGTTGTTACGGACCTTCAGGCAAACTTTGTTCTAATAAAGTGTCATAGTTAAATCATTCAATGCCCTGGTGTGGCCCATGCCTGATTTTTCTTCTTTCAAACATTACATAAAATACATGCAAAACCTGGTTTATAGGACCAACACGCTGCAATATACAAATTAGACAGTAACCATGTAAATGTGGCGCCCCATTAAACACTACTAAAGGAAACAATGTATCAAAACAAGAGGACATAGTCTTAGATTAGAGGGGCAAAGGTTTATAAGTAACATCAGGAAGCATTATTTTACTGAGCGGGTGGTGGATACATGGAACAGCCTTCCAGTAGAAGTGGTAGAGGCCAAAACAGTGATTGAATTTAAGCAGGCATGGGATAGGCATAAGGCTATCCTAAACAAAAGATAAATCCAGGTAAAGTATCCATGTAATTGGGCAGACTAGATGGGCCGAAAGGTTCTTATCTGCCGACATTTTTCTATGTTTACTACATACAGTCTTGTGCTCAAAGGATCTGAATGAGCAGAACAAACACAGGGCTTTAGCCAAATTATACACATCGCAGTCCAATGTTCGTTAGGCCTACTAGATGCAAGGGGGGGGGGGGGAGTAGTCGTCGATTGTTACTCCATGGTGAAAGATTATTCGGCGCCTTTCTACAGACCAAATCACTTACTTCGTACTTCAAATTGATAATATTCCTTGGTTTTTAGCAGCGGGTGAGAGAAGCAGTGCCACGGCAGCTGTTTACGTACTTGTGGTAGGACGTAATGAGTTAAAAATCCAACCGAACCGACTAGTGCATACAGTACGTAACTCAGGACAGGCTGCAACAAAGACAAAAAAGGCATTCAGCGCACGAATCGCTCGTTATCAATGTAAATTTACATAGACAACCAGTGGAAGGTTACCTACGTATGATCCTCTGTGCTTACTACGTGTAGCTCTTAATAGTTTAGGTTGTTTTATTTTAACACATCTGGTCCATTATAAAAACATCTGAATTTCTGACACGGTTTCGATTCTAAGCCCTGGCAAGCTTAACCTATGCCCTGGTAAACGAAGCAGTGCCATTAGACAGTAGCCAGGTTTACCAGAGCTTGGAAGCGACGAACCATATATTTGCCGGACCGTAAATCCTCTCGAATTGAATTTAAAAAAAAAAAAAGTGTACAAGCCGAGTTTTCTCGCATTTCTTAGTGAAGGGTTTACAGGTGTTGCGCTGAGTAGAAATTCTGTATGGTGTGGATTGCAGATTAAACTGAGCATTTAATATGCAAGCCATACTGTTTCTATGCAAACACAACCTAGTCGCTAATATATTGCCGTGGCATAAAGTTAGTTAAATCTAGGTTTTTCCTCAAGTTAAAAACATACCAACACACATAAGCTGCGTGACTGGGTGACAGGCGGTGGGACATTTACATACATTAACCTGCCCCTAGTGAGGACGGACTAGGAAACACGTCTCCTGGAAAGGTCTAGCCAGCTCCTGCCACAGGTGTCCCCATGCATTTAAAGCGTAGGCCTTGGCGGCTTGTGTCCGCTCCCATTCCATCTAATGAAGCCGGTGGTCAAGCAAGGAAATCCTGTCCCAGTTTAGATTTCGCTACTCGCCACTAGCTATCTGAACTCCAAGGCTGGGGTCAGATAAGCGTTTTGAAGAGCGGAAGGAACGTCCTTGTGAGTGGACGTTCCTTCCACTCGACGCCCGTCTGGCCACCTCGTCGAGCGTAGTTAAGTGCGCTCAGCGCTGCAAGGCACTCTGCAGCTCCGTCAATGCGTGTCCTAGAGCTTTGACGGAGAGGCCTGCTGCATGGACGCGGCAACAGCGTGTGACCGGCCTCGTCGCAGCGTCACAATGCTGCGACTGACGCCGTAAGCCACGTCAGTACGGGCGAACCTAGTGCAATTTGTGACTTCTGAATAGATAGATTACTGACATCATGCTCTGCCGCAAACCTAATCATCAACAGTCTTAGGGCCCTATTACAATCTTCGCGTTAAAAACCTTGCGCAACCCGTGAATTTGTGCGCCAAGCGTTAAATCAACGTGGAAATCAACGCTGGAATTACAATCCTCGCGCATTTTTTCATCTGGACGCGCACAAATGCTCGCTCAGTAACGTTGCGCGCAGAAATCAGTGTGTGGATTGTTTTTTACATGCGATTCAGTCAATCAGAATGAAGAACCACAATTGTCTCACGTTCAGTTTTTGCACCTGTCAAAGTCAATCTTCGCATATATGCTGCATCAATAAAAAAAACACACAACTTTATTGGTTTGGAATGTGTAACTATACTTTGCTGCGGATTTTTTTTGGGCTGGTGTATTTGGTTTCGGCCAGGTTGATAGAATTTACCATTAACACCAGCTTTCAGGAGTTGCTAAAATTATGCGCGCAAAGGCTGTGCGTTAATTCCAGTGCATGGATTGTAATACCATCCACGTACCAGCGCACAAACGCATTTGCGCTCACAATGTTAAGTATAGGACTCTCACAGTAAAGTACGCTTGCGCAGGTTCACCCGCGGTAGACGATTACGTGTGTTTGTTGCGCTGACAATGTAATACGACGTTCAGCGCAAAGGGTTTTACCCCTCGCGATAATGTTTTTGCGCCGGCGCAATGTTTTTTGCGCGAAGAATGTAATAGGGCCCTTAGACTAGATTTTGTTGTTAGCTTTTTGTTTGGCACAGCCTCACTTTAGAGACTAGGGTTAATCTATTAATGCAGTTACCTGAAGAGATGTGGCGGATCCTTTATTTCATTTGATCTTTATACGCATCACTCTTACCTTTGCTTTAATTAAAAGTTGTGTGTTTAGCTGCCTTATTGCAGGTTGGCCTCCTGGCCTTTTGTGGGTCACTGGTCGATTTGTGGGGGTTATTTCCCCTATATTTGTCAGGATTGCCAAAGTTACATATTTGGAATAATTTCGTGCTAGGGTTGTGTCCCTCTAAAACCTTTATTTTTTATTAGGTCTTACATGTAGTATAATACAGCATTGTGTGGATTGCAGAGCAAACTGATCATTTTATATGCAAGAAATGTGTTTTCCCTTTTTTATGGACAAAAAACAAGCGTCCAAACACATCTATAAACTAGCCACTGTAATATACGGAGACAAAGGTCTTTAAATCTTGTTTTTCTCAAGTTAAAAACATACCAAGAGACAATCGGTGTCAGCAGAAACGGAAAACCCGACTTCCACGTAATATGCTCAGTTTAGGAATGAATTTGCTATGCGTGACTGGTGTATACTAAGTGAAAGCCTAAACAAGGAGTTCAGTGCAAGCTTCACCAACATCTCCTTGCCCAGACCGATTAACCTTCAGTTCAAGCTCTAAGTTAGTAAATATCCATACACATTCTGCCTTTAACCAATGCACCATCTGAACCTCCGGGACTACGCTGTGAAAGTACATTGTATTACCACGACAGTAAATTGCGTGTAATTCAGACGGTTTACAGTAAGGGAAAGATATGAGACAAAGTTAATACAGACCTGCAATGCTGTAAACACAGTGCTGACGTGAATTGCAAAGTACAACACTGCAATCACAACGCAGACCACAATGTCAGACTGGAGGCGTTCATTCTATGGGATACAAGGAAAATCACGTTAACGTGCAAAATCTACTTCATGCAAATGTAAACACATGTGGCACCACTGTTTGCGCTGAAGTTGTGAACACCATCGATTTTTGCAACTTGGGCAAACAGAGGCATCTGAACAAACCCCACATGGTACAAAATAGACTAAATGACATTTAAATTGGTTCTATTTTTTTTAAAAAATAGCGAGAAAACGGAAGGAGCTGCTAAACAGGGATTAGAAAACAGATACGCAGACTGGGATTTTATTTTAGGAATCTTTTCCTTTGCCTATGTGCTCCCAATAAAGCGGGTCCTAGATACCCCCCCCCATGAAGGGTGCCCCTTACCCGGGAAAAAAAAAGTTTCATTAAGTCACGAAAACCTTAAGGCCGGTTGAACACTAGCATTTTCTTCTGCGCACTAGCGTGCGTTGAAAAGGACGCACTTTATGGCAGAAGAGATTGGTAGGCGCCAGACAATGCATTACTTTTGACGCACGTCGTAAAAACTGAATTTGCGCGCAGTCACGCTCATTTGACGATCAGCACGCGGCCAACGTAGTCTATACGGCGTCAATCCTAGCGCAAAAGCCTTTGTGTTTCCATGACGGACGTCTTCAGCGCGTGTTATGCGTTGCTCACGTACTACGTGTGTTCTCTATCCGTGTAATTATATGCTACAACAGACGTCATAAAATGCGTCATAGCGCACGCTAGTGCGCAGAAGAAAACGCTAGTGTGCACCCGGCCTAAAGTGTTATTTTCAAGAGACATTTCAGTAGTGTATATGATCATTAAAGAGATTTTGGATTCATCTTTGTCAATCCTAAATCCCTGGGATTCTCTGCCAGCGGCATCCACTTCAAACAAGGACTCGTTGAGTGACCAAATCTCCAGTGACCAAATGAAATCAAAGATGACCTGTAAATCACACTTCATTTTACAGGGAAAAAAAACCTGATTGCGCACAGGTTAAAAGAATACAACTGTGCACAGGGTCTTGGGACAAATTTGCTGAAAAGCAGACATGAAACATGACTTACAACAGAACTTTTTAGTTTCTCTGGAAGAGGGTCCTTCACTTCCGATAATGGATCCTCAGGATTTTTATCTTCGTTGTTGGGGAAAATCTTTGATTGTATGAGTGAGCTGCAATTGAAAATATGAAGACAGTAAGACTCGAGCTGCAAATACAGAGCTGACATAACTGAGACAGTGATTTTAGAACTTTTTTTTTTTAATACTATACATCAAGGCTCAAAATTACAAGTACTGAGCTACTAGCCAGGCCTTAAATGTTACTTGCCACCACTTGACCCACCTAATCCCTACCCTTAACTCCGCCTCTAAACTCAACCTCTTAAATTATTTTCAGATTATACTATTTGTTTTATTCAGAATAAAGTCAAAGATAAATCACAACAACAACATTAATACCCAGACAGACCTCAGATACATGTATACCCAGACCCCAGATACATAAATGCCCAGCTGAAAAATGCTGCGCAAGCAGCATAAAATTACTTATTGTGCTGCCTGCGTGTGCATTTCCACTCGCCCGCACTTAATTTCCACTCGCCAAATGCGAACAGGCGAGTGGAAATTTTGAGCCCTGCTATACATCATCTTGTGATATTCCAGAGGAAATTTTATTAAAAAAAAGGTCACTCAAGACGGCTTAAAGGAATTTTCTAGTGCCAAAACGACATGTGCCTTTTCAACAGAACACATCATAAGTTCCATTCAGGTCAAAATGAACAAGGTTTCTTCAACTCCCGCAATGGGTGGCAACAATGAAGCACAACTGATTTGCACCTCGATTGGCTGCTTGCTGAACGAAGTACAAATTTAAGAGCATTTTATACACCTTAACTGGGGTTCAAACACATGTAACCCTTAAACGCACTTACTGAAATGAGGCTTGGCATCGTCACACTAGTTGACCCTTCAAAGACAGGGCCAGCAACCACCATATGTTTTGGCACTACATTTCCCATGTGGCTCAGCCAATCTCATGAGTACCCAAGCACCATGGGAGATATAGTTGCAAGACACCTAGAGAGACAAGGTTCCTGGCTGCTGCTTTTTTGTATTTTATTTATTTTTCGTTTTCCGAAATGAGGACATGGAGTGGTGAAGGGTGGCTGAGAGTACATCCATGAGTCGGTTATAGTCCATTGTTTGAAAAATGCGTGACCGAGGTGGTAGAGTGACGGAGTGCCATTGCTCTGCGACTGCTTTCCTGGCCGCCAGCAGAATTTTGGCGACAGGGCCAGTACCGGTTCAGCAAAGAGACCGACCCTCAGGTCTAACGGGATTGTGATCGGGAACCCTAGTTGTGGCTTTAATGTGTCATTTAATATATTAAAATATCTTGCGGGAATAATGCCAAAGTGTAAATTAAGAGGATTTGCAAAGCAGTGAGTAACCTCTGCCCGAAAGAAGACATGATTCAGCTAATGGAAACTTTGCTTAGCAGTGATCATCTTACTTTGCACATACAGGTTACAGGGAGTTTCAATTCCACTGACAGCTCCCTACTAGAGTAAAAAGTAGCAGCAGTAGTAAGTGTGAACGAGTATTGAAAATGCAGGACACTTATCTACCACGAGGGGGACGTAAGCTCAAGGAAAAACCCCGTTTAGGTATAGGAGAAATGGCCTCTAAAAAGAGGTCCGAGGTGAGGTAGATAGGGTAGAAAAAAATAAAACTTAATCTTTTACCTGATGCCTATTAAAGGTTAATAAACAGTCAGACCCAGCACATACATGAGGTGTAATTTCACAATGCCAGTAAGAATGGAGGGTATGCAGTAGGGTGAAGGCAGAAAAATGCCAACAATAAATTTATCAAACTAGCCAGAGGATGATACTCACATCAGAAAGAAGTTTTGTAATAAACCCAGCAATAATTGCCGTCAACTAGACCTCCCTCCCTATGGTAGGGACAAAAGGGGCCTCCTCAAATGGGCCAAAATGCATAAATGGGTTATATGCCCGAGGAGTAGCGCAAGGAAAGTGGGAAGAGGAGGACAAAGACCGGAGTATTTTTCAAATATAATAAGAGGAGATAGGTGTAGGTCCTATGCTAACTTTGGCGGGTCATACCACCTACCATACCCAGCCGACTGACAATAAATCCTCTAGATTAGGCAGTAGTAAGCCACTGTGTGAGCAAGAGAAACAAGAGGCATCCAGGCACTAAAATCTATGCCAGAAAAGCACATTTAAGAAAAATAAACATTAGCACATCAAAAATCACCTTGAATCTGGTGACTAGGTCACCCTTTAGATGGCTTATAGCTACTTACATGAGGACAGAGGGATCGCTGCTCTGTCTGCTGAGATGGTAGGACAATGCCACCAACACACCACAGAAAATAGAGAATAACACAGGAATGTGCTGAGCATCCCATGGATCCTGAAAGGAAAACAAAAAAACAGAACACAAAAAGGTGAAAAGGCACGGCTCTTGAAAAGCACCGATAAAATTCATACACAGATCCCCAAAACTTGATTTTTGGAACTTTTAGAGGAATTGCAAATTTGATAACCTGAAGAATTCCCCCATTTTGACCAAATCTGTGCAATTCTCCACAAACCATTTAACATTTGAACAAAACACAGAAAAGATTTCAAGAAATATTGGTAATTATCACAAAATCTTTGGTAGTCTTAAGCTTGTGTGTGTGATGGAACGAGAGTGCACCGCGCCTGGGTGCAATCCGTCAGCAGGTTTCCGCTCCCAGGTCGCGGCAGAACATGCGATTATAGTGGAGTCTGACTCCAATAACTAGGCAAGACTAGTATGGAGTAAATCAAAACAGTATATTGTGACACAGCAATGCAGGTCTTTTTATACATAACTTCAATGGGATTAGTGGAAACAATAGGGTGTGCTAGACAGCTGGACGCCACCCGACACAGCATTTACAGTACAGAGAATATAGGGAACAGTCAACAGCGATGAAGCAAAATCAGTGGTGTTGTTCCCTGCAGTTCTGGTCCATGTGGTTGTGTTCATGAGCATATTGCTTCTAGTAATGACTACTCACCTTAAGCGCACCGTAGCACAGTCCATAGAGTAAAGCCACGGCCACAATGCTACGAATAAAGCTGAAAAGTGCAGCGAGCAAGCTGGTGGTAGCTGGAGGCGGAAATTAAATCAATCAGTTAGGCATGTTAAGAATTTGTTGAGGAAATTTACATGACAGAATGTGAAAAAACCCCAAAAACGAACGGCTCACCAAGCCAGTAACATTATACATCAGTGCCAATTTCTCCACCATAAAACACAGATTCCTTTAGTCACTCCATCAAGTGCCTGGTTCATGGTTGTGGGGGACTTTACTTCTGCGTAACGTCTGAACAATACCAGGGGTACCAGACGGAGAATTTAGAAAGTGATGACTGGTCCCCTGGATGGCACCAGGACGGATAAGGGCCAGCCGAAATAACAGATGCAGTCTGGTCCTCAAGTCTTAAGACAGAAGTTGGGAACCATTGCAGTAGAGTCTCCCTGCTGGATGCCAAACAGGAGTCCCTGCTTGTGACACATTGGCGTGCAGGGACTTAAAGGTGCAGAATGGAAATTTAAAGTCCTACTTTCTAGTAAATGGAATTAAAACGAAACGCTGCAAACACCCCCCCCCCTCCCCATATGATGCACTACACAATTAGATTTCTGGAGGGGAAAAGGCTTTTTTTTTTTTCAAAATCAAAATAGGCCAAACAAAATGGAATTGGCTGAACTTTTCTAGACCAAATTAGGGTTTTATTTTAGGAACAATACAATGCAAAACTAGAATCTGTTTATAGGAGATGTAAAACCAATAAGCAGGAGAAAAAAAAATACCCTAGGGTTCCTACAACTACAATAGAGGCGACGGAATACTTAACTTTAATGTTTTATAATGAGGTAATGTATGGCGTATGTGACTTTAACAGGGAATGCAACATGAATTTCAATAAGCAGTGACTAATGCCAGACAAAACTTCTAACATCACACTGAAAGTCGCCCTTGGGTGCTGCTGCCACCATAAGACTAAATTAAGCATGGACTACATCAAAGCAGAGCATATTTTTGTGGTATTAAATCAGATTCCACAGGGCATTCGGTCAAAGATACATGCCCAGAAGAATACAGTATGACATTTTGGAATAGAAAAAAAAAAAAAAAAAAAAAAAAAAAATGGTTTTGTGTCGGTTCTCTACCTGGGCGGCTGCGTGGACCAAACGTATTCAGCCTGTTCCATGTATAAAGCATAAGAAAAAAAGTTGTTATTTGCGTTCACTCCTGTAGCTCCATGTGAAACAAAACCGAGGTTTAAGTTTACTTGAATGGCCATTAAAGTGTAAGCTCACCTGCCACGGCACCTCTGGTCAGGCGAGTCCCACCTAATGAAACCAAGCTGCTTTTTAAGCAACCTCATATGCTTATGCTGCTTTTCAGTCACGAGAGAAACTGGTGGGTTTTCATTTATACCCTCACCAGAAGTAAACTAAAACCTCTGTTTTGTTTCACATGGAGCCACAGGAGTGAGCGCAAACAACAACTTTCTTTGTTAGGTTTTATACATGGAACAGGCTGAATACTTCTGGTCCATGCAGCTGCCCTGGTAGGGAATAGGTGCAAAACCGTTTTTTTCTGTACATATGTATACATATACATAGGTCACAGCACCTCTGGTCAGGTGAGTCCTACCATATGAAACCAAGCTGCTTTCTAAGCAACCTCATATGCTCATGCTGCTTTTCAGTCATGAAACGGCTGGGTTTCCATTATTCATTATGCCCTCGCCAGAAACCATTCCACTTTGGGATAAAAAGAAAAACATGGAAAAGGGGCAGCAGCAAAAAAATGACCTCAGCCAGCTCCTTTTCCATGTTTTTCTTTTTATCCCAAAGTGGAATGGTTTCTGGTGAGGGCATAATGAATAATGGAAACCCAGCCGTTTCATGACTGAAAAGCAGCATGAGCATATGAGGTTGCTTAGAAAGCAGCTTGGTTTCCATAGGTAGGACTCACCTGACCAGAGGTGCCGTGACGTGGCAGGTGAGCTTACACTTTAATGACCATTCAAATGAATTAAAACCTCCGATTGGGTTTTGTTACGCATGGAGACACAGGAGTGAACTCAAATGACAACTTTTTTCCTTATGTTAAATAAAAGGAAAGCTGACTGGAAACATTTCATTGTAGGTTATAATTCCAAGGAATTCACTTGGAGCAATTATTCACTTACCATTGCCACCAAACACATGGATGTCCACTTGTTCGCAAAGGTACATGACAAACGTGTTCACCTGAGGCAGAAGACCAATAAAAAACACGACTGGGAAACAGAGAGTGAACACTGAAAAGAAACAAAGAAAAAGAGGATTCATGGGTATGATCTTACAACAGAGCAGCAAGTTAGACGCAACGTTTTAGGCACTGTCACCTTTGATATAATCTGTAAACCATACTGTGACCTTACACGGTTTGGTTTTTATTATACAAGAAGAAGTGCACATTTCCGATTGACAGTTTACAGGAAGGAGAACAGAAACAGAACGTTAAGGGAACAGATTTCTAGATCTGAAGAAAAACTGACTAAGCATGCACTTTAAATTACCCGGCTTTATCTACACTGGAGTGCACGGCGAGGATGGAAACTAGAAGAATTGGTCTGGCTTCTCCATCTTTTAGATGTCCATCTACTCTACATGAGTTTCTTATTTGCATCATAATGAAGAGCTGGGAAACAGATTTTGTTTTTAAGCTCCCTGACGGTTATCCCGAGTGTGTCTCAGGGTTAAATTTCCCCCGCTGAGAGCAGTAACCCCAAAGACACACTCGGGCTGGATACATTACCTCTCCCTGCGCTGCCTCACTGATCTCTGCAGTCTCCTCCAGCGATCGCAGCATTTTACTTCCTGGATTCCTTCTCGCGAGGAGGAAACCAGGAAGTAATGAGGCCGCGATTCCCTTTTTGACCCTGATGGCAAGACGGTGCTTCCAGGAAGTGACTACTTTGACGCAAAGGGACCCGTTACCGCTGGGGTGTGGCTGTGTCACTTGTGGTAACACATGAGAATGTCCCCACCACCATCTCGAAGCCAGCCGAGGTATGGCCAATCCTTTGGGTCATGGGACTTCTCTGCGACCGCGAGCCCACTCCCCCGGACTGAGAACTTTTGCCTGCATGCCTTTTTTCTTTTTAGCCAGTTCCTGCTCTGGTGTGTTATTGACTTTTTGTGCCCTCCACTGGTTCCACCGCGTTGAGCTTTTTTTCCCCCGCCTCAGTTGCTGATTTTCTGACCCATTGGTCACGACAGAGGATCCCCCCCCCTCCATTTTCTTCCCTTTTCTCTCATTTTTTGGTAGAGGGACTTCAGCTTTTATTTTTTTATTCCCTCTTTCCGCAAGAGACGCTTTCTAAGGACATAGGTGTGTTTTTTATTTTCTCTACCCGAGGACGTTTGAGCGGAGCTTTCTTTAATCTTTCCTAAAGTGTCTTATCTTGGGTTTTCTTATTCCATTTACTTTTTGCCTGTTGATTTATGTGAACTTTTCTATGTGTTCATGTCTATATTGCTTGTATTTTTCCATGACAGTAGAAGTGGCGGCCCTGCGTGGCTGCGTTCTGTCTGGTCGCACTGTGACCATGTATAAATCTTTAATTTTTAAAAAAATGTTAGTTGCAGCTCTGCAGAAAACCTTACAATTATTTTAATAAAATCGATTAGTTGGCAGATTTTTATTTTTTTTATTCATTGGATAAAAATTTTTTTTTTTTAAAGGAACATGATTTTTTTTTTATCAATTCCTCCATTCTCCCATTTTTTTCTTATGTAATATGCGCATTGCAAATAACTTTCATAAGTACATCACACAAATTGCATATCTCGTGTAAATTAAGTACACAAGCCCCTAGCCAGAGTGATATATTGAAGCCTCGTGCACAGCTCTAGCCTGTGTCTATTTTCTCCCTGGATGAATGCTGCTACTAGTGCTCATATAGGATGGTGTCAGCACACTATGCGGGGTGAGAATGGTGGGGGCAATCCAGAGCCTGTCCATATTAACCTAAAGTGGTTAAGGCATGTAGAGTATCCCTTTAAAATAATGAACAAACTGAGTGGGGGGGGGGGACCAGAGGTGGGAGGGAGTGAGTTTAAGCAAGGGACTGAGAGCGGGTTTGGGGGAATGGACCAGACTGGAGAAAGTCAGGGAGTGTGGGATGGTGGCTCAGGACTCCAGCTCCAAGGATAAAACACCGGTGGTACAGCTCCTCCACCCAAACTGGTTGTTTACTCTAACCCCAAAACGAAATCAGAGTAAAAGTAGTGGCACGTCTTCTCCAACCCGCTCCGACGTAGAGTATGAGGTTAACGTTTAACCTCCCTGGCGGTCTATTTATTTAAAATTTTCTTGCCCCAAAGCGCTGAATTTCCTTTTTTTTGTCCCCCCGCGGCATCCTGAGTGTAGCTCGGGGTTAAATTCCTATGCTGGAAGCGGTAACCCCGAACAACACTCGGGATGCCGCTGGATAAATCACATGTCCCTGCGCTCCCTCATCCGGCGATCTGCACTTCCGGTGTGGGCCTTCATTGGTCATGATTATCTGCTACCACGGACGTACTAAAGTGCAGCTACACGGACGTTAACACTGCGTTTGTCTGACCCCAGCCTAAAATGCCAAGGGATGGGGGGGGGGGGGGAGGCAATTCTCAGACATAATACTCACCAATGACTAAATCCCTGGCTGAGATGAGGAGCAGAGGATTGGTGAAGGCCATTCCATATAGTTTGTATTTGGTGGTAGACAGATTTCTGCTTCCATAATCCAATAACCAAATAAGGCCACAACAGGCACAAAAGTAAACAGGCCTACTATAGGCTATGATGCGATTATGGCCCTGAAAGAAAGGAAAACGGGGGAAATTAGCTACAAATCTGTTTTACTTTTCAAAAATGTAATTCCCTGTTTCAGTGTATGTCACTCTGACCTGCAAAGAGGTCAAACAAGATTGTATTGGGTCTCTAGAAAACCAATTAGGGATACAATATTAAGGGTTCTAATATTTAATATGTGGTTATAAGCTTCTTGATCCAAGGAGAAATCTGACGCCCACGGGGTTCAGGGAGGAACTTTTTCCCAGTATGTTGCATATTGGCAAGCGCTTCAGACTGGATTTTTGCCTTCTTTTGGATCAACAGCAGCAGGTGATGTGTGAAAGGCTGAACCCGATGGACACATGTATTTTTTCAAGGTTATGAAACTATGTATATGGCCCAAACGTAAAATCATTCACTGGGTCCTGGACGGAATTTTAAAAAAAATAATAATCGACGTATGTAACCCCATTGTGGGATTAACGATCTTGCCAAATATTAAATATATACTCCTAGTATTAAAACATTTAAATATGCTTCATGGTATTAAAATTCAAGCAGAATATATTCAAACTGTATTTTTGATCATTTTTCACTATTTGAATAGTACGTGAGAATACGCAGAATGATTAATAATTTACAAACCTGCATATGCAGTATAAGTCATTTAAAGTTACTTACATGTCTAGGGGAAGAAGAATCGGGTTGTACACTCTAAAATGTGGAAAAAAAAGTGAAGCCACCAGTCACCGACAAGGATATAACACTTTGCAAATCACTAAACACGCAAATTGAAATACTAAATAGACCGTGAAAACGATGGAGAATTAAACGTTATATATATATATATATATATCGCAACGAGTCACAGCCTATCTCCTGATGAGTGCATAATAAGACCGAAACAGCTGTCCAGGAGTGGCTGTTACTCGTTTCACAACCTGACCTTTGCTAAAAAGCCATCTAATATGGCACCGCACTGACAAGGAGGGCTCTGTATTAATACAGACCCAGGATGCAAAATAGTGGGAAATTGGAGACTTCATTCGCATGTCTTACCCAGAGTTCCTTGCTACCTATGGGGAATGTAGCACGCAAGCTCTCTGGGCAAAGCAGTTCTTGGAATTGCTGGGATGTGTAAATGCAGTTCTAAACATATACATATATACACTGCTCAAAAGTCCAAGTGTGCCTCACACCCTATTTTCTTTTGCTATATTACCCTTCAGGGGAGTTCAGCACCTGGGCATCACATACTAATTCAACTGCAGAACCTGTTCGACCTGCAATTTATTGGAACCGAGTGCCTGGCTTCATTTTTCAATTTCATATATACACACACATATACAGTATATATATGTGCAATGTTTTGCATTCAATAAAAATTATCTCCCCCCCCCCCCATAACTGGTCTAAATGCAGAACTTTGCCTCCATTCCGTTTTCATAAAGATGCCCATGGCACATTGACACTACAGCTTACCTTAAGGAGAGAGTATTGACAGCTGGCTATAACAAGACAAAACTGGAAGACCCATATATCTTTGAAGAAGCCTTCAATGAGAAGAACAGAGCCCAGAAAGGCAACCAAAATGGCAAGAATGACCGAAAGAACATTTTCAAGGACTTCCCTGTTCCTGTAGAAAAATAGAAGAGCCGATAAGCATTACATTCTAGACGAAAGATCCAAGAAGCAAAAAAAAAAAAAAAATCTAGACTTGTAAGATCTCTGCCTTCAAAAGGACCCCCCCTCCCCGTTTAGAAAAGAATATACACGAGACCCTGAAATGATGCCTCTCTTTGCCACATTCATTTTAGCAGAATATTACCGAGTTTCTAACATCCCTTGCTCCCTCCGCTCTTTGGGCAATAGCTTGAACGGTCAGTATGCAGCCCCACTTCACGCATAAAATGTATCAAAACAATGGTCACCTGCGCTTTGAGTCCCATATGTCCACACTAAACAAAGACAGAATTAAACGGTGCCGCTTTTCCTTACCTATCAAACAAGGCCAATAGTGTAAGCCTGTCAAAGTTAATGCCGACCCAAAGCTTGGGCAGGATCCAGAAACGGTAATAGTGTTTCACTTTGTGAGTGGCCTGCTCCTGTGGTTGCATCTGGTCCTGCAAGTCTGGGCTCAAGTCAATATCCTGCTGCTCTAACAGGTCTGTGTCAATAGTCAGCAGTCTGTTTAATCGGATCTGGGGAAGAGAGAGCTACCAGAGAGTGAGAAGACAGTCCATGTAGCACATTTCCTAAAAATGCACAGACCTGCCAAACTTTCAAATAAAATCAAGAAAATCATTTTCTGTCTTTGCACCTTAAAACAACAATGACATTTAGCAAGGCAGACGATTTGTTAAGGACAAGTAACGGCTCGCTCCATTCAACTCGATGGAGATAGAGATGACATTTAACTCTTTACCAGAGTAAGAATTAACAATTTACAGCTTAGTAAAAAAATGCAAGATCATCCTTGAACTCCAGAGCAAATGATTCAGGAGAAAAGTTCAGGTCGGTTACGGAAGTGGTTCCCAACCCTGGTCCTCAGGGCCCATTAACGGGCCAGATTTTGCAGATCACCTTGGGGGAAATGCAGACTGAATCCTGCAATCACTGAGCAGCAAATCCTATCACCTGTGCTCGGCTTCAGATATCTGCAAACCTGGCCTGTTGGGGGTACTTTGGGACCGCGGTTGGAAACCACTGCTCTACATCAAATTACAGATTATTTATGAAGGCTACATTGTAGCCAAGTTATTGTGTACATCTGAGAAATTTAAATTCCATTCATGACAAACTGGCACAAGTACACAAGATCAAATCTGGAACTATTGATTAGGAGCAAATACATTTGTATCAATTCTTCAGCCCTACTGGTACTCCATTTAAGGGTTTCTCGACGCTGGTCCTCAGGACCAAGTAACAGGCCAGGTTTTAAGGATTCCCTTGGGGAAATGCAGACGGAACCCTGCAATCACTGAGCAGCAAATCATAGGATTTGCACAGCACAGGTGATATCGCCTATGATGTGCTTCAGATATCTGGAAAATCTGGCCTGTCAGAAGGTCCTCAGGACCGAAGTTGAGAAACACTGCGTCTAGATCAAGTATTTCTGGCTTAATATGTGAATTTCTTGTGTCAGTTCTACAACTACTTAAAACTTTTAATGAATAATATCCCTAAAACAACTGAAGCCAGCAGTTTTTTGCATTTAAAAGGGTAAGTCTTACATTCTCCAAATAAGTTATTGGCACACAGCAGCGAGTGTACAGGATAAACCCAGAAGCGATTCCCCAACCCTACTGAATACCTTAGATCAGGGCTCAAAATTTCCACTCGCCTACTAGCATTTGGCGAGTGGAAATTAAGTGAGGGCGAGTGGAAATTAAGTGAGGGCGAGTGGAAATTAAGTGAGGGCGAGTGGAAACGCACAGGCAGGCAGCTTTTGTGCTGTGTATTCCAATGGTGCCACCATGCAGTCCCCCCCTTCCCCAGGCTGCACGGTGGCAGGGACCAGCTGCCTAACCTGACCCAGCTCGCCTCGGTCACTGGCGGGGGGATGGAGAGGAGCTTCCCTGCCTCCTCGCTCTGCTCACACTGGGGTCTGATGACTGGATATGCATGTATCTGGGGTCTGAAGTCTGGGTATTAATGTTATTTTTGTAACTTTATTCTAAATAAAACCTTTAACAGTGTAATTTCATAAGATAATTTAAGGGTGTGTGTTTAGGGGCAGAGTAAAGGGCTGGGTAGGGGTTAGATGAAGCAACTGGTGGCGAGTAACTCTTATGGCCTGGTTAGTAGCTTTGGACTTGAAATTTTGAAACCCCAAAACAAAAACCAAACAAAACACGGATTCCATAGGATAATGGGCAAGGCATAGGGAAGAGAAAAGAGCCATACCTGCATTTTGAGACTTATTGGAACATCATAGGCTTCGAGTTATTTATTAAGCCTTCGAGCTTTAGCCATATTAATGTATTGGGAAATGAGGGAGGGGACAGCAAAATAAATATATAAAAAAATGAAGTAAGAAGCCTTACTAGATCATGTGGGTAGAATCGAACTGAGGTAGAACTTGAAACGTGGGAATCTGTGTCACTGTAGCAAAGAATAAAAAATACAAACATTAAGCTCAGACATTTTGCACAGTGACTGCCTTTGAATATTAGTCAACATCTGTTGTGACATGTGCACAGAAAATACAAGACGTTTAATTACAAACATACCAGAAGAAAGCTGTAGAACGCTAACCGCTCTCATACCATTTACAGAGAAAATAGTAAAATTATATTATTTTTAATAGAGATGGGCTGCTACAAACCATTATTTTCATAAAAACAAAAAAAAACAATCAGTTTGTCGATTAATCGAATAAAATAAAATTTTTGTTTCCTTAAATGGAACATTATAAAGAAAAAAACACTTCCCCCTGCTTTTTTTCGTAAGCAGTTTGAGCAGTGTACATAACGTTCGTACATACATACGCAAATTGCATACTTTACGCACAGAAGGTACACGAGCACTTGGTCAGAGTGATGGATTGATGCTGCGTGCGCAGCTTAAGCCCATGTTTGCTTTCTCCACGAACGTTGCTACAAGCGCTCAGACAGATGAGAAGGGGGGGGTTCCACACAGCCTGACCACTTTAACTTATTAGAGTGTCCCTTTACAATAATTTCATGAATAAACTGAGCGGGAGGACAGTCCGGAGGTGGAAGGGAGCGAGTTTGTTCAATGGACTTGAGCCGAGCGTGAGAGGTAGTGGGTTTGGGCGAAAGACCGTAACGGAGTGTGGGAGGGAGTTTGGGGAAAGGGACCGGACCAAAGAGAGCAAGGCAGCTCCAGACCAAAGAAGTGGTGACGGGCAGGTTGGTGACACAGGACTCCAGCTTCAAGTAAGGATAAAACACCAGCGGTACAGAGCCCACACCCAGTGACAATATCCCAGGGTTTGTGTTCTACCACTTCTGCAATTGTAAGCTGAATAAAAATAAACTGGTTGTGTCCGACGTAACCCTAGAACAAATTCATACCGAGTAAAGCAGCGGCACGTCTTCTCCATTTAGCTCTGAAGCAGAAGAGGTTATAATGCTTACCTCCATCTGACTCTAAACAGTCTGTACACTGTTTAATCAACAGCCGATTAGTTGTCAACTATTCTCATCGATTAGTTGCTTCAGCCCTAATAGTATCCCTTTAATGCGCTGATAGAATTCCTACATTTGCGCTTAACTATTTGGGCAGACGCATCTGACAGCCTCTGCCCAATGCTTAAATTTTCTTTTTAGGGCGATTTTACTCCACTTTTGTCCCTCGCCGCGCACGATACTCCTCTTCAGCTCAGGCACTCCTGAACCTGGAAGTCCCTGAAGCTAGTCTACGCAGCTTGTGTAGCATATAAACAACAAATTTCGCAGCGCTACAGGATTTAAGCACTTTATATACATAAATTCTGTAGTTCTGTAGCGCCTGTGCAGTGCGATGGATTGGAGCTGTGCACACATGCGCAAATCCGATCAGCTATCTCTTTGAGACCGCTATTGCAGGCAGTCTGGGGGGTGATGTCGGCCCGCTCCCTGCATGCAGAGAGTGCACTAATGCGGTCAGTATAAGTAAAGTGTTCATTTAATGAACAGACTCGGGTCTATCACACTTATCCTGAGCAAAAGGTTCCAGAAGACGCAAGAAGGAACAACTGACCATTGCATGGAGTATGCCAGCGCCAAACTATATTCTGGCACCAGTTGTGGTGGGGGGGGGGGGGAATGAAGTCCCACTACCTATATTCCGGCAAAGGACCGGGGGGGGGGGGGGGGGGGTCTTGCAAAGTAACCCCTATGAGGGAGGCTCACAAAGGCTTCACGAATATGGAACAGTTCTTCCAAAGCAGCTGTCCTGGCAAGAGGGTGGATTCTGGACACAAAGTCTAGAAGCACTGCAGAGGCTGTGGATTTGGCCAATGACATAAGGCAGTGTGTGACACAAAGTGTGAAAATGCACCTTCTATGTGGAAGACAACATGGCCAGGTGGAGACTCCTGGCCAAACCAGCCTG
Source organism: Leptobrachium leishanense (assembly GCA_009667805.1). Lineage (NCBI taxonomy): Eukaryota > Metazoa > Chordata > Amphibia > Anura > Megophryidae > Leptobrachium > Leptobrachium leishanense. The sequence continues at coordinate 45,927,045 of CM019075.1, read as the reverse complement.
AAGCTGTAGGAGAACTGAACACTGAGATAGGGAGGGAGAATACCTGTCATATTGCAATGTATCCAAGATGTGCATCTTCATGACAATTGCCCTATCAGAAAATCGTCAACTTTCACTTAACAATGAGAAAGCAGCTGGCGGATCCCAAGTTCTGTTTTTTTGGGAAGAAGGGGAGAGAGGACCTACAAAAAGTGACCGTAGATAATCACACAGCCCTGGGATTTAGGGACTATGTGGCTTCTGCGACTTTGGTGCATTCTGTAGCGGTGAAGCAAAAAATCCTGGAAAGGACAACCATGGAGATGGAGAGGAATTGGTGGTGTGCACCGTGCAGAGCCGGCAGTGCAGTTTTAACTTCACTGAGTTGCAGGAAAATGTTTGCAGGACCCTGGTTTCTCTGACAACATCCATAAAGATGTTTGATGTGTACATTCAAAGCAGTCCCTAGCTAGAGGACCATGTCTGTTAAAGGGCCACTACCACCAAAAAATGAAATTTGTTTATTTTATGTTGCTGTTATTTTACATGTGCTTTGTTTTGCTCCTGTTTAGTTAAAAGATTTTACCGTGTCACTGTGTGCATTTATTTTGGGTTGTAAACTGCCCCCTCGCCCCCCATCCTTTCCATCACTCGCTCTTCACTCTTTGACCATATCATGGAATCTATCACTGTCTGCAATCTCATTGTATTATGTGGGATGTATTCAAAGGACATCACCAGGCGGTGAATTAGAAGTCTTTTAAGCTCCCCATTATAGGTCATTCCGCTGCCATCACTTATTTGGATTAGCCTGGACATCACAATACACCCCTGCTGCCTTAACTAAACTTTTAAATACTGTAGATTAGATAAACCACATAAAAAAAACCTTTTGTAAATTGGGGGGGGGGACAAAATGATAGACCAATAAAAGAAATATATATTTTCTTTTAAGTAATTGCACATAAAACAAAAAAAAACAGCATTTGTTTGATGTGGTTTTGTTTGTAATGCACAAGTAACCTAGTTAGAGCTTATGTTAGTGGTCGTGTCCCTTTAAAGGATCAAGAAACTGCTCCGTACATATGTACTAAGTGAAGATTGATGAAACCGGAAAGAAAAGCAGGGGTTATAGGCTGACCTGGATGCACCTGAACCAGTTGTCACTACCCAAAGAGGGGGTATTTTTGAGTGCAGGGAGGAAAAACGGGGCGAGTCCTGTATCTGACCAAGTGCTGTGTTTACCAAATATATTTGAGCCATTCAGGTCTGTGCACTGCGGCCAAGTCATTAACTCAATGCTGTGCGCCGAGGGGTTAACTTGATGAACACTTGAACATTCACTTCCCTGACAGCGCTGCTTCAAAGACAGCTGTTAAAACGAAGCCAAAGAGCTGTCTAGAATAAAGAGCGCTGAGGGAGACCTCGGAACAGGAAACGGATAATGCTTTTAGCTTAGAATATTCTTAAAACTTAGCTCTTTAAATGTAAACTTGTGACGTAACAGTTAAGGCTGGCGTCAGACGAGCATGCCTTCTGACATCCATCGCAGCATTGAGACGCTGCGACACAGCCAGCCACACGCTGTTGCCCGCACACGAATAGCGCGCGCAACAGCGTCCGTGATGCAGTCTTCTCGGTCAAAGCGCTAGGACGCACGTTGATGGAGCTGCAAAGCGCATTCCTCCATAGGAGGATCGAGCCTTGCAGCGCTAAGAGCGCTCAGCGAGGTGGCCAGACAGGCGTCGAGTGGAAGGAGCTTCCACTCTCACGGACATCACTTTTGCTCTTCAACAACGCTCGCCTGACCCCGGCCTTAACTGGCACCAGGAGAAACCGATCATCGATGAAACCAACCAGAGATTATTTGAGGTCCTCCTTGCAGCGGGCTCAAAGTTTACCAGCGACATATCACAGCCACCAGTTTCATAGAGAGAAGGGGTGAATTTACCTGCAAAACAAGAAAATAAAAATAGAAAGAGTTAGACAAGTAAAAACCAGACATCAGAATTATTACAACAGAATGTATATAGACCATTGACGTTTGATAATATATATATATATATATATACATATAAAAGTATGCAATTGACTTAAAAAAGTGTCTAAAGATACAGGTTAAAAACTATGAAAAGTCTGGGTATTTACATAAATCTATCATCTACACGAGTGATTGTTATCAAGAATAAATTGAGGGGGAAAAGTCCTACAGCTGTATCAGCCGTGTAAGATTGTTCCCGTGGAAACTGTGTGCAACTTTGAAACCTTCATTTTCTGTGTATAAATATTATTAAAATCTCACCTAGCAGTAACATAACAGTTTTCTAATTAAAAAGGAAACCACTGCTGCTATAAGCACATTTATTTATATGGCACCAACATCAGTTAATAAACCATAAAAGCATTTTATACAGGAAGCGCAACAACTCTGGAATGGAATGAATAATTAAAAAATATATATAAACAGCTCCATAAGGAAAGGAAAGCAGATTAGAAGGGGGAAAAAACATTATTAGATAAACAGTGTGGTTTCAGGCACAATTTAGACTTTTTCTCGAACAAGTGTCTAAAAGTGAAATAGGCAACACAAAGGACAACAAAAAGGTTAGTCTCTGGGGCACGGTCAATAAAAACACCTCAATCTGTTTCTTAACCCCCACCACCAACTGGTTTTCCATAAAACCAATGGTAGGAATAAATGGTTTTATGGAAAACAACTTTACATTAGCCTTTTGTTCTATAACCAGGCATAGCTACACCGCATAAGTGCACTGTAATTACTACAGTCCATTTACAGACTGTATGCACTATTAGTCAAGCAGAAGGCTCCCTCTACTGGTCAATCCCAGTAGTGCCACAAGTCTCCGATAGGAGTCTCTAGTTCAGTGAACTACAGTACATTGGCCGCTGTGTCCAATGTGCTGGAATTTATGTGCTGGAGCTTTAGAGACATATTCTGGAGCCCATCTGCGAGCAAATGAAGATTAACCTCCCTGACGGTTTTCCCGCGTGTGGCTCGGTGTTAACTTTTTGTACCGAAAGCGGTATCCCCGAGCCACACTCAGGCTGGATACTTACATGTCCTGCGCTCCCTCGCTGATCCCCGCAGTCTCCTCCAGCCACTCACAAAGTCACACTACCTGGATCTCTTCTCGCGAGGAGTGTGCCAGGAAGTGTGACATCGCGATCGGCTACAGTGTGACTGCGGGGACAGCGAGGGAGCTTAGGGACATGTAAGTATCAGCCCGAGTGTGTCTCGGGGATACCGCTTTCAGCATTGAAAGTTAACCCCCGAGCCACACTTATACCGCTAGGGGACCAAAATATATAGGACCGATTCTGACATATAAAATCTGTCAGAATCGGACCGCCAGGGAGGTTAAGTTAACTTGATCGTGAAAGTAAAATAACAGGGACTACTTTTCAAAAATATGCGCTGAATTTTGGGTAAAAAAGAAACCTAGATGATTTTTCTTCTCTGCCGGACCATCTCCCAGTAGCCACTGCTCTGACAAGTGGTTATTAAAAATGGTGACTTGCATGATGTGCAAGGGGACAAAGATATCCCATTGGAACGCCGGTGAGAAGGTCTTTGCCTGAATCCCTGGATCATGAGATCTTCCACCGAAAATCCCATATATACTCCGGCACACAAGACTCCTAATTTGGCAGGCTGAGGATGGAAGATGGCAGTATGAAGGATAAATAGCTACATGTACGTAGATATTCCTCTGCCGTTCATCCCAAGAAAACAAGGATACTGACAAACACATTCAGCATGATGTGAATGTCTTCATCGGAGACCAAGGAGATTATGCATTTAAACAAACTCAAGCATGTTTAAGTATCTCTGCCTACTTAAGATTGAAAATCATTGCCGGTAATCACCGGCGACAGTAAGCGCAGCTTGGTGCCTTTTTGGCTGCCACAGTAAATATTTTATGTAAACAGGATATTTCAAAGATTCTTTATCTGCAAAGAAATGGGTTATACACACACAGAGCGTCACTGCAAATCCAAGGACAGACGTTACTCCTCTTGCCTAGCAGCCTAAAACCAAAGTAAAATATGTACTTTAAAAAGAAAGCTCCAAGCGCTACCTGGAAAAAAATAGATATAATGGAGAAAACACAACTTGTTGGTAGATGGATTAAAACAAAAACAGAATACAGGTGGTAACAAGCAGAAAAGGCTCCACATTCATACACGATTCTGCAAAATGAAGAAGAAAGGAAGTGAACGGCATTATTACCCAAAATGTGCTGCATTAAAACTTCCATGTCACCAAGGTTACATAAGGCCTGCATACCAAGTTCATCGTGCAAACTGCTATTGCCTACGGCAGATGCATTGTCATGTGATGCTTCTAAGTGGACACTCCCATTTCTCACCAGCAAGGAGGCGCTAGCGCTGAGCACGGTGGTTTGGGAAGGGGGGCGGGACTGAACTTTGACCTGGGACGATGACTGCTGGCCTTGATGACCATCTTGAAGGCTACAGATACAAGAAGAAAAAAAAAAAAAAAAGAGACACGGATAGTACAGATGTTATAGGGCAGATAATGAAAAAATAAAATTTATATATATATTAAAGTGCAAAAAAAAATAAAAAATGAATGATGAGGCTGTAAGACAAGGGGGTCAGCAATCTTGGCCCTGCATGTGTTTTGGAACTACATCTCCCTTGATGTGCAGGTACTCAATTTGGCATAGCCTCATGGGAAATTCAATTCCAGGACATCTAGAGAGGCAGCAAGGTTGCAGACCCCTGATTTATGCATGGCTAGGGTCTACAAACACCATCTAATAAGAATAATATATTAAAGGGACATGCATGTCTAGAATTTCTCTTTTTTTTTTTTTTTAAATAGACAGTTCAACATTTTACCTATAGAACCCATAGACAAACTAGAATAAATCAATAAAAGTTCTAAGAATGTAAAAAAATTATTATTTTCTTGCTTTAAACGGACATTTCCTCTTCTCTGGCCACGCCCCTCAGCTAGGGGCGTTTCTTCAGCTCACACTTCCTGTATATTCTCCACCCACCAAAGCTTCACATGAACTAGTTCAAGCTCTGCACGTGAAACCCTGTGCACACTCAGGACCTCAGACTGTGGGAACTGAGCAACTGAATATTAACATCTCTGCAACTGAAAGCAAGACTCGCTCATCACGGACTTTGCTCACTCACCCGCTGACACTCACTTGCACGCTTTAATGGTTTACATACAGTCTCATTCTCCCTGACAGGTTACATACTCGCACGCGGTCCATCTCTTGTGTGCGTTCTCACTCGCTGTACCTTTTCTTGCCATGTCTCTGCTTTTTCTTGATGTCCCCCTCTCTGCTGTCGGTTTTTCTCCCTGTGTGTATTGATTTTCCTTCCCTGTCTCTGCAGTAGATGGGGGTGAAAGGGTTACAGATTGGAATGGCACTCAGCTCCGCCCTCCTCTCAGCTCACAGTGCAGGAGGGAGGTGGAGCAACTCAGTCGCACATGCTCAGTGCGTTTTTTATGCATTCCACAGAATGCATACTGGTTAGCTCGGTGTGCCTGCTGAGGTGGGAGTGGAAAACCCCAAGAAAGAAAGTAAACATGAAAGAATATATCTACTTGCTTTTTATGCCTACCGAATTACACTACTGACTCGTTCAAAAGACACTGCGCGTTTTTAAAGGCACACTAGCAAACCATGCATGTCCCTTTAAAGAAAACCCCATAGGGTAACAGAATTATTGACCCAACAGCATCAACTCGTCCGTTCTCAAAATGACCTCTAAGAAAATTGTTTCACATTAACCGGTTACATTTGAAAATCACCTAAAAGGGAGGGGATAATTAGTGTAATACCGAGAACCAATGTTCTAAAAAGGTAATGCAGATTTTCATACCTGCTGAAGGATGCTGGCCAACAATGGCTGATATAACGTGAGGCTTACCTATCTTGGTGTCCAACTATTGTCAGACTCCAATACTTGGTGTGAAGGTCTCATCCGACTAACCACTACAGGCCAACTATTAAGAGTCTGGTTCACAAAAACAAAGAAATTCTAAATTTGTTTACTTACGGCCAAACGAGGTGACAGACAATGGATTTACTAAAGTGTTGCTTTTCGTGAATAATCAGTGTAACCTTGCTATAAAAAGAGCTGGCCGGTTTCACTCCTCGAACAAAATAAATTTAAACTGAGTGTTTAACACAAGTCGCATGTATTCGACTTGAAATCTAACAGGTTTGCCATGTATGTGATAGGCAGAGATTGCACGTGCTCACTCCGTTCTAAGTCTGCAGACTGTAGGAGCTTACCTTGCTGAACTTTACACCGGATCTGTACTCACGAATGATACAGCAAACGGATTAGCTTTATTAAAAAGCTACGGCCGAAAGAATTACTAAGAATGTGTGCTATGGGGAGCAGCTGTGATCAATATATTAGAGTCTGGTGCCCTGTGTCATTGGAGAGTTCCCCTCACCTTAAAGCAGTGTTCCCCAAACCTGTACTCGGGACCCCCTAACAGGCCAGATTTTACAGATCACCTTGGGGAAATGCAGACTGAATCCTACAATCACTGAGCAGCAAATCACATCACCTGTGCTGTGCTTCACATATCTGGAAAACCTGGCCTGTAAGCGGGTCCTGAGGACAGGTTTGGAAAACACTGCCTTAAAGGGACACTACCACTTACATAAAATGTAACAAGATTACTTGTGCACTACAAACTACCTTACAAAACACATGCTGCTGTTTCTTTGAAGTAATTGCATGTGAAAAGAATACGTTTTTTATTCTCGTTTCCATTTTGGGTATAATCCCCATGATTCAACAAAAACTCTGCTTTGTGACTCTTGTTTATTGAATCTACATTATTTAACAGTTAATGAGGTGGAGAAGGGAATGTTTAGACAAGGCAGCAGGAGGTCCATTGTTCTCCAGGTTAACCTCCCTGGCGGTGTTCCCGAGTATGTCTCAGGGTTAAATCTTACAGCTGAGCGCGGTAACCCGAGACACACTCAGGCTGTATACATCACCTCTCCCTGCGCTCCCTCGCTGATCTCCGCAGTCTCCTCCGGCGATCGCAGCGTTTTACTTCCTGGATTCCTTCTCTCGAGGAGAGAACCAGGAAATAATGAGGTTGCGATCGCCGGAGGAGATTGTGGGGGACATCAAGGTAGCGCAGGGACAGGTGATGTATCCAGCGTCATCCCGAGTGTTGCTCGGGGTTACCGCTTCCTACATAGGAATTTAACCCCGAGCCACACTCAGGATACCGCTGGGGGGGGGGGGGGGGTTAACTGAGAGAAGATACATTTAGAATAAACAACGTAGTGCCAGTGTACAAAAAGTTGCCGGTAAACGAGATTATACACCATACATGTCCATCAGTGTGTCTTTTCTTCTAGAATTCGCCTTTTGTGTGTGTTGATATATATTCAGCGATACTAAAAGAGGACATAGACCAAAATTGTGCAGTATGTCAATTCAACAGTAGGGGAGAGAGTTCGGGGTTGTCTAACTCACATTCTCCAGAGTCTCTCTCCGGCTCTGGGGTGGATTTCTTTATGGGTCTTAGTCTTTTTCAGGTGCCCATTCACGGCTTGATGGGCGCCTGAAAAAGACTAAGACCCATAAATAAATCCACCCCAGAGCCGACAGAGGCTCTGGAGAATGCGAGTTAGACACCCCTATCTCTCTCCCCTACTGTTGAATTGACATACTGCGCAATTTTGGTCTAGGTCTTCTCTTTTAGTATACGGTTTAGGTTTTTAGAGGAACCTCCATAGACGACGACTAGCGAACGGGATTATTTACTATCCTAGTGGGCGCTTCACCTTTTGTTATTTTAATTGAGATAAGAGATGGCAGCTGAAGGAGATATGACCGGGAGCTTAAAAAGACTAACCCCTGGTGATGTCCTTTGAATACATCCCACACAATACAGTGATTTGAGGCATAGACTCCATTCTATAGTCAAAGCCACACAGTGAGGGGCAAGTGATGGAAATATCCTGGGGGGGGGGCAGTTTATAAACACAAAAGCACAATGGATGCACCCAGTGACACATGTAGAATACAAATTTAACTAAACATACAAGAGAAAAACAAAGCACATGCAAGATATCCGCAACATAAAATAAAAATAATAAGGACATTTCACTTTTTGGTGGTAGTGTCACTGCAAGAAAAACATTAAGAAGATCCCAAAGCTCAGGTCAAAGAGCCTTCTATGTTACCTATGATGCACAAACTCTTTAGGAGGCATCAGGCAGTCTGAAGACAGGTCAGAGAAGGTTATATCAATTCTATTAACCCTTTCACTATCAAAGCAAGGCACATGTGATTTTGCATTGCAATACAATGAAAACTGAAGAGTGGCATAAAATTCTATTTGCATTTATTTTTTAATACAAGGGTCGTGTTCTCCATGGTGAGAGAATAAATTCTCGTTTGCACCTTCTTTACGGTAATACAGGTTTAAAGACTCACTGTAACAAAAACATTCAAACTTTACTGCTGCATTACTACAGCCAAGGAGCGGGCAGAATACAGGGAGAGCTCTGGGGTCACTACTGTGCAGGAATTCAAGTAGGTTTAATGACTTAAAATCCCTGTACAATACAGACACACTGTGTTACAGTACTTTCCATACAGAGGCATTATGCCCCAGATATCTTTATACTGTATTTATATTTTCTGGAAGCTGCATTGCTACTAAACTATAAAAATAATGGTTAGATGCAGCCCTAAAAATCGTTTGAGCGGCTATAATAAAGTAAAAAAATCTATAGTTGCGTCGGGTGGGTCTCAACACGGGGGCATACTGGTACTCCCCGCTGACATCAATGGGCCGCTTTGACCCATCCCCGCCACTGGCTGCAGAGAAACTCAGGCCGTCCCCCTGCAACCAATGACGCACGTCGGCTGCATGGATGGGCCGAATCAGAGGCCCGCAGCGGTGAGACGTACTGGTACCCCCTCCCAACCCCTAACTCCCTTGGCATTAAACCCCTGACGGGCAACACCTGCCCGTATTTAATGGTGTTAAAGGAACTCATGTTAGGGAAAAAAATAAAATAAACCCCTCCCTCCTTTTTTCCAATGCAATTTATGTACTGTATTTAACTTTCGTACGTATATATGCAAATTGCATATTTTGAACAGGGATGGAATACGTGGTCAGAGTGATTGAGTGAGTGAAAGGACCAGAGGTGGGAGGGAGTTTGGGCAAGGGACATGACCCGAGGGTGTGATTAAGTTTGGGGAAAGGGACCGAACCAAAAGGAGGGATGACAGCCTGAAACTGCGACAGGGAGGGTGGGGTGGTGGCACAGTACTCCAGCTCCAAGTAAGAAAACACAGGTGAGACAGCCTCCACCCAGTGGCAGTACCTCTGTGCTTTAGATCTGCTATTGTAAACAAAAGAAAAACAAACCGCTTATGTCTGGCATAACCCTACAACTAACTCCTACAGAGTGAAGCAGCAGCATATTTTAGCCAATCAGCTCCAAGGTAGTGTCTGAGGTTATTAATGTTCAACTTCGTTTGACTCCAACAGTGAGTGCTATACAGAGGTCAATCATAGAACAGATTATTGATCAGTAATGAAAATAGTTGACAACTATTTTCATTAATCGATTAGTTTGACCCTAATCGACTCCACATGATCACCACAAACATCTAATTGGTCATCTAAATTGATCACATTTACATAGGGGTTATCTGCTTGTATGCCAATACTACAGACCCCAATTGAAAAATCATGAAAGGGACACCATCTAGCGTTCGAACTTTACATCCCAGCAATATTTCTGTAAAGGATAAACTTTCCCTTTTCCGCCTTCATTTTCAGTGTAAACATCTCAGAAGAACTTTCATGCAAAGTAGCTTTGTTAAAGAAAAAAACGCACCCCCCCCCCAACATTCTCTCCCCTCAACAAAAAGGTGTTTGGAAGTGAAAGGGTTAAATAGGATGACTGCTGTTTGTAATTGAACATTTAAATGCCTTCACACCCGTGACAAAAATTGGCCACACAGAAAACTTGACATCTCCCCCCCCTTATGCATCTTTATTTTTAAGAGAAGATTCTCTAATTGTGGACATTTACTGTAACGTTAACCATTTAAAGATCATACAGGATGGGCAAACAGCAATGGGGTTTCCTGCTGGCTTTGACAGGTTTAACGTAGAGATGTCATTAAGGTAGCCTCATGGTGTTCCTGCAAAAATGTGTCGCTACAACTCCTTTCAACAGAGTTTGAGTTGTCGTATACAGAGATGAAGCATTTTCCCTGGCAACTCACGTATAGACTAATCTGTCCTTATTCAAACTGCAAGAGTTAAGAAAACCAGTTAACCCTTACAATGCTTCCAAAAAAGATCCATATGGAATATACAAAATCATTGTATAGAAACCTGGAACTTTGACACAAGGGAGACGAACTACCTTTTAAAAATGTTATAGTAAGCGAACAGCAAAATGCTTAAATGACTCAAAAAGGAGACCATGCACATAGTCATTACGCATGCAGAAAAGGCAAACATGGGGAGCGGTGGGAGGTTATATTAAGCAGGACACATGAAACCTGGGCGGGTACGGGGAGGTAAAATGTGCATGTGTAGCTGGGTAGATCTATACGCTGCATGCAGTATCTCGTAGTATGGAATATCGTACCTGAGGGGTGATCCGATGAGAGATGCGGGAGGAGTGGGGTTACTCCCTGCATTGTGCCGGCGCCGTACAGCCTGACGTCTAAACGTGCTGCGTTCTCGGCGAAACGTTACAGTCTCCTCACTGGCATGTGCTACGGCAGCAAGACAGACATCACAAGGCAATAAACGTTAGTCTCTATTCTTCGCCTAGATTGACAAAAGGTACCTACAATACTTCCATCTCTTAACGTGTCAAATGAATCATACGTGTGTTTTTTTTTTTAAAAGCCTTTACTTAAATCAGTTCAGCACATCAAAACAAGCAATTTTATGATTTCTATCCTTCCCTACCTTTAGCGAATTATTCCCTACTTCGCGACACTGCGGACATCTCCCACCTGACCTAAACACGTGGGCTTCACTCACAGCCAAGTCCTTCCACTGACTCTCGAATCTGCACCGCACGGCTATGCAAGATACATCCGGGGTTATTCAGAGAGCACGGAAAGGTCACCGACATTACTGTGCTCTCCCGCACTTCAGCAAATTCGATTTGCCGACCCTGCAATGAATTCAGCATTCACTGTAGGATCCCCGAAGTGCAGCGAATGATCCGCCGAATCAATCTGAAAAGAAGCTAATGACCCGACGGGCAGGGGTTTAAAAAGGGAAAAAAAAACTGGCAACTTTTAAAACGTGTTTGCAAAAATCTACTGCACGAAAATAATATACAAGGTCCTATGAATAATAAAAAGTTCTGTTACAGAAAAAAGAAAAAAAACTGCATTATATAGAAGAAGAAAAAAATCCAAAAAAATGCCTTAAAAATCCTAAAAAGTAAAGAAATAAGACTTTTTGCTGCAAATTAAAATAATAGATGGCTGAATAAATATGTAATAAAAACAGGGAATTCTTTTAACATTGAAACCTATGGGATTCGCCTGATTAAACCGGTCAAACAAAACCAGGGAAAAATCAGGGCATTTCACTGACATTTCTCTGCTGTTCGGTGTTCTCTAAGTAGATTAACCATTTCTTCTTTATGGGGGGGGGGGGGTGTTTCACTGCCGCTGAAAATCACTGTATTTTGCCAGAAATTCGCCAATAAGTGGCCGACTGACAGCTTTTTGAATAGCCGAATGGCCATGAAATTGCACCATATGGGGAAATTACCATTCGGTGTAATTTGGTAGCCAGTTCGGCTCTCTCCGCATAACCATGACAGCCAGAATCAGGAGTCTGTAGGAGCTTCGCCAGTAGGACATGAGGGAGATGTCTGCAGGTCTTGCCATGTAAATAGGAATAACTTGCTAAAGGGAAAAGAAGTCGATTGAAGTAAATTAGGAACATGAGCAATGGATTTAGGGAAAGGTGAAAAGGCAGAATTCCAAGACAGATTGAGGAATGCCATCACCAAAAAAGCGTAAATATTGTACTCCTAAAGACGTGTGTAATTTAGAAAAACAAAAGCTTCATTGAATTATAGCATTAACTGAAACTTAAAACATCAGAATCCAAACTGTTCATGAATAATCCTGTACCACCAAAAGAAACAGTCGGGAAACATATTGAAATAACGCAGCGGCACTCCGCTATATTTCTTCCAACGTATACTGCAAAACCTCATGCTTATAAATAGGGATACACCGATACGGAGAAAATATTACGGTACAGATATTGAAATTTGAGGAATCACAATTTCTACAATTTTGAAGCCAGATTTTGTGTAAACATAACAACTGAGAAAAATAAAGTGCTTGCAAAATAGCTTTCCAGAACACAGAAAAATGGCAAAAAAAAATAATATATATATATATACACACGTCACTCTAAATAGCACCGCTAAAAAACAAAATATTGTGGGTTTAAGAATCTCAGCGCTCCGTGTGACGGGTAACTCACACAATCCACCTTATTGAATTTTATTGTTGTGGTGCTCTTTGATGTGTACGGTGTATGAGCGTATCACCGAGCTCCACGATAATATACACAGTGCACATTACCGTGAGTGTATCAGAGCTCAGCAATAAGACCCGTGTCAGACGAATGCAGTGATCACGTCCGTGTTGCCGCACCGTTTAACGTCCGTCGTAGCATAAAATCATGAGCAATAGAGACCACACATGAAGTATGTGCGCACCGAACTGCGCATGCACAACGCACGTGGCAAACAGACGCACGTTAGGCAAGAAAGTAAAACCGCTGGACAGACGCGCAGAGTGCGCCAGGCCCGCGTAGTGTTCTGTGTGAGTGATGAGATGTCAGACGCAGCGCATTTGCGACGTCCAGCACCTTGATGCACAAAATTGCTCTTCATATCCTTTTAAAATTAATATGAATAAAAATTAGATTTCCCATAATTCCCTTTTTTTCCTCTATGTCCGTCAACAAAAACGGACCGTGTGGTGTCAACAGTATCTTCAGTCAGTAAATCTGTCCGTAGTGCACACACGCAGAGTGCGCTCAGACTGCGTTCGTCTGACAGCCTAAAACTCAGCAATGTGCACGGTGTATGAGTATCACGGAGCTCAGCAATAAAACTCTGACTCATACACACTGCACATTGCTGTGAGTTTTATGGCTGAGCTCTGTGATACACTCATACACACTGCACATTGCTGTATCACAGAGCTCAGCCATAAAACTCACAGCAATGTGCAGTGTGTATGAGTGTATCACAGAGCTCAGCAATAAAACTCAGTAATGCGCACTCACTGTGAATGAGGGCATCACGGAGCTCCACAGCAATAAAACTCACAGTAATATGCGCTGTGTATGTGTGAGTTTTATTGCTGTGGAGCTCCGTGATACAGTAATGCGCACTGTGTATGAGTGTGAGTTTTATTGCTGAGCTCCGTGATACTCTTGCACAGTGCACATTACTGTGTCACGGCTCTCCACAGTGCACCATCATTGTTCGCTTTATAATTGAAAAGTAAAGAATAGTGCATTAGGCAAAATTAATATAGTAGCATTTATTTACTTTCACATAAACCCTGGTTTAAAAACAAAACCCGTTCAGGTTAAACATGTTGAGGGAAAAGTGATTTGCTTTGTTTGTAGCAGTTTAATACCAACTGGGTACATGGTTTGAGGTCTTGAGAATTTTAATCCCAACACTGGTTATTGTAAATGGCAAATGTTGATTGTGAAGCACATATTATGAGTATGTGGACATGTACTTGGCATAGCCCAATATCAGTGTGTTGGATTGAGATTATATCAGTGTACCAGTGTCAATATGGAGTAAGGAAATAAAATATCTGGTAATGGGAGGCCATTATTACATTTGGTTCTTGTTCTAGGTTTTATTTTGGGGGGGGGGCTCAGTTTATATGTTTAAATCAAGATTATTCCATTTTAATGGTTTGGGCTTGTTTTAGGAGGTGGTATTGTTGTTTGGTGTATACCAATTAGTCTGGGGGTGAGGCCCCTTAATTCAAGCTATGGATTGTACCCCAGTGGTTATTATCCTTGTTAAGGGGATAAGTGGTTGCGTTTTAGAAGTTGGTGGAGAAAAGATTAAAAAAAACACGTTCTAAAAATTAACCATTGCAGATTATTTTCCATTAGTAGACTTCTATTGTTACAACAGAAACACAATGCAGCCATTACTAAACTCAGAAGATCCTGGGTATGGGGCTTGACATATGGGGGGGGGGGGGGACGTCTAGTAGCCAGTGGCTCCTAAGTGTCTGAATAGTTCTATGGCCGTGTGGAGGGGGAAAAAAATACCGCTCCTAAAAGCTTGTAGTTGGCTTCCAAGTCAATACTTGTGGTAGGATGACCACGACAAACCATACAACAAAGCAAGAACACGCAACTAGAAAACTGAGGGCAAACAGGTAGAAGCAGTAGGATGCATACATTCATTTTTCCTAGTTCAAACATGTCACAAAATGTCATGAAAGGCAAGTCCACAACCTTGACTGAATCAAGACTCTGGAAAGAAGATCCTTTTAGAGACACTGTAGAATCGAATACATTGCATGCATAGAAAACGCAAAACATGTGCAAAGTTAAAGCAGGGAAAGCAGTAGGGAACAGCGTGCCGATAGTGAAAAAGGAAAGTAACACCAAAATGAATACAATAGAAAAACCACACAATGTGTTGCAAGAACATTAATCATCACGCCTTTGCCTCGCAGATTCAGTCTTGGCGTTCACTGGCACCATAATTGGGCGACAGACTTGGTCATCGACTACAGATAACACCAATGGCCAATCAGGGTTGTCCCCTGGAAGCGTATGTGGACAACTCAGGTCAGCCGATGGACAGACTGCCGAACGGGGAGTGGGGAACCCCACTGTGGGGAGAGGAAAAAGAAAAAAACAACTGCCTCTTAAGGGCTGAAATTAAGTTTCAGCAGCAAGGACAGCCCCTGTCCGCAGCTGGGAGGAGGGGGGAATTAACCCCCTGAAATAGATTTCAGCACCAGGGACAGCAACGCTGAATGCAGTCTGCTCAAAGAGAAAGGAAAAAAATTACTCGTTCAACGAGAGAAAAAGCCTAGGTTTTTAAAAAAATTTTTTAAAAAAAGCATTTTGTTGGAGTAAATTTTTTTAACTTGAATAAAAATGAACTTGTTTTTACATTGAATCCTATGGTTGTCCAACCAAATCACTTCTCTATGGGGCAATTTCCCCGCCACGGCACAGCGATATAACTATACAATCCATCTTTATAATGTAAATTGTACCAGTTTGTCCGATTTCACCTGACAAAACCCTCTTCAAATTGTTTAGATCGCTAATCTGTTGTAGTCGCTAAAAATCGTCTGAAATCGTCCGATGCAGTGGAAGAGGGCCGATTCACCTGCATGTTGTAGGAACGGTCGGCCGACGACAGACAATATCAGATGATGGCACCATCGCACAAATACAGTGCCAGTGGACGTTCAGCTTCAGGCTGAACTATTATGATGTACTAGATAAATGACAAAATACATCTGCAAACACTAGCTGCTCAGCACGTTTATTTATAAAAGTCCACACAAACTATTGGTATCACCAGATTGCGTGATGGCAGAGTCTAGCAAATAGTATTCAATGATTTTATTGGATTAGATATTGCAACAGTCTTTGCCAAGTACAGTTTTAAGGTTACATGTATTCATCAAGGAGGATGATACTAAAAAGGAAAAACAAAAAAGCACGAGAAAGATGTTGATTATTGCTTGTGTGGATGCAGTATAAGAATATCTGCTGCGACATTTATTGCTAGACAATTTGGGTGCTCCATTTACGGGATGTCCAGTAAGCGGTCAAAGAATGTTATGTTCATGATAGTCATCCACAGCAACTGCAGCATTGGGATCGATACATTACGTGTTTGGATTGCCATCCTGTATTAACTATCAGAGCACTAAAAGGGATGAAAGATATTTTTAATTTCCTGTATGAATATAAATTTCCTGTAATTCAAATACGTACTGTTGTTAATCTGTATTGGGCTGTGGTTTCCCCCTTTCTCCCTCCTTTTTATGGCACGTGACCCTTTTAGGAATGTTGGGAACGTGCGCAAAAGTTGTGAGCCAAAAAAATATAAATAAGCTCTGAACCATATGTGGTAATAAGTGTTTCTTTGTTAACTGTGCCGGCCGAACTTTGATGTTGTAATATATCTGTATACGGATTGGCTGTTATATCACATTCCTGTTTGGGGCAGAAATGAACCCCGTCTATGACCAACGCTCTCATTGGCTGTCTAACAAAGAATAAGACATAGTGAAAGCTATACATTGTGGGTAGTTGATTTTAAGGTCTCCGCTATAGCGTAAGCGAGTCTTCATTTTCTTATTTGAGAAGGAACTTGCAGATGTTATTGGAATTCCAATTATGGTAATTATAAATAGGAAAACTGATTTGATTTGACAAATTTATTATTTAAACAAGGGAGTTGCTGCATAGAGGATTCTCAAATGCTCCTGTACACATGGCTCGGTCCTGGTGTCCGTATTTTTGCGCCCATTGTAGCCTCCCACCCCACTGCCAGGTTGCTTCACTCATGAGGTGATCAGCCACAGGAAGTCTTAAAATGCAATGTGCCACACGGGAGGAATTTCCTTTTAGTAATATACAGCATTAATGCAATTACAAAATAAAACAACATCTTGCAACACATTCATGAAATGAGTGGAGCAACAGAAATTAAAGAAGGGAAGAAAAGGATAAGGATCTCTGCTGGTTACCGGCTAAAGTCCAGACGTGCAATGTGAGGTCTACAAGTAGTGCAAGAAAAGAGAAATAAAAGTGCAAACCAAAAAGACCGGTGGCAGGAAATAAGAGGGTAAGTGTGAGCGAGGGGGAATGGTTCAGCTCAGGTCCATGTGAAGGAGCAGGTGTCGCCCCCCCCATGCTGGTTTCCTGAACCGGAAGAGAAAATTTTAACCCCACAAAATATGTTCAGTATATAGAAATGCTCACACGGAGGTTAAGACGCAGCTTATTTGTATATATCAAAGCTGTCCGCAAGCTGGGCTTCCCCATGGCATGCTGGTCGAAACGACACACGGGCAAGCCTTTTGTGGACCAATAAAAAGCACATGTACAAACACCTACAGCATATCTGTACTTTCCATTCTTTCACCCATTAAAACACGGCTGTTCTTTTCTATTGTAAAGCAGCCCTTCAAGACGCAGCTGGTTCCACAAGAAAAGCCTAGATCTGGCAAGAAGCGCTGAAATGTGTTCTTAAATTTAAGAGGTTTTAAACACATTATAGCAAAGCTGAAGAATGCAAACATACACAAAAGCTGAAAACAAAACAAAGACACAGACACAGACACACCCCGTTCTGTTTCGTCACAGTAACATTCACACAACACACACAACAGGAAAAGATTGGTTAATGCAACAGATATAAAAAAAAACAAATACAGGTTTTAAATTTGTGTTGGTGCCATATAAATATTTAGAAGAATTTAGTTTGGGGTGGTGGAGGGTGCGCTTATTTTTCCAATAACGTCCGTTTAATTAAATTCTCTGCATTTTGTGTATACATATACTGATCACTCATAAAAAGGGGTATTTTGCAGTAAACGAAAAAGGGGAAATTATATATAACCAATACTTTTAATCATTTGTTACGTTTGGGGATGGGGAGCCCGCCACCAGGGAGTTCGGCGGAAGACTGGAAGGTACAATGCAAGTTACATTTTCAGATTGGCTCCAGGTTGTTCATTTTTGACAGGTACAATCATGGGGAGAATTTGAAATAAAGATGGCGGCCTACACATTGAAAAGGAAAAGCTGCCCTTACCAAAACCTACTATAAGTATATTATATATGCAATATGATTTTGAAAATAACTTCTGGATGTGTGGCATCTTCAAGCAATGGAGAAAGCAGCTTTTGGTTAAAAAAAACATTTGTTCCAGTTAAACCTTTAGCACTTTCCGAACTGGGAAACATTTATACAAAGATAACACAAAAAGGAACTTGACAACTTACGTCCAAATTCAGAGAGAGAAGTGAGCAGAATAATTGAGAAAGTGTAAGTGTAAGTGTGTGTGTGTCTACATTATTTTGAGTAACTAGAAAAAGTCTGCAACATTTATTTTTTGGCTATGTTACAATTGGAATCCCTTGGGAAAGGTGCCACCTTGTGGTCAATGTCTGGAATGACACAGTGAAAAAACATCGCCGCTTGAAAAATTTCCCAATATTAAGACAAAAATAGTTAATCGGAAAGAATTGTGGTTTTGCATTGCTTTTTAAATGACAAGTTGGCCCATGCTAGTGTCGTTTTACTGACACCGATACACATGTGTTGGTATTAGGGTCAGCAATACTTTTAAGGTGAACCACCAATAGATTTTGTTCCATTTTCTCTTAATTTTTAGCCGACAGATTCCACCCTTTTTTCGACATGTGCGTAAAAAGCAGAACAATCTGATTGAAAAGGAAGTAAAACTGGACTACAATCTGTTTGGTATAGTTCTCTAATTAAACACAACAAAACAAACACAAATAGGAACCCGAACCAAGATTAACGTCAACCCTAAAAACAAAGTGGTTTTTTTTGTTTTTAATTTTAAATGCATCAGCAAAATGACACTAGGATGTTGCCAACTTGAACACAAAAAAAATGAATGAATGTTCACCAATATGATCGTAATCCATTACAAACAGATTTGCCAATCAGAAAAATCTATGACTTCATCTTCCTGTTGGTGTAATTTTTCAACCGCCTTTAGATTATTTTGCAATACTTCGTCATGATTACAATTCTGCAGCATTTCTAGACATTCCATGCGTCAAAAACATGCAGATACAAGCTTCATAATGATTACCTACCTCCAACTGGCAGCTCTCGCTCTTCCTGAAACGTAACCTGACTGGGCAAACTATTTCTCGATCGTGTTACAGATTCTAACTGTGATGCCCGTCCTAATAAAGACAGCTGGTCTAGCACTTCCCCCTCTTTGGCCTCTAGATCTGATTTTGAAGTGGTTAATGTTTTGATGTTTTCAGGGGCTGCCAGTCTATTGGCGTCGCCCAAGCTAACTACAGTGCCACTGTCCAGACTTAAAACTCTGGCACGACTCTTCGCGCCGCCTGCACTGGAAGTCCTACGAGTGGAACGCTTTTTGCTAGTTCCATCGCAACTTAAGTGAGTCCGGTGCGACTCCGCACCCCTTTCTTTGATGTGATATTTTGTCCTCAGAGCGCTGTATCGGGCCTCTGGTGACTGGCATGAATGGGAAGTAGTGCTGGAAGAGCTATCGCTGCTGAAACGGTGGGCGACTGCACGCTTGAGGTCCTGCTCAAGTCGCTTTGGTCGCTAGAGTCTTCATCGTGGCAAAAACCAGTGCTGTGAGGTTTGGTATCAGCTGTGCCTTGAAAGGTAACATATTCTTTGTGTCTACTCGCATCAAAACTGCTGGCTCGTTTTTTACTCGTCCGTCTCCGGCAAGATTTATGAGCAGAGGACGTCCGGTGTATTAAACTAGATGACTTGGGGCGTACGTCGCTATCTCTTTGCTTGATACCCGTTTCTTTAAATGATCTTAAATCTACTAGAATGAGTGGTTTCTCAGTTGGGTCGTCCATATTTATGGTAAGTTTCCCTGGTAGCCAGTCAGCTTGTGCAGTTAATTCGTTCGCATGAGGGTTCTTGTTAGCCTCTTCTGACGCAGACGAGCTGAGACCTCTTGGACTTTGCACATCATCAGATGTGTTTGCCTCCTTTGCTTCCTGAGCAGTACTTCGTTCCACAGCAGTCCTTACACTACTAGTCCGTTTATCAGTGGCCGAGCTGCGTTCTTCCTCTGGGTCACTGCAATGACTTCGCTTTGTGGCAGACACCTCCTCGTGTTCGGATAAGATGCTCTCCACGTGAGTCGAGCTTGTTTGCTCGCTTTTGTAGCTACTGATGGTACTGTTTGTGTCCCGGTCCGTCCCACTACAGTAACTTTCAGTGGATCCGCTGCTCCTTGTGCTAAGACTTCGTAAGCTATCCATGCTTTTGTCAGATTTCATGTGTTTGACGCTGCCGTTCCTTGTAAGCTGCTGGGACCCTTTACTGCTTTTTAGATAGTCTAATGGAAAAATCCCTGAAGCGCAAACATTATCTACTAGAGAATCTTTGGACCCAGAATGCGGTTTGGAAGCTTCAAGTTCACTAACAGGATCCAGCCCGCGTCTTTGTTGGTAGAGTGTGAAATCCGTGAGGGAAGTGTCTGGGAAAGCTACCGCTGAGCTCGAAGTTCTTGGGACACCTCTTGGTCTATGGTCTTTTCTGTACGAATGTGAATGCAAAGGAACAAGCGAAGCCAGCTCTGTGTCACAGACATTTGACAGAGACAGATCCATGTGGTGATGGTGACTGTGTGATGGGAGCGAGCCTTTGTCACTGTATTCCCTAATCAACTCTTTTCCTCCAGAGGATATTGACGGCTGAATGGAGACAAATGAGTCGTTTGAAACCAGGCGGAAAAGTTTTTGATCAACAGTCAGATCTGTCAGGAAAAAGAGATAGAGAACGTTTAACAGAAGGAAAAAAAAACTAAAAACAACAGATCAACTTAAAATTTACATTTCGCAAACTATACAAACCATTTTTAATAACACTCACGCATTGCAAGTGAATCTCCTGGGCTTTACCACCAGCCAGGAAAATTAGGGGTGGAGGAGGGAGTTTATTTTTAAATCACTTTATTTTGCAAATGAATGTAAATCATAGCCCTGTATGTGTGCATTTAGCTCCAGTATGAGGCCTCCTCTGTGTCCTATGCAGTAAATATCACCGAACAGAAGACTTCCAAGGTTTCGATTACGTAATGAAAGCTTAAAATGGCGATGTAGAGTTTTTGCATGGGTCAACAAGTATTGGAATGACAACGGCCACACCATGTTTGGGCAACTTCCAGCCAACCATCAATTGAAATCGCCTGAAAACTAAAGACCGTCTTCAAAATTCACATTATGAAAAGACATTCTACCACACCCATTGTCATGCCCCATGATTTAGGATTTATTGTATATCCTTACGGTTTTGTGTTGAATCTGCCTTTGCTGCTTACATGCTATTGTTTTCATAGCTATTTTGATCTTGCTGGATTTCCTTAGCCTTTCTGTATCCAGCTAGTTTACACCCCTTTGCTCAGTGTCTTGTTCTAAGGGACCTCCTGGTTACATCGCAGCCATTCTGTGCTCACTGCTGGACAAAACTAATGTCTTTTTACCTGCATTGCTGTACACTATTACAAGATTGTCAGTCTGATCATTGAACTCTTCAACTGGATTCATCTTTCTACGTGTCAGTTTTGCTGATTTGAAACTATCTGCCGAACTACATCGTGTGAGTACTGGTCAAATACAGACTTAGCTAGTCTAAAGCATCCATGCCTCACAGCTTTGCTTAGGGAAGCAGAATACCCATACCATGAAACCATTACATTGCTTTGTCAGGTTCACAAAGTTAACGTTTATCCATACGTTAAAAGGGAAGTTCAAGATTTTTTGAAACTTTTCCTGAATCAATCCAGCATTTCAATACGTTTTCCCCCAATTTATATCCATCTCATTCCAACCTTTAGTGAGACATTCAGATTTAGAAGAATGAGTCCACAGGCTTCTCACGCATCACTGAAATGCAATTGGTTAACGAGTTCCTGCACCTCAAAGACAGAAACGGACCCAGAAACCCCTCAGAAATTAGACTCTAACAGGGCCCTGCAGAAGTCAGGAAAGGGACTCCGTTGTATTGACGATAGTATGAGCAATGAACAGACCTCACAAGCGACAGAACAGGCCTCATTAACAAGTACTGGAGCTCCAGCTTGAGACCCATAATACCAAAAGAGCACCAGGTACCAGGTTCAGGATGGATGATGAGCGCGTTGAGGCACAATGGATAAAAAGAGGGCCAAAAGCCCAAATCTTCAGCTCCAGGCCACGAAGCACTAATGAGCACAGTATAGGGTCCGGTAAGAGCGACAGAATTGACTGTAAGCAGACTAGATGGACTGCTCGTTTGCAGAGTTAGCCTCGCTATGCCTTGGAAGGGCAGTAACTGGAGATTAGATTCCAGACTGTAAATCTTTTCTGCCAGTTCTACCACAGCATATGGGGCACCATCATGCTTCTGCTTGCATGTCCTCCAAACGTCTACACTTCCATTTCCACGGTCACAATTTATATTGTATTGCATAAGCTTCCCAACAACTATTTGTTTGACCCTATTGGGCCCTTTGTTAAAATGGTGTGCCCTCAAAATGTGACAGGAACCTGAGACGACCAGGAGCTACCAGTCCAGTCCTCACGTGTACGGTGTGTGCATATAAGGGGTTAACAGCTCCAAGTCTCGGGCCCCTAATAGTGGATAACGTTGGTAAGGCCAAAGTTACCTTATCTCCGGTTACGTATTCTAGTACCCCAAGCTCAGTACTTCTGTCCTGCTGCCCCTTCCACTGTACTAGGAGGTGATTGTAGCTCCATAGACTAGACGACACGTAGTACTGTGACAAAAGGTTGAAGCTAACCCATGAATGGTGAAAATCAAATGGACTCCCTTTATTCTGGGTTTTCAGTTCCAGACATTCAAAAGTAAAACATGCCCCTGCGTTTCCATGCTGAAGATCCTTCCAATAGCACCCCCATCCCCACACACATGCCCTGGTCTAACAACAAAGAAGAATGACACTGCTAGAGAGATCTGGTTAAAGCCAGTCCTGGGGGATGGATCAGAGCAAATGGTTACATACAGATGGTGAAAACACACAACACTCTAACCTAAATCCAGAGAAAGCGAAATATAAGAAAATTAAACGTCTATGGGGAAAAAAAAAACTTAATTTAGAGAAGCCTATAAACTCATTCCATAATCCCCCATTGTACCTTTCTTGCTCTATCTTCTCACACAGCCTGCATGCCCCCCCCCACTACTTCCCATGATCTGCTATTTACCCTCACCTAGCATGTGCTCCTCTTAGATTGTAAGCGCTAGAGCAGGGGCCGCTCTCCTACCGTTACGTGTGTGTAGATTTGTTCTGTCTAAACCATTTTACAGCGCTAAGGAACTTGTAACTGGAGAGATTATAGAATAATATGCAAGTCTGACATCATGCCTAACTATTGGAATATTTTGTTTCTGTAACGGTCTGGATAAATGATTTTGTTCAAGACCAAACACGACCCTGTTCACATATTCAAATCGATAAAGTTACTACTTAATAGGATTTCACTTTGTCCTTTTCCCCAGATGCGCAGACAATTTCACAGCCCAAAATCCAGGCCTGTGCATGAAATAAGACTTCTAGTGTGTGTGTGTGTGTGTGTGTGTGTGTGTGTGTGTGTGTGTGTGTGTGTGTGTGTGTGTGTGTGTGTGTGTGTGTGTGTGTGTGTGTGTGTGTGTGTGTGTGTGTGTGTGTGTGTGTGTGTGTGTGTTAAAGTCTGAAGTGCGGTTAATCCTATGATTACCTGGGTAATCCTGACATTACCCAGGCGTCATTAGCAAAAGTCAGAAGTGAAATTTCGGACTTTATCCGGGTAATCTGCAAAGTATCCAAAGGCCTCTGGGTACTCCTGTTTTCTGCTGTGTTTTACCCGGGTAAAATGCACATTACCCTAGTGTTGCTGTATAAAGAGTGATGTGCAATGAAACATCAGACTTTATCCAGGTAAACTGCAAAGTATCCAAACACCTCTGGGTACTCCGCTTTCCTTGGGTTTTCAGCGGGTTACAGTTGACTGAATTCCGAGGATTACCCTGATAAAGTTGCAAACTTAAAAATAACAAAAAACACTATTTTGTTAACCAAATTGTATCCACAGTCACAAACCACACTAAATAACCGGTCATGTAACTCTGCACTAATTTATGAAGATAATTATATAAAGAGTAACCTAATGGTTATTATGTTTTATAAATGATATATAGGCACATATGACACATACAGGGTTATCCAAAGAGATTCGAAAAGTCACCGCACGTTCGGTGACGTTTCGTTCTCTTCAATTCGGTTCCTTTTGCCGATTGCATTTCGGTGACCCTGCGGTGTATTCAGCAAACACCACAGGGTCCCCGAATTGCAGGGAAAAGCTGCCGAAAACCTGACGAAAACTAACCGAATGCACGCTGAAAACAAGCAAAAACATCTGGATTAACCTTCGAAGAGGAGCCGAACAGGAGCCGAAGAGGAGCCGAACAGGAGCCGAATCACACAGAGCCGAAGCAGCTGTGACGTAGAGGAGGCAGTGAATAAATTAGAAAAACCATTTGTATGAATCTGGGAAAAAGAAACGCTGTTTGCAAAGAAACTACTGAGCGAAAATGTCTGAAATTTTCACAGGAGATCCAGGGAATGATAATAAAGAGGGCTGTTACAAAAAAATAAGCAAACTGAAAAAAAGAAAAAAAAAAAAAAGACTTTTAATTTTTTTTTTAAAAATTCGGAAAAATGCTTAAAGTATCCTAAAAAATCTATAAATAAAGAGACTTTTTGCTGCAGAATTTTATAATGAACGGTTTATTAGATATTGAATTAAAACGGGAATATTTTTAACATTGAAGTCTATGGGATTCTCCTGAATAAATTTGCCGAATTAAACCACCGAATGGCAGGACATTAGGGGAACCTTTCACTGCTGGTTTGTGTTCTCTGAATAGCCGAAGCAGTGCTTTTTGATGGGGATTTCACTGCCCTCGAACAGGCACCGAACAGGCACCGTATGTGCAGGCAATTCGACAGGATTTGGCGAATTGCCTGCTCTCTGGATAGCCGAATGGCCAGAAAAGGTAACCGAACCCTGATTTTCAGCGTTCGGTTACCTTTCTCAAGCAATTCGAATCTCTTTGGATAACCCTGATAATGAAGATCATGCGACTCTTTCACGTTCATATAAGAAACATATCCTGTTAGGTCTGTATATTCATTATATCCTAAATACATTTTAATGTTTGTCTTTTGCCTTTTTCATTGATAATATCCATAGATAATAGCAAAATTCACTTTAACTCAAGCGGGGTTGGATGCTCTGCAGATTACCCAGGTGAAGCTGTGGATAGTCCTCAGATTACCTGTACTTCAGAGTTTCAACAATAAAAAAAATTTGTTTAAACAAACAGGGTTTGATAGTCTGCAGATCATACGGGTAAAGTGTGAATTTTTCAGTTCTGCCAGGCTGTTACCCAACGGCAGTTGGTTAGTCCTAAAATTAGCCGGGTACAGTCCGAATTTGTCATTTTTTTTGCAGCTTTACCCGGCGGTTTTGGGTAATCAGGATTACCCGTGTAATTTTAGGATTACCCGCACTTCGGGCTTTAACCGTAACATAGATATTCTTAAACATTTACCTTTATTTCTTCATTTAAGAAAATGTCAGAGTCAATGTTTCAATTCCCTTTGGAACATCCGTCAGGACAAAAATCACCCAAATTTGGTGGTAGCCATGAATGCAAAAAGTCTAAGTGGATCACTATATAGAATTTATTAGGCAGGTGCTGCTTTATTTAAAAGAGATACTTTTTTTGTGTTCAATAGCGCTGCCAGTTTCAGACTACTTCACTACGTGCCTTCCGACGCCACGTTGTGATGTTTCGACGTGGCCGGCCACACCTGTAGCGTGTGCACCAATTGCGTGTGCTACAGTGGACGTGCTGAAAGCCTCCCTGTCGAAATGCAACAACGTTCGGTCGACGAGGCTGCAAATTGCCATCCTCCATAGGAGGATCCTGCCTTGCAGCGCTGAGCTCACTGACTGCGCTCAGCGAGGTGGCCAAACGTGCGGCAGAGTGGAAGGAACGTCCACTCTCACGAACGTTCCTTCCGCTTTGAAAAACGCTCGTCTTGACACAGGCTGCAGTCAAAGTAATTTGAACGAATACAGTAGACGTGGTGCTCGCCGTGCGGCTTGCGTGCTTCGCGGGTCTTATTTACCTTGCGTTCGATCTGTTCTGATGAAGAACATGTTCAACTGCACTAGCAAACCCTAAATGCTCTATTACACCATTATTTAATATTGCATGTATAGTAACAGGTTAATGTCGCATGCATGACATTCTGAAAGCTAGGTGAAGGTTATTAGCATACGGCCGTTTAATTGGCAGACCTGTCTAGCTTTATACCATGTTGAAGGACTGGTTCCATCAAATCATCACACGGCACACCAAAACAGATTTAAAGATTAAATAAACGCCGTACCTTGGTCTTCACTTCCTTCTTTGCACAAACTATAGCTCTGGCCAAGGCTCAGACTGATATCATCTGAGGTCTTTGCAGCATCTGTATCCCCTGCAGAGACAAGAAGTACCATACTCATGTTACCCATGCCATAGATCAGTGGTTCCCAAACGCGGTCCACAAGTATCCCCAACAGGTCAGGTTTGCCAGATATCTGAAGCACAGGTGATAGGATTTGCTGCTCAGTGATTGCAGGATTCAGTCCCAAGGTGATGTGCAAAATCTGGCCTGTTAGGGGGTACCTGAGGAACGTGGTTGGGAATCACTTCCATAGATCACCAGGGAAAGATAGTCTGATAAACATGAGTGACACTGACCACACTTGTATGAATTCACTATACAATGACACCCGCACACAGCCATGAAAAACATTAGTCTCTAAAACAGTGTGTCCCAAATCTGTCGTCGGGACCCTCAGCCAGGCCAGATTTTGCAGATCACCTTGGGGAAATGCAGACTGAATCCTGCAATCACTGAGCAGCAAATCACATCACCTGTGCTGTGCTTCAGAAATCCTGCAAACCTGGCGAGGAGGAGGGTCCTGAGGACAGGTTTGGGAAACACTGCTCTAAACCATTTCTTTACAGCGGTCCAAGCAACAATCAGCGTATGCAAATTTTTCAGTTATCTCTGACATTCAAGACCCATGTCTGATATAAATTTAGGATCCAAGACTCTCCAAGCAGCCAGATTTATAAAAAGTCTATTATAGGGAGCTTTAATGACACACAATAGTCAACCCATGAACCATATTTTTAAGAGAGGAACGCTTTCAGCTTGGAAAGCCTCATAGAATAGACAGACATCGCTGGATTTATACTAGTCTGGAAGCCAGCACCTGGTCTGGTGGAGACCACGCATGCGGTGTATGATCACACGGAATGGTTTTTAGATAAAAGTCTAAAAAGGTTCAGAAAAGATCAAAAAAGGTTCAGAAAAGTAAATCAAAAGGATAAAATTTTTGAAGGGCATTTTTTGTTTTATATATCTAATAAGATTTTAGGTTTCAACCGTAAAATACATGGCCTTTCACCACTTCAGGAGTTAATTCTGGTTATAGGTAAGGTGGATAGAAAATAAAAAAAATATATATAAAAATCTGATTTTTTTTAATGAAATGCTTTGAGAAAAATACAAAAATAATTTCCTATCGAAGATACATTATAGTGAGAAAAAGAGGTCTGTGAGGGTCCTGAGAACGGGCATCGGCACTAGTGGCCTGCTCTACGGTGGGGCCCGCTCAGGTCTCACAATGTTTTAGCTTGTATGTGCCATTACAGAGATGAATGCTCCATATGCAAATCAGTCTGCTCTCACCCAATGAGGGCGGCCAGTACTGAAATGCCAAGAACGGCATCCCTGAATGCTGCTCACCCTCAGGACCCACAAATACTTTTTTTCCCCACTATAAGTATACAGGGTAATCCGGATGTGGACCCCTTGCTTGATGTGCCTAGAGGGGTGTCGGCTGTACCCTCCTGACGATGTCTAACAAGGCCGAAAACGATCGTCGGGGGTTGCTGCACCTCTCGTGCAGGGATGACGTCCTTGGCATTTCAGTACTGGCCACCCTTTTTGGGTGAGAGCAGGCTGATTTGCATATGGAGCATTCATCCCTGTAATACCGGCTGGGTGGAGTAGAGGTAGCATCACTGCTCTGCATGGAGAGAGCCTGTGGAGTCATGGGTTCGATCCCAGCGAGCACCTCTCCAGTAAGTGTCCTTGGGCAAGACACCTAACGGTACATACTCGCCACCCAGGACATACTTGAAAATGAGAGAAATCTCAATGTATCCATCCTGGCAAAATACTTTCTCAAAAAAAAAAAAAAAAAAAATAGCACTATCGAGCTAAAACCTTGTAAGACCTGAGCGGGCCCCAGCGTAAAGCAGGCCACTAGTGCCGATGCCCGTTCTCAGGACCCTCACAGACCCTCTTTTTCCCCACTGTAAGATACATTATAGCTCAAAGGTTATTCAACATGAAAGAGCTTAGTTAAACTGGCTGTATATTGTATATGCATGGAATATTTTGGTAAACCAATTAATCCAAGGTATCCAAGCTGTGATCACATGCACTATTTTTACTGTGTAAAAGTGCAAGATAAACAAAAATATATTGTTTGAAACCGTCCACTAAATCTATCAAGAGCTGGCCTATTCTGATAACAGTTTGTGAAAGAAAAAATAGTTGGCACCACAGCCAAAATCCTCAACACTGGGCTTAATAGGAGAACTGTTGAACATATGCTGAGCATCCTGAAACCCATTTCTCAAGCTTAAAATAATTTTTTTTAAAAAAAAAAACAGAATAGCTGGTTTTATTGAAATTTGGAAGGAACTGTGTGACCACTTCACAACAGAACTACCCTCTGATAGATTTAAATCTAAGTTTGAGAAAAAAAAAAAGATGGGACAAGCACCGTCTCCAGCTCAATTTCTCGCATTGTCAATGTCCGATACCAGGGTCAAACCTCAAGTGATGGAGGATATAGCTATGATAAGGGTATCAAGCAATCACCTCTACTGCCAACTATACTGAACGTCAGAACCAAGGGGGAACAATTTCAAGAAACATGTCTGCTGATTATTCTGGAACCCCAGGGTGATATACGAGAAGTAACGGTCACATGCAGGATGTGATTGAAGTCAGATAGCTTAACTCATCCTCTTTTGAAAGTGCACAGTCATTTGCATTTTCTTCACTTTATTGGAAAAGTAACAGCAAATCAAAAGGTGTCTTGAGGATAGAGAGGGTTTCTCTTGGTATGCTTTGTTATGGGGGTGAAGGGGCAGAGAGGGCTTCTCTTTGTATGCTTTGTTATGGGGGTGAATGGGCAGAGAGGGCTTCTCTTTGTTATGGGGTGAAGGGGCAGAGAGGGCTTCTCTTGGTATGCTTTGTTATGGGGGGTGAAGGGGCAGAGAGGGCTTCTCTTGGTATGCTGTGTTATGGGGGGTGAAGGGGCAGAGAGGGTTTCTCTTGGTATGCTTTGTTATGGGGGTGAAGGGGCAGAGAGGGTTTCTCTTGGTATGCTTTGTTATGGGGGGTGAAGGGGCAGAGAGGGTTTCTCTTGGTATGCTGTGTTATGGGGGGTGAAGGGGCAGAGAGGGTTTCTCTTGGTATGCTTTGTTATGGGGGGTGAAGGGGCAGAGAGGGTTTCTCTTGGTATGCTTTGTTATGGGTCCTGAAGGGGCAGAGAGGGTTTCTCTTGGTATGCTTTGTTATGGGGGTGAAGGGGCAGAGAGGGTTTCTCTTGGTATGCTTTGTTATGGGGGGTGAAGGGGCAGAGAGGGTGTCTCTTGGTATGCTTTGTTATGGGGGGTGAAGGGGCAGAGAGGGCTTCTCTTGGTATGCTTTGTTATGGGGGGTGAAGGCAGAGAGGGTTTCTCTTGGTATGCTTTGTTATGGGGGGTGAAGGGGCAGAGAGGGTTTCTCTTGGTATGCTTTATTATGGGGGGTGAAGGGGCAGAGAGGGCTTCTCTTTGTATGCATTGTTATGGGGCTGAAGGGGCAGAGAGGGTTTCTCTTGGTATGCTTTGTTATGGGGGTGAAGGGGCAGAGAGGGTTTCTCTTGGTATGCTTTGTTATGGGGGTGAAGGGGCAGAGAGGGCTTCTCTTGCTATGCTTTGTTATGGGGAGAAGGTAAAAACAGGATCTTTACTCCCATGCCTCTATGGTAGACTGGGGGATTGGCAGCTTGCTGAAGCAGGAAATGAGGCTGGACCAAACTAAGATAGGGAGAGTAGACTAATCCATATTAAGTAAAAACATAAAGGGGGGGGGGACCATAAGGAATCTGGTGCCATGGTACTGATAATTATTATAAAGAAAGGCACACCAGTGAATTGGTGGAAGACACTAGAGCACTTGGATTCAGAAATTGTTGAAGTAATGATTTCGCTTTTAACCCCTATGCTGCTGAGCCATTTCACCCCTGTGTGCTGAGCTAATTTTTACCGCTTTTGCTCATCATGTTTAAATGCGATTTGAAGTCATGTTTTATTATACAACCCAGACATATTATATATTCTTTCTTTCGGCAGATTCAGAATATATCATGATTATATGTATACGTCATGCCCTGCCTGTATATTAGAACAAAAAAACACAATACAATTTAAATTTTTAAATCTACAACGTGTAGCGTTTTTTTTTTTTCACATTTTATCATCCGAGCCTTTGCGGTTATATTTTCTATGGTGTGCGCTTGATAAAACAAAAAATAAAAAAATAGAAATGGGGACTCATTAAGTGGGGGGGGGGGGGGATTGATTGTGATTTTTAGCAAACACCCCCCAAAAAAAAAAAAAAAATCATTAGTGCAGCATCATTGTTCACATAATTGAAATGGGAACAATATTGCTGCATTAATAAAAACAACACAAAAGTAAAAAAAACACACATTTGTTTTAAATTTATTTTTTTATTATTTTTTCTTACTTTAAGCATGATGACGAGGGGGACCCGGAAGTGGAGCTGCCATCTAAGATGGTGGCCCCCATCGGAACTAGGCCGCGATCCGGCGCTGGATCACGGTCCAGCACCTCAGGGGTTAAAGAGAGGCATCACTTGAAAGGGCAGACACTGCCCTACCAAGCGATGCCTGTCTTGAGCTTCTAGGTCCTCCCGATCAGGAGGGAGAGGGATACGAAAGGAACCACCCTCCATTCGGACGATTTCACGGCTTTGCCAGGGGGGTGGGGTGTCTCCTGAAAATGACTTTATCGCGTCCGATGCGATGACGCCAGTACGGCAGAAGGGTCCATAAAAGCAGCGTCTGACTTCTAGGAAGTCAGAACGCAGCAGGACCCAGGACCAGAGAGGAGAGTATCTCTCTGGCTCCTGCTGAGCGGATGATATGTGGGGAGTGGATGATATGTAGGGGAACGTCCTCCGCATACAGCGGGAGTCAATGAGGACGTTCCCCACACGTCATCTGCAGAACGCTGGTGTGGAAAGAATATTCTTCCTTGGGGCCTGAAAGCAGAA
This sequence comes from Leptobrachium leishanense, assembly GCA_009667805.1. NCBI lineage: Eukaryota > Metazoa > Chordata > Amphibia > Anura > Megophryidae > Leptobrachium > Leptobrachium leishanense. The sequence goes on along the minus strand of CM019075.1, from coordinate 45,895,740 downwards.
AAGCTTGTTTTTCTTCCCCAGAATATGAGCAAACAAGAGAAAGATGACGAAGACGAATGAGCTGCAGAAGACAGGGTTTTACGTTTATCTTGTGGACCCAGCTGATGTTTTAAGTATTTTTTTTTAACAAGCATTGAGGTTTAACCCTTTACCTAACAGACGTACAGAATGGCCTAAAGCCATTTAGTACCCAATAAGTAGGGATATTAGACCAATAGTGGAAAACACACTGCAGAGGAGACCAAATACATTGACGTGCTGGGCAGTGCATATACACATATTGCCAAAAGTATTCGCTCACCCATCCAAATAATCGGAATCAGGTTTTCCAATCACTTCCATGGCCACAGGTGTATAAAATCAAGCACCTAGGCATGCAGACTGTTTTTATAAACATTTGTGAAAGAATGGGTCGCTCTCAGGAGCTCAGTGAATTCCAGCGTGGAACTGTGATAGGATGCCACCTGTGCAACAAATCCAGTCGTGAAATTTCCTCGCTCCTAAATATTCCACAGTCAACTGTCAGCTGTATCATAACAACGTGGAAGTGTTTGGGAACGACAGCAACTCAGCCACGAAGCAGTAGGCCAGGTAAACTGACGGAGTGGGGTCAGCAGATGCTGAAGCGCATAGGGTGTAGAAACCGACTGAGGAAGCCACGCTACGTGGCGAAACGCGTCTGGGTATACTGGCTGAGCCAGGTTGATCCATTTTATCTATTTTTCATTTGTTTTTATGTTCAAATAAATTTTTGATCTGCATCAGTCCCTGGTGTGTTGCTGACTAGAGGTTTTCTATGGGCTTTACCTTAAACAAGTCCACAGGCGTCTGACCCCAGAGCTTGGCTATAAGCTCCAACACATGTGAGTGTAATCCCTTCATATGTACCTCAATTGTGCTTCCAACAGACCTACGCAAGGAAGTCTCTCCTTTCTTTACATGTCTCTTCATGCATCGGAAGAGGACCACCATCTTTGAGGGTTGTGGGTCGCTTCCTTCAGAACAGGATTAAATGACCAAATGTGTTGACCCGCTCAGTGCCAGCGTTGGGGCTCTTCCTTTGTGAGTGGGAGCAGTATAACACGTATCTCTATCAATACTTTTGTTTCGTCTACACTATTGTATTTCTTCATTGTTTTTCATATCACATGTGGACGGTACTACAAAAGAGAACCACCACAAGATCCAACAGCGACTGCCATCGCGCCGCCAGTTACGTATTTGTTTTTCATTGCTCACTGGTTTGGGGGAAACCACTGATTGCTGGCTGGCTGGCCTTGGAAATTTGGTGGCAGTACAGGCGGGGGCGCCTACCACTTTAGTTGTATTTTATTCTATTGTACCTACTAAATATATCTTTAATATTTTTTCCTGAATTTGCACACAGTATATTTGCAACAGTGTAAGCAGTATCCTCCATTTATTTCTTAGTGATCTTACACTAATGTGATGATTACAAGTGGATACATTTGTTGCAGTGATGCACAGGCTGCAACTAACTAAATTTGGCAGTAGATGGTACCACCTACTGGCTAAATAGGTTAGGACAGTAAGAAATACATTGGAAATATGTCCAAATATTTCTTATTTTATAATCATTTTATTTTTTTTAAAAAAATAAACACTGGTTTCTGACAAGGTGTTTTTTGGAAAATCACTTGGTAGTGAAGGGGTTAAGAAAATATTTTACTCTATATGGGTCACTGTGTGCATCCACACATACTGAACACTTTAAGGCTGGGGTCAGACGAGCGTAGTGTTCACGTCCGTGATTGCGCCTAAAAGTACGTCCGTGATAGCATGAAAGAAAGTCCATTGGAGCCTGACACATGAAGTACGTCCGCACTGAACTGAGGACGCATGACGGATGCTGCAAACGGACGCAGGTTAGGCAAGAACGTAATACTGCTAGAACGGACGTGCGGAGTGCGCCACGTCCATAACGTCTGCATAGCTTTGTGTGTGAGTGATGGAGCGAGGTCAGACGGACTGCATTTATACGTCCAGCATTTTTGACAGACAGAATGTTTTTTCATTGTAATTTATTTTTCCCTCCTACATCCGTCAAAAATAACTTCAGTGAAAAAACGGACTGTGTGACCACTACTGTGTCATCCGTACTGACGATGTCCGTACTGCACGGACGTGCAGTCCGTAGAAATCACGCTCGTCTGACCCCAGCCTAAAACTATAAAGCTGTAAGATAAACCGAGCCTCCCTTTACTAGTTTTCAGATGAGTTAAGGGAAACTCAGAGGATTGAGATTCTGAGACCACCCTAGTTTTGCAAGGCATCCACAGCACACAAAATATATGTATTTTTTTTTCATTTTTTGAATTTTTTGAATTTTTCAAAATTCATCGCGCTACAGGACAAGAAGAAAAGCTGGGTATATCTAGAATGTAGTTTATATTTTTTAGCATTGTAGGTGATTTTACTCTCAGACAATATATAAATACAGTTATGGTAAATCTCTAGCTTTAATACCTTTGCTTGCTGATGCAGCTCCGTATCTCGACATCCCAACCTGTGTTGGAAGAATAAGAAATGTCACTTAACCTTCCTCAAAATTTTCAAACACCAGTTTTAACTGAAGAAATCTATTCTGGGCAATAGGTCTGTTTTTCCAGGCAGTTCCGTTTAGCTCATTATCATACCTGATTATTTGGGTCCAACCCAGAGTAAGAATTACGTGAGCTGCATCCGACAGGTGGCGTTGCTTCTCTTACAAACTCTGACATCTCAATCCCTCCACCAGGGTCTCTGCCGTGTGGGGAAAAAAGATCAATAAATTAGCTAAGAAAAAGAATTTAGGAGGTTGGATCTTATTTTGCTGAAAATATCAGGCATAACGATTTGGGATTCCAGATTAGCCTTTACTACTAAATTAATTACACATGTCAGCTCCGCTATCGAATATATGGCATGTTTAACAAAACTCACACTGTCAAATCTTGATTTAAGACTGAAAGTAAACCAAATGAACTCACCTGAGACGTTTGCTTTAGTATTGGCACAAAAGATCACAAATTAGTGAGTATATGTGAGTGTATAGGTGTTAATTGTATGAGCCATCGGCTACATCGGGGCTTGACAAATTGGCTTTAACCCCCCCCCCCTCCCCGACGGAATTCCCGAGTGTGGCTCAGGGTTAAATTTCTCCGCTGAGAGAGCTAACCCCACGCCACATTCGGGTTGCATACATCACCTCTCCCTGCGCTCCCTCGCTGATCCCCACAGTCTCCTCCGGCGTTTTACTTCCTGGATTCCTTCTCGCGAGGAGGGAACCAGGAAGTATGAGGTGGCGATCCCCAGAGGAGGCAGCTGGGGACATCGAGGGAGCGCAGGGAGAGGTGATGTATCCAGCAGCATCCCGAGTGTTGCTCGGGGTTACCACTACCAGCACAGGAATTTAACCCGGGGGGGGGGGGGGAGAGAGAAATCGAGCGCTTTGTCAAAAAAACAGTCCGCCAGGGAGGTTAAATATAGGAGCCAGCTAATAAGTTAGGACTTGCTATTCTTGTTAAAGTAAAGCTTTGTTTTAAAAAAAAATTTAATCTTAAATTTAGAACCAAATGTCATGGGCTTTTAATTTATGCATGAATATATTATTGTTGATTGTAAGAGCAAATATAGGAGCATTTATTTATTTGCAAAGTATTTTACCAGGAAGGATAAATATATATTGTGTGAATGAAAAAGTTAAAGCTTGCCTTCAGACAGTATAAATAAAAAAACGTAAATCTAGCCTCCTACCCACCCCCCTTTTCTTAAAACACACTACATGGTCATGTTTGAGATCATTGGAATGGCAAGTTTCTGGACTTTCCAGTCACTTGATCTTGTGAGCTGTATAGAATGGAGACACAGGCATTCAAAGGACCCTCTACTCTCCCCTCCTCGAATTTTTTTTTGTAGGAGCAATGCTTAAAACTGCATTGTGTCATCAGCCCCACACTTGCTCACAGTATGGGAATGAAATACAAATATTTTTAAAAACACACAGCTTATGTTTATATTTGCCATCAGTGCAAAGGCCAGACCCTGTGGGACTTACAGGGGTCCTTTGAACCCCTGTATCTCCTGTAATGGGGATTCCCTTGTTGGGCAGGGGGAAATCCCAGTTTCTGACATCACGCTCATGCATGACGACGCTAGCATCCAGAGACCAGTCCCACAATCAAGATATCAGTCTGCTGTGGGAAACTGCAGCGATCAGCAGAAATTTTGGCTGGTCGCAGCGAAGGTGTTAACCTCCCTGACAGTTACCTCGAGTGTGGCTCGAGGTTAAATTTCAACGCTGAAAGCCGTAACCCCCGAGCCACATTCGGGTTGCATACATCACCTCGCCCTACGCTCCCTCACTGATCCCCACAGTCTCCTCCGGCGATCGTGGCGTTTTACTTCCTGGATTCCTTCTCGTGAGGAGGGAACCAGGAAGTATGATGTTGCGATCGCCGGAGGAGACTGTGGGGGACATCGAGGGAGCGCAGGGACAGGTGATGTATCCCACGGCATCCCGAGTGTTGCTCGGTGTTACCGCTTCCAGCATAAGAATTTAACCCCGAGCCACACTCTGGATGCCGCTGGGGCAAAAAAAAAATAATAAATTGGAACGCTTTTTGACTCGTAATTTAGTCAAAAAAAAAAAAAAAAAATCAGACCACCAGGGAGGTTAAGGAAGCGCTGGCTCTGCCCCTGGTCGCACAAACACCAAGGTGCTGGGACAAAACACCTAGTTACCATGGCGACATGGGATTTGTTGAGCCATGGATTTGCCAAGCCCTGCTCAAAATGCTTACCCAGGTCCATTACTGTCCTCTCTTCTAGCAGAGCTGTCACTACGTTCAGCCTTTGCCACCCTCTCCGTCAGCTCACTCGCACTTCTCTCCACGATTTCTCCTTCATCCAGTGCCCTGTGTAACCGGTAGTTCACCAGCTTCAAGACTATGAAGACAGCCGCTACCACTGGGCAATACACGGCAACAATCACCAACGAAGAGGGAAGTGCCTGAAGGACAGAAAAGGAAAATAAAGTCACTGCAAAAGAAAGAACAGTCAAGGTACCACAAAATATGTTCACATGCGGTGGCAAGACAGGTATGGAAACTGAATTTAAACCCAAATAGCCCTCACCTGCAAGCTGGCTGCAATGTAACACACGAGTCCTATAGGACAGCTCTTCTCACAGCTAATTGATGAAGGCAAGCCAAAACGCGTCTCAATTAGAGGCCTGAGACTTGGTCACTTCAGCTTTTCATGGTTTTAGGGGTTTATAAAAAGGCACTTCTTTACCGAATTTATTAATAAAATGTTTTTTTAACACAGAGTCCTAGTAGCCCCTTTTCTGCATCTCTCTACCCACGCCATCAACTCACCACCAGGTGGCGATCCACAGCCAGCTGGACACTGGCCATAACAGTGTCATCTCTGCATACCTAGAGCCAAATATAGCGGGCTCTGACATCAGTGAGTACTACTTTAGGATCACCACTTGATATATGTGTATGAAGAGGTTCTGCACCATGGGATTTATTTCTCTCTACCCTTGTGTCTTTGAGGATATATACACCAGCAAACAAGGTTAGTGTCACCCTCTATTTGACCACAGACCTTCAATACCAGAGCCAGGTGCTGCTATGGCTCTGGAAAATGTGAGGTTTTTGAACTACACAATGAACACCAAGAACTGTGAATAGATTTAGCATTCTTTTTATACAGGATTACACGATTAACATTTTCTGTTGCTTTCATTTGAGGTATAATTGTCGTCCTGACCGGAACCTGGATATAAAAATATAAGTACCATACCTTCGTTTGATTACTGTACGCATTTTACACATAAGCACACTTTATATTAAGTGTGATATTCAATACAAGGGATTATACTGTACTAAACTTTTATATTTGCGACACTGAGTATATATTTTTGCTTTTATTCATGCACATATTTTGGTAAAGGTTTTTAATGTTTATTAGGTCTCCATTTGTGATCTAATATGCATGTTATGTATTTTGAAATTACACTCCATAACATTAAAGTTATGGGGGGGGGGGACCACAAAACTGACATTATCCCCTTAAAGTGTTTAACACAATTGTAAACATTGCACCATGTCCATTAACGTCAATAATTTTAAAAAAATTATTTCAGCCTTTATTTATACAAACAATAAGGCTAGATCTAGACTTTGGCTTTTGCAATGAGTACCTCATTTAACCCTGTATGTAAGGGGTCAGCAGCCTTGGCCCTCCAGATGTTTTTAGAACTACATTGGGCGAGATGTTTAGCTATAGCCAAGTTGTGAGCCTGCTGTGGGAGAAGCCACTAAACGGCACCGTTCTGTGGCACCTCGAGTGTCGAAGCTGAAGGCAGCCAACTTGTCAAACTACTAGCAATATCAGTAAATAAAAAGAAAGTATCAGTAATTTGCTGAATATCGGCCAAGCCGAAAATCTGTCTATCCCTCCTTGGTACGTTTCATTAATATTTAATGACATTTTTGTGATTGGCGACATTTGTCAAACCTCTCCCCCCCCCAAACACTGCATAGTCAATGTAATTATGGGGAGGAATATTTTGTAATGCACACCCAGCACAGTCTCCAAACCTCACACTAGGTTTGTTGGACTTTTCTTCCCGTGAAGCCCCGAAATTGAGAGATCTGATAAAAAGAATAAAAAAATAAAACAAATTCAACCTTTCCATGTTCCTTGATTTGTGCTTGCCGGATACAATGTTTTTGGGGTTTGTGTTTATGGTCTTGCCTTAACTCATTTGAGGTTTTTAGATTTACAAAAATGTCTACTTTCCATAAGTGCTCAGGTTTCTTGCTTGTATACATTGCTTGATGGATGCTCGTTTTCGGACTTTGGCTTTGCAAGGTTTTGCATTTTTTTCCCCTGAGTGATTGCCATAACCCTGTACTGATTTTTGCAGCAATAAAAATTTCTATTATAGAAATTTAAAAAGAAAATTCAGGCCAGCAAGTGCAGCCAACCTGATACTGTCAACTCACGTCTCTAGATCAGCAAATTCCAACCAAAGTGCCTTGACACACACTAGCATACAGCAGGAAGGTGGGATATGTGTGACGAGACACCCGCAAAACAGGTGTACAATGGAGGAATGACACAATGGGGTTTAATTGAAAAGAGCAATATAGAGTTAATGCTAGTTTTTAACCTCCCTGGCGCTCTGATGATTTCATAATCGTTATATTATTTATCTCTGGCATCGGCCGGAGGACACAGCGGGAGGACATCGGGGATCGCAGGGACAATTTAAGTTATACTACAGTGTAATCGCGAGTGTGGCTCGGGGTTACCGCTTATGGTACTGATAATTAACCCCCGAGCCAAACTCGGGATTACAGCTAGGGGAGGTTTTAGGCTAGGGTCAGACGAAAGCATTTTTCCCCGCGAACGTGAAAAAGTGCGTCCGAACGCATTGACGTATTTTTTCACGGAATGCGCAAAAACAGTCAGACGACGCGCATTGTCGGTCGTGATTTTGTACGGATCGTCAATAAAACTCTTTTTGCGTCTGGACGTTATGTAGGCTGGACATTAGCAGTGTCTGACATCTCCTAATCACGCAAACACACCACTATGCCGCAGCTGCGCACTCAGTACGTCAGTACTAGCGGTTCAGCGTTCTCAGAAAAATGCGTTCAAATTCCACTTGCGTTGCGCGGCCGGACTTTTGTGCGGCCGTACATCGTATATTGGCCGTCATTGCCCGTCATCTGCTGCTAGTGCGGCCGTAATTATGTGCGCCAGAACGCACGTTAAAAGTGCGCTGGTCTGACCCCAGCCTAAAGTGGAAGAAATATAGCCTTATATTTGAGATGATAATGTGCATAGATAGTGTGCAATGAGAGAAACCGTTTCGATAAGCAATCCTAGCATAAAAAGATTGCAAGATAAAAAAAATAAGAACTTCACAAATCCAGGGCCAGGACACCATGGGCTCCTAGAATTTCACCACCTCCCGATCCGAAATTTCATTAATATTATAAGTAGAAGATCTTCAAAAAAGATTTTTCTTCGCAACTTTGTGAAAGATTTGTCACAACCACACAGTAAGAGGACATACTGTAGATACTCGAGTATACCGCTAGATTTTGGTGACAAAAACTTACCTTAAAATTGGAGGGGGGGGCCGCATTATATTTGAGACATCTGCACTGCGTGTAAAAAAAATAAGAAATCCCTTGTTCTGGATCCCAAGTCTCCCGAAAGTTCTGGTAGTCTCGCTGAAGTGAATGCAGGGCTCCCTCATGCTTGCAAACACTTTAAGAACTCCCAGATTTGGGATCCATCAAGGCAAGAGGGCACGCTCCGTTTAAGCCAATCATTCACCTCGTTCTCCTCCGCCGACCATCTAATCTCTAGTAAAGACGGGTGGCCAACAGCTTCATACTTCGTAGCAACTGCAATCATTCTAGAGCAGAACACCCTGGCCTGTGAGGTAGCCTGACCGTTAAGAAAACCTGGAAGGATTTGAATTGTTTACCAGTACAGTAAAATTTTGTTCCTCGAGTTATATTCGAGTCTTGAGTATTCTCTCATTTCCATAATAAATCTCTATCCATCGCGTTATATTCGGGTCGCACTATACGCGAGAATCTACGGTACTTGAAAACGAGAGAAATCTCAATGTATCCTTCCTGATAAAATCCTTTAAAAAAAAAATGTAAAAAAAAAAAAACCACACAATTTATATTTATTAATTATTGCATAAGCCATTTGCACATCACAGATATATATATATATATATATCTCTCTCCAAGGTTAACGGTTTTTCGCAGTAGACCTTTTATTTTATTCATACTGGGGATTCGATTTTGTGTGGCAGCACACTATTTTTTGCAGTGTCCACCCTCCCATAAATCTTATGTGTTTCTGTCACAAGTTTATAAATATATATATACGCTTAGACCATGTGTTCAGAAAGAGAGCAGCTGTGACTATGTATGTCCACACATCCGCATGGCATGTACGCCGGCCATGCTGTGGGAGGGAGAGTGGGCACAGCATTTGCTCAGGGCATGACACAGAACACACACACAATGCTCAAATCACAAGAAAAAAAATCTGCCTCTTACATTCTTAAATATTTGGTTACGTATTTACTATATTTTATTTGTTCCCTACTGCCCTATTTGAAAATCACTTTCAATTATAAACCGAAAGGGAAGGAAGGAGGGGAGAGTCTGTCTGAACAGCATGGATGGGGCCCAATGTATCACCCATAGAGGGTTCTTCAACAACATCTGAATTTGCCAGTGAACTGCAGAGAACAGTGAAGGTCACTGTAGGTGCAATAAGTCTATTCACAAGCTGTCAATTCACCAAATATAGGCAAACTGACAGCGACAAACAGCACATTTTGCCACAATTTGATGTTGAAGCCAGCACTGAAATTGCCCCATAGAGAACTATCGATTCGTCCATTAACAGAATTGCATTGAAATTGAGGGGAAATGACCAGATTTTGGCGTTTCATTTCAACAAGTTTAAACAGGCAAATCTAATAGGTTTCAGTGTAATAAATGTAATTGTCACGGAATGGCCCAGCACCCTCAGCCAGGGGCGGTGCACAGTAACAGTGGTGGCTTTGGACACTTGGGTGTGGTGGCACGCACCTAGTTTTATAAGTACTTTTTATTAGATGTGATTATTGTGTGGTGTAAATGAAGTGTTCCCCGTTGGTTTATTGTGTAATGTATTTTCCCTTTGTCTGCCACGCCCGCCGCCATTTTCTGATCGCCTCGTGGTTCAGATCAGAATATTCGGATCTTAAAATGGCCGAATCGGCAACTCCCCGATTCGTAACGGCCAATACGAATCGGGGCCAGGGTGCCTCCTGCCAGCGAGGGCCAATGGGACTTGTGTGGGCGGGCAGGGATCCCCATTGTATTCCTAATTGTGTAAAGTGATAAATGTATGTGATGTGAAAAATAAACTCAGATTTTCCAGTGCATCCAGCCTCGCCTGATGTCCTTTACTCTCCGCCGCATATACTGTCTGAGCATCCCGCGCGGTCTCAGGGTGCGGTGTCCAGACTTAAGATCAGAACGGACTTAAGATCAGAACGGACTTAAGATCAGAACGGACTTAAGATCAGAACGGACTTAAGATCAGAACGGACTTAAGATCAGAACGGACTTAAGATCAGAACGGACTTAAGATCAGAACGGACTTAAGATCCGAACCGAAGGCGCGGCCGCGTACCGGCTTCGGTATACCAAGTGAGCGGTGATCAGATCCGAAGATTCAGCCGCTCCCGTAAGATCCGAAGATTCATCCGTTTAAAGATCCGAATATTCCTCCACATAAGATCCGAATATTCCTCCGCAATCAGATCCGAATATTCCTCCGCGGCAGACCCGATCCTCAGATTCGCACGGCCGCCCGCAGACGCACTCCACACCCACAAGGTCAGTGAACCAGCTGCTCGGGACGCTGAGTGCCGTATGGCTCAGTGGTCGGGCTGGTTCTAGGCAGGGGTCCCCTCCACCGCCCGCTAACCCTTCCCCAGGGTCACGCCAGGCCGCACGAGACGCCGAGTGCGCGTCACTCGGTAGTCGGGCCAGCGGTAAGCGAAGGGGTCACGCAGATTGAGCACACCCGCAGGCGGAACAACATCCCATTCCGTCATACTGGTGGCAGCGGTGGGATCGCTCTCTGCAGACCCCTAGGAGACGTACGCCATGGCGGTGTACAACCCCTACGACAGGGACACCCTGCGTGGGATGTTGGAGAACCGGGGAGGAACGCCGGGTAACAAAAAGAGGAAGACCCTGATCAAGGAACTGACCAGGATGGATCAGGACGAGGCGATGATGCCCGGCCCCAGCCCTGCCCGCGCAGAGGTGGAGGAAGATGCTGGCCTCAGAGAGTTGCGGCGTCGGATTGCCCTGCTCGGTGATGCCCCGGCGGAGGGGGCCAGATATCAAGTGATTCGGGAGTTCTACCGGGAAGTTGAGCAGGAGAAGGAACGCCAGCACGAGCTGCGGTTGGCAGAGCTCCGCGGAGCAGAGACTGATTATGTTGACCCCGAACCCTACCCTGTGGAACCCTGGGTCGAGGCTCACAGCTCGACTGGAGCTTCACCTGGGGAATCTGCAACCCCCAGTGACTACGCTTGCGAGACTCTCAGCTCGCCTGGAGCCTGTACGGAGGACGTCACTTATCCCCGCGACCCTCGGATGAAGACTCACAGCCCGCCTGGAGCTGCATCTGAGGACGCCCCATTCCCCGTTGAGGAGCGGTGCTCCTGTGCTGGCACCTTCGCCGACATGAAGGTCGGGTTGGCAAGAGAGCTGCAGGAGGGCCTGGAGCAGGACCAGAGGTCCACAGAGGAACTGTGGTACGAAGCCCTGGACCATGAGCGGGACTGCCATGGTGTGTACATTCCCTCCGACGCTGTCGTCCATCGGGTGCAGTACGATGTGCGAGCAGCGTTCCTGCAAGGTCGGGCCCCAGAGGAGTGGGAGGCCGAGCTCCGGAGGCTGGTGCAGCAGGAGATCGCACTGGACGCCGAGTACCGCGCGCTCCGGTGGCTGACCGCCTCTCCGACAGCGCGCCCTATTGAAGGCAGTTCCACTGCAGGGCCTCGCTACGGGGGTATGGGGCTGCTCTACGAGGGCATGGCCGCCGACCCCGAGTTTGGAGAGGAGACCGAGGAGCGGATGGAAGACATCCTGGAGCGACGGGAACTGGAGATCCCGTCAGACAGCAGGGACTCGGTGTTTGAGGAGCTGGAGTCCCTAGCCGAGCGAGAGTGGGAGCTCGAGGTGGCTTATCGGAGACTGTTGGACGGCGTTCCGCAGTCGAGCCTGAGCTCCCCGTGGTGGGACGGGTCGGCGGAGGAAGTCGACAGTCCCCAGGTTTGGGACCTATGGGAGGCCGAGGCGGACCCATGGGTGCCCGTGGGGGTTTCGACTGAGGAAGTTACCCCCTGCACCCCGCAAGAGGACAGGGTGGCCGAGGCCACGGGTCCAGCGGGGGAGGAGAAGCAGACGGATGGTTCCCCCGGGATGGGTTGTGCGCAACCATTGTTTGCCCCGGGGGATGAAGAGACCATCCTTCCCCAAGGAGATCTCCAACCAGCAGAAGAGCTGGCTACGGGGCAGAGTGTCGCTGGCCTCTGCCCACTACTCGAAGTCTGCCAGGAGGAGCAGACGGATGGTCTCCCCGGGATGGGTTGTGCGCAACCATTGTTTGCCCCGGGGGGTGAAGAGACCATCCTTCCCCAAGGAGATCTCCAACCAGCAGAAGAGCTGGCTACGGGGCAGAGTGCCGCTGGTCTCTGCCCACTACTCGAAGTCTGCCAGGAGGAGCAGACGGATGGTTCCCCCGGGATGGGTTGTGCGCAACCATTGTTTGCCCCGGGGGGTGAAGAGACCATCCTTCCCCAAGGAGATCTCCAACCAGCAGAAGAGCTGGCTACGGGGCAGAGTGCCGCTGGTCTCTGCCCACTACTCAAAGTCTGCCAGGAGGAGCAGACGGTTGGTCCCCCCGGGATGGGTTGTGCGCAACCATTGTTTGCCCCGGGGGGTGAAGTAACCATCCTTCAGCAAGGAGATCCTCCCCCAGCTGTAGAGCTGGCCACGGGGCAGAGTGCTGCTGGCCTCTGCCACCACCCACAGTCTGCCAGGTGGGGCAGACAGATGGTTCCCCCGGGCTGGGTTGTGCGCCACTGCTGATGGGCCTGGGGGGAAAGAAACCATCCTCCTGCAAGGAGATCCCCACCCAGCGGAAGAGCTGACACCAGGGCAGAGCGCCGCTGGCCTCTGCCCGTTTCTCCCAACTTGCCCCGAGGGGCAGAGTGAGGATGACCCCGTGCAACTGCGGTTGCATCCCTCTGTCTCCCTTGTCGGCTACCAGGAAGAGCAGTCAGGTTTGGCCCCACTTGCTCCTTCGGTTGCCGTGTCCGTACCTGGCCATCCAGTGGAAGAGCTGGCAACGGGCAGAGCGCCGCTGGCCTCTGCCCATTTCGGCAACCCTTGGAGGGGGGGCCTCACGCAGCCACGGTTTCTTCCCACGGTTGACCTGGGCACCCGGGGCGTGTGCATTTAGCACCCGGGTTCCCCGGTGAGTGGTAGCCCTGGAGGGGACACAGGAGGCACGCCGGCCCCGACGTATGTCCTCTCGCCCAGCCGGGGAAACTCCAAGGACATGGGGTCCCGACCAAGCTGGCACGGCCGCAAGGCCAAATGGAGAGGCCTGGTGACTCGGCCTCCCCAGACTGACTATGGGCCTGGGAGCACCGACTTCCCCGGTATGACCCGGTGGGGTCAGACCAGGTGCGTCGAACTGGGGAGGGGGAGGAGTGTCACGGAATGGCCCAGCACCCTCAGCCAGGGGCGGTGCACAGTAACAGTGGTGGCTTTGGACACTTGGGTGTGGTGGCACGCACCTAGTTTTATAAGTACTTTTTATTAGATGTGATTATTGTGTGGTGTAAATGAAGTGTTCCCCGTTGGTTTATTGTGTAATGTATTTTCCCTTTGTCTGCCACGCCCGCCGCCATTTTCTGATCGCCTCGTGGTTCAGATCAGAATATTCGGATCTTAAAATGGCCGAATCGGCAACTCCCCGATTCGTAACGGCCAATACGAATCGGGGCCAGGGTGCCTCCTGCCAGCGAGGGCCAATGGGACTTGTGTGGGCGGGCAGGGATCCCCATTGTATTCCTAATTGTGTAAAGTGATAAATGTATGTGATGTGAAAAATAAACTCAGATTTTCCAGTGCATCCAGCCTCGCCTGATGTCCTTTACTCTCCGCCGCATATACTGTCTGAGCATCCCGCGCGTCTCAGGGTGCGGTGTCCAGACTTAAGATCAGAACGGACTTAAGATCAGAACGGACTTAAGATCAGAACGGACTTAAGATCAGAACGGACTTAAGATCAGAACGGACTTAAGATCAGAACGGACTTAAGATCAGAACGGACTTAAGATCAGAACGGACTTAAGATCCGAACCGAAGGCGCGGCCGCGTACCGCGCTTCGGTATACCAAGTGAGCGGTGATCAGATCCGAAGATTCAGCCGCTCCGTAAGATCCGAAGATTCATCCGTTTAAAGATCCGAATATTCCTCCACATAAGATCCGAATATTCCTCCGCAATCAGATCCGAATATTCCTCCGCGGCAGACCCGATCCTCAGATTCGCACGGCCGCCCGCAGACGCACTCCACACCCACAAGGTCAGTGAACCAGCTGCTCGGGACGCTGAGTGCCGTATGGCTCAGTGGTCGGGCTGGTTCTAGGCAGGGGTCCCCTCCACCGCCCGCTAACCCTTCCCCAGGGTCACGCCAGGCCGCACGAGACGCCGAGTGCGCGTCACTCGGTAGTCGGGCCAGCGGTAAGCGAAGGGGTCACGCAGATTGAGCACACCCGCAGGCGGAACAACATCCCATTCCGTCATAGTAATATCTTTTAAAAATCAAAGACCTTTTTGTATTTATTTTACTAGACTTTAACAGATCTATTATTTTTTGCATTTGATTGTACATGTGGATTAAGAGGACTTGAGGCACAGCAGGAGAAAAGAAAAAAACAAATTGCCCATTGAGCCGGCAGCTTTTAATGCTTTATGTTTGTTTACTCCAGTTTAATAAATTCCAAGTACTTATGAATCTTAGGATGACCTATGAACATCAGATAAAAATTATATGGGGGGAGGGAGAGAAAATGCCACAGGATCATTTCACAACATGCATTGTGCAAAACCACACATTCCATTTCAAAAAACAACTTCTAATTCCAGGGTATGATCTGGTTAAAGGCAGAGAGTCATTTCCTTTCCAGACAAGACAGACCAGTGGAATAGCTGAATAAGCTAGTGATCAAATTAGGAGATGTACATGTGTACACCTACGTACACATATACACCACAAATGTAAACAGTACATACATCATAGTAATAAAAGAATGCAAAAGTATTATAATATGTACCTTGGAATGTGGCTAGTTTTAGGGGTGGAAGAGATCTAGCACCACTGCTAAGGATCATGCAATGCTGAGCAAGAGATTAAGTCACGGCTCGACAAAACCCGGGCACCAGGTCGCCTTGGCGACTAGAAATGTTCACTTGGCTCCAGAGTTTGGATGCATATCCCCCCCCCCCACTCTGCCAGGCACCTCGAGCCACGCGTGCAAGCTGTGAGCAAGTTGGGGAGATCTATTTCGGCAGTGTTCACCAGGCCATTCATCGCCTCTGTCTGGAGCTATAAATCAGACCTCCGTGACAGGCTGTGCAGGAGAGCTGCTGGCCTGCCCCCTCCAGCCCTCAGCCGCTGTTTGAGGATGGCAGCAAACAGAATGGATGGGGGGGGGTGAGTGGGTAGCTCCGCTCCGTGCAGATTAGATCTAGCAGGAGATTCAGATCCTACTTGACCCTGAGCATCACACAACCTAGCCAGCTACAAAGGGAAAAAAAGTGCTAAGCACCTTTCAAAAGCAATCCTCCGCCCTTTTGCTTCAATATTCACAGCCAAAGCGTTCAGTGAGACTGCTGCAGCAAACTGAACGGCTGCAATGGAGCAATTCTCAGCTGCTGAGGAACTGAAGAGGCCTCTGGCTCCTAACTATTGTAGCTGGCGCCTAGATTCAAAGCTAATTTGCCAAGCCCTGGATTAAATCATTCATACAGTCCATGCTTTCCCATGTAGACATGCGCTTGTGCAGGTCAGTTTAGGACTCCTGCACATGTGAGGTTTACATGCGGATAAAGCAGGTTGAGATAAATGGGGAAAAGAAAAAAAAAAGCTATTATGACATACTGAGCCCGATAAAGATTGGAATCACGCACAAACACCACTGTGTCATTTTCGCCTACTTGCCATAATCACAAAGTGCTAATACAGCTTGTATCTTCTGTATGTACTGGACATGATTATTATACAATAGCTAGTCAAAATTACATCAAAATTTGGAATTAAAAATCATACACATTTATGTATGTATATGTTTAGGAGCTACCGGTAAATTTCTGGTAGATGGTGGCTACCTGGCCCTTTGGTTTTTAAATCCCTTGGGTCATACTATGCGCTAGCACATGTCAAAACATGAAAATACCCGGATTTCACCATATAAGCTGAACATTTCCCCGGGCTGCTATTAGTAGACTTGTGCACAGATTTTTTTTTTCGATTCGGTTCGTTCAGATTTTGTAAATTTTTGTTTCGGCCGGTTTCCGTTTCGGTTCGTTTTTCGTTTCGACTTTTTTTTTGTGATTTCGGAAATTTTCGTGTTTTTCGGAACGTCTGTTCTCCTCGTTTCAAAGTGTCTATTCGTTTTGACGTAAACTAATGGTTTGTCGGATCCAATATTTCTGTCGATACAATAATTCTGCCATTGAGATTTCTCTGCTTTTACAAGAAGGATACATTGAGATTTCTCATGTTTCCCAGGAAGGATACATTGAGATTTCTCTGCTTTTACAAGAAGGATACATTGAGATTTCTCATGTTTCCCAGGAAGGATACATTGAGATTTCTCTGCTTTTACAAGGATACATTGAGATTTCTCATGTTTCCCAGGAAGGATACATTGAGATTTCTCTGGTTACCCAGGAAGGATACATTGAGATGGGAATGATACAAAATTAGAGAATCGGCGATATAACCGAAAAATACACTGTCCGAAATTACTGAAATGGAACCAAAATCAGGAATGGAGCGAAAAATCACAAATGGAACGAAAATTATTTTCGATTTTACACATTTCTAGTCCATTCGAAAAGTTTTCGTTTCGGCTCTGCCGTTTTCAGATCCGAAAAATCGGCTGAATCCGAATGCACGAATCGAGAAATTTCGTGAAAATTTCGAAATTCCGAAACCCACATCCCTAGCTATTAGTGGCTGTAACCAGATGCTACACTTGAAGCTCATTCTCGTTTCTCGCGTTTCAGAGTTGCTTAGCTTGCATTCTAGCCTGGAGAAGTGTGTACAACAGAAAAGGTTTATCCACCAAGTGGATTTCCATAAAACCACTAGAACGAACCAATGGTTTTATGGAAAAACCACCTGACATTACCTTTTATCCCCCCTATACACTATTTAAATGCACTTTAATTATTACAGTACATTAATGGGTCTAATCACAAAGCACCAACATTTTGTGCAATTTCAGTGCTTTGTTTATCACCACATTTCAGCAATTTCATTTTGACAAAAACACTGAATTCACTAGTGAATGGTCATCGTATTTTTACAAAATTGAAGTTGTCAAAAAACAACAAATAGGCATCGGCGAATTCTGATTTGAAAGACAGCATTCTAATAATATACTAATAAGAGTTTAAAAAAAAAAAAAAAAATCAATAAAAAGGTGTCTGAATAATATAAAAAGTCCCTTAAAAAAATATTAAAAAGGTTAGTTTAAAAAATATACAAAAAGGGTAAATTTTTAAAAAAAATTAAAAGGTTTTTGAAAAGAGAAATACGAATTAAAAGATATTACTTTACATTGAACCCTATTGGATTCACCTGTTTAAACCTGCCGAATAAAAAAAATAAAGAAATCTTAATTCCCTGATTTTTATTTTTTGACAGAATTTCGGTGCAATTCAACATTCTGAATAGAAGACATGATCGTCTTCTATAGAACAATTTCAGTGCTGCCGAATTGTGGTGAAACGCACTGTATTTCGCTTTGCTTGTATTTGCCGAAATGACAGCTTAGTGAATAGAGTAGCTACCCTGAAACTGCACAGAACGGTAAAACCCCGAGCCAATATGGAGGTTAGTGAATAAGCCCTTTGAGGGGCCCCCTCTGCTGGTTCATCTTTGAACAGAATCCAAAATTGTGGTGAAAATAAAGATTTCTGGAACGCATGCGCCACCGCAATTCTTTCGCAAAACACAATTTGTGCGCAATCCTCCAGGATAAGCCTAGATCATGCCAATTTCAGTGATGGTCCCTTAAGACAAGTGTAAATATCACAGTAGTGAAGGGGTAGAGATGGTGTTAGAGATCTATAATGCCGTTAACTGAATAGGGAGGAAAATGTACAGCTTTACCACCTATGATCGTGTCCCGTGTCTGACCGTCCAGTGTTAAACCACCTGGACCCATCCATTAGAAAACGACTTTCTTTACAATGTTTTGCCCTGGCCTTGAGGCTATACTTTATAGAACATACGATTCCAGGAAATTCCAATAGAATGTCTAGGCAACTTTACATAAACATTGTATCCATTAAAGAATAATAAGCTTCAGACAGTGGGCGTTTTATTCCCGCCGGCTTCTGCATAACCACTCTAAGTGAAAGGATGAAAAAACTCATTCATACACCTGTATAAGCCCCCCCCCCCCCCAAAGTATCTTTACCATTTGCTAACACACGAAAACATTTTCTGAGGGGAAAGGGGAAAAAAAAAAAAAGTCCATTTCGCAGAAGCATTCCATCGGAGAAGTCCTTCCTGGCGACGACACGAACAATAACCTGGTTTGAAGCAGACCGAGAAACAATAGTGGCGGCTGTAACTGCCGTTGTGAAATCCAGAGAGTGGTCTGTGTTTTGTTTCGATGGAGACATTTCAGAATCAGAATGAAAACAGCATTTTCCGTTTAATAGCTGCGTAAAAACAGCATCAGGTTTAAAAAAGAAATGCGAACCGTGCCAGAGCCGCCTCTCCAAAAATGCTCAGCTTTTAGGCCGGGTACACACTAGCGTATTCTTCTGTGCACAGAGTGGAAGGATGGTCCGCGAGAGTTGCCGATCCTCCCACTCGACGACGCCTGCCCCCCCCCTCAGCGCTGCAAAATAGGAGGATCGCGCTTTGCAGCCCCATCAACGCGCATCCACGGTGAGGATCGAGGTGCGCGCGTACAAGCATCTGACCGGCCCCGTCACAGCATCACAACGCTGCGACGGATGCCGGTAAGTGCGTTTTAACACACGTACTGTGCGCAGAAGAGTACTCTAGTGTGCACCCGGCCTTAGTGCACGGTGCCCACTCCACAACCTCTATCATTTCTGACAAACAGATCTCCAATAACTTCAGTTTGTTTATTCCTCAAACATTACATGACTGGACTACTTTCCACGTTTATGGGTCTTTGTGGGAATATACGAGTCCTTAGAACAATCTCGTGATCAATGTCACGGCAGCCCTTCTCCAGAAGGGACCATATATTTTGATGAACTGGGTTAGGTTAATACCTTTTAAGTAATATGATCTGAGAAACATTTTAGAAGTCCATAATGGAGGGGGGGGGGGGACTGGCTTGGTGCCTGAAGAGAGCAGTCGCATGTCTGAGCAGCTCCTGCAGAATTACCCCGATTTTATGGTTTTTTCGCTGCATATCGACTACCCCGGCTTTATTTCCCTACAGAGCTGCCCCCAGGACGGGTTGTACGTTAAATTTTTTTACCGCGGGACTTACACTCGTCCGCACTGAGAGCCGCCGTCTTCGGGCCTGGTGTAGAAAGGCACTGACCGCCATTTTGCTGCCTCGTGCTCGCTCTCCTTCATCCCTGCATACCACCAGATAATGGGCAAACGGGATAAGAAAAGCTGGAGCAGCAGAGGAGTCCCCCGTCTTCCTGACATTCAGGTCTTGCTGGCAGGTCTGAGGGATGCGAACACTCTGCCCCGATCCCCAGCACCTTGTGCTGTGGAC
The DNA here is from genome assembly GCA_009667805.1 of Leptobrachium leishanense. Classification (NCBI taxonomy): domain Eukaryota; kingdom Metazoa; phylum Chordata; class Amphibia; order Anura; family Megophryidae; genus Leptobrachium; species Leptobrachium leishanense. The sequence continues at coordinate 45,876,092 of CM019075.1, read as the reverse complement.
CCTGCCGACACCCCATGAGTCTCCCAACTTACCCCGCAGGACCTTCCGGCTACGAGGCGGGACATCCGAGCCCTCTTGGCGGGCGCCCGCGCCTCATGGGCCAAGGAGATTGAGGAGATACGCTCTGACCTCTGCCTCCGTGCGGAGGTGGTGGAGCTTGATACCAGGACCTGCTCTTTGGAGACATCACAAGCGGAGGCCTTTACCGGTGTTGAAGCTCTTCGTGGCCAGATTGCTGGATTGCAATCCACCTTGCTGGCCATGGAGGCCCGACACAGATAGCAGAACCTGACGTTGAGGGGGATACAGGACACTTTGCCTGCCTCAGACCTCCGACTACTGGCCAACAGGATGGTAAGGGCTGTCCTTTCTCTCCCCAAGGATACCCCGGATGCGGTGCTCTCTGCGCTTAGGGTCCGTAAGGCGGCGGCGGCCCCTCAGACTGCCACGAAGGACGTCATTATAGTGCTGGGATATGTCCTTGTAGGAGAACGCTTTCTGGGGGCAACGATCCGAACTCCCCCACTCCAATTTGAGGGAATGGATGTCGCGGTCTTACGGGATCCGTTTCTGGCCCTGGCTGCCCGGTGACGATTTGTAACTGTTACGGCCATAGTACTGGCTCGCAGGGTCCGCTACCGTTGGGAAGTATCAGGCTCCCTGCTTATTCATCATGGAACCGAGGTTCTGGTGGCCTCGACGCTGGAGGAGGCCCAGACCCACTTGTTGGCCTTGGCACTACTCAAGTGGCGCTGCAGGCCTAACGGGGAACCACCACTGTCCCCGCCTGACGGGCTGCTTTCAGCACCGGACTAATCTCTGGGACTTGACGGTTATCCTTTTTCATTCAGCCTGCATCAAAACTGACTTTTTTTCTTCATTTTCTCTATTTTACCCTCGACATACTTTGGCTGTATTGCGACCTCATGCCCCCCCCCCCCAATTATTTCTCTCTGCCCCGCTTTTCCCTTTCTTCCCCTCAAAATTTTTTTGGGGGGATTTGAGGTATGGTTTTGCTGAGGGTGAGCCGTGGGGCAGACACCTATGCCCTGTGGTTCCCTCTGTAGCCCTCTGGTATCCTGCGGGGTCTCAGGGGCGTGCTGCTGAATACCACTTTATTTTGAGCTGCCTTTCCCGTCCTGTCTTCTCAGGGAATTTTATTTTTATCCCTCCCTCTTTATTCCACTTCTCTCCTCCCACTATTATCCCCCTCTTCTACCCTTCCCTTTTATGTCTTGCAATCATTTACGATTTTTGAAGTTACAGTTGTGTTCAAAATTATTCAACCCCCAATGCTGTAAAGGGTTTTAGGGAATTTAGTGTACATTTGTAATTGTATTCAGAATGAAATCCTACAAGGACTTTTTAACCCCTTCCCGACCGCTGACGTACCCTGTACGTCCTGTGTTCGGGTCTCCCTTAGACCCGATGACGTACAGGGTACGTCAGCGGCGCCAAATCCCCCTCTCGCCCGATACTCACCTCCCTCGTCAGATCCCACGGCGATCTGACAGGGAGGAAGCCTGCCCATGTGATTTACATGGGCAGGCGAGGCTGATGACGTCGCCACGCTGCGTGGTGACGTCATCAGAAGGTGCCCCCATGTGTTTCAATGGAGAGGAGGGGGGGCTCCAAAACGCGATTCGAACCTGGAGGGGGGCTGACATCTTGGATGTCAGCCTAGCCTCCAGGTCCACCCCCACCCACTGACAACCTCACCATATGTGTGAGGATGTCAGTGGGCCAGTTAACCCTCTAGCTGCCATGTAGAGATAAGGGGATCCTAAGGATCCCTTTATCTCCCGATCCTTGGCAGCTAGATGGTCATATTTGACATCATTTGAAAGGCCTGATCATGGCCTTTCAAATGATACCAAACATGACCAGGTTTGGTTTAAAAAAAAAATTAAGAAAAAAATAAATTAAAATAAAAAAATTTGCTTTTTTTTAAAAACAAAATTGTCGGGGGGGGGGGGTTTAATTAAATAGGACCTAGGCTGTCATCTCAAAATAATTAGCACAAAATGGTCAGAATGAGCGCAGCGCACATAGGTGAACTGGCTCAGCAGTGAAAGGGTTAAAAGGTAAAAACATGTAAAAATTGGGTATTTCTATTCTCGGGATAAAATTTGGAAACTATTTAGCCGGGGTCTTTATTGGTGGTTGTAGCTTTAGGGGATTAAATTACGAAAAAGTGTGTTTTTACCATTTTTTTCATCATATTTCATATTTTTTTTATAGTAAATTATTGGATAGGATGGAAATAATGGTATTTCTAGAAAGTCCATTTCGAAAAAGGGTGTATAATATGTGTGAGTTGAATAAACGAGTAAGAGGAAAATTTGACCTAAACCCTAACAGCGCAGAAACGTAAAAACAGCAGCGGTCACTAAAGATTTGTGTAAAACCGCCCGGTCACTAAGGGGTTAAAGAACCATAATGCAACTAAAATGACATCAATTGGTTTTGTAATACAGTAGTAAATGTTTCTTTTGTGAATTCTTCATTGACACAATTATTCAACCCCTTAAAGACTACCACTCTGAAGAACAGAGGTTCATTCAAGTGTTTTCAATCAGGTATTGAAAACACCTGTGGATGTCACGGAGCAGCAATAAAGCATAATAAGCACCAATTAGGCAGCTTTAAAATGACTGTGATACTCAGCTCCTTCTAGACATTTACTGGTGTGGTTACAAACATGGTGAAGTCAAGAGAATGGTCCAGGAAGACAAGAGAAGAGGTGATTACTCTTCACAGGAAGGGCAATGGCTATAAGAAGATTGCAAAGATGTTAAACATACCAAGAGAGACCATAGGAAGCATCATTCACAAATTCAAGTCAAAGGGCACTGTTGAAACGCTACCTGGTCGTGGCAGAAAGAAGATGCTGACTTTGACTGCTGTGCGCTACCTGAAGCGTAGAGTGGAGAAAAGTCCCCGTGTGACTGCTGAGGAACTGAGAAAAGATTTGTCTGATGTGGGTACTGAAGTTTCAGCTCAGACAATACGGCGCACACTGCGTAATGAAGGTCTCCATGCCAGAACTCCCAGGCGCACCCCCTTGCTGTCTCCAAAGAATAAGAAGAGTCGACTGCAGTATGCCAAAAGTCATGTGGACAAACCACAGAAGTTTTGGGATAGTGTTCTGTGGACTGAAGAAAGAAAATTAGAACTGTTTGGGCCCATGGATCAACGCTATGTTTGGAGGAGGAAGAACAAGGCCTATGAAGAAAAGAACACCTTGCCTACTGTGAAGCATGGCGGGGGGGTCAATCATGCTTTTGGGCTGTTTTGCTTCTGCAGGTACAGGCAAGCTTCAACATGTGCAAGGTACCATGAATTCTCTTCAGTACCAGGAGATATTGGATGACAATGTGATGCAGTCCGTCACACACCTGAGGCTTGGGAGACGTTGGACCTTTCAACAGGACAATGATCCCAAGCATACCTCCAAGTCCACTAGAGCATGGTTGCAGATTAAAGGCTGGAACATTTTGGAGTGGCCATCGCAGTCACCTGACTTAAATCCGATTGAGAACCTCTGGTGGGACTTAAAGAAAGCAGTTGCAGTGCGCAAGCCTAAGAATGTGACTGAACTGGAGGCTTTTGCCCATGACAAATGGGCGAAGATACCCGTAGATCGCTGCAAGACACTTGTGTCAAGCTATGCTTCACGTTTAAAAGCTGTTATAACTGTAAAAGGATGTTGTACTAAGTACTAAGATTGAATGTCACTTGGGGGTTGAATAAAACTGATAATGATGTGAGCACAGAAAAGACATTTGTGGTTATTTCATTATAAATGTTATGTTATATTTGTCTGACCTACACGTGCCTCTTTGATTTAATTGTAAGGAAGATGACTGAATGATCAAAATCAATGTCAAACTGGCCAAAACACTTAATTTCAGTGGGGGTTGAATAATTTTGAACACAACTGTATGTGCCTTGCTCATATCGGTTGCACTTGCTTACATTTCTTATGTAGGTTCAACAGAACGCTATGACTTAATTCCTTGCACAATTTTTCCTTGCCATGGCCCTGCGTGGCCTTTGTCTCATTGGCTTTATTGCATTCATTTGTGATGTTCATAATCTTTAATAAAAAAGTCCATAATGGTCAACTGTTTTTGCATATACCTGTTAATAAAACGTATATAATTTTAACTGATGTGTACATGTAATCAACCCCTTCACTACCAAGTGATTTTTGTTGTAACAGTTATTTGAAACCTGAGATGAGAATTAAATTTAGGGTAAAATAGTTAAAATACTTAAATGTTAAAGTGCTCATTTTTAATTCATTTACAGAATATTTGGCGCTATATAAAAGAATAATACATGTCTTTTTTAAAATGTAGAATCCATTCATGTCAATCCGCACACACACAAACACACTAAATTATGAGATACAAAGTACTGAAAAACAAGGACAGGTGAGCAAAGCAGCATGCAAAAAAAATAATATAAAAATAAATAAATATATATATATATATATAATAACTTTATATTATTGTATTATCTTAAAGTATATAGAAAGGTGCAAGAAATCACTATTACTGTGAAAAGTCACACACCCTGCCTTTCTCAAGCGTTGCATCTTTGTATATAGTGTACATTAAGGCTAGGGTCAGACGAAAGCAGTTTTAACGTGCGTTTAGCCGCACGAAATCACAGCCGTGCTAACAGCAGATGACGTCCAATGCCGGGGAACACACGAAGTACGGCCGCACGAAAGTTCGTCCACGCAACGCAAGTGGCAAACGAACGCATTTTGTCGAGAACGTGAAACCACTAGTACGGTCGTACAGAGTGCGCTGCGTCCGCTAGCGGCGTGTGTGCGTGATTTGGAGATGTCAGACACTGCTAATGTCCGGCCAACATAACGTCCAGATGCACAAAGTGTTTTATTGATGATCCGTACAAAAACACGAACGCAAATGCGCATCGTATGACCGCTATCGCGTACTCTGTGAAAAAATGCTTCCATTCGTTCGAACGCACTTTTTCACAGACAACGCGAAAATGCGTTCGTCTGACCCTAGCCTAAGAGAACAGGATTACAAGCTTTTCCACATTTTTATTAGCATACTGTGGACGGTTTTGCTATGCGATGATGCTCACATTAGGATTTAGTATGCATACATAAATATGTACTCAGATGTTGGCTATATCGATTGTAGATTTTATCAGATTTGATGTAATAACGAGTGACTGGCAATCATTGTGTGCAGCCGTCTTTCTCACCTCTTTATGCACTGCACAGCTTTTTGCATCACTCTGCCTAGTTCTGTGACTAAGGGGATTATACATTTGTGTCCGAAACAGACACTTGCAAATATTGAACTTATTTTTCCACATCAGGGCAAGTAGATTGGGCTACCACTTTAGTCCATTGGACAAGTAGATTTTTTTGTCTTAATTTCTACACCCCTGTATACAGGAAGCCAGCACTGGGCTGGCTTGCCAGGCGGTATGTGGGGACTGACAGAATGCATTAACACCGTGGTCTCCAAGTACCCCCAACAGGCTAGGTTTTCCAGATATCTGAAGCACAGCACAAGTGATCTGATTTGCTGCTCAGCAGTTGCAGGATTCAGTCTGCATTTCCCCAAGGTGATCCGTAAAATTTAGCCTGTTAGTAGGCCCTGAGGACCAGGGTTGGAGACCACTGCACTAACAGCATTCTGCCAATCTTTCCAGCTGGTGTCTTGTTCCAGCGAGTGGCCGCTGGCAAGGGATGTAAGGTGGCCGCTCACTGGGAACTCCAGCTGCGCTCTCGCGAGATCTTTAGTACTCGGCAAGCTCTCGCGAGGGCATGGCCAAGAGAAGCAAACTTGCTGGCGGCTGCTTGCTGGCACTTGACGCCAGCCGGAGGGGCCTGGCAGAATGCAGGATAGTAGAGAACAGCTTTTAAGAGCTCATTGTGATGTGCATCACTTTGGACTGAAAGTACATGGGCCTATTGCCTGCGTTCTGGGCCAGAAGCGGTACTTCTGCGGAATACTGACTTTGAGGGGAGCATTCTGCACGTGGACAGAAATACCCATGTTTCCCCATGTGCAGCAAGGAACTCTGGATAGGACATGCAAATGAAGTCTCCAGTTTCCCACCTTTTTGAATCCTGGGTCTGTTTTAACACAGAATTCTCCTTGCCAGTGCAATGCCATACTGGATTGCATTTTAGCAAAGATCAGGCCATGCAACGAGTCACGGCCACTCCGGGACATATATATGGTACGATTTGTCTGGCTGTACATGTATCTGAGGTCTGGTGTGTATATATTTATATATGCGGTCAGGATGTACAGTAGGTAATTGTGGTATTTGGCCATATATTACAATATTATATATTGGATAGTCCTTCTGCAAAATCCTAAATTATTTATTGGAAAGCAGTCACATGACATTAAATAAAAGTATTGGTTACTCAGTCAGTCAAAAATAGAAATGGTATTGTTGAAAGTAAAGCTTGGTTATTTATTTATTTGCCAAGTATTTTACCAGGAAGTAGGGATACACCGATACTAGTATCGTATCGGTGCCGATACTGCCGTTTGCACGAGTACTTGGTACTCGTGTAAATGGCCCAATACACCCGCCCGATACCGGAAGCCAGCGCTGGGCCAGCTTGCCGGTATCTGCGGGGCTGGGGAAGCTGGCCACGTGCATGAAAAGCACATGGCCAGCATCCCCCTCCGGCGGCAGCGATACTCCCCCCGTCTGAAGGTCCGGTCGCTCTGCTGTGATGCGTTCATGTGGCCGCCGGGCGCATCTGTAGCTAACTTTTGTAGCTGGCCCCTAGATTTAAAGCAAATTTGTCAAGCCCTACCCTAAAATGTTTTATAGTGGACAAGTCATTTTCAGTATCAGTTTTTGGCTGAGGTCATCCTGCCTTTTCATTTTTGGGTCCATAGAACCCCCTGAACCTTACCCCGTACAGCAGCGAGTGACCCCAGAGCTCTCCCTGTATTCTGCCAAATCCCTGGCGGCTGTAATGCAGCAGTAATCTATTTGAACTTTTTGTTAAGTAAGATTTGGGGCTGCTATTTGCAGCTGGGTTTATGCGTCGCTAGGGTGCTTTGAGAAACAAAAAAAAAAGTTTCTCCACAGGGGACACACTAATCTTGCTTTAAAAATAAAAATGGTCTTGATACGCAGTGCTTTTCAATGCAGAAATCTAGAACTCTATTTTGGGTGTGAAGGGGTTAAAATAGTATTTTTAATTGATTTAACAGATATTTAACATAGATGTAACATGTATATTTATAGTCATTTTATCGTCAAAATCTAAACTTCACCAACATCATTAACCTCCCCGGCGGTCTGTTTTTATTCAAATTTGTCAAAAAGTGGTCTATTTTTTAAAAATGAAAATAAAAATTGGATACATCACCTGTCCCTGCGCTCCCTCGATGTCCCCACAGTCGTCTCTGACCCCATACTTCCTGGTTCCCTCTTCGCAAGAAGGAAACCAGGAAGTTAAATGCCGCAATCATGGAGGAGACTGCGAGGACATCGAGGGAGCGCAGGGAGAGGTGATGTATGCAGCCCGAGTGTGGCTCCCGCTTTCAGCGGTGAAATTTAACCCAGAGACACATCTGGATCACTGACAGGGGGTTAGACTATAAATCCTAGAGTTTTTCTGAAATATACATGTAGCGGATCCCTGCTACCCTGCCCGGGTAGATCAGCCGTCAGCGCCGAACTGGTCTGGGGGTGTAGAGTCAGGGGTAGCGGGCGGTAGGGATTCGGCGGTGATCCAGCGTTTCTTTCCACGGTCCCTGCAGCATCGCGGTTCTCCAAGCCCTGCTATCCCCAATTACTAGCCGAGGCAAGAGTAAAGGTTCAAACAGGAATGAGTTTATTTTAACATGGAGAATACAGGGTTATTTATGAGGAAGGAAACCATTGTTCTCCCCTGGCCCGCCCTCAGTCCTCCTGCGGTGATCTTTGTTTGTACCTCAAGCATAGGCGTGCGCAGCCTATTGCATTAGGGTGTGCACCCAAAAGCTCAAAACACACACACACACACATATATATATCACATACATACATACATACATACATACAACGACACACACACACCATTACTATGTGTATGCTTCAGGGGTTAAGCAACCTTCGATACCCAGACGTTTTGAAACTACATTTCCAATGAGTCTCATCTATCTTAATTATTGGCCGAGCAACATAGGAGATATAGTTCCAAATGAGCTAGAGGACCAATGACCCCGGTATACATCATGTCACCTCAAAATGCTAGATCAAAAAATTTAAATTTGGATTTTGATCACATGCAGCGTGTAAATTTATTTTACCACATTTTTTCATCCAAAAGATTGTTAGTTAGCGCGGGCGCACCATATTAAAATCCAAACGCTAATCTGTTAGAAAACCAGTTACCGTTTGGAATCTTGCGCTTTTCAGCTCCCTATACTTAACATGGGGAGTGGAAAGTGTTAATCAGCATTAGCATTACAATCTACTAGCGCTGATTACCGTCCGGTTGCGGTTACTGAACATTTACTCACAACCAGGACCTGGTGCTAATGAATTCCACTTCTGCAGAATCAGTCAGCAACAGCTGAACCCCCCCCCCAAAAATCAGATACTCACCTCTCATCCCGCAAAAAGAACGACTGCTCCATTCACCTCTTCTGGCCGCCAGGAGCAGAGGGAGACTGGGAGAAAAAGTCCCTCAGTCTCACTCTGGGAATCACTATGTCGACCTGACGGATCTCACAAAGACTTCAACGACGTGCCGAGTACATCCTCTACAGTAGGGATGCACCGATACCGATACTAGTATCGGTATCGGGGCCGATATTGCCGTTTGCACGAGTACTTGTTACTCGTGCAAACGGCCCGATACATCCCGCCGATACCGGAAGCCGGCGCTGGGCCGGCTTGCCGGTATCCGCGGGGCTGGGGAAGCTGGCCGCGTGCATGAAAAGCACGCGGCCAGCGTTCCCCTTCGGCGCGCCAAATACTCACCCTTCCTGAAGTTCCGGTCTCTGGGCAGTGATGCGGTCACGTGGCCGCCGGGCGCTCCTGTGACGCGGCCTCTCGGCTGGAGGCAGCGTCACAGATGCGCCCGGCGGCCACGTGACCGCATCACTGCCCAGAGACCGGAACTTCAGGAAGGGTGAGTATTTGGTGCGCCGGAGGGGAACGCTGGCCGCGTGCTTTACATGCACACGGCCAGCTTCCCCAGCGTTCGAGCTGCGGGCAAATCCAGGAGACCTGCGGGGCCAATCCAGGAGACCTGCGGGCCAATCCAGGAGACCTGCGGGGCCAATCCAGGAGACCTGCGGGCCAATCCAGGAGACCTGCGGGGCCAATCCAGGAGACCTGCGGGGCCAATCCAGGAGACCTGCGGGGCCAATCCAGGAGACCTGCGGGGCCAATCCAGGAGACCTGCGGGGCCAATCCAGGAGACCTGCGGGGCCAATCCAGGAGACCTGCGGGGCAAATCCAGGAGACCTGCGGGGCCAATCCAGGAGACCTGCGGGGCCAATCCAGGAGACCTGGGGGGCAAATCCAGGAGACCTGCGGGGCCAATCCATGAGACCTGGGGGGCAAATCCATGAGACCTGGGGGCCAATCCATGAGACCTGGGGGCCAATCCATGAGACCTGGGGGCAAATCCATGAGACCTGGGGGCAAATCCATGAGACCTGGGGGCCAATCCATGAGACCTGGGGGCCAATCCATGAGACCTGGGGGCAAATCCATGAGACCTGGGGGCAAATCCATGAGACCTGGGGGCAAATCCATGAGACCTGGGGGCAAATCCATGAGACCTGGGGGCAAATCCATGAGACCTGGGGCAAATCCATGAGACCTGGGGGCAAATCCATGAGACCTGGGGGCAAATCCATGAGACCTGGGGGCAAATCCATGAGACCTGGGGGCAAATCCATGAGACCTGGGGGCAAATCCATGAGACCTGGGGGCAAATCCATGAGACCTGGGGGCAAATCCATGAGACCTGGGGGCAAATCCATGAGACCTGGGGGCAAATCCATGAGACCTGGGGGCCAATCCATGAGAGCTGGGGGCCAATCCATGAGAGCTGGGGGCCAATCCATGTGAGCTGGGGCAAATCCATGTGAGCTGCGGTCAATCTCATATAAATTTTTATGAGGTCTGTTCCTATTGGAAAGCGTCACATGACATTAAATAAAAGTATCGGTACTCGGTATCGGTGAGTACTTTTAAAAAGTATCGGTACTCGTACTCGGTCTTAAAAAAGTGGTATCGGTGCATCCCTACTCTACACACAAACATGAAACCAGAGGATGCGCTCAGCACGTCGTCAGCAGCAAAGTGGTTAAATGTTAAAAAGGAGTGAAATTTGAGTATAGTGGCCCATTTAACCTCTTGCTGACTTGTACCAATACAGTCTCCTACCTGTACCTCACGATGCTGCCAAGACGCTCGCTGTAATTCTTTTTGTGGAGTGCAGGCAGCAGATATTGTGGTGATTTCTGTGCACAATACAATCCTTTATGGTACAAGACAAGGGGGCAACACCGGACAAGGAAACAGGTGCAGAATTTTACGCAAAGCAGCCTGTTTAAAGACAGATACATGCATTTATACACACAGCCATACGTTCACATACATAACTATATATCCTCCTCCCTACACCCTGGGGGTATGTAGCAATAAAGCCCACATTAATGTGCAGTGTGAATGAGCATATCCCAGAAACCACAACAATAAAACTCACAGTAATGTACAGTGTGTATGAGCGTATCAGAGATTCGCAGCAATAACACCTTCAGTAATATACAGAGTGTATGAGCGTATCAGAGCTCCACAGCAATAAAACTCAGCAATGTGCAGCGTGTAAGAGCGTATCACAGAATCCACAGCAATAAAACCAAGCAATGTGCGGTGTGAATGAGCGTATCACAGAATCCACAGCAATAAAACCAAGCAATGTGAATGAGCGTATCAGAGAATCCACAGCAATAAAACTCAGCAGTATGCAGTGTATGTGTATCACAGAATCCACAGGCATAAAACTCAGCAGTATATGTGTATCACAGAATCCACAGCCATAAAACTCAGCAGTATATGTGTATCACAGAATCCACAGCCATAAAACTCAGCAGTATTTGTGTATCACAGAATCCACAGCCATAAAACTCAGCAGTATTTGTGTATCACAGAATCCACAGCCATAAAACTCTGTTTAAATATTTAAAATACACTATTAAAAAATATTTTTGATATATGAAAATTGCACCCTCTCCTGCTTACCTTTGTTTTTTTTTTTGCTTGCAGGGAGGGTGTTTGGATATCTATCATTGGTGGTCCAGTGGCACAGATGGGGGGGGGGGTCAAAGAGGGGTAACCCGGCTGGCCGCATCTGATGGATAGCCGCCGGGACCCCTCATTTCCGCGGGCCTGGCAGCCTCCGCTTCCCTGGTGGTCCCTGTGGTTCGTGGGGTGCTGCACTGCGCTCTGTACATGGCGCACAGACCGCACAGCACATCCCTCACTGACACGAGCGGCCGGCGGTCGCTGATGACCTGTCACCTGACCGCCGGCGCTTACTGTCTGTCAGAGCGCCGGCGGTCAGGTGACAGGTCATCAGAGATCGCCGGCCGCTCGTGTCAGTGAGGGATGTGCTGTGCGCCATGTACAGATCGCAGTGCAGCACCCCACGAACCACAGGACCACCAGGGAAGCGGAGGCTGCCGCCAGGTCCGCGGAGACGAGGGGTCCCGGCGGCTATCCATCGGATGCGGCCAGCCGGACCCAGAATGTGCCGCGGGCCGGCATTAGGGTGTGCCTAGGCACACCCGGCACACCCCGTGCGCACGCCTATGACCTCAAGCCATAGCCCAATCTGCCTTGGTTAACCTGGGGGAACCCCTACGGTGCGCAGCCCTTATCTCGGGTCTCGGCGCCAGCACGTCTGTTCCCCCCTCCCAGAGCCTCTCCCTGTCTGGCCAGCGCCCGGCCCCCCCGTGGTGTGAGCGCTCCTTGTGGCTTTCTGCCCGAGTTTGGGCTTTTACCAGGGATTTCGGGGTGATCCCCTGGGAGCGGCGGCATGCTGGGGGGGTACAGCCTGGTAGCTCGGGTCCGGGGGCTGGTTCAGTCCGAAAAGCGCCCGGATCGGATCCATGGAGCCCGAGCTGTGAAGGGGGAAAGTTCGGCAGCTGTACCCGAGCAAGAGTCACTGGTTGCCGGTCGCGCTCCCAGCGAGGGATCCCTGGTCGGCGTTCGGGTTTCTCGGGGTGTTTCGTTCTATAATTCGCACCCCCGTAAGCACCTATTTTTAGGAGCCCACTGGCCAAGAAGCGCTCTTCTGCGTGGTTTCCACGATGCGGGGCAAGGCGGGCAAGTTTGGGCGGCTTGGCAGAGACAGTCAGCGGTGGCTCGAGGCATTCACAGACCGGGCGTCTTCCCCGGGCTGTGGACAGGCGGGGAACAGGTCAACCATGGGGAGAATTACAGGGGGAACTTATAAAAATACAACCTAACGAATTCTTTAACACCCCATACTAAAACAACATTTTTAAAATTTTGTACCGCGCTACGGTATAGTGGTGGCCGTTTCGTCACAATACATACCAGAATTTTTTCTAATAGTCCCATGTTTACTAACTGATGTTTAAGGAGTTAAATAATTGTAGATCCATTTTACGGTGAGATCAGTGTATCGTATCAATTACGAAAAACATTTAACTGGTAACTTGTGAACTTTGTAACTTCGACTTGGCAGAACCCCTTGAGGTCCGATTGTCTTGTGTGCTTAGGTACATATCAACCAGTTGAATTCAATTGTGTGTTGCTAGTAAAATATGTATCAGATGGGGAGGGGGGGGGACAACCCTAGAAGATTACAAAACCCAAAGTATCGGCACGATGGTTAGGATTCAGGTCATGCCCGTTTACAACAGAGAAATCTCAGCTTACAGAAGAGCAGTGCGAGTTTAATACTCCTGCCATTAAATATCTATTTGTATGTAGTCTGCACCAGGCCTTTATTTTCCCTCTTTAGATTTACGGCTTCACACACTGGATGGAGATCAGGCACATTTGCCCTCTGGACAGAGGTACCAAGTACAGAATAATTCCTGGGTTTGCATTGCTGGGCGAGCAAATCCATCTGTTTGTGAAAAAGTGGAGATAATCTTATCGGAATGCAACGCAACATATTCGCTGATACGGGAAATGCTAGTCCGGAGCACCGTGCCCCACGTTGTATCAGCAGGCCATCTCTCAGCACTCCCGGAAAGTCACAGGACTTTGCCTTCGGTTTGCTTATTTAGGGTTTGAGAGAAAAAATAAATAAACTGAAAGCAGAAAAGTAAAGACCAGCGGAAAATACTCACCGCAATAAAAAAAAAAATCCCCAAAATAACATCAGGAGCAGGAGATTAGTCCAGCCCAGAATCAGAGTGCTGATCTCTGGGTTTCGGGACACTTTCCTCACCCATGGCTATCATTGTGCTCCAGTATTGAGAGCCATTGGATTGACTGGACGCGCACTCTAGTGTTTATCCTCCATGCAGTCACGCGACAGCTGGCATCATGTGAAGTCCAGACCAATGCCAAGAAAGCCCAGCGGTGGGGTTAAAAGGAGATAAAAAGCAAACTATAGGTTTAAAACGGGAGTTGGAAAAACATCAATCCCCCTCTGTTCTACCTATATTAACCCCAGAGCCCTCCAGATGTTTTGGAACTACATCGCCCATGAAGCTCTGACACCAATTACCTCTAGTGAAATTAGTTCCAAAACAAACTGAGGAGGTCCAAGGATCCTGACCTCTGCCCTAGAGTAAACCCTTAAAAAGGAATACTCTATTGAAAATAAACTTCCTACTGTGCCATTAAATAATAATTGGGCAGATGATGCTCAACCTCTGCCCAGTTATTTTTTATTTAGGCAATTTTACTTACCTTTTGTCCCTCGCCATGCTCAGCTCCTCCTCTTCGACTCAGGGACTCCCGAATCTGGAAACCCCTGAAGCTTTTCTGTGCTCCTTGCGCATACATGTTCCGGAGCACCTGCACAGTGCGATGGATCGGTGCTACACTTGCATGCGCAGATCCGATCCATCGACTGCCTCGCTGAGAATGCTCGTCCTCAAGGCGAGTCTCATAAGATAACCGTGTGCTGACGTCACCCTAAGTGGCCAATCTGGGAACTGACAGCCGAGAAATTCTAAATCCCCGGCCGCTTGTTACGCTAGGTGGGGTGGGGAAAAAGTGTTCAGGATGAGTAGAGTGTCCTGTTAAGTTAACAAACCTGGTTGCCCAATGCCTCTCAATGGAAAAACAATGAGAGACATCCAATTGGCCATCAGTTTGGAGAAGGCGATGCAGAAATAAAAGGTATTATCCCATCCCGGATTAAAAGTGGCATGGATCGTGTCAGGAGGGTTGCCATAGACATAACCGGTTTCCACAGGTACATGGGGAAGAAATAAAGTGCATTCAAGAGGAATGATTATATTTTAAAGTGTAGAAATGGTTACATTAGACGCCCAATCTCTGACCAGATCTTCAGCAGGACTGTATAACACAGACACGCACTCTCCAGCCAGAATAACCATTTTGGGGGAAAAGGTGCAATATTTGGGTTTCATATGTTGCGCCAACACTCTAAAGTTTACAAGTTCGCTCATGATCCTTGATGGCCAAATCACTTTTCCATGTCCGTGGGTTTATTGGTCCTTGATACCCACGATCGTCTAAGTAAAGGCCATTAATTTTGCAGGTAATCTTCCTGGAGATATTTGACATCATGAAAAGTACGACGTCTTTCGTGTCCAAGTTGTGTAAAAATCTAATTATCTGAATTTAAAACACCACTGGAGAACGGACCCTGAAGAAGTTAAACAAAAAATAATATGCAGGGCTCAAATCTGAAGAATGAAGTAACACAGCCAAGCCTTTAAAGATTAGGAAGGATTGACATTCCTTATTTTGCTGCCAGGATACATACAGTACTGCTGCCACACTCTGCCTATGGGTCACAGCGTTCCCAGCCACGTTTAGGTGGTTTTCTGCAGGAAAAAAAACACTTTCTTCTGTTTAGAAAACACTTTTGATACATTGCAAGCAGGCAGCACCAATACATATTACAGGTTATAGTGCAAGACCCGGTTACCTTCAGCCACAGATTTTAGAATCTTTTTCTTAAAATAAACCTGTACTCAACATGTTCACTTTCCCTGCGACGTCGTCATGAGCTGTAGATAAAAGGTGATGATGTCACAGGCCGGTGCTCACCAGGTACCAGCTCCAGATGCCATCATGCTCCTGCTTTGTGGATGTCAGTGTACATCAGCTCTTCCACGCTCTGGAGGTGTACCAGAAGTGATGGTGATTTCTGAGAGAATTATACAGATTTTAAAATATATTGTACTAGCAGAAAATGCTAGCAAGTATACAGGACACAATGCCCCATCAAAAAGGAGCCCAGGTGACGTTTGGGCATGACAAGTTTGTTTTAAAATCAAGGCTTCGAAGGAGAAACGATAGCTCCAGGGTGCAAGCGAATCACATCTTCTGGCCTTCATTCCAAAAAGGTCCATTGAGGTCATGTCACAAAAAACCTACAGGCGCTTCCTGGAAAGTGGCAAGTAATATAAAGGAGCTTGCAGATCTGCAGCAAATGTATGATACCGCTGCGATGAAAGATTTCCACAGCTGTTTGGGCAGAGTAAACCAGGAATTTTGAGAAAAAAAGGCAAGTCTATCATCTGAAGCCGACCTATGTTGTCCTAGACAGCGGCAGGATATGTGGGATTACAGGGTTACCAGAGTCACGTTGCTCTTCTGGACATTAGCACTAGGGCTGAAACAACTTGAAAACAAGAGAAATCTCAATGTATCCTTCCTGGTAAAATACTTTGCAAATAAATAAATAACTGATCGGCAACTAAAATCGATAATGGAAATAGTTGACAACTATTTTAATCATCGATTAATTGTCCTGTGTGCAGCACACACTGTTTAAGGACAGCCGATTAGAATCAGACTGAGTTAAATGGAAATAACCTCAGCATCGGAGAAGACTCGCCGCTGCTTTACTAGGTATGATTTAGTACTAGGGTTATGTCAGACACAACCAGTTTGTTTTTATTCCATTTACAACAGTAGCAGAACTAGAACACAAACAATAGGATACGGTCACTGGGTGAAGAAGCTGTATGCCTGTGTTTTATCCTTACTTGAAGCTGGAGTCCTGTGCCACCACCCCACCCTGCTACACGCTCTTTGGTCAGGAACTGCCATTCCCTCCCTTTTGGTCTGGTCCCCTTTCCTCCAAACTCACTCCCACACTCCGATACAGTCTTTTGTCCATACCCACTCCCTCTCACACTCAGGTCAAGTCACTTGAGCAAAGTTACTCCCACCTCCAGTCCCTCCTCCCAGTCAGTTTGTTCGCAAAATTATTTAAACGGACACTCTACGCACCCTGACCACTTTAGCTTATAAACCCTGATTTCATGCTAACATCATCATCATCGATGACCAAGTGCTTGTAGCCACATTAATTTGAGAAAGGAAACATGGGCTTAAGCTTCGCGCATGCAGCATCAACCCATCCCTCTGACCAAGCACTCGCATACCTCGTGTGAAAAGTACGCAAGATATGCAATTTGCGTATGTACGTACGAAAGTTACATATTCTATGCAAATTACTTATGAAAAAAGGGGGAGGGTTGTGGTTATTTTTTCCATAAAATTCCTTAAGTAAAAAAAAAAAAAATTCTATTTTTTTTTACTATCCGATGAATCGATATAATAACCGGCCAACTAATCGATGAGAAGAATCATTAGTTGCAGCTCTAATTAGCACGTATGTTGACATTACCACAGACTACACAGCTTTGCGCAATTGACAACCACATGAAGGAAAAACATAACAAAAGAACCGAGTAGCAGCTCGCGAAGCCGCATCCAGGATCTAATCCTACCAAGACACTGTCCCTTATGTCGCACAGGAAGGGCATTTGTGCTAGACAGTGGTCAGATATTTTATTCATGGGGTGTATGTAATAATCATACGGCAGAAACGTTCGAATATGGTAGGGACAAACGGCTTACCGGCTCTGCGATATTCAGGAATAACAGATATTCGGTATCAGCATGTTATTTGCCAATACTGCCGATAATTGGCCAAGTTGGCTCATACAGCGGTGACTCGTGAAGTCTAGTAGATCAGTGTCGATCCGGTGCTGTTTTAGGGCTTCTCCCACAGCAGACTGACATCTTGTACATCAGCCCTCGCTGTAGGACTTCCCCTGCCCACTGACCGTTTTGAACATGAGCATGATGGCAACAGAAATGGGGCTTCCCTCCCATCTGGCAGGGCATTCCCTATACAGGAGATACAGGGATCTTTTGAACCCCCCGTATTTCTGATACCATATGTTCTACAGCAGGGGTCAGCAACCTGTTTTTGAATTGCATTTCCCATGAGGCACTACCAACCTAATGAGTAGCTGAGCACCAAATGAAATGTAGTTCCAACAAATCTGGGGGCAAAGATTGCTAACCCCGCTCCTACAGGGACATTCAGTATCCTTGCAATGACCAGAGTCTAGACATGGCCATGTTGGTATTCAGACCAACCAAGTCGCACAATTTGAAGCCTAAAGAAATTACCAACACAATATAAAAAGATTTTTTTGTATGCGAACTGAACCACGTTTTGCACCATGCATGCCTTTTAAGTATAATGTTTGTTATAGTCTGTCTGGGATGGCCCTGTAAATACTTTCCCTTCACTGGTCTTTTTGTACATCTAATCAAACTAGGCTTTAAAAACGAGAAAAGAAAAAAAATCATCAAGGCAAAAACCACACAAGTTGAGACAAGCCTTGCAAAACCAGTCGTGTAATTAACTACAGCTATAACTCAGAACGCAACACTCGGGCCTTTAGTGCAATACGGATATAGTTACAAAAGGGCTGTGGCCCATATACACAATAAAGCTTCTTTAGAAACATAAGTATAAAACAGAAATGCCATTTTATTTCCACATCAGTGTTGTAACACAGATTGACACCTTTAAAAAGGGACATGTCTAGAGATATTTTTTCATTGACATTTAAACACTTTTACACCTATACACAAACAAAAATAAATAAATAAAAAAAGTTTTAAAAATGTGTAAATAATGTTTATTTTCTTGCTTTAAACTCTCATTTCCTCCAGCGACACCCCTCAGCTAGGGGTGTGTCTTCAGCTCTTACTTCCTAAATATTCCTCGCCTCCTTCCCTCCCACTACGCCACCCATCAACGCTTCACATGAACTACATTTCTTGCTCCATCTTGCCCACAGCCCCCCATGCACCCCACTACTTCACATACTCTATTACCCTCACCTAGTGTCTCACCCCTCTCCTCTTAGATTGTAAGCTCTTGGGCAGGGTCCTCTCTCCTACTGTTCTGTGTTTAACTTGTATGGACATTTGTTATTCTGCCTCTATTTGTACAGCGCTACGGAACTTGCTAGCGCTTTATAAATACTTGTGACTGTATGAACCAACACAAGCTGTGCAGCTCAGGACCTCAGACTGGGGAAACTGAGGAACTGAATATTAGCATCTCTGCAACTGTGAAAGCCAAAATTGCTCACCTGCTGACTCCCTCACTTGCGTTCTTTCATGGTTTCATACTGTCTCAAAGTCCCTCACACTCTTTCTGGTACTGTCTCGTGTGTGTGCGCGTGCTCTCACCGCTTTATCTTGGGGTCTCTCTACCTTTTCTTGCTGTGTTTCTGCTATTCTTTGTTGTCCCTCTCTATGCCGTTTCTTCTCATGGTGTGTATGGATTGCTTTCCTTCCCTGTCTCTGCAGTAGCTGGGGGTGAACCTTCAGCCCCGCCCTCCCCATAGCTCACAGCGCAGGAGGGAGGAGGAGCAACTCAGTCACACATGCTCAGTGTTTTTTCTTTTAATCTACACACCACACACACCCACACACACACCTACCCACACGCAGCCTCGAGGTGGGCGTGGAAAACGCCAAGAAAGAAAAACAGGTAAATATGGAAAAAAGGATTTATATTTACTTGCTTTTTAGGTCTGCTGAATGAGACCGACTCGTTCAAAAGTCCTAGCATGGTTTTAAAAGCACACTAGCAAAGCATGCATGTCCCTTTAAGAGTCTCCCGGGTTTATCCCTAGAGAGAAGTGCTGTGTTATAAAATGAAAGGGCCACTTTAAAAAACACTTGACCATTTACAATTTCAGCCACTTTGAAAAGATCAAAGTTCCTTTACCACCCTTCAGGTTAAGGCTGGGGTCAGACGAGCTTGTGGTTACATTGTATCAGTTAATTTTGACTGATGTTGAGAAAGGTATTTGACCGTATTAAAATGTATTTGACCTTAAAATAAGCAGATCACCGTGGTCTTTGCATGGGATGTTGCTTCACTGCTGTACTTGCAGGCCAACCTGTTCGAAAGCATATTTGGCTCAACCTTTCCTCCATTTTTCGCACCTGCTCTGCAACGCCCTTGGCTCACTGACTAGCAAAGATGGTTATGCACAGACAAGCACCTTTTAATGACAGCCATGTGTTTTGTTACCTTATCTCCGAGGAGAAAGGCTCATTGTATAAAGTGCTGTCTGTTGACATAAGAAACTAAGCGACAAATGCTACAAGAATTATTTTTTTTTCTTTTATCCATGTATTAGGAATAGACAGATCATCGGCGGCTGATATTTGGCAAATCACAGATATTCGTTATTGGCCATTAGCCGATAATTGGCCAAGCCGACTCACTGCAGCCGCGACATACAAAGTCCCACAGCTCTGCGCATAGGCATACACTAAGGCCAGTATCAGACAAGCGAATTGACGTGCCTTCAGATGCAGCATTGTGACTTTGACGGGGCTGGCCACACACTGTAGCACAAGCACTGAAAGCCTGTCGAAACGCTACGACGCACGTTCGACAGGTCTGCAAAGCGCATATACCTCTGTGGGCTGTATTATTTCCCCTTGTAGTTCTAAGGGAGATAGCGAAAGATATATACATTACAGGGGTGTGGAAAAAAAAAAAATATATCTACTTGTTCAATGGACTAAAGTGATAGCCCAATCTACTTGTCCCTCATTACAATCTACTTGTCCCGATAAATATAATTTCAACAAAATAGCATTAGGTCTTTATTCTTAACCACAGAGAACAGGTATTTAGTTTAAATAGAAAACTTATACAACCCACACAATACAAATTACAGTAATGTGCGGTGTGTATGAGCGTATCACACAGCAATAAATCTCCCAGTAATGTGCGGTGTGTATGAGCGTATCACACAGCAATAAATCTCCCAGTAATCTGCGGTGTGTATGAGCGTATCACACATCTCCACGGCAAAAAAAAACTCAATTATGCTGTTTATTTAATTTATTAAATTTAATACAATTCAAAGCATATATCGAAATGCAGTGCATTATTCAAACTTAATTAAACATATTAAAATATTTTAAACATAAATTAATGTAGCAGCATTGTTAAAGGGGGGATGTGGCAAGTAGAACAAAAAAAGATATAATTTTATTTTGATATATTTCCAAACTATGAGGTCATATTTTATGTATTATTGAAAAGGCCAGACTTTGGCCTTTCCAAGGATACCTCAGTTGTCCTTTTAGGACATACAGAAGCAGAGATACAGAGGTCCAAAGGACCCAAACATCTCCTGTGGGATTCCCCTGTTAGGAGGGGAATCACAGTTTGTGACGTCATCATGCACGATGACGCCCACGGCCTGGGGGCAGTCCTACAGAGTGGGCTGGGCTGATGTCCCTGCTCAGAGCCAGATCGGCACCGAGCAGGGACACAATAGGATGGGCGTGGAGCGTCCTCTGATTGGGAGGGAATCCCCAGGATGCTCCACACAGTGCAGGGCCCTACAAGATACCAGTAGCACTTGGTGCTCAGTGCACATGTCTGCTGAGCAGGCTAAACACCGGTAATCGCTCGGACTCTGCTTGTACGAAGCAGGGCTAAAAGGGGTGGGGGAAGAGAAGCCTCCTGCCCGGCCTGGGAGTCGAGCGGTAGGATTTGAGACACACACACACACACGAAATCTATTAGTCCCATGCAAGGAGACTTGATTCCACAGTGAACTATGGGGCCCTGTGACACCTGCATATATTAGTTCACGTTTGTACTCGTGGGTTAAGAGATGGACTCTTTTGGGCATCCAATGAGAATTTTAGTTCCAACTTCCACTTAACCCACATTTTTCCCACCGTTGTGGATCTCAGCAAGACAGAATAATTGTAGGGACCTCGTGGTTCAAGGACATATAGTAATCCCGCTATTCAGAGTTACACCTACCCCTCCACTTTTGTGTTTCTGCCCCTAACATGGGACATCCATTGGAGAAAACTATGCATGTGTAGGTTATAAGCATCTATAGTAACTTGGGTCGAGTTTTTAGATTAGGTTAAAATAAACGATATTTAATATATTTTTCTGATATTGGTTAAGTCCCCTCACATCCCGAGTGAACTCCAAGATTCCTGGAAGTGTCCAATGGTGGTGATTAGTTTCTTTGATTTCTATGTATTTTGTTGGTTTACCACCAAGTTCTTGCAGGTGACGTTCCATCCATCCATCCATCCCTCAATTACCAGTAGAATCTATGTTCATATAAAAAGTTTGCACGTGCAGGGGATCAATGGTGTTCTTTAAACGAGTGTGGATCACGCCATGAACTCCTAGAATAGTACCTCTGACACCTAAATATCTGGATTTACCGACATAAACCTATACAACGAGCCTTGCTTAACGGAGGGTTAATCGTGCAAATAACACTAGCACCTTTATAATTTGCCGATAATGAAAAACAGTGACCACGCATGGCAGCAAACAACAAGAGAACACCGACGCCAGTTTCCAAAGCTACATTTCTTCAACCTTTGAGAATGGAGCTGCATGTACAGGCCCGTTACAAAATGCTGAATGACAGCAGCAGCAAACTAGATGTATCATCACTGCTCGATAACTGGAGACCCAGGTTTGAATCGCAGCCAAAGCACCTCTCCAGTAAGTGCCCTTGGGCAAGAAACCCAACATTGGCTGTGGAGTCCAGTGGTAACGACTCTACACCTCGACCGTGGATATGTGAGTCAAAATACTATTCGGCACATCCCTCCAATACAACTGTGGAGAAGCAAGTCTCAACTTTACAAGAAACGGGCTCAACCTAACCACGTCACTGCTCTACAATCATAGAAAGACGACTCGATCCCACTCAGAAGACGTCACCAGCAAGTGTCCTTGGGTAAGACACCTAACGATATGGATGCACCTACCTCACAATATACTTGTACATCTCAGATTGCAAGTTCCCTTGAACAGGGTCCCCCTGAATCAGGTCATCATCTATGTGTGAAATTCTAAACGTATCAACCCCTTGTATACTGATCTTGTAAAGCGCTGCGGAATATGTGGCGCTATATAACAGGATAATATAAACAGCCACTATGAAGGCACCATCAACGTGGACAACAGCTTCGATAATCTGATTTTTAGCAACACAACTGCTGCCGTGCCGTTACCAACAACTCAAAGACCAGAGGGTGTGATGGGATAAGCTTCGTGATCCTGCTTAAACGAGCATTTACTCAAGCCTGTAAGGACCCTTTAACCCCTTCCCGACCACAGACGTATGTAGTACATCCTGTGGGAAAACCCCCTTCACGTCAGCGGAAGTACGTCACGGTCTCCTAACCACCCCCCCCCCATACTCCCCTCTCTGTCTGGGCTCCCATGGTGGTCTGGAAGTCTGCCTGGCCTATTCAGGGGGCCCAGCAGTCGCAATGACGTCATCACAGGCACCCCCTGGTGCCTGTATAGGAAAAGGGAGGGGGTGCTCATTTGGAGCCCTCCCCCTCCCAAACCGCTGCAGAAAAAAAAAAAAAAAAGGACCGCTGGAAAGGGGAGAGAGTCTCCCCTTTTCAGCAGAACCTCTCTTTAAACCCTTAGGTGCCGAATAGCGATTCAAACCTGGAAGTGGCTGAAATTTTGGATGGCAGCCAAGCCTCCGGGTCACCCTCTACCAGTGACATCATCACCATATGTGAGATGTCAGTGGGCAAGTTAACCCCCTAGCTGCCAAGTAGAGATTGGAAGATAGCTAGAGGGTCATGTTTGATATCATTGGAAAGCTCTGGTTGTGGCCTTTCCACTGATAAAAAAACCCACAAATTTCTTACCGTAAATTTCATTTTCCATAGTCAAGCGGCAGTACCTACAGATGGGTTTCACCTCCTCGAAACAATCTGTATGTACTGCCGCTTAACTTATGGGGAAAAGTGGTTTTTTTTAAAAGAAATTCTTGTCTCGGGGGTATTAGAAAAGAAGGCTTAAGGCTCGTGTCAGACGAGTGCACTGATTGTCCGTGTTGCCGCGCATTTGGACGTCCGCTATAGCATATAATTATGACCAATGGAGCCCCACACACGAAGTACGTCCGCACCGAACGCAGGTTAGGCAAGAGCGTAAATCCGCTAGAACGGACGCACAAAGTGCGCAACGTCTGCATAGCTTTGTGTGTGAGTGATGGAACGAAGTCAGACGGACTGCATTTTTGACATCCAGCATTTTGACGGACAAAATGTTTTTCATATTAATTTATTTTCCTTCTACATCAGTCAAAAAAAGTCAGTCACAAAAACGGACCGTGTGGCCACTACCTTGTCGTCAGTCAGAAAGTATGTCCATTGTGAACGGATGCACAGAATGCGCTCGTCTGACCCTAGCCTTAATTTATGCTCATCATTTTTAAACAACAAACGGTCAAAATGAGCTCAGCGCACAGAGGTGAACGGGTTAAAAAGCAAAAACATGTAAAAAATATTTCTAATGTCTTAAACTTCCAAAACTATTTAGCCTGGGTCTTTTTTGGCAATTACATCTTGAAAAAGGGTGTTTTTTCCATCATATTTCATAGGTTTTTTATAGTAAATTATACGATCTGATGGAAATAATGTTATCTTTAGAAAGTCCATTTAATGGTGAGAAAAACGGTACATAATATGTAAACGAGTAAGGCTAATGTCAGACGAACGCATTCTGAGCACACTGTGCGTCCGTGCACAATTGACGTACTTTCTGACTGATGATACTGTAGACACCACACAGTCCGTTTTTTTGACTGATGTAGATGGGAAATAAAATATGTAAAATGAATAAAATTGATACATGGTATGAAAAACCATTTTGTCTGTCAAAATTGCTGGACGTCAAAAACGCAGTCCGTTTGACTACGTTCCATCACACACACACAAAGCTACGTGGACGTGGTGCACTCTGTGCGTCCGTCCTAGTGGTTTGACATTCTTGCCTAAATTGCGTCCGGTGCCACGTGTGTGCGCACGTACTTCGTGTGTGGGTCTCGATCATAATTTTATGCTACGAGGGAGGGACGTTAAAATGTGCGGCAACACGGACGTGAACACTGCGCTCGTCTGACATGGACGGGCCTAAGAGGAAAATTTGACCTAAACACAAACAGCGCAGAATCGCAAAAACAGCAGCGGGCACTGTCAGACAGACTTTTGTAAAACAGCCCGATCACTATGGGGTTAATATATCAAAAGTGGAAAAAAATATATAGAAAAAGGTTGAGAATGAACCCAAGTAAGCAAAGTATGTGAGCCCCAGATTTAACCTGTGGCCTTGCATGGCTCTAGTGACAAGAATTAGCATGTCCGTATTGCTTTGAGGTCAGGCCTGCTCTTCTCTAATCCACTATTATAACATTAGGGATAGAGAAGAACGTAAGGAATTGTAGGTGCAGTAACTTCCATCACCCTCAACCACAGATCTTTGCGCTATACCAGTGTTTCTCAAACATCTCCTCAGGTCCCCCTAACAGGTCAGGTTTGCCGGATATCTGAAGCACAGCACAGGTGATCTGATTTGCTGCTCAGTGATTGCAGGATTCAGTCTGTATTTCCCCAAATCTGACCTGGTTGAGGGTCCCGAGGACAGGTTTGGGAAACACTGCGCTATACGACCTGCTGCACTGTACAACCACTATATTTAAACACATTCTCACATTTTTTATGTAAAGATGATGTCCAGCCACCCATGGGCATAACCTGCACCCAGAGCCAAGAAACCTCACCGGCGCCACACAAAGGGAAAATGATCTCAGCACATCAAGGGTTCTCAAAAATGACATCACATCCTCACTACAGTGTATTTTTTTATGAGCTTATATCAGGTTTAGTAGTCCATCATGTGATTCATTTCCAGGATAACTTCATCCACCATGGAAAATCATTATAAAGCAAAAATGGAAAGGGAGGGGTTTGCACGGGCAAACGTCCATCAGAATTACTTGGGGAGACGTGAGCCCCTTGTGCCAGCAGACCTAAGACCAGGGATGGCCAAAAGGGAAATTTCTGGCTGTTGCGAAACTACCCCTCCCAAGATACTTTGCCGAAAAGTGGGGAATGGGTTAAATCAAACGATACAAGCAGGCGCTGCTTTATCTCTGTCTGGATTTGGATTACTCCATTGTCTGGCTCCCAAGATTTCTTAAGGGCTCATAAATTTGCTATAAACCTTAAAAGATATTGGCTTAACATGTGGATAGACTTGATAGATATATATATCCATCTCTCTAGAGCACAAAAGCCAGAAAGTTATGAGTCAGATACTTTAAAGGGCCGGCAAGGGTCTGAAATAATCTCTAACTTCCATCTTTCCGGATTAAGTTCTAGAAAACCCATGGCTACCCAGGGCATGGATCAGTGAAGCTTGGTTTTACATTAAAGCAGGGTCTCAGGCTAGAGTCAGACGAACGCAGTCTGAGCGCACTCTGCGTGCGTGCATAACGGACAGACGTACTGATGGAAGATACTGTAGACTCCACATGGTCAGTTTCTTTTGACGGACGTAGAAAAAAAAAAAAAAAAAAAAGGGAATTATGGGAAATAAAATTAATATAAAAATTTGAAAAGGATATGAAAAGCCATTGTGTGCGTCAAGGTGCTGGATGTCGCAAATGGGCTGCGCCTGACATCTCACTCACACAGCACTCTGACTCGGATGGCGCCAAACGGATATTAGAAGCATCGCTCTACAATTCTAGGCTCAAAACAGTAGCCAATAAACGACATGCACAAAAACTACCTAACAGCAAAAAGCACCAGGTAACAAAGTGATAAATAAATAGAAGCAGCTTAAAAACATAACTTGGGTCAGCACAAACCAACTCCCAGATGCAGAGGCAGGTTCCCAACGTTTCGGCGAGGATTCGCCTTTATCAAAGTATACCTTGATAAAGGCGAATCCTCGCCGAAACGTTGGCTCCTAACTTTTGTACCTGGCTTCAAGACTCAAAGCAAAATTTGTCAAGTCCTGCCATGGGGGCCGCATGCAAAATTTCAAAACTCGTTTTTTTATTAAATCACTTTATTCTTTTAATTTACAGCAAAACGTCCATTTTTTGTTCCTAAGAAATGTCGTTGTCCATTTGTCACCAACAAAATGAGCAATACCACTGCCGTTACATTCTATTTTCCCACGCTGCGAGCAAGGTCAGTGGTGTTTTATACATAGTCCTATTACTCCTCATAATACACAACGCAGCAAAATACTCGTTGCATCTAAGGCTGCGCAGCACACGTGGGAAGATGCCGCTCGCTTTTCAGGTCAGTAAGATAGTGTACCTTAGTGACACACGTACAAACTGCACATTAAAGAGCTCCACAGCAGTTAACCCTTTCGCTGCTGAGGCTTTTCCCGCCCCTATGCTGAGGTCATTTTTACCTGTTTTGCGCATCATGTTTAAACGTGTTTTGAAGGCTTATTTTAGTATATGACCCAGACATATTATATATCGTTCTTTCCGTCAGACTCGGTAGATTCATAATATGTCATTATTATATGTATACGTTATGTCATGTCTGTATATTATAACAAAAAATGCAATAAAATATGTATTTTCAATAATTTACAATGTGTAAAGTGTTTTTTTTTTCCACATTTTAACATGCGAGCAATTGCGGTTATATTTTGTATGGGGTGCGCTTGTTAAAATAATTAGAGATGGGGTCTCGTTACATTTTTTTTTGGGGAAAATGACACTATTTTTAACAAACGCACCGCATACAAAAATCGTTAGTGCAGCATCATTGTTCACATTATAATTGAAATGGGAACAATATTGCTGCATTAACAAACCAAAAAAAATAAAAAAAAAATTTTTTTTTTTTAAAAAAAATTTTTTTATTTTTCTTTTTCCTTTTTTTTTTTTTTTTTTTTTTTACAAAATTTTTCACTTTCATGTTTGGTATCGTTGGAACGGCCATGCTCTGGCCGATCCAACAATACCAAAATTTAAATTTAACCCCTAGCTGCCACGGATCGGGAGATGGGGAGTTCATTGGAACTCCCTATCTCCACAGTTGGTGGCAGTTAGGGGTTAACTCTAGGACTGGCGTCATCGTGCTACGCACGATGACGCCAGTCCTCTGGGGAGTTCCGGAGGATTGGCCGACATCCAAGATGTCGGCCAGCTCCGGGAAAGGATCGCGAACCGGCGCTTTTCAGCGCCGATTCGCGATCCAGCTCCCCAGGGGTTAATGCCAGGCATCATTTGGAAGGGCAGGCTGTGCCCTTCCAAATGATGCCTGGGTTAACCCCCGCAGAGCCGCCGATCGGGAGGGAGAGAGGTCCGAAGGACCTCCCCCCCCTCCCTTTCAGGCGCCTCCTCCGCACATGCGGGGGGGGCGCCTGAATTAGGTGTCATCGCGCCCCCGCGATGACACCTAATTCTGGCGGCTGCTGGTCCGGATGCCGGGCTGACATCCAGGATGTCAGCCCGCACCGGAGGGGCCAGCGATCGGCCGGAACCCGGCCGAACGCTGACCCCAATGGGAGGACGCGCTCAGCGCGTCCTCCGCATACCAGCGGACTGCTGAGGACGCGCTCAGCGCGTCCTCAGCAGCGAAGTGGTTAAATATTTTTTTTTTTTTTTACAACATTTTTCACAGTAGTGTTTGGTATCGTTGGAACGGCCATGCTCTGGCCGATCCAACCATACCAAAAACTTTAACCCCTAGCTGCCACGGATCGGGAGATAGGGAGTTCCAATGAACTCCCTATCTCCACCGTTGGTGGCAGTTAGGGGTTAAGTCCAGGACTGGCGTCATCGTGCTACGCACGATGACGCCAGTCCTCAGGGGGAGTTCCCGGAGGCTTGGCCGACATCCAAGATGTCGGCCAGCTCCGGGAAAGGATCGCGAACCGGCGCTTTTCAGCGCCGATTCGCGATCCAGCTCCCCAGGGGTTAATGCCAGGCACCATTTGGAAGGGCAGGCTGTGCCCTTCCAAATGGTGCCTGGGTTAACCCCCGCAACTCCGCCGATCGGGAGGGAGAGAGGTCCGAAGGACCTCCCCCCCTCCGCACATGCGGGGGGGGGGCGCCTGAATTAGGTGTCATCGCGCTGCCGCGATGACACCTAATTCCAGCGGCTGCGGTTCCGGATGCGCGGCTGACATCGAGGATGTCAGCCCGCACCGGAGGGGCCAGCGATCGGCCGGAACCCGGCCGAACGCTGACCCCAATGGGAGGACGCGCTCAGCGCGTCCTCCGCATACCAGCGGTAATGCGGAGGACGCGCTGAACGCGTCCTCCGCATTGAAGTGGTTAAACTATTATATTTAACTTATTTATTAAAAAAAAAAAATCAAAATGCAGAATATATGCTGCACCGGATTTATTTTAATCACGCTACAATAAAAATTTGTTGTTTTAAATCTACACGTGTGCAGCATCCGCTACGTTGAATATATATATTAGAATATATGAAAAATTTGTGCAGTGGCATTGTTGAAAACGAGAGAAATCTCAATGTATCCTTCCTGGTAAAATCCTTTATAGTTAACTTTATAAGAGGCTCCGTGAAGTCTCCGTGTGCGTCTGGAACCTGGAATCTTTGTATTCAATTTTGCAGCCAGATTGGTTTAAGCACCGGAGCAAGAAACACGGTACGTGGAGTGCGGGGACCTTTGGTTCTTCTATATATATTTTAATATGAAAAAATTAGTGCAGTGGCATAGTTAACTTTTAAGAGGCAAAAAAAAAAAATAGCATACCTTTTTAACTGTTTTTAATTTTATTAAATTTATTAACTTTATTTTTTACAAAATACATAGTGGTATTTGAGATCACTGGAAAGGCTGGATTCTGGTCTTTCCAATGACACCTCAGCCATCCATGTAGCGCTTACGGATCTGGAGATACCGGAGTCTAAAGGACCGCTGCATCTCCAGTAAAGGGATCCTGTTGGACAGGGGACAATCCCAGAGGGGAAGTCAAACGCACACGCGTGATGACTTATGTGGCTACAGGGGCGGCCTATAGCAAGGGCTGATGCCCCTGCTCCGTGACTGCTCAGCACTAAGCAAGGGCCCAACAGGACGACCGTGGAGCGTCCTGCACGCCAGGGAGGAAATCACCATTATGCTCCACGCATGTCCTGGGCTGCAAGGGCAGCAAGGCCAATCCGGACAAGATCAGCCCACCCCTGTCTGCGGGCCCTTTGTAACTGGTCCACGGGCCAGTACTTTGAGACCCCTGCATTAAAGCACTCTTAAATAGGATTCTACATTTCATATGGTGCTGTGCCATTGGTGTTACTATGGTCCAATCAGAACCACTGATATTCAACTGTCAGGTGAGATCAGAAGAGACAGCCTATAAAAGGCCAGCAATGGTGGCGCCCAGCAGGGGAGTTCAGCAGGTGTGCTTTAAACTACATTAAAATAATGGGGGACACTAGGAGAAAACAGAAGACAAAACACATAAAACTGAACGAACAGTTAGACACATGGCACGTACGAATGCAAAGACCGGAGGAAATAGCACAAAAGGGTAGCAATGTCTAAGGAAAAACAAGTGGCAAACAAAGCGATTAAAACACCAACACGTATACCACAGCATAAAGCATTCATAATGTCAATTCTTAGGATTTTTTTTAATAAAACATATCTTTCTATACTTTGGGACAATGTATCATAACTAGGGATGCACAGATATTTTTTTAAGACCGAGTACGAGTACTGATACTTTTTTTTCAAGTACTCACCAATACTTTGTCATGTGAACACTTTTCAATAAGAGTAGACCTCATAAAAATGCCCCCAGCTCACATGTATATACCCCCCCGAGATATATATACACAAATTGCCCCCAGCTCTCATACATATTGCCCCCATAGATATTGCCCCCAGCTCTCACAGATAATGCCCCCAGCTCGAACGCTGGGGAAGCTGGGCACGTACATGAAAAGCACGCGGCCAGCGTTCCCCTCCGGCGGCAGCAATACTCACCCGTCTGAAGGTCCAGTTGCACTGCTGTGATGCGATCACGTGGCCGTCAGGCGCATCTGTGATGCTGCCTCCAGCCAAGTACTCGTGCAAACGGCAGTATCGGCACAGATACCGATACTAGTATCGGTGCATCCCTAACCATAACATTTCGCAGTAGAAATCAGAAACACCCCCTAAAAATAGATTCCCGGTGTCTTTAATTTATATTTCTAACAATGATTTGCAATTACTTTGGGAGGTGACATTTTTTTTGGAAACCATTAACCCTGAATACACATCAATGGCTTCTACACCAAGCATTCTTAGTATACAGACATCTTTTTCCTTTTAAATCAGGGGCAAGTAGACGCCTACTCATGAATTTATGGATCTACAGGTATAAAGTCCTGCTTTGGAAACCACCTATCATACTCTGCATCACTCTTTGCACCCACCAAATACCCAGCCCCTCTTGATTGGGCACATCCTGTATCCAGGTTGTGTACCAATCCCACTGTTTGTTGCATTGACCTTTGTTTATTTTCCCGGCGCTGTGGAACGTCAAATGTTTTTGTAGGTTCTGTTTTGGCTATTCTGCTACAAATCTTAAAAAAAATTACAAGTTAAACATCGTATCAGATGAGAAATGTTTAGATATATTAATACGCATGTAACAGGAATGCCAGCTGTGAAGAGTGTTATCCTTAGAAACTCTGTTACAGAGGGGAAAAAAATGGATTTCACATCAGAAGTAAACGCAAAAAAAAAAAAAAAAGGGGGGGGGAAGCACAAACTGCAGAATTGCTAACAGTGACAGTCACCGTTTTCTGAGGACATCTCATGTTTGTGTGTATGGTGTCCGGGGGGGGGGGGGGTTAAATCGCATGAGGGCTCTGTCCTGTGATTGAGACTTGTAGTAGAGGAGTTAAATTTAGAGTCCCGGGACAATTAACCCTTCAGGACACTGAGCACAGATCTGGAAAACTGGGACTGTTGGCAACTATAATGCGGTGATGTGCCTGCGATACGAATAGTTCAGGCAGAGCATGACAGTTCACATCTCCAAGCGATGTCCCATCAGGGGGCGGATATAGCATGGGTCATAAAGATCAATGTGATATCTTATCCCTTGACGAGATATTGCTAATCACGACGTGCCTGGCTCTGGCGCCAAGTGCAGCCGCCATCCTTTTAAAGGCTTTATTAGAATCTGCTTAATGGTATGATCACTTTGGAGATGTGTGATATATAGATATATATATATATATATCACACGCGTATAGCAGTAGTAGTGATACCTTTTTTATATTGGACCAACGTTACATATAAAAGACAAGCTTTCGAGAGTGTAACCTCTCTTCAGGTCTGGACGCTGTACTGATCAATATACTAGAAATGAACATTAAGACATTAAGGGCCGCATGGGTGGGGGTTAGATGTCGGAATTAGTGAGAGTCAAATGGTATGGTCAAAATGGGAAGCACATAAGTATTCCCCGCCCTCCTAGGCATCAACCCCTATGAAGGAGAAAAAGTGAAAAAGATAAGTCCTCATTGCCAGACATTATCCTTTATAGCCAGAACACCGACTGATTGGCCTCAGCAGCCATGTGAGCAGGGGGGCGTCCTGCCCACAGCTGTCAATCACACTGACAGCTACCACCAGAAAAGACTGAAGGCAGAATGTATTTTTAGGCATTGCTTAAATATCTATAGTAAAATTTTAAGTAAACAAAAACGCTAGCACGTTGTATAGAGGAGTGCTTCCCTGACAAAAGTGATGGGCACGACCATTAATGGACATTACACCATAGGCTTCTAAGGCTAGGGTCAGACTGAGGCAGTGCGAACGCGCGTTCTGGCGCACATAATCACGGCCGCACTAGCAGCAGATGCCGGGCAATGACAGCCAATATACGAAGTACGGTCGCACAAAAGTCCGGCCGCGCAACGCAAGTGGAAAAGGAACGCATTTTTTCGAGAACGTTAAACCGCTGGTACTGACGTACAGAGTGCGCTGCGGCCGCATAGCAGCGTGTGTGCGTGATTAGGAGATGTCAGACGCTGCTAGTGTGCGGCCAACATAACGTTCAAACAGCCGGATTTCCCTAGACTTCTTTTCACCCCGTCGTCATGAAATACGTCCAGAATTGCGCATCGTCTGACCACTTAAGCGTATTCCGTGAAAAAATGCGTGCGCACGCATCGACGTACATTTTGACGGTGGCCGCAGAAAATGCGCTCATCTGTCCCTAGCCTTAGTCTGAGATGGAAGTAGGGGGGGCGGAGCTGACTGTCGATGAGTGTGGTCGCACTTTGGATGTGCTCCTGAGATTTTGCCGTTTGTAAGCTGACCCGTGTGACCCGCTGTCGACTGCTGATTGTCTGCTGAAGGGGTATGTGCCTGGCACCCTGCTGATCTGACCCTGTGCCTTTTCGCTTCATTTGGTGGACATTAGGGGTGCTCGCGTGGCTTGGGGCCTACTTTGAAACCTACTGCCGGTGGCCATTTTGGGAGTTGGCGCGCCTGACCTGGAGTGTGGTGCGGCCTCTACTCTGCTGCCTTCTCGCCCGACATCGAGGTTGACACTGGAGGTGATGCTTTGTCAGGCGGTGGATCCCTGCTGCAGGGCCGATTATGCCTCCCCTGATGTGGCCTTTCCCCCTCCTCCCGGGACTCTGAGTGCCGCGCTGCAGCGGCTGGATAGCTATCTACACTCCCTGTCCTCCGACGATGATCGGCCGCTCACCCGGGGAGACCTGCGTGGTTTTCTGGAGGCTCTGCGGGGAGTTCCGGATGGAGCTCCGCGACTGGCGCTGTCCGCTGAGGTTGCTGTAGCGGATGAGCGGATTCCTGAAGACGTAGCCCTGGGACCTCGGCCTATGTTCGGCGCTGCTGGGACGCGGCCATCAGTCATCCCTGCGGAGACGAAGCTGCTGCCTTCGGCACAGCCAGGAGAGGCCCTGGTCGCCCCGATGGGGCCGAGAATCCAGGAGGCTGCGAGTGATATTCCGAGCGGCACACTTCCTTCAGATGGCAGGCCGCCGGAGGGGCCGCCAGTTCCGGGCATGCTGGATGGATGGCGTTGGATGGGTATGGCGGTCGCTGGAATCGCTGCGAACACGGAGTGCATCGCTCTGAGGAGATTTGGAATGTTCCTGCTGGGTGCTGTCCCTGAGGGGGCTAAATGTCTTGTTTTTTGCTGGACACTGGCTAACTCTTTATAGTAGGGCCCTGTCCTCCTCTCCTTAACGGCTACCGATCCTCGGCTGCATATCGTTCCCAATTTTTGACGGCACCCCTCACCATGATGACATCCCCTCCCGTAGGGACCTTGCTTAGTCCACCCTTTATGACCTGCACTCCCCACTTTGCTGGCTGCCCTGTTAGTCCCTTCTGAGATGACCCCCCACTTAGCCTATTCAGAGACACTTTTTGAGGACACCCATCCCCCTCTGGACACTCTTTTGCGGACCTTGTCTTACAGAGAGGTGGTTCTGTGTTCGCGCTTGTTCCCCCCCCCCTTTTTTTTTTTTTTTTTTTTTTTTGTATGGGACACTGGGTAGGTCTGGGCGAGCCATTAGAGTGGGTACCATGGCTCTGACCGCTCCTTCTGGCCCCAGATCACCCAGCCATGTGGCCTCTCCCATGGCCTCTAGTTACCTGCGGATTTCTGGAGCGAGCCAGGGATGCCACCTTTCACGGGCAGTCCCCATCCCTTTTTTTTTTTTTTTTTTAAATTATTTTTGCCTACACAGATTCCCTACCTGCTGTTGGCCCGCTGATTCCACCACCTCTCTGATAATGCTGACGTATGCCTATTTGAGTGTCCCTATTTGTTCCCTTGTTGAATACTGTTCTATGCTTTCTATGTCTATTATATTGATGACTTGTTGCAAAATAAAAAAATTTTTTGAAATACTGAGATGGAAGTAGCGGTACCTAGAGTTGCCAGATCGACCAGGTTTTCCTGGACACATCATTTATTCATGGATGATGCATGAAAAATGCCACCGTGCAGCATGTATAATCTATATGCTGAAGGTAATAACAGAATTTCATGTGACCCATCTTTAAATAAATTATACATGTTGCAGGGCAGCACTTTTCCCTGTGACCCTTCTGCATGAAATCGTAATACAAAAAGCTTCATCAGTTGGTGTTACTGTTTTTAAGCGAAATGCGTTTTGGTATACTGTATATTTTATTACTAATAAAATTTGCCTTATTTTACACCTATCCCGGGTGCTGGATGCTTCTATTCGCAGAGGAGGTGGCTGAGGCTGATAGGTGATCTGGTGCACCTTCTGAAGTCACCGGCTGTCTACAAATCTGGTGTCTGATTGACAAGATACCAGCAAATGTGAGTACGACATTCTTCTCCTTTGTTTGCACTCCATTTTATACAATATTGCTCTATGTGAGTCATTTTATATTTTGAGGGACACAGAGGATGATAACCCTGTAAGGAAACCACACTTCTGAGCCACGGGGTGCAGCAGAAGGAACCACTAACAGGACAAGAAGCGCCAACTCCAGCACAACTTTCTTTTATACTGACTTACAAGGTGGAAAAGGGATATACCACCAAGAGGTCTGGAGAGGCAGCTGACTCCACAAATACGAGATACTGTATGACTTTTATTTTTATTCTTCCCTGCACTGACTATTAAGACTTTCACAATCATTAAGACTTTTACAACCTGGAGTATACAGGATAAGACTGTAAACATCACATTACTTTGTTTTATCTTATTTGCACCATTTTACTTGCATTGTATTTTATTTGATTGTATTGAGGTTGTTTATTTGCCATCACCACCGGGTGGCGCCAGTGGCACAGATATCATAAAGTATCAAAGTACATTCTGCAGAGACATAACACCACATTTTACAACTCAAGAATCAATAACAAAAGGAAATCCCATCGGGAGGGAGAGAAAAAGACATCTTCTACAAAAGGATAAAATAGGTATCTAGCTGTGCCTTATTGTATACCTTTTATTACCAACAACGACGTTACTCAGGTTTGAAATGTTCCTTTATCTGCCGAGAGAGTAAACTCCATCTGGTCTTATTAGAGCAAAGGAATTTCTTTCATCGCAAATTAAATCCCTTTGCATAGGGGCTACAGAATTCACCCCTGAAGTATCAACATATTGAACAGCAAAGTCAAAGCGCTAGAACAGTGGTTCCCAAACGCAGTCCCTAAGTACCCCTGAGGTTTTAGGCCGGGGATCAGACGAGTGCACTATGTGCGCCAGTACGGACGTGCCTCCCGGCGTCCGTCGCAGCACTTTGACGCTTCGACAGGGCCGGTCACACGCTGTAGAGCGCGCAGAAAGCCTCTCTGTTAAAACGCTAGATGCACATTGGATGTGGCTACAAAGCGTTATCCATAGGAGGATCGAGCCTTGCAGCGCTGAGCGCACTAACTGCGCTCGGCGAGGTGGCCAGACGGGTGTCAGAGTGGAAGGAACGTCCCCTCTCACGGATGTTCCTTCCGCTCTTAAAGACGCTTGTCTGACCTCAGCCTTAAGGATTACACTTGGGGAAATGCAGACTGGATCCTGTAATCACTGAGCAGCAAATCAGATCACCTGTGCTTCAGATACCTGCAAACCTGGCCTGTTAGGGGGACTTGAGGAACGCGGTTGGGAAACCACTGCTCTAGAACAAAAAGAACAGCTGGGACAGGTCTATTTCCTATCAGAAACTCAATAATCCCATCTACAATGTGGCGGCAATAACGCACTATCCCAGGGCTGTCAAACTGCCCCCCCCATATCTTTCTGAACTACATCTCCCATGATTCTCTAGCCATGAACTGCATTTGAAGAATCCTAAGAAAGCAACATTGGGGGGGGGGGGGGTTACTGAAGAGTTTGACATCCCTTATTTATCCCCTGAACAATTCCCTTTTTAAACAAACCTCCTTTGTTGGGCTTTGTATTTTCCCCGCTCCTGTTCCTTCAAGAGGCCTCCCCATCTTGCTGTGTTTTTCTTGCCCCGGCACCGGGTCCTTTTCACCAATTACCCCTTTTTATTATCTGTGGATAAGGCTCATACCCCTGGTAATGCTCCATGGCAGAGCTCAGAAACCTTAGCCTTCCACCAGGTGTTTTGGAACTACACCTCCCATGATGCTCTGTATCTTCTTACATTGGCTGAGCATTAAGGGAGATGTAGTTCCAAAACATCTGGGAGGGCCATGGGTACTTTCCACGGATCTTGCTGTGTTTATCTGGCCTGGTAACATGCAGAGCTGCCAAGAATAAACACACAGGCTGTAAATAGTCAGGCAGGCCAGATTAACCAGGTTTTCCTGGACACCTATTACTGTTTCATGCGGGGGGAGGGGCACAGGGAAAAGTGCTGCCCTGCAACATGTATAATTCATATGCTGCAGCAAGGAAAATCAAGGCAGATCACCTGGGATCGCGTTTTCTTACCTGCTTATGGATTCTACATACTGCAGGGCAGCACTATTCATGCACTGCCCAATTAGCATGAATAAACTGTATATGTCCTGGAAAACATGGAGGATCTGGCAACCCCAGCTCACCTCCCCCCCCCCCCGGGCAGGAAGCCTCCCTGACATTGCCCTCTTCCCCCGGTGGTTACTGCTCGGATTAATGGGAGTTTAGGCCTCGGGCGCTGCCAAGATGGAGGCAGGAAGGGCTCCGGACTCACCATATACAGGGTGAAGGGGAAGCAGAGCAGAAAGAGCCAGATGTAGAGGTGCAGGGTGTTCACGAAGGTGCTCTGGTGGGGATCGTAGTACCAGCCCCCGGTGATGGAAGCCCAGACTCCCTGGCGGAGGATCTGCAGCGTCTGGGAGCCCATGGTCTTCCGTCAACCGGCTCACCGCGAGCAGCAGCACCCCCTCCTCCTCCGGGCCAGCCGCCTTCACCTCCCCGCCCGGTAGAGATCAGGAACGCGGTGGCGGCGGGTGACAGGCCGGGGCGGCCTCACGGCGGCCATTTTATCTCCTCTCACTCCCCCGAAGGAAACTCGGATCCTCCAGCGGCCTCTCAGCCCCTCACCAGTCGCTCTACCTCCAGCGCTACCATAGAGTGAAGGGCTAGACGGCCTCCTACAGGCTCTCCGAGGGTCTGCTGGGAGTGAGGAGCGCCCCCTGGCGCGCGCTGGCGGTACTGCACCAGCAGGGAAAATAATATACACAAGCACCAGGTAGACAGTCAGCGGATTCACCTGGTGACCAGAGGGTGTGAGGGAGGGGGGCACTGAGCTAACATACAGAAGGCTGTGTTTGCTGACGCCGGTGTGAGGCTAATGGCATAATATAAAGCCATTAAATAGGGCCCTCATCTCCTCCTGTATCTGTCAGTGAAATATGGACTTGCCTGTTTTGTGTATTGTCTTGGTACCACCCAGCCATTGTACCTCTGTACAGCGCTGCAGAATGTGTTGGTGAAGTGGAATCAGGCTGGAAGATGGTTGCCATTATGAGCCAGGCAGCCATCTTGTTAAGAATATTGGTTCACTTGAAAATAACTAGGTAGATTTAGGATGAAGCTTACATAGAATTTTAGGAATGTGTTGTATTAACAGAGAAGCAATTAAAATAAGGGAAGATCCAGGCTGCTCTTGGCAGAGAGAGACAGGATGACGAATGGATACATGAAGGTCACAAAGGCCTACAGAGAGACAAAGAGAGCGTAGAAACCAGACCATGTTTTATCTGGGATAAACAAGCACAGCCAAAAGGGAGGTGGGCACGGCCCGGATTGAGTGCGGCAGCAAATCACAAACTGTCAGACTAACATGAAGTTTGCCAATTTACGGTCAATGTATGGAATGCCTTTGTATTAACAATGGGAGGTATTAACCCACGTGGGGTGGAATAAAGTGTCACCGGGAGGTGGGCTAATTGGGATGTACTTAATTATGTATTCGGGGTATAAAACCCCTTGTCCGGGTGAGAACGGGGCTCATTCTTTGCGACTGAATCCTGTTTGAGCATCTGTTGTGATATCACAATAAAGTTTGCCTTTCCTGAAGAGACTCGTGTTCAGACAATCCTTGCTCGTGTCCGGTCCGGCCTCGTCCCGAGTGAACCTAGCAGATTCCGGTTACATTGGTGCTTAACAAATAAGAAAAAATTATAATGATAGTCTGAGTAACTGCTAGAGCCCGAGTGTCACGGATCCCTCTGACTAACAAAATAGTGGTCCCTTTACGTAGACCGC
The DNA here is from genome assembly GCA_009667805.1 of Leptobrachium leishanense. NCBI lineage: Eukaryota > Metazoa > Chordata > Amphibia > Anura > Megophryidae > Leptobrachium > Leptobrachium leishanense. The sequence continues at coordinate 45,837,539 of CM019075.1, read as the reverse complement.
TCTCTACCCTTCCGATCCTTGAATGGTCGGCAACACTAGATAGACAATAAACCAGACAATAGATAAACAAGGGATAACACCAGACAGAGGTATAGAATAGAGTATTGTCACGAGTCCCTCTGACTGCCAGAATAGTGGTCCCTTTTCGTAGACCGCTCTCTACCCTTCCGATCCTTGAATGGTCGGTAAAGCTAGATAGATAATTGATCAGGCAATAGATAAACAAAGGGAAACACCAGACAGAGGTACAGACTAGAGTAATGTTCTCCCTAGGACCTTAGTTATAACAGAGGTAATCTGATGTGTGCTTAGGGTGCCACATAGACTGACCTCGGTACCAACGTTAAGGGCAGAACCAAGAGCAGAGTAAATGCCAATACCAGGGGTTATACACAGAATGGTTCGTTTGCCAATGCCAGGGGTCATACACAGAATGGTTCGTTTGCCAATGCCAGGAGTCATACACAAAATGGTTCGTTTGCCAATGCCAGGAGTCATACACAGAATGGTTCGTTTGCCAATGCCAGGAGTCATACACAGAATGGTTCGTTTGCCAATGCCAGGAGTCATACACAGAATGGTTCGTTTGCCAATGCCAGGAGTCATACACAGAATGGTTCGTTTGCCAATGCCAGGAGTCATACACAGAATGGTTCGTTTGCCAATGCCAGGAGTCATACACAGAATGGTTAGTTTCCAGAAGCAAGGTCAGACACAGATATTAGCCAAAAAACACAGAGCTCTGCGGGAAGTGAATACCACGTCAGGGCACCGGCGAACTAGTGAAGCCGGGTTTTAAACCCGGCGGTTCCGCGTCACAGCGCCAGGCTCCGCCCCCGGCGTCCCACGTGAGCGCACCCGGTAGCGTTATCATTCGGCGCCTGGCCAGCGAGCAGCGAGGAATCTGCTGCCAGGCGCCCCAGTACTGGCCCATCCGTGACAGAACCCCCCCTCCACGGGCGGCCACTGGACGACCCCAGGGGCACGGGGGTGCGCCAAATAGAATGCTTTCACCAAGCGAGGGGCATGGACCTCTGCAGCCGGAATCCAAGAACGATCCTCCGGACCGTAACCTACCCAATCGACCAAGTACTGTAAGGAACCCCTAGACATCCTGGCACCCAGAATGGCTTCAACCTCGAACTCCTCCTCGCCCTCCACAGAAACCGGAGGCGGTGGAGCATGGACCTTGGTGTACCGGTTACATAACAATGGCTTCAAAAGGCTTACGTGGAACACATTGTGTATCCTAATATGGGGAGGTAATGCCAAAGCATAGGAGACAGGGTTGAGTCGCCGCAGAATCTTATAGGGGCCGATATATCTAGGTGCCAACTTCATGGAAGGCACTAAGAGCTTGATATTTCGTGAAGACAGCCAAACCCTATCCCCAACTTGATACACGGGTGCCTGCCTCCTGTGTCTGTCGGCCTTGGTTTTCTGGATGGCACTACTCTCCTCCAGTGCCCGTTTCACTCTCTCCCAAGTCTCTTTTAATGATGCCAGTTGCTCATCCAAAGCAGGAATCGTGGTATCAGGAAACGTAGCGGGGAGCACGGGAGGATCAAAACCATAAACAGTGAAAAAAGGAGAATGTCCTGTGGATTCACTCACTGCACTGTTCAGAGCATACTCTGCCCATGGTAACAGGTCAGACCAGTTATTTTGTTGTTCTGATATAAAACACCTCAGATATTTCTCTATGTTTTGGTTGGCTCGTTCTGCTGCTCCGTTGGTCTGGGGGTGATAGGCCGAAGAGAATGATAGGTCTATCCCCACGTTCTTACAAAACCCTCTCCAGAATCTGGAGATGAATTGGGTCCCCCTATCGGAGACGATCTCCAGAGGAACACCGTGTATGCGGACCACATTGGAAATGAATATGGGCACCAGTTCGGCTGCCGAAGGTAGTTTCCGAAGAGGAACATAGTGACCCATCTTGGAAAATCGATCTATGACCGTAAGTATCACTGTATTCCCTCTTGACTCAGGTAAATCTACTATGAAATCCATGGCTACATGTGACCATGGTCGTTCGGGGATCGGCAAAGGCTGGAGTAACCCAATGGGTGCTGTTTTGGGACTTTTATGCCTTGTGCACACCTCGCACACTGCTATGTAATCTTTAACATCTCGGCGCAATGTGGGCCACCAGAGGAGTTTACTGATACTAGACACTGTCTTGGTGATACCCATATGCCCAGAAGTTTTATTGTCATGATAGATGTTAAGTACTTCCTCTCTTTCGTTCTCAGGTACAAAGAGTTTCGCAGGAGGTTTTTCCCCAGGAGCTGCACCCTGGACGGTCTGCAACTTTTTCACCAGAGGAGACGAGACATTAATCGTGGTCGAGGCTATAATCCTTTCCTGGGGTACAATGGGATGCTGATCTTGGATATTGTGTTCATAAGATTCATACTGTCTCGATAAAGCGTCTGCTTTAACGTTTCTGGACCCGGGTCTATAGGTAAGCACGAAATTAAAACTTGAAAGAAACAATGACCATCTCGCTTGTCTGGAATTTAAACGTTTAGCATCTCCAATGTACGTGAGATTCTTATGATCAGTTATGATAACGACGGGGTCCCTAGACCCCTCTAATAAGTATCTCCATTCGGCCAAGGCCGAGATGACTGCTAACAACTCTCTATTTCCAATGTCATAGTTCTTCTCTGCCGGGGACAGTTTCCGAGAATAGAAGCCACATGGATGCAAGGGTTTGTCGGGTGCCTCCTTTGGGACAAGACTGCGCCAAGACCTAGTTCGGAGGCGTCAACTTCTACTTGGAAAGGCAGAGCCGGATCTGGATGTCGGAGAACAGGGGCAGTAGTGAATGCTTGCTTAAGTGCCTCAAAGGCTTGAGTGGCTTGAGGTGTCCATTTCTGATTTCCCACTCCTTTCTTTGTCATGGCCGTGAGGGGAGCTATCAAGGCCGAAAAGTCTTTAATGAATCTTCGATAGTAGTTCGTAAACCCCAGAAACCTCTGAATGGCTTTAAGCCCTTGGGGTAGAGGCCAGTCAAGAATAGCTGAGAGCTTTTTTGGATCCATTTGAAAACCCTCAGGGGTTATTATATAACCCAGGAATTGCACAGTTACTATGTCGAATAGACATTTTTCTAATTTACAATACAATCCAGCCTTCAATAGTTTTTTCAATACTTGTTTCACGTGGGCGTGATGAGTGTCCACATCAGGAGAGTATATCAGGATGTCATCCAGATATACTATGACGAATTCTTGCAGAAAATCCCTTAAAGTGTCGTTTATAAGGTCCTGAAAAACGGCTGGCGCATTACATAATCCAAAGGGCATCACCAGGTATTCATAATGCCCGCTACGTGTATTAAAAGCCGTTTTCCATTCATGCCCCTTTTTAACCCTAACCAGGTTGTACGCTCCGCGTAAATCAAGCTTCGTATATATACGGGCCCCTTTTAATCGATCGAACAATTCTGTTATGAGAGGTATGGGATATGCATTTCTTATGGTTATCCTATTCAAACCTCTATAATCGATGCAAGGTCGCAGATCTCCTTCTTTTTTAGAGACAAAGAAGAAACCTGCTCCTGCTGGAGAAGAGGACCTTCTAATGAATCCTCGCTCCAGATTCTCCCTTATGTATTCCTCCATAATGTCGTTTTCTTTTTGTGATAAAGGGTATACGTGTCCCCTAGGAGGCATCGTACCGGGGAGTAAATCAATAGCACAGTCATATGGACGATGTGGTGGTAGGACCTCAGTCCTGGCTTTGGAGAACACCTCCTTTAATGCCAAGTAACATTCAGGGACCTCTGTGGACAAAGGAGGGGCTGTGGCAATATTGAGACTACCAATCACATTGACTCTGCCTAGGCACTTAGACTGACAACCAAGACCCCAACTTTTTACGTCTCTCTGGACCCAATCGATAACCGGGTTGTGTTCTGTTAGCCATGGAAACCCAAGAACTACAGGACATGAGGGAGATTCGATAATTTGAAATCTTATTGTTTCATGGTGCAAAATCCCTGTTTTCATACATACATCGACAGTATCGTGAGTGATATGTGGGCAAGACAGGGGTTTACCGTCTATGGCCTCCACCATTAGAGGCTTCTCCTTCAGAACCAGAGGTAAGAGGTTTTTGGCAGCAAAATTCTTATCCATGAAATTTCCTGAGGCCCCAGAGTCTAAGAACGCCTCAGTCTTGAGGTGAACCCCCTCCCAGGTTAGGGAGATTGGTAACAGAATCCTGGATTTTTTCTTTTCATTATCCACAAAGGAGGCATACAGAGAACCGATAACCTGGGTATTGGCTGTTCTTTGGCCCAGTTTGCCATATTCACCTCTGCTAACCCTGGGTCTCTGAGGACATTGAAGGCGGAAGTGATCTGCCCCTGCACAATAGAAGCAGAGCCCCTTTTCTCTTCTGTGCGCTCTTTCTGCTTCTGAAATACCCGTTTTTCCTATTTGCATGGGTTCAATGACTGGCATATCTGTTTTAGCATTCTCCGGGTTACCTGACGTACTGGTGTGTCTGGGTAATAAGGGTAAAGGAGGCAAGACCCTTCTGGGTCTGTCTCTGGGGTGTCTCCTTTCCCTAATTTGATCGTCCATGGCTATACAAAAATCTATCAGGTGATCCAGATTCTCTGGTAACTTTAAGGGAGCCAGCTCAAACATGAAAGCCTCGTTCAAACCTTCGGTAAAGGCTAGGGTTAAAACGTCGTTCGGCCAAAGCACCTCTGAAATCAAAGTTTTAAACTCTATGGCATAGTCGGCGACCCTCTTATTACCTTGTTTAATGTGAAACAAGGATCTACCCGCATTGGTAGCCCTTCTAGAGGGATCAAAGGTACGTTTTAACTCGGAGGTAAAACCCTCATAATCATAGATGATGGGTTTCTTATTTTCCCACAACGGCGTAGCCCACAACAAAGCTTTCTCTGTTAAATGATTAATCAGATATCCTACTTTGGCTTTATCAGATATACAAGACCCTGGGTTGTTCTCAAACAAGATCTCAAGCTGAGTCAGAAAACCCCGGCATAGGCTTGGTGTACCATCATAGCGTAGGGGTGCCTTCATACCAAGCCTATGTCCTTCAGGGGAGACCGGACTGACCCTAGGTAATACTGGATCTGGGGGGTTTGTGGTACCTGTATTGGAGCGATTTAACAGGGTTTGCAGAGCGAGAGAAATCTGGTCCATTCTATGGTCCTGTTCCTCTTGTCTGGCTGCGATACGTGCCAACTGGTTAGAGAGGTCTGCGGGATCCATTGGCCCTGACGTAATGTCACGGATCCCTCTGACTAACAAAATAGTGGTCCCTTTACGTAGACCGCTCTCTACCCTTCCGATCCTTGAATGGTCGGCAACACTAGATAGACAATAAACCAGACAATAGATAAACAAGGGATAACACCAGACAGAGGTATAGAATAGAGTATTGTCACGAGTCCCTCTGACTGCCAGAATAGTGGTCCCTTTTCGTAGACCGCTCTCTACCCTTCCGATCCTTGAATGGTCGGTAAAGCTAGATAGATAATTGATCAGGCAATAGATAAACAAAGGGAAACACCAGACAGAGGTACAGACTAGAGTAAATGTTCTCCCTAGGACCTTAGTTATAACAGAGGTAATCTGATGTGTGCTTAGGGTGCCACATAGACTGACCTCGGTACCAACGTTAAGGGCAGAACCAAGAGCAGAGTAAATGCCAATACCAGGGGTTATACACAGAATGGTTCGTTTGCCAATGCCAGGGGTCATACACAGAATGGTTCGTTTGCCAATGCCAGGAGTCATACACAGAATGGTTCGTTTGCCAATGCCAGGAGTCATACACAGAATGGTTCGTTTGCCAATGCCAGGAGTCATACACAGAATGGTTCGTTTGCCAATGCCAGGAGTCATACACAGAATGGTTCGTTTGCCAATGCCAGGAGTCATACACAGAATGGTTCGTTTGCCAATGCCAGGAGTCATACACAGAATGGTTAGTTTCCAGAAGCAAGGTCAGACACAGATATTAGCCAAAAAACACAAGAGCTCTGCGGGAAGTGAATACCACGTCAGGGCACCGGCGAACTAGTGAAGCCGGGTTTTAAACCCGGCGGTTCCGCGTCACAGCGCCAGGCTCCGCCCCCCGGCGTCCCACGTGAGCGCACCCGGTAGCGTTATCATTCGGCGCCTGGCCAGCGAGCAGCGAGGAATCTGCTGCCAGGCGCCCCAGTACTGGCCCATCCGTGACACCGAGAGAAGGAGAACAAAAGGGTCTATTCACAAAAATTGCGTGCGTTTTTATTGTGTTGCGTTTCTGCCTGTTTCATCTCACTTAGGCTGGTGTCAGACAAGCGTTTTTACTAGCGGAAGGAACGTCTTTGAGAGCGGACGTTCCTTCCACTTTGACGCCCGTCTGGCCACCTCGCTGAGCTCAGTCCTGTGGAGGATCACGCTTTTGCAGCCCCGTCAAACGCACGTCGTAGCGCTTCGATGGGGAGGCTTGATAAAACGGACGCAGCACGCCTGCTCTAGTACACGCAATTCGTGCCAGGAGGCACATCAGTACGGGCGCACATAGCGCGCTTGTCTGACACCAGCCTTGAGAGATTCCATTTTGCCGTAAATACAGCAAATTCACTGTTTAGCCAATGGTCTACATATATTGCCGAAATTTAAGTTATCGTAGCAGTTATCGGACGTCGTCGAAAACTGCCGAATTGGCATCGGCAAATTCCACTGAAATGTAAAAAAAAGGTCTCCTATTCTCCAAATTGGAGTTGCAATCAGTAAAAATGTAGTATAAATGCATCAAAATTATTTTAAAAGGTCCTCTAAAAGATAACAAAAACGTTTGGTTAAATAAAAAAAGTCTTAAAAAATGTCATCTAAAAAATACAAAAAGGTCTTTCAAAAATAAAAATGTTTTTTGCATAAACTAAAAAGAATAAATGGTCTTTTAAATTTTGTTTAAAAGATAACATTTATTGCGCTTACAAAATTTCAAACAAATGGAGCATAAACATCACCAACTCCCCGCTGAACCAGGTCATCTACAGCAGTGGTCCCCAACCCTGGTCCTCAGGGCCCACTAACAGGCCAGATTTTGCAGATCACCATGGGGAAATGCAGACTGAATCCTGCAATCACTGAGCAGCAAATCATAACACCTGTGCTGTGCTTCAGATATCTGGCAAACCTGGCCTGTTAGTGGGCCCTGAGGACCAGGGTTGGGGACCACTGATCTACAGGTACCGCTCGACGCGTTTCGTCATATAGACTTCATCAGGAGCATAAGGAATCCATCTGTTGCCCCTCTTATATACCCAAAATCCATACCAATTAACCAATCAAAAAACCAATCAAAAGAACGTGAAACCGAAACGAAACGAAAATGTCCCACAAAGTCCATCCGGTTCGATGATCCGGAAGGGGTTGTCCATCAAACGATACCAAGAGCGTCACATGGAAACCCACAGACCGGAACCACTCTTCTCGCTTCCTGGATCCACACGTCTCCATCTCGGCGTGGGGATACCTTCCAGGCGGATGTCATTGCGTTGGGGCACTTCCGGTTCCCGATGATCGCGTAGATAAGACCTTACAAGTCCTTAGTCGGCCGATATGAAGTCCCCGCCGCCATGTTGGAAATGGGCAATCCCAAAACTTGGCAGGATGGGTGATCTCACGATATATCAATCATACGTAAACATAATAAAACACGAGAGAAAGAGTTACAAAAATTAAAACGTCAACAGGACATGTAATATTCCGTGATTAAACGGTCAAAAAATGATTAAAAAATAATTATAACAGGCTAATCGTGCAGAAAACATGCAACCACAAGGGTTAAACTGCGACATTGACCTTGCATGTTTTCTGCACGATTAGCGTGTTATAATAATTTTTTAATCATTTTTTGACCGTTTAATCACGGGTAAAAAAAAAAAACACACGATTGAAATTGTATTAAAATTGAAAAACAGAAAAACGCTATTTGCAAAAAAACTATTGAACGAAAATGTCTGGAATTTACATACAAGATCCTATGAATGATAATAAAAAGGTCTGTTACAGAAAAAAGATAAACCGCTATTAACAAAAAAGGAACCTATGGGGTTCGCCTGGATAAACCTGCTGAATTAAGCCACTGAACAGCATGGCAATTCTCTAACATTTCTCTGCTGTTCAGTGTTGTCTGAATAGATTAACCATTGCTTCTCTATAGGGGATAGTGGCGTAAGTACCAGGGTCGCAGCAGTCACACTTGCGAGGACCTGGCCCTTGCATTCCACCACTGGAGAGAGGGCACAGGCAGTGGTGACTCTTTAAGGTTAGGGTCAGACAAATGCATTTTTCGCGTCGTCCGTGAAAAAGCGCGTTCGAACAAATGGACGTATTTTTTCACGGAATACGCGATAGCAGTCATACGACGCACATTTTCGTCCGGATTTTGTACGGATCATCAATAAAACACTTTCTGCGTCTGGACGTTATGTAGGCCGGACATTAGCAGCGTCTGACGTCTCCTAATCACGCACACACTCCGCTAGCGGACGCAGCGCACTCTTTACGTCAGTACTAGCGGTTTCACGTTCTCGAAAAAATGCGTTCGTTTGCCGCTTGCGTTGCCCGGCCGAACTTTTGTGCGGCCGTACTTTGTATATTGCCCGTCATTTGCTGCTACTACGACCGTAATAAAGTGCGGCTGTACGCGCGTTCGCACTGCGTTCGTCTGACCCCAGCCTTACCCTTTAAGGACAAAGGGTCTTTAAAGTCAATGCATTTATGACTGAACAATTCTGTCATAGGTCCTTAAGGGGTTAAGTAGGCAGCAGAGGCCTTGTTATTTTTCGCCTGGCTATCCATCATGAGTCTGACACTTCCTGGTGTCTCATTGCAGTGTATGGTCCCTCACACTCACATGTGATAACTCAAGTGTGATGTGCCTCCTCCAGGACATACTTGAAAAGGAGAGAAATCTCAATGTATCCTTACTGGTAAAATACTTTCAGGGTTATTCAAGGAGAATCAAAAAGTCACCGCACGCTCGGTGACTTTTCGTTCTCTTCAATTCGGTACGATTTGGTGATCTTATTTCGGCAAACCTGCGGTGTATTCAGCAAGCACCACAGGGCCGTTGTAGTGCAGGGAAAAGCCGCCGCAAACCTGCCGAACACTCACCGCAAAACCCAGGCGAATGTACACCAAAACCGGCAAAAACATCTGGATTAACCCCGCCGAACACGCCGGAGAAACCCGAGCAGGAGCCGTTCACAGCGCAGAGCAGCCGCTGGAAAAAGCCGACACCGCAGACAAATGAAGTGAAAAAAAACCCCAGTACACTTGAATGTTTGAAAAGTGAAACGCTGTTTACAAAGAAACTACAGAACGAAAATGTCTGAAATTTACATATAAGATCCAATGAATGATAATAAAAAGGGCTGTTACAGAAAAACGATTTTAAAAAAAACGGAAAAAAGTTTGCAAAAAATCCCAAAAAATGCCTAAAAGATCCTAAAAATTCTACACATAAAGAGACTTTTTACTGCAGAATATTATAATCAACGGTTTATTAGATATTGAGTTAAAACAGGAATATTTTTAACATTGAAGCCTATGGGATTCGCCTGAATAAACCTGTCGAATGAAACCACCGAATGGCAGGGCATTTCGGGAACCTTTCACTGCTGTTTTTTGTTCTCTGAATAGACGAAGCATTGCTTCTCTATGGGGATTTCACTGCCCTCGAACAGGCACCGTATGTGCAGGCAATTCGCCAACATTTGGCGAACTGCCTGCTCTCTGAATAGCCGAATGGCCAGGAAAGGTAATCGAACGCTGAATTTCAGCGTTCGGTTACCTTTCGCCAGCAATTCGGAGCTCTTTGAATAACCCTGTTTATAAATAATGTAACAATAAACACAAACAAAGGCAAGGCTTACACAGAACCCAAATAGAGTGATGTGTTCTCATTCTCTTACAAATAATACAAACATTCCTCTGAAATGCATGCTGGCAAATCGCTACCACCCAGTGGTGTATCTACAGAGGCTGGGTGGTCAAGGAGCATTCTCTTATTAACCTATCCAGTTAAATGGAGAAAGAGTTTTGCATTCTTACTTAAAAACATTTTGTAAAAACTCCATAAAAAAAAAACTTCATTAAAAAAAAAGGTTATAAAAGACGGGGGAGTGGGCTATCAAACTAGATCTTAATTAATACTCCTTATAACATATATCATAAGAGAAATCTATACGAGGACCCATAACCCGTTCTTAAAAAATACTTCCAAATTGTGTGGCCATTTTACGAGTGCAAAAAATAATATTACCATAGCATTGATTCAATTCCATAGCTAATGTATATTTATTTATTTATTTATTTATTTGCAAAGGATTTTACCAGGAAGGATACATTGAGATTTCTCTCGTTTTCAAGTATGGGTTCAAGAATATAAAAGGGATACTAGGCGATAGGTTATAGTATCATGTTTTGAAATCAGCAATTTTTGGATAGTGCAGGAAACATGTATACAGGTACTTTTGCAAAATGTGTTTAGTAAAAATGCAAAACTCTAGCGGGGGGGCCTTCATGGATTCTTGTACCTGAGGTTTCTAGTTACGCCTCTGACTGCAGTCGAACAGGCACCATACTTGCTGGCAATTCGCCAAAATTTGAATAGCCAAATGGCCCCGACATGGCACCGTACGGGGAAATTCACTGTTCGGTGCCATTTCGGGGCCAGATCGTCTCTCACTGAATAACCCGGTATGTACGAGCTGCAAGATCGGAACCGACAAAAATAGGATCACATCCTACAGGGAGCGTGTCCCAAACACTGCAATGGCCAACAAAAACAGAATCACACATTCTACCGATGCGCTAAGGGATTTTTAACCCTTTAGCGTTCGGGAGGTGATCTATGCAGCACGCTCTCACCTCAATTAACCTAGTGCTTTTGCTCATTTATGTGAGCGCTAGCATTAAGGAGGTGATAGGGCCCTAAGTTTTTGATGAAAATGCAAAATAACGCATTGCACCATCACCTTCACACTTGCTGCTGCTGTGGGAAATGAAAAGGCGAGGTAGCGCAGCAATATTATCTACTTTATTATTGAAAAGTGAACAATACTGCCAGTGGCGTGACGTCACAAGGGGGGCGGGGGGTGCGGCCCGCACCGGGTGACACCACCCCCTAGGGTGACACCCTAAAAAAAACTTTTTTTTTTTTTTACACAAAAATATTTTACCAGGAAGGATACAATGAGATTTCTCTCATTTTCAAGTATGTCCTGGGTAGGCAAGGCCTAGGCTGGCACTTTCAAGGGGGCAGCAAAAAAAACACCACTAAAGGGGATATTCACAGAGCACCGAAATGACGCAGACATTTCAGTGTTCTGTTGTTCCCCGCACCTTCGGGAATCAAATTTCCCTCTTGAATTCACCACAGGGTCCCTGAAGTGCAGGTAATCAGCCACCGAAAGTCGCCGCAAACCCATCGCCCGCTGTTTTAAAAAAAACTACTGAACGAAAATGTCTGGAATTAACATATAAGGTCCTATGAATGATAATAAAAAGGTCTGTTACAGAAAAAAGAAAAAATTTTATTAGAAAAAAAATTGGATTTTTTTTGAAAAATGCCTAAAAGATACCAAAAAATAAATAAATAGACTTTTTACTACAGATTAACCCCTTAGTGACCGGGCGGTTTTACACAAATCCGTCTTTTAGTGACCGCTGCTGTTTTTACGTTTCTGCGCTGTTAGTGTTTAGGTCAAATTTTCCTCTTACTCGTTTATTCAACCCACACATATTATACACCCTTTTTCCCGCCATTAAATGGACTTTCTAGAAATACCATTATTTCCATCATATCGAATAATTTACTATAAAAAAAATATGAAATATGAGGAAAAAAATGGTAAAAACACACTTTTTTGAAATTTAATCCCCAAAATCTACAACCACCCAAAACGACCCCGTCTAAATAGGTTCAAAATTTTGTCCCGAGACTAGAAATACCCAATTTTTAGATGCGTTTGCTTTTTAACCCCTTCACTGCTGAGACAGTTCACCTATGTGCGCTGCGCTCATTCTGACCATTTTGTGCTAATTATTTTTAGATGACAGCCTAGGTCCTATTTAATGAAACCCCCCCCAGGCAAAAAAAACTTTTATAAAAAAATCATTTTTTATTTAATTTAATTTTTTTATTATTTTTTTTTTATTTAATTTTTAAAAAAAAAAAAAAATTAAAACCAACCCTGGTCATGTTTGGTATCATTTGAAAGGCCATAATCAGGCCTTTCAAATGATGGCAAATATGACCATCTAGCTGCCATGGATCGGGAGATAAAGGGATCCTTAGGATCCCCTTATCTCTACATGGCAGCTAGAGGGTTAACTGGCCCACTGACATCCTCACACATATGGTGAGGTTGTCAGTGGGTGGGGGGGACCTGGAGGCTTGGCTGACATCCAAGATGTCAGCCCCCCTCCAGGTTTGAACAGGGCCGTTGCAAGCATTTTTGTCTTCTCAGGCGAAGGTGCGTTTTGGTGCCCCCCCCCATCCCTACCATGCCATGTCAATCAGCATTGAGATGCATAATAATCTCTAAAACATACCAAGAAAATAAGTTGTCATTTGCGCTCACCCCCAGGCATGTACTGGCCATAGGGACTACAGGGAGATTCCCGGTGGGCCGATGGCTCTGTGGGCCAGTGTGAATGCTGGTTCACCGCGTGGCTCGCGCTGCCCTTAATGGGTGAGGTGAGAACTTCCTCACTGCAAAACAGACGCAGTCTCATATTGCGGCCACCGTGCCGGTGAGACCCTCTGCGCATCTGCCTCACCTTAAGGCATGGTGCACACTTGACCTCAGTGCCACTGCGGTGCTTTACCCAATCGCTCTGCAGCAACTCCAGTATCTGTAGAGCGATTGGTTGAGCGATCCAGTTGGATTATATACTATATTTGTGCGTATTTGCATAATTAAATTGGGCCGGTCTGGATGACATCCAGGGCTGATTTTCTGTCCCAGTCCAGCCCTGCTCACCCCTGTAGCTCCATGTTAAACAAAACACAGAGGTTTTGGTTTATTTGAATGGTCATTAAAGTGTAAGCTCTTCTGCCGCATCACGACACCTCTGGGTCAGGCTAGTCCTTCCTAATGAAACCAAAAGCTGCTTTCTAAGCAACCACATGTCCTCATGCGGCTTCTCAGCCATGAGAGAAACTGGTGGGTTTTATTTATACCCTCACCAGGAGCAATTCAGGTTTATAAGATACGTCTACCTTATTGATGTACTTATACACACTGCAAATTACAGAGCTCACTTCAATAAACCTTCCAGTAATGTGCAGTGTGTAAAAGCGTATCACAGAGCTCCACAGCAATAAAACTCATAGTAATGTGCAGAGTGTATGAGCGTATCACAGAGCTCCACAGCAATAAAACTCATAGTAATGTGCAGTGTGTATGAGCGTATCACAGAATCCACAGCAATAAAACTCACAGTAATGTGCAGTGTGTATGAGCGTATCACAGAATCCACAGCAATAAAACTCACAGTAATGTGCAGTGTGAATGAGTGTATAACAGAGCTCCACAGCAATAAAAAACGGTAATGTACCAATATCAGTTTATTCAAACCCCCTGCATATCATTTTACACCCCCAGACCCCGGTACATGATTTTACGCCCCCCAGCATAGCAATTTACACCCCCAGTAAATCAATTTACAGGCCCCAGACCCAGTATATCAATTCACAGCCCCCAGACCAAGTATATCTATTTACGGCCCCCAGACCCAGTATATCAATTTACAGCCCCCCAGTTTATCTATTTACAGCCCCCCAGTAAATCTATTTACAGCCCCCAGACCCAGTATATCAATTTAAAGCCCCCAGACCCAGTACAGCAATTTACAGCCCCCAGTCCCAGTATATCTATTTACAGCCCCCAGACCCAGTATTTCAATTTACAGCCCCCAGACCCAGTATATCTATTTAAAGCCCCCAGACCCAGTATATCAATTTAAAGCCCCCAGACTCAGTACAGCAATTTACAACCCCAGACCCAGTATATTTACAGCCCCCAGACCCAGTATATCAATTTAAAGCCCCCAGATCCAGTACAGCAATTTACAGCCCCCAGACCCAGCATATCAATTTACAGCCCCCAGACCCAGTATATCAATTTACAGCCCCCCAGGTATATCTATTTACAGCCCCCAGACCCAGTATATCAATTTAAAGCCCCCAGACCCAGTACAGCAATTTACAGCCCCCAGACCCAGTATATCAATTTACAGCCCCCAGACCCAGTATATCAATTTACAGCCCCCCAGGTATATCTATTTACAGCCCCAGACCCAGTATATCAATTTACAGCCCCCAGACCCAGTATATCAATTTACAGCCCCCCCCCAGTAAATCTATTTACAGCCCCCAGACCCAGTATATCAATTTACAGCCCCCAGACCCAGTATATCAATTTACAGCCCCTGGACCCAGTGCAGCAATTTAAAGCCCCCCCAGTATATTAATCTACACCCCCTCCCATTAGTTTATTCACACCTGGTAATAAATCTCCTCTCTGCCTCGGTCCTCCATCGCAGCAGAGTGAAAGCACGCGGGCTGGTGGCTCCTCCTGCAGTTGTTTGCCTGGGCTATGTGGATCACGTTTGGGGGCGGCGCCAAATTACACAGTGTGCCTGCTCCTGTTAAGAACGTGGGATGGGACTGAGACAGGCACACACACTGCAGCGCCGCCGCGGTATGACAGTGCATCACTGGGCCCATCAGGCCATCATCGCTGGGCTGTCAGATGATCAATCCCTCTCCAGTATGTTTAGAAAATCAGATTTTTCCGCCCCTCAAACTGGCAGCAGTCCAGGACAGTAAGGCGGCCGCCTGTGCCGCCTTACATTAGCGCCGGCCCTGGGTTTGAATCGCGTTTTGGCGCCAATTGGTGCCGTAACGTGATCCAGCGGCGAAACGGTTAATGCCATACACCGCTGGAAAGGGGAGGCTCTCCCCTCTCCAGTCGTGCAAACGGCATCTCCCTAGCTTCAATGGTTGGGGAGATAGAGGGCTCCGAATCAATTACGTGATTATTATCAGTATCACAACTATTTAACCCCAGATCAATCAGGCTTTCGTCCAAACCATTCAACTACAACTGCCCTTTTAAAAGTTTGCAATGATATCTAAGCTGGCATGGAACAAGGAAATCTAACTGGAGCCATCTTCCTTGACTTTGCCAAGGCTTTTGACACAGTAGACCATGGCATCCTATTACAAAAACTTAAGAACTCTGGTATTGGTGATAGTACGTTAACCTGGTTCCAATCATATGTGTCTGATAGGTCTCAATTTGTGTCCATTTCCGACAGCACTTCCCTTCCCCTCCCAGTCACGTGCGGTGTACCCCAAGGCTCGATACTTGGCCTCCTGCTATTCACAATATTCATAAACGATCTGCCCAATGTCTGCAAAGCCTCAACTGTACACATGTACGCAGACGACACTGTAATCTATACCAGCAAACCAAATCTCCCACAGCTGGAGGCAGTGCTGCAAGAACAATTCACAGGGGTAGAAAAGTGGATCGCAAATAACAAACTTTTTCTAAATACTGACAAAACTGTTACGATGCTCTTTGGAACCGCACCTAAACTACACAAATTGCAAACACCCCATCTATGTGTTGGGACAAAATCAAATGGCCCGCTGACCACAGTCACTTCTCTCAAATACCTAGGTATGTGGTTAGACCCAAATCTATCTTTTGGCCCCCACATCGAAAAACTCTGATCTAAACTCTACCCCAAACTAGGTGCCCTGTACAGAAACAAATCCTGCCTGAGCCCCGCGGTAAGAAAGCAGATTGTACAACAAATGCTTATGGCAGCCATGGAATACGGAGATGTAGTGTATGCAGCCACCCCGCAAGCACACCTCCAGAAACTTACTACATTGTATAACTCATTCTGTCGCTTTGTGCTACAATGTAACTACATGACACACCATTGTGACATGTTAAAAGAACTAAACTGGCCATCACTGGACTCTAGACGCACCCTTCACCTTTCCAACCTGCAGGGTTATCCAAAGAGATTCGAAAAGTCACCGCACGTTCGGTGACTTTTCGTTCTCTTCAATTCGGTTCCTTTTGCCGATTGCATTTCGGTGACCCTGCGGTGTATTCAGCAAAGAGCACAGGGTCCCCGAATTGCAGGGAAAAGCTGCCGAAAACCTGACGAAAACTAACCGAATGCACGCTGAAAACAAGCAAAAACATCTGGATTAACCTTCGAAAAAGCCGAACAGGAGCCGAACAGGAGCCGAACATGAGCCGAATCACACAGAGCCGAAGCAGCTGTGACGTAGAGGAGGCAGTGAATAAATTAGAAAAACCATTTGTATGAATCTGGGAAAATGAAACGCTGTTTGCAAAGAAACTACTGAGCGAAAATGTCTGAAATTTTCACAGGAGGTCCAGGGAATGATAATAAAGAGGGCTGTTACAAAAAAAATAAGTAAATTGGAAAAAAAAAAAAAAAATCGGACTTTTTAAAAAAAATAAAAAAAATCTGAAAAATGCTTAAAGTATCCTAAAAAATCTATAAATAAAGAGACTTTTTGCTGCAGAATTTTATAATGAACGGTTTATTAGATATTGAATTAAAACGGGAATATTTTTAACATTGAAGCCTATGGGATTCTCCTGAATAAATTTGCCGAATTAAACCACCGAATGGCAGGGTATTAGGGGAACCTTTCACTGCTGGTTTGTGTTCTCTGAATAGCCGAAGCAGTGCATTTTCATGGGGATTTCACTGCCCTCGAACAGGCACCGAACAGGCACCGTATGTTCAGGCAATTCGCCAGGATTTGGCGAATTGCCTGCTCTCTGGATAGCCGAATGGCCAGGAAAGGTAACCGAACGCTGATTTTCAGCATTCGGTTACCTTTCTCAAGCAATTCGGATCTCTTTGGATAACCCTTCTGGTGTTTAAGAGCTTTTCTGGGAAGCTACCACCCTACCTGAATATGCTGCTTCCCCCGGCAGTTCCCTCATCCTATAACCTCAGATCCAGGACCAGCACCTTACTTGCAATACCGCAATACAAAAAGAAAATGGCTCGATCCTCATTTTCCTACAGAGCACCGCAAATATGGAATAACCTCCCAGACACCGTCAAATCTTCCCCCAGTCTAAAGTCCCTTAAGACTTCCCTATTAACATACCTCAATACGAAATGCACCTGTAAACACGTAACATAATGACTTTATTTCTTCCATATTTATTTTTCTGTTAATCTGTATATTTGGTCTTGTGTTAATATCTTGCATTTTACTATTTTGTATTTCTGTAACCACTCAATGTTCTCGAACCCAGGACATACTTGAAAACGAGAGAAATCTCAATGTATCCTTCCTGGTAAAATCCTTTATAAATAAAAAATAAATAAATAAACCTGCCAAATGAAAACAAAGGACATCAGGACATTTCTTTGCTGTTCGGTGTCTCTGAACAGATTAACCATTACTTCTCTATGGGGACTTTCACTGCCTTCGAACAGGCACCGTACTTGCTGGCAGTTTGTCAAAATTTGTGTGTGAGCATATGAGAGAGCTCTAGCAATAAACCTCACAGTAATGTGCACCGTGTATTATGAGCATTCAATGTTACATGGGAGTACTGATTTACGAGTAAGTAGATAAAAAAAATCCCCATAAAACTTGGGGGTGGGTGACACAATAAATTAGCACACCGGGTGACACCAACCCTAGTGACGGCACTGAATACTGCCACTTTTGGAAAAAAATGGATTTTTATTCATCTTTTAATTATTTTTACAGAATACCTGAT
Source organism: Leptobrachium leishanense (assembly GCA_009667805.1). Classification (NCBI taxonomy): domain Eukaryota; kingdom Metazoa; phylum Chordata; class Amphibia; order Anura; family Megophryidae; genus Leptobrachium; species Leptobrachium leishanense. Next base: position 45,819,673 of record CM019075.1, on the reverse strand, counting down.
CATGTTTGATATCATTGGAAAGGCCAGAGTCAGGCCTCTCCAGTGACACAAAAAATATCTCCTTTGTTGCAGGGTTGAAGAAATTCGTGGGACCAAATGTCCCCAGTGTGACGGAACCGTTCTCTTCCGTCTGTCCTGGCTCTGCAGACACCCCTTCGTTGCGGTCAGCCCGGCTACTGGGAGCGCTGTCCTCAGCGCCTCGAGCAGCTTCACCCGCCTGCTTCTGATTCTCTGGCCTGGAGCCGTTAGGAATTTCCAGAGGGCCGCTCTGTGCCTTCTGGGGGTGATAGTGGGTACCCTGAATGAGACACCAGACGAGCTGTATGTTCCCACAGGATTCTCTGACATTTAATGAACAAAAACGCCACCATTTATGCTGAAATCCAACAGTCATAATTTGCATAAATGACTCACCTCGTCCTACCAATATGATAATTACATTATGTCAGATAGGTATTTACAATAAACATTCTTTACATTCTTTAGCATTTAGCTCACACAACATTTGCATAACCTATTGTTCTAACACATCAGATTAAAGACAAACACTATCACAGATTTCTTGAATTAAACATGCAGCCAGATAAGGGGAAAAGCCCTGTTGCATAAATTACACAGCAGTAAAGCTTGTTTACTGGCTATACAAAAACACATTTACCTACATGAATATAAGTATATTTAAAACTAAAGTTACGCCATTTTACACTAAACTAATTTAAACTAAAACCAAACGATGTAAAATATATTTAAAATCACACGATACAATTGAACATAAAGTCTCTTGGGGTTTGAAGCATGGAGCGTTACATCAGCTCCATGACACCCAGCATCTCTTGTATTGGGCAGGGGACTCCATTTTTATGACAACATCACGCATGCGCGATGACACCCATAGCCGGGGGGGCAGTCCCACAGCGAGGGTTGACAAGGAAGATGCCAGCCCACTGTGGTTCAAGCCCCAGATCGGCATCAAAATGGGGAAACACAACAGTCAGCTCCTGCATGCCCCCCCCCCGTACGCCACTGTGTTCTTGAACCAGGACATACTTGAAAACAAGAGAAGTCTCAATGTATCCTTCCTGGTAAAATTTTTTTTATAAATAAATAAATTGAGTATTAATGTGGATAAGTGCAAGATAATGCGTAAAAACCCAAGGAATGAATATAGAATATTTGATACAGTCCTAACCTCAACATCTGAGGGTTGGAATTTAGGGGTTATTATTGCAGAGGATCTAAGGGTAAGTAGACCATGTATTAGAGCAGCTGGAAATGCTGGCAGAATGCTTGGTTGTGTAGGGAGAGGTATTAGCAGTAGAAAGAGGGAAGAACTCATGCTGTTGTACAGAGCACTGGTGAGACCTCACTTGTATGATGTGGTCTGAGTGGGCATGATATGGTCTGAGGTCTGAGTGGGCATGATATGGTCTAAGGTGTGAGTGGGCATGATATGCTCTGTGTGGCCATGATGAGGTCTGAGTGGGCATGAAATGGTCTGAGGTCTGAGTGGGCATGATATGGTCTGAGGTCTGTGTGGGCAGGATATGGTCTAAGGTGTGAGTGGGCATGATATGCTCTGTATGGGCATAAAGAGGTCTGAGTGGGCATGATACGGTCTGAGGTCTGTGTGGGCATAATATGGTCTGAGTGGACATGTTATGGTCTGAGTGGGCATGACAAGGTCTGAGTGGACATGATATGGTCTGAGGTCTGTGTGGGCATGATATGGTCTGTGTGGGCATGATCTGGTCTGAGGTCTTTATATATGTATCTGAGTGGGTATACATTTATGAGTTTGAGTATCAGTGTGTAACAGTGTGTAAGTATGAGTTAGTGTGAGTATAAGTGAGTTTGATTAAGTGGATGTTAGTGAGTACGTGAGTATGATGAGTGTGATTGAGTATGAGTGTGAGTATGCGTGTATGAGTGAGTGAGTGAAAGTGTGAGTGAGCAAGCTTGAGCAAGGATTAGTGAGCGTATGTGAGTATGAGTGTGAGTCCGAGCATGTTAGTATGAGATTGAGTGTGAGCAAGTGTGTGTATGAGTAAGCTTGAATGAGCATGAGTGTGAATCTGAGCCTTTCAGTCTTGCTCTTGTTATTTCTCCAGTCTCATATGTTTTGAACACTTCAGAGCATTCGCAAGGTTTCACATGAACAACTTCTGCTACGTCATTTAATTAAAGATTCTTTTAAAAAAAAAACTACTCCCAATTCATCAGTTAAAATAAAGATTTTACTTGGTCAGTCAAAAAAAGTTTAGCTCTCACGGTCACAGAACATCAGCTCAAAATGACAGTTGAAATGTGAACTTGGCTGTTAGAGATTTCCTCACGTCAATGAAGTCTATGGGGAATTTTAGAATTTATGGAAGCCCCCTGCCGAAAATCTGTTAAGTCAGATCGCTTAGACATAGGGCTCTATTACATTCTTTGTGCAAACGTTAACGCGTGCTCAAAAATGCATTACGCAAGGGGAAAAACCCTTTGCGCAGAACGTCATATTACAATGTCCGTGCAAAAAATGCACGTTAACGTCTAACGCTGGTGAACCTGCGCGAACCCTTTGCGAGCGTAATGTATTTGTGCGTCCTATACTTAACATTGTGAGCGCAAATGCGTTTGTGCGCAAGGCATTACAATCTTAGCGCAAATTTTTAACGGACAACGTTTGCGCGCATAATTTTAACGTCTTTGAAAAGCTGGTGTTAACGGCAAATCTGAACGTCCTGGCCGAACCCAAATACACCAGCCCGAAAAAAAATACAGCAAAGTATAGTTACACATTCTACATATACCCAAACAATAAAATTGAGAGGTTGTGCGTGTTTTTATTATTGCTGCAGCATATACACTCAGATTGATTTTGACAGGCGCAAAAACTTAACGGGAGACAATTGTGGTTCTTAATTCTGATTGGCTGAATCGCGTTAAAAAACAGTTGGGGATGGGTATATAGTATTGTGATAATGGACCAGTACAGGGTACCATAACATAGTCCTTTAGATGGGGTTGGTGAACGGATTTTAGTCATCCTAAGCAAAATACATTTTGCAGCCACTCTACCCCATGCCACAGTGATGTCACACCAAACATACAGTATATTATGTTCACCATTTCCACCATCAATGTATTTCTGCTAATCTGTTCCGACCTACTCACCTATTTCAATAACACGCTAATTTCTTTCTAACTTCACCTTGCCTCACCCTCTAATATCTACTTGATTTTCCCTTACCTCCTGCATTTACGTCTCTTATGTTTATATGTGACTATAGATGTATATGTCTCTGTATCTGTTTATATATGATCTGTAGTTCACAAACACAAATATAGACTCTCAAATACACACAGGCAGTCTTTAACCTCTTCACGAAGGGTGGGGGTCGCAGAGGGGGAAAAAAAAAGACGAGAGAGAAAAAAAAGCCTCGTCCTTTTGTTAAAGAAATCGGAACTCAACATTTCACCTAAAAATATCCAGAAAAATTCCTAAAAAAATTCTGAAAGTTCAAAATATAAATAGGCTTTTTGCTGAGGATTAAAAAAATAAACGGTTGAATAAAAAATAAAATTTTATTTATTTTTTACATTGAATCCTATGGACTTCGCAATGGTGGTTTTACTATACAATGCACCTTTTCACGTTTCTCCTGCACACAGCGGTTTTACTATATAATGCATGTTTTTCAGGTTTCCCTGCCAGGGCACGGCGGTTTAACTATACAATGCATCTTTTTCATGTAATCTTGTACCAGATCGTCCGATAACTCCCATTTAAATGGGTAAGATCGCTAGTCTGTTGTAGTCACAAAAAATCATCTGAAATCGTCTGACGGTGGTCGGATGCAGGGGAAGAGGACTGATTCACCTGCATGTTGTAAAAATCAGTCAGACAACTTCAGACGATATAGGATGATCGCACCATCGCACAAATATGGTGCCAGTGGCTGGCCAGCCTTAAGCAAAACCACTGACAACAACACACACACACAATTCTGATACTGAGCCATAAGACCCTGACTGACACATGTCCCTCCTTTACATCCTTTACACCTCACAATGAGTTCTAGACCACTCTAGACAACTACCTATTTGGCCTAATGGATGCACCAGCCCTCGGAGGTACTCAGGTAACTGCACTTTTGTGCACTCATTGCCCTGCCACCCCTGTTCCCTTCCTCCAATTAGAGTATGAAATGGGTGATCCTACAGCCATAACAACTATTGTTAGCATTGAGGATGCAGAAGCCACATCCCATGCTACACAAATGTGGCTGGTCCTACACCTTGGGTTGAAGTGGAAGTCTCAGAGGAGACTACTGCCGCTCACTGCGGACCTTAACCATTGGTATGGAAAAAAGAAATCTGTATCAATGGCGCCACCTAGAGGAAATAGATGTAAAATGTTCCACAAAACACTATTTGCGTATGAACAAAATATTTTTTTTTTTAAAATGGGAAACAATTCTTGGTTTGAATCAGCAGCTGTCTCTTTCAATAGGTGGTATATCCAAACCCACCGAAAGATAATAAATCAGACAAAAATAAAAAGATGATCGAGTCAGCGCTTCCTTCAATCAGTGTTTTCTTCTTTTCTGTATACCTTTAAAATAAGCAGAAACGCTGCCATAGCGTAGTAAACTTATTATGTAGCTGGAAATAGTAAAGAAAAGGAACACTCACATTTCATTGTGTCTCAATCAGACACTAGATGCTCCAGGCTACCGGCAAAATTTGGATGGGAATGCCAGATTTCCCCCAGGATTCGTAGTCTTGCCGTTCCAATAATTTCTGGACGCCAAATATTGGTTTTAAAGGCCAAAATTTATAAAATAAATAAAACAGGAACATGAATATATCACCTAAACGCGTTTCGTGAGAAACCTCGCTTCCTCAGTAGGCTACTGAGGAAGCGAGGTTTCTCGCGAAACGCGTTTAGGTGATATATTCATGTTCCTGTTTTATTTATTTTATAAATTTTTGCCTTTAAAACCAATATTTGGCGTCCAGAAATTATTGGAACGGCAAGACTATGAATCCTGGGGGAAATCCTTAACCATTGGTATGTGCCAAGCAGCAAGGTGCCCCGTGCACCTGGCAAGAATGTAGAGGTCTCATGAGGTCTGATCCATTGCAGCTGTTCTTATTCAAAAACCTTTGGGTATTTCCAAGAGGACCTACACACCTAAGTGTGACACCAAGTTATTTACATCAAATTAATATTACACTTTGCTGATATCATAACAATTCCTGTCCTTGTAAATCAATGAATTCCTTGTATAGAGAGAGTTCCTCCTGCTATATATATTTTATAGTGAAGGAACAGTATCTATACATTTAATTTGATAGACAATATTATTTACTTTTTCAGTCATAAACACCTGAACTTCGTTTATTCGCTGTATTCATACTTATTAAGGAAAAAACTATCATGAAGACATTTCGTCATACACTCAACCTACTCCTTGTCTGCAAAGTCACTGCCATGCCCAAGCATGGAATGAAGAAATACTTGAAATTTTCAATAAAGCAGCTTATTTCTGCTTTGTTTTTCAAAACATCGGGGCTAAATTACAAGCAGTGTTGAACAAACCACAAAATTAGGATGTGCACCCTTAGAACATTTACTAACTAAAAATTTGTGCTTAAAATATAAAGCTAAAAATACACATTAGGTGTTATTAAGTGAAATTTCAGTGCTTTGTAGTTCGGCGAAGATGTATTCGCCAAAGAACAGAGAAGACCACCAAAGACTGCTGAACAGTGCCGAACTGCAGGAAAAAACTGAACTCCCCTATTCTCCTAAAAGGTGTTTAAACTAATAAAAATGCATTAAAATGTGTCTAAATAATAAAAAAGGTCATTTAAAAAGTAATGAAAAGATCTGTTACAGAATAAAAAGAAACTCCTTTTAAAAAGCTTTTTGCTGAAAAGGAAAAGAATAATCAGTTGAATATATATGATGATATTGATTTACATTAAATCCGATGAGAGGGATGCCGAGGAGGGTAGAAGTGTAAAGGAGGAGCTCCGTACTCAGACTCCCTACTGGACCTTCTTGACCCTTCTTGGGCAGTCTTTGCACCTTCCTTGGCTCCTTTTGCTGTGAAGGGACACTGAGCCTCCCATCTCTGGGCTTCCGCTGCTGAGTATTCCTGAGACTATTCCCCGTCGGACCTCCTAGTCTTGTCTGGTGGCCATCTTGGGGCCTACCTGCTGTCGATGCTCAGCCCGCAATCTGCTGTGGTTTCCCAGACGGTCGCATCTGCGGACTGGCGGGCGGTGTTACCGGGGAAGATGGAGGGCCCTGTCCTCTGGAGGCCACCTGCTGCCTGCTGGTGGGTTCCCTGGGCCTGCCGGCGTGGGCTTTGATGTCTGCTCCTGCACAGCCTTCAACGATGCCTTCTTCCCCTGTGCTGTCCTCGGATCTTGACTCACTGCCACTTACACTGATGAAGTTGATGACAGAGTTCCTGGAGTGGTGGTGTGCTGATCGACAGGAGATCGGTGAGATGCGACAAGGAGCTTTGGTGGGTGCTACATGGCCTGAGGCGGAAATGTTGAGGCTACCCGCTACTAAAGGAGACTAGGGATGGGCTGGCGGTTCGATCCGAACATGGGTTCGATTCGAACATTGGCTGTTCGAAAGTTCTTGAACATCGAACTTTTTGGGACGTTCGCCAAAAGTTCGAAAAATATCCTAAAAAGATCAAAAATAAAGAGACTCTTTACTGCAGAATATTATAAGCATTGGTTTATTAGATATTGAATTAAAACGGGAATATTTTTAACATTGAAGCCTATGGGATAAAACATTCTTGTTGCTAAAACATCAGGCAGACGAGGCCCTCTAATCAGGCACTGTAGAGGGCAGCCCGCGAGGCCTCCCAAGGACCCCTTGAGGAGCATGCGGCCGCAGGATGACAGAGCTGCGACTGTGCCGGCCGTATGCATGTGGCAGAGACTGGTGGCGCAGGGAGGGAGCCATGGCAGACCCCCCCCCACAACCAGGATCCAGGGAGCCCCCACTGACCACCAGGCTAAGGTAAGGCGACACATTTTTAAAGAAAATAAAATCCGAGGACATCTTTAAATGTCCCCTGGAACATAAAATATATATTTTTTCTTTCTAATACTCACCTGATTCCTAAAAGCATATCTTCTCGTTAAAGCTAGCATCAGACTGTAGAGGTGCTGCCCGGCAGTGTGAGGATTCATATGCTGCATTATTATACTGTAGAGGTGCTGCGCAGCAATCTTATGCTGCATTAATTCTTCTTCTTACAAATTTGGTTACTTAACCCGTTTGCGTTTGGATTGTAATATTGTGACATCCAGGGCCCCGGGTGGCGATCGGGGGGGCCCCGGGCGCATGGTGCCACCAGCTGGCCGAATGCCAGGAGCTCCGGCGGCACCCGGCGCAGCTGTGAGTGATCGAGGCAGGGCGCGGCGTGATGACGCAGAGCCGCCGGGACCTTTAAATCAGGAGTACGCGCTGTACACCTTGCCTTGCCGTGGAGTTTCATTCCCGCATCGCTAGCTTACTGAATCAGTTTGTATACTTTGTTACTGACCCTGCTTGTTCTGAGGACCCGATGTGTTGCCGGCTTTGCCTGCCATTTGACTATTCTCTCTGTGTACTCCCTGCCTGTTCTGTTTGCCTCCTGTTGCTACTGGTGTGCACCAATTCTCACCATATACAGTAGCGCAGTACTAGTGCCTAAACGTTGTTGACCTGGTTTCTTTTGTTATAACAACTACTCTCCCTCTGCGCCCCTGTCTGGTATATTCGCTGCTTGGTACTGCTGGTGCGTTTCCATCCTGCCATACGCTATAGCGCAGTAATATTTGGGTGCACTGCCACTGATGCGTGTACCAGATTCCAATCATTTTAATATTTGAATGCAGAGTCCACCCCTGCACTCTTCCACAATACCTCAGAGGGGTCACGGTGTGGAGGCACTAGCTGGCACCAAAGGCCCAAAATTTGGGTGCACTGACTAATGTACCAGATTCCAATCATTTTAATATTTGAATGCAGAGTCCACCCCTGCACTCTTCCACAATACCTCAGAGGGGTTACGGTGTGAAGGCACTAGCTGGCACCAAAGGTCCAATTTTAATGCACCTGTTATTGCTTTCATCCAAAGCTTGCATAGGTTTCACCATAATTTAGCCAAAAAATCACTAAACTTGTTCTGCGTGTACTAAAACGTCTCCTCTTTTCATACAGGCTGCCGCCCCAAGCAGTTGTTTATGAATAGATTGAAGGAAAACCATTTACCGTCATTTGAAATGTCATTTTCATTTTAAATGTTTCTATACATCCGACAAATCTGCCACTTCACGGGCAGGTTATGGGGACCTCCTAGGCACGATATTTGAAGGAATTTTTCGTTTTTATTCTTAACCTTTATTTCATGGAAAAATCACTGTTCCTTTAAAAACTTCTTTTTTTAAACTTTTTTTCCTTGTTTCCTGTCCCCCAGGGCAATACTAGGACCCCCATACACCTTTTATGGCAAATATCTTGCATAAGTGCCCTCTTGCAGGGCACTCTAAAAATCGAACGTTTGAGTCCCATTGACTTGCATTGAGTTCGGATCCGGTTCGCGTCCGAACTCGAACTTTTGAAATTGTTCGAGTTCGAAAGCGAACCGAACACAGGGGTGTTCGGCTCATCCCTGAAGGAGACCTGTGACTCCTCTTGGAGGAGCTGCAGTAGATGTGGAGGGCTGAGCTCCCTGTATGTCTTTCCCAGACGGTTGCACCTATTGCTACGGACCCCGGAGGGTGGTTTTCTGGTGGCCTGCCTGAAACGAGACAGCCTGGCCGTGTAGCTGAGTTTGAACTGGCAGGCCCTGTGATGCTCGAAACGGCTACGTAGGAGTGGATGCCGGCGGTGCTGTCCATGGCGCGGCCAGGGGCGGCAGCACTTGCCCAGAGGGTGACGGAGGACCAGGTACTGTGGACAGTGCCTGGCCGAGCTGATGACGCTGAGACAACCCGACTGGATGGTTCTTCTCCGACCTGTGTGCCCAGTGGTGTATTTAGGTTTTGTGCTGCCCTAGGCCTGACTAAACTCGTGCACCCCCTAATTTAAATTTGACACACCCCTTCCTGTCAAGGGCACGCCTCTTCCTGGTTAATCCCCACCCTTCCTCTTTAAGCTCCACCTTTTCCTTTTAGAGCTCCGCCTTTTCCTCTCTTTATATTAAAAGTGGATACCAAGTGCCTACTTGTATATTTTGTATACCATTTCAAATGTATCTATTGAGATAAAGAAAATTATGAAATGTTTAAATTCAAGCATTTTTACAAAGAACAGCCACGCATGTCAAGTAAGCGGGATCACAGGCGCTCTAATTGGTTGAACAATAAAATCCACAGAAACGTGCACTCAGTGGCGGAAGTACCAGGGTCGCAGCGGTCGCAGTTGCGACCGGGCCCTGGCATTCCGCCACTGGAGGGGGGCCCAGCGCCGCCGCCAGATTCCGGCAATCAGCGCCGGAATCTGGGAGCCGCGCGCTGGCCGTCCCTCTCCCTACACGAGCGGCCGCTGACATGCAGCTTGGCCGCTCACGTGGGAGAGAAACCACCTGACCAGCGCACGAGACCTCGCGCTGATCAGGTGGTTTCCGGCGAGCGGCCAAGCTGCATGTTTCCAGCGGCCGCTCGCCAAGGAGGAGAAGACGCCGGCGGAGCCTGCCGTGGGCCTGGGGCCAGCAGAGCAGGTAAGAGCTGGGCTGGGGGTAGTATATCCATGAGCTGGGGGCAGAGCTGGGCAGTATATCCATGAGAGCTGGGGGGCAGAGCTGGGGCAGTATATCCATGATGAGGAGCTGGGGGGCAGAGCTGGGGCAGTATATCCATGAGCTGGGGGCAGAGCTGGGCAGTATATCCATGAGGAGCTGGGGGGCAGAGCTGGGGCAGTATATCCATGACTGGGGCAGAGCTGGGGCAGTATAATCCATGAGCTGGGGGGCAGTATATCCATGAGGAGCTGGGGGCAGAGCTGGGGCAGTATATCCATGAGCTGGGGGGCAGAGCTGGGGCAGTATATCCATGAGGAGCTGGGGGGCAGAGCTGGGGCAGTATATCCATGAGCTGGGGCAGAGCTGGGCAGTATATCCATGAGCTGGGGCAGAGCTGGGGCAGTATATCCATGAGGAGCTGGGGGGCAGAGCTGGGGCAGTATATCCATGAGGAGCTGGGGGCAGAGCTGGGGCAGTATATCCATGAGCTGGGGGCAGAGCTGGGGCAGTGTATCCATGAGCTGGGGGCAGAGCTGGGACAGTATATCGATGAGCTGGGGCAGAGCTGGGGCAGTATATCCATGAGCTGGGGGGCAAAGCTGGGGCAGTATATCCATGAGCTGGGGCAGAGCTGGGGCAGTATATCCATGAGCTGGGGGGCAGAGCTGGGGCAGTATATCATGAGCTGGGGCAGAGCTGGGGCAGTATATCCATGAGCTGGGGGGCAGAGCTGGGGCAGTATATCCATGAGCTGGGGCAGAGCTGGGGCAGTATATCCATGTGCTGGGGCAGTATCCATGTTTTGGGGCAGTATATCCATGTGTTGGGGCAGTATTTCCATGAGCTGGGGGCAAAAATGTGTGGCCTGGGGGCAATATATCCATGTGTGGCCTGGGGGAAATATATCCATGTGTGGTCTGGGGGCAATATATGTCCATGTGAGCTGGGGGCAATATATGTCCATGTGAGCTGGGGGCAATATATATGTCCATGTGAGCTGGGGCAATATATATATCCATGTGAGCTGGGGCAATATATATATCCATGTGAGCTGGGGGCAATACTATCTTTTTTATATTGCAGGAAAAAAAAAAAGGTAAAAATATGGATCTTTTTTTGGGGGGGTTGGGGGGGCCCTTCATGGATTCTTGCACCGGGGCCCTCAGGTTTCTAGTTACGCCACTGCGTGCACTGCATATGAGCGTATCACAGAGCTGCACAGCAATAAAACCCACAGAAATGGGCACTGTGTATGAGCATATCAGAGCTGCACAGCAATAAAACCCACAGAAATGTGCAGTGTGTATGAGCGTATCCCAGAGCTCCAGCGCAATAAAACTCACAGTAATATGCAGTGTGTATCACAGAATCCACAGCAATAAAACTCCCAGCAATGCAATGTTTGGTGTGTGTCAGCGTATCAGAATCCACAGCAATAAAACTCCCAGCAATGCAATGTGCGGTGTGTATGAGTGCATCAGAATTCACAGCAATAAAACTCACAGCATTGCAATGTGTGGTGTGTGTCAGCGTATCAGAATCCACAGCAATAAAACTCCCAGCAATGCAATGTGCGGTGTGTATGAGTGCATCAGAATCCACTGCAGTAAAACTCCCAGCAAACCGAGTGTATATGAGCACACAGCAATTATGCTGTGGAGCCATCTTGTCAGCAGTGGGGTGTCACTGCCAGAGGGTGCACTGTAGCTTTGATTCCCTTCCCGGTGGGTGTTCAGTCCAGAATAGAGTCTGTGTTAACGAAAGGGCGGGCAGCTGCGCGCGTGCGTTTCACGTGGTTCAGCCAGTCATGTGGTACTGAGACTCAGAGAAATGGCAGTGAAATGCCCTGATGTTCGGTGGTTTCAATCAGCAGGTTTATTCAGGCGAACCCCATAGGTTTCAATGTTAAAAATATTCCCGTTTTTATGCAATATCTAATAAATCATTTATTATTTTAATCTGCAGTAAAAAGTCTTTACTTATTTATTTATTTTTTTAGTACCTTTTAGTCATTTTTCAGATTTTTTTTGGGCAACATTCCCCCCCTTTTTTTTAATAGCAGTTTTTCGTTTTTCTGTAACAGAACTTTTTATTATCAATCATAGGATCTTATATGTAAATTCCAGACATTTTCGTTCAGTAGTTCTTTTGAAACAGCAGGCCACGGGTTTGCGGTGGCAGCATTCAGCGGCCGACTCCATGCACTTTGGGGACCCTGCGGTGAATGGTGAATTCACTGCAGGGTGGGGAAATTTTATTCTCCTAAGTGCAGGGAACTACAGAACACCAAAAAGTTGGCGTCATTTCGGTGCTCTGTGAGTAACCCATTTAGTGGTGAGGTTTTTTGCTGCCCCCTGGAAAGTGAAATTGAAAGTGTAAATTAGTGAAATCTCAATGTATCCTTCCTGGTAAAATAGTTTGCAAAAGTAAAAAAAAAAAAAAAATTTTTAGGGGTGGGGCCACCCAGTGCGGGCCGCCGCCCCCTGGAAAGTGCCGCCCTAGGCCTGGGCCTAGTCGGCCTAGGCCAAAATACACCAGTGTGTGTGCCCATGGAGGTGCTGTGCATTCCATTCCCATTTTAGACATGGGGTGACGTGATTTGCCTCGCTCACTGGATCCTGGATGAGGAGATCCCCAGCCGCCTGGCTGTCCCCCCCCCCTGAGTATTGTACCCCCGATTTTTCTTTTCTTTTCCCTTGTCCCCTTTCCCTCCTATTGTTTTTTCTATCGAGACTCTGTGGGACTAGCAGACTCTGTTTTTGTTGTCCCTCTTTCCCCCTCATTGGCACACTTCTTTTTTGTGATTTTGTGTGCAGGCACTTCCCTCCCCTGCGGAATTTACTTTTGGTTCTCTGGGACTCTTATGTGCTTGTTGGGGCATCAGGATTTCCTATCCCCCCTTTTTTTTTCTTCTTTTTTTCTGCATGCGGGACACCGGGTTGCCCTGGGCGAGCCACCGAAATGGCTCTGGCTCTTGCATTTGCACAGATGGGGGGTATTCAGTTTGGGGTGATTTTGGGACATATGAGATATATAGTGTAGTGCTGTGTTGTCACACAGTGTGGTATTTCAACAGTTAAGGGGTTACTCAGAGAGCACCGAAATGTCACAGCACTTCGACAAGTTCAATTCGCCGACCCTGCGGTGAATTCAGCATTCACCGCAGGGTACCTTAAGTGCGACGGATCGACCCGCCAAATGCATCCTCAAATTGTCGCAAAATCGCCGAATCACAGAACACAATCCCGAACCCACCAAAAAATGCAGACGACCCGATTGTCAACCCACCGACGACTCGCTGCTGGAAAAAGCCGACCACCCGCCGAAAGGGGGTAAATAAAATGAACAAACCACAAACACAAGTTTTAATAGGCGTTTTAAAAAAACAGTACTGCATGAAAATGCATGGAAATATATAAGGTCCTATGAATAACAATGATAAGGTTTGTTACAATATAAAAAAAAAAAACGCCATGAAAAAAAAAAATTGGAATCAGAAATTTTGCCGAAAAAAACCTCTAAAATATTCTAATTAACTAAAGAGACTTTTTGCTGCAATTCAAAAGAATAAACGGTTGAATAAATATTTAAGAATAACAGATTTTTTTTTTTACTTTGAAACCTATGGGATTCGCCTGAGTAAACTCCTCGAACGAAACCACAGAAAATCAGGGCATTTCACTGACATTTCGGTGCTGTTCGGTGTTCTCTGAATAGATTAACCGTTACTTCTCTATGGGGAATTCCACCTGAAGATAACCGCATTTCGCTGGCAATACACCAATATTTGGCGAACCGCCAGCTTTTTGAATAGCCGAATGGCCACGAAATTGCACCATACATAACAATTTTTTTTTCTTTGGGCGGGGGGCACAAGTAGCTGGTCCTGCCTAGGGCACAAAATAGTCAAGCACTGGCCCTGCTCAGGAGCGGCATCAGACTCAGCAGCACTCAAAATCAGCAGCAGCACTCTGACGCTGTCCGCACCTTGTTCCCGTACTGCACACTTGTCTCAGTCACAGTTTTGGTAAGCCCACAAGCTAACCTTAACCAAAATGAGTAAAAAACAAAGGTCACTGGTGAGCTTCTTTGACAAGGGGGAAAGACCCAATGTTGAGACAGCAGAAGACTCTAAAGGCCATATTACATAGTTGGTGCTAACTTAACCAGAGCTGTTGTTAACTTAACAACTCCATAGGCTATAATGGCTCTGGGAAGTTTACAACAGCTCTGGTTAAGTTAGCGCCAACTATGTAATATGGCCCTAAGACTGCTAACAACAAGAAAGCTGCGTTTAAAAGAAAATACATTCAGGGTTATTCAAAGGGATCTGAATTGTGGCCGAAAGGTAACCGAACAGTGAAATGCAGCGTTCGGTTACCTTTCTTGGCCATTCGACTATTCAGAGAGCAGGCAGTTTGCCAAATCCTGGCGAATTGCCTGCACATACGGTGCCTGTTCGAGGGCAGTGAAATCCCCATAGAGAAGCAATGCTTCGTCTATTCAGAGAACAAAAATCAGCAGGGAAAAGTTGCCGAATTGCCCTGCTGTTCGGTGGTTTCATGCAGCAGATTTATTCAGGCGAATCCCATAGGCTTCAATGTTAAAAAAAAAACTTGTTTTAATTCAATATCTAATAAACCGTTGATTATAAATATTCTACAGTAAAAAGTCTCTTTATTTATAGATTTTTTTAAAAAAAATCTTTTTACCGTTTTTTTAAAAATCGTTTCTTCTTTTTTCTGTAACAGCCCTTTTTATTATCATTCATTGGATCTTATGTGTAAATTTCAGACATTTTCGTTCTGTAGTTTCTTTGCAAACAGCGTTTCACTTTTCAAACATTCAAGCGAACTGTTTTTTTTTCACTCCATTCGTCTGCGGTGTCGGCTTTGTCTGGCGGCTGCTCTGCGCTGTGATCGGCGGCTGCTTTCTCTGGCGTGTTCGGCGGGGTTAATCCAGCTGTTTTGCGGGTTTTAGTGATTGTTCGGCAGGTTTTGTGGTGAGTGTTCGCCGGGTTTGCGGCGGCTTTTCCCTGCACTACGACGGCCCTGTGGTGCTTGCTGAATACACTGCAGGGTCGCCGAAATAGGATCGCCAAATCGCGCCGATTTGAAGCTAACGAAAACAAAGTCACTTTTCGATTCTCTTTGAATAACCCTGTAAGAGTCCTACTTAAATTCACTGCAGCAGGTGATTCACATTCTCCAAGCCCGCTTTGTATAATATGTGGCAACAGGTTATCCAACGAAGCAATTAAACCTTCAAAACGACTTCGCCACATGTAGACCAAGCACCCTGCATTAAAAGACAAGCCTTTGGAGTTTTTCAAAAGAAAAATGTGAACACGTAGAACAGAAGGAATTATCGAAGGCCACCACTTCAGCAAATGTGTCTGCACTGAGAGTATCATTCTTAGTGGCTAACTGCATTGCTACAGCTAAGAAGCCCTTTACTATTTGTGAAGAACTGATCTTGCCTCAGCCTGCTGCTAAGGACTTTTGTTGTGTACTTTTAGAAGAGGCTGCAGTTCAAAAGGGGGCACGGGTTCCTCTTTCAGCTATCACATAACTAGACGAAATGATGAAATAGCAAAGGATGTTGAGGCACAATTGTTAGAGAGGATTAATGAGTCAACATAGTACGCAATCCAGGTTGACGAGTCTACCAATGATGACAACAATGCATGTTTTTGTGTGATTGTCAAGGCGGCACCAGGCTTGCGCCAAGGTGGGGCCCAGGTTCAGGTGGAAAGCCCCAATATGCAGAAATACTACTGCAGACAACAATAGCTGGAACGAGCAACACAGGGTTAAACAGAGACCCCTGCATGGCAATACCAAAGTATCCCTAAACTGATAGGCCGGTCTTTAGGGTAGCTGAATCTGTGCTAGATGTAATATTACCACAGAGTCGTGCAGAGTCTTATGAAATATACAGATGCCAGGATATCAATACAGACTTGGAACATACATAAGCATAGTCGAGAGGAAAGCCAGGGATCAGAAAACCAGAGATAGTACGATATCCAGATGCCAGGGTTCTAGAGCCAGAAGGGTAGTCACACAAGCCAAATATCAGTACTGTAATGCAGGGTTTGGATCCCCTGTGAAGTGTGTGTATGGAACCCAATGGCAAGCTATGGATAAGGAAATCAGGAGGCGATGGAGAGTAAAGTAATCTTTTAGTGAACCATAAATAGTAGTTGAAGTCCAGAAAATAATACAGTCAATAAGGTTGGAATGGAATTCGTAAAACAAAGTCCCAGGAAGAACAACGGATAATAACGAGGATGATGGCGTGGTCGATGGTACAATCCGGGTCGAAGAGTGTAGAAGGCGGCGTAGTAGGTGGCACAATCCGGGTCGAAGGGTTGAAGAAGGTGGCGTAGTCGATGGCACAATCCGGGTCGAAGGGTTAAAGAAGGTAGCGTAGTCGGTGGCACAATCCGGGTCGAAGGTTGAAGAAGGTAGCGTAGTCGGTGGTACAATCCGGGTCGAAGGGTTAAAGAAGGCAGCGTAGTCGGTGGCACAATCCGGGTCGAAGGGTTGAAGAAGGTGGCGTAGTCGTTGGCACAATCCGGGTCGAAGGGTTGAAGAAGGTGGCGTAGTCGTTGGCACAATCCGGGTCGAAGGGTCAGAAGATACGTGATCAAGGAATACGAGGAACTCTAGGAAAACTGAGGCGGAAGGCACAGTAGAACCTGGATAATGTGCTGGGAAGGAAGGTGGATTTAAATAGGGTTCATGGGATCATGAGAATATCTCTCACCTGGTTCTCGTAGGTGGAGTTGAGGTACCTGGATCTTTGATAGGTCAATGGGAGGCATTCGAGGATCTCCAGAGCAGGTGTCCCGCAGTACCCTTAATCGGCCAGCCGAGGGCGCCAGAGTACCTGATTTTAAACTACATAGGAGGGTCTGTTCTCGCGCGTGCGCGCATTCCTTTACAGGGCTTGGATCCAGCCGGCGGCGTGGGGCGTCTCCTGGCTCTTCCTCTCCATCCTGCGGACCCGGAACTCGGAGCAACGCGCCACGAGGGACCTCGGGTGAGTAGGGAACCTCTCCCAGCATGGCGGTGTGGGTCGGGGGAAGGCCGCGGAGCGGGGCATGACAGTACACAGGAATCTGTATAAAACAATAAACAGAAAACCAAAACACAGCAAGGGAAAATCACGAACTGAATAACACAGGAATATCTAGAAATAAACCAGGAACACGGTGACAGGAGTAACCGACAGACAGACAGGGAAAACAGGACGAAAAGTATGATAAACAAAATATACAAACATATCAGGAACAAAACAGCAGGCAGCTCTCTGAATACCACCATACACTGAAATAAATCAGGCAGAGTGAAAATAATGGAGCCATGCAGTATGGGTGCATTGCTCTTAAATAGGGAATGGATCAAGACAAGGACAGACAGGTGAGCTGAGAGAGCAGAACCACTGACCCCTGAGCTGCAACCCAGGAATAGCAACATGGATCAAGACCTGCACAGGATTACACATATACAAGGGACAGGGAACAGGGCTGGAAACGTGGAACGTGACAGTGATATATTTTTCAGGAGGATGTGCATGAAGATATGTTATGTGTACATTTGTTAGCAACCAACACCACAACTGCAGAACTATTCAAGTCTTTGAATGAATACATATCAAGAAAACTGAATTAGTCATTATGTGTTGTTATATACACGGACAGAGCGGCTGCCATGACTGGACAGCTTTTTGGTTTCACTACTCGGGTCAAAGAGGTCGCTTCTGTTCATGTAGCTCTGTGAGGAGATGGACGCAGAGCACACGTCTTCTCTTATACACAGAAGTGAGATCGCTTTCTAAAGGTAGATCCCTTGAGTTACGAGAGCCATTCCAGACATTTCTTATAAAAAAACAGTCTCTACTGGTGACACAGTGACACAGAATGGATCGCGAAATTTGCTTATTTGTGTGACATATTCAACCTGCTCAATGAACTCAATCTGTCACTTCAGGGGAGAACAACAACTGTGTTCAAGTCGGCAGATAAAGTGGCTGCATTCAAAGCCCAACTGGAATCATGAGATCAACAAGTGAATATTGGGATTTTTTCCATGTTTCAAACATTAGCAGAGTGTCACATCCGACGCCGTTCAGTTCAGCCAGCGCCGCATTCCTCGCTGGTCGCTGGCCAGGCGCTGGCTGACAAGGGAATCCCCAGTGGTCAGATGAGCCAGCGGCGCGCAGCCTGATCACGTGGCGCCCACCAGGTTTAAAGCACAGCGTCTCAGTCAGTCCAGTGCCCTGACGTGGTTATCACATCCCTTCATTGCTCTCTATTGCTACCTGCTTTGTGTACCGACTTCCGGCACTAAAGACGGGGGGATTAGTTATCTTTTTATTAACCATAATCTAAGTAATTCATCCGTTTCATGTTCCAAAATAACTAATAAAAATTAAATAACTAATAAAAACAAACAACGAAATAACTAATAAAGACAAAAAACGAAATGATCCCAAAAACGAATTACCAATAAAAAACAAAATAACGAATCAATCCGAAATACAAATTACCGATTGTCTGAACCAATGAATCAATCCGAAATACGAACCACGGCAACATAACGAATGCACCGAAACAAATTGGAAAACGGAATGAAGCGTTCCGAAACTAAACTAATTTTTTCGTGGTGCACATGTCTATTGAGCATTACTTCCCAACCACAAGAGACCCTCGAACTGGGAAGGAATAGATCCGCGACCTGTTTGTGAATAAGCCAGGTGAATCGACTTTGTCCGTGCTAGTAGAGGATCAACTGCTTGAGATCGTAAATGTCGGTGGTCTTAAAACTATGTTTGAGACGACTTCAAATGTCACATGTTCTGGATTAACCCTTATGGCTGCTGAGCCATTTCACCGCTGCGTGCTGAGCTAATTTTTATCGGTTTCGCTCATCATGTTTAAACACGATTTGAAGCCACATTTTAATATACAACCCAGACACATTATATATTGTTCTTTCCGGCAGACTCGGCAGATTCATAATATATCATTATTATATGTATACATCATGTCCTGCCTGAATATTATAACAAAAAATGCAATAGAATCTTAATTTTCAATCATCTACAGTGTGTAAAGTGTTTTTTTCACATTTTATCATGCGAGCCTTTGCAGTTATATTTTCTACGGGGTGTGCTTGTTAAAAAAATTAGAGATGGGGACGCTTTACATTTTTGGGGGGGGGGAATTACGTGATTTTTAGCAAACGCCCCTATGTAAAAAATCATTAGTGCAGCATAATTGTTCACATTATAATTGAAATGGGAACAATATTGCTGCATTAATCAAACAAAAAACTGTTTTTTTTTAAATATATTTTTAAATGTTTTGTATCATTGGAAAGGCCCTGCTCTGTTTGGAATAACCATACCAAACATTAACCATTTGCTCCCACAGATCGGGAGATAGGGGGTTCATTGGAACCCCCTAGCTCCGCCATAGGTGGCAGCTAGGGGTTAACTCCAGAACTGACGTCAATGCACTATGCGCGATGACGCCTGTCATCAGGGGGAGATCCTGGAAGCTTGGTCGACATCCAAGATGTTGGGCAGCTCCAGGAGGGATCCAGCCCCCAAGGGGTTAAAGACAGCCACCGCTTGGAAGGGCAGGCTGTGCCCTTCAAAGCGGCACCTGCCTTTTTCCTGTGCCCCGTCCAGATGGGGAGGAAGAGAGGTCCAAAGGACCTCCCCTTCAGGCACCTTCCCCGCACTGGTGCCTGGAATAGACGTCATTGCACCCAACACTATTCGTGCCCGCCGGGGTTCCGGAGGCTGGGCTGACATCCACGATGGGGGTTTCAGCGATCGGCCGAAATACCAGCCGATCGCTGCCTGCTGTGCTAGGATGCGCATCCTTAGCAGCCAAGTGGTTAAAGTCAAAGAGGAATATCCTGAGATTGACACAAAAGCACTGAAAAGCCATTTCAAACATCTTATCTACGGAACATGTTGGCGCTTTATAAACACTTGTAACTGTAACTGTGAAGCAGGGTTTCCTGCAGTTACAGGAACCAAAACGAGATGACGGTGTAGACTAGACATAAGTAATACACTTTGGGTGTCACTGTCTACTACCATCACCCCCTGATGGGACCATCTAGTTGCAGTAAAACAAGCGCAGGGCTCCCACTGAATCTGCATTATGGGGAGTTGTATAATTATCTCATTATATATTACAATGTAATAAATATTTGAAATAAAGTGCACAATAAAGGTATTGCGCTTGAATCATCCTGAAAATACCCCCCCTCCCGGGCCATGGAGAAATCGTCTTCCACAAAACCGGGCCACAGTGCCAAAAAGGTTGAAGACCTCTGTTCTAGACCCCAAGGCAAAACAGTTGCCTCTAATGATTTTACACAGTTTATTCACTAATCTCCGAACTGCACCGAATTGCACTGAACGGTGAATTTCGCCAATTCGGTGCAATTTCAGGCCAATTCATCTATTCACTAAACCGTCATTTGACCAAATATTGGCGAATTGACAGTGAAATACGATGCGGTTCGCCGCAGTTCGCCGACCTTCGTTGGTTCTTCTATTCACAGAATGCTGAACTGCACCGAAGGGTTGGCGAATTGACCTGATTTTCGGTGTTTTATTTCGACAAGTTTAAAAAGGCGAATCCCATAGGATTCAATGTAAAAACATAACATCATTTTTAAATTTTAACCCTTTCGCTGCTGAGGCTTTTCCCGCCTCTGTGCTGAGGTCATTTTTACCGGTTTTGCTCATCATGTTTAAACGTGTTTTTAAGGCTTATTTTAGTATATGACCCAGACATATTATATATCGTTCTTTCCGTCAGACTCGGCAGATTCATAATATGTCATTATTATTTGTATACGTCATGACCTGTCTGTATATTATAACAAAAAATGCAATAAAATATGAATTTTCAATAATTTACAACGTGTAAAGTGTTTTTTTTTCACATTTTAACATGCGAGCAATTGCGGTTATATTTTGTATGGGGTGTGCTTGTTAAAAAAATTAGAGATGGGGTCTCGTTACATTTTTTTTGGGGAAAATTACACAATTTTTAACAAACGCACCGCATACAAAAATCGTTAGTGCAGCATCATTGTTCACATTATAATTGAAATGGGAACAATATTGCTGCATTAACAAACCAAAAAAAACTTGTTTATTTTTTTTTATAATTTTTTTTTAAATATTTTTTTATTTTTATTTTTAATTTTAATTTTTTTTACAAACTTTTTTATACTCAGGTTTGGTATCGTTGGAACGGCCATGCTCTGGCCGATCCAACAATACAAAACATTAACCCCTAACTGCCACGGATCATTGGAACCCCCTATCTCCACCATTGGTGGCAGTTAGGGGTTAACTCCAGGACTGGCGTCATCGTGCTATGCACGATGACGCCAGTCCTCAGGGGGCATTCCCGGAAGCTTGGCCGACATCCAAAATGTCGGCCAGCTCTGGGAAAGGATCATGAACCGGTGCTTTTCAGCGCTGATTCGTGATCCGGCCCCCATGGGGTTAATGCCAGGTACCATTTGGAAGGGCAGGCTGTGCCCTTCCAAACGGTGCCTGGGTTAACCCCCGCAACGCCACCGATCGGGAGGGAGAGAGGTCCGAAGGACCTCCCCCCCCTCCCTTTCAGGTGCCTCCTCCGCACATGCGGGGGGGCGCCTGAATTAGGTGTCATCGCGCCCCCGCGATGACACCTAATTACTCCGGCGGCGGTTCCGGATGCTGGGCTGACATCGAGGATGTCAGCCCGCACCGGGGGGGCCAGCGATCGGCCGGAACCCGGCCTATCGCTGACCCCAAAGAGAGGACGCGCTCAGCGCGTCCACCGCATGGAACGTGACATGCGGTTGGACGCGCTGAGCGCGTCCTTAGCAGCAAGGGGGTTAAAAAATTTTTATTCTTTACTTTTTCAGTAAAAAGCCTTTATTTTATTTCTTAAAACACCTTTTCGTATTTTTTTTTAAATAAAGCTTTTATTGTTTTTTTTTGCAAATAACAGTACAAAAATAAAAAACACTAGCAGGGTTATTCAAAGAGAATCGAAAAGTCACCGCTCGTTTGGTGACTTTTCGTTCTCTTCAATTCGATGCAATTCGGCGATCCTAGTTCGGTGACCCGGCGGTGTATTCAGCAAGCACCACAGGGCCGTCGCATTGCAGGGAAAAGCCGTGGCAAACTCGACGAACACTCACTGTAAAACCCGGCGAACGCACACGAAACCCGCAAAAACATCTGGATTAACCCTGCCGAACGCACACCGAAACCCACAAAAACATCTGGATTAACCCCGCCGAACACGCTGGAGAAACCCGACTAGCCGTCGATCACAGCGCAAAGCAGCCGTCGATCACAGCGCAAAGCAGCCGCCGGAATAACCCGACACGCAGATGAAGGAGGTAAAAAAAAAAAAAGTACGCTTGACAGTTGGAAAATTGAAACGCTGTTTGCAAAAAAACGACTGAACGAAAACGCCTGGAATTTATATATAAGATCCAATGAATGATAATAAAAAGTTACAGTAAAAGGAAAAACCCCAAAAAATGCCTAACAAATCCTAAAAAATCTATAAATAAAGAGACTTTTTACTGCAGAATATAATATTAAACGGTTTATTAGATATTGAATTAAAACAGGAATATGTTTAACATTGAAGCCTATGGGTATCGTCTGAATTAATCTGTCGAATGAAACCACCGAATGGCAGGGCATTTCGGCAACTTTTCACTGCTGGTTTTTGCTCTCTGAATAGCCGAAACATTGCTTCTCTATGGGATTCACTGCCCTCGAACAGGCACCGTATGTGCAGGCAATTCGCCAAGATTTGGCGAACTGCCTGCTCTCTGAATAGCCGAATGGCCAGGAAAGGTAACCGTACGCTGAATTTCAGTATTCGGTTACCTTTTGGCCACAATTCGGATCTATTTGAATAACCCTGAAAGTGAAGACAAATGCAAGCGAAACAACAACCAAGAGCTACAAATGTTCCCAGAAGTATCTTTAGTTAGAGCAGATCCTGCATCAGTGCAAAGAAATCAGGGCCAGACCAAGAAACATACAGGGTTTATTCAGAGAAAGCTGAAACTCAGGAGAATGACTAGAGAAGTGAAAATTCTAGGTCAAAACAGACAAACCAGAAAAATTCTCCCATTAATCTCACTTTCCAAATCGGCTATTTGGTCTAGATTGTTCATTCTCCTGCCAGTGCTCTTGGTTTTCACTTTTCACTGAAAAACCCTGATAATGATACACCTTCAGCCACCCTCCCAAAAGTCATACAGGGTTATCCAAAGAGATTCGAAAAGTCACCGCACGTTCGGTGACTTTTCGTTCTCTTCAATTCGGTTCCTTTTGCCGACTGCATTTCGGTGACCCTGCGGTGTATTCAGCAAACACCACAGGGTCCCCGAAGTGCAGGGAAAAGCTGCCGCAAACCTGACGAAAACTAACCGAATGCATGCTGAAAACAAGCAAAAACATCTGGATTAACCTTCGAAAAAACCGAACAGGAGCCGAATCACACAGAGCCGAAGCTAGAGGAGGCAGTGAATAAATTAGCAAAACCATTTGTATGAATCTGGGAAAATGAAACGCTGTTTGCAAAGAAACTACTGAGCGAAAATTTCTGAAATTTTCACAGGAGGTCCAGGGAATGATCATAAAGAGGGCTGTTACAGAAAAAATAAGTAAACTGAAAAAAAAAAAAAAAAAAATCGGACTTTTAAAAAAAAAAAAAAGAAAAATGCTTAAAGTATCCTAAAAAATCTATACATAAAGAGACTTTTTGCTGCAGAATTTTATAATGAACGGTTTATTAGATATTGAATTAAAACGGGAATATTTTTAACATTGAAGCCTATGGGATTCTCCTGAATAAATTTGCTGCATGAAACCACCGAATGGCAGGGCATTAGGGGAACCTTTCACTGCTGGTTTGTGTTCTCTGAATAGCCGAAGCAGTGCTTTTTCATGGGGATTTCACTGCCCTCGAACAGGCACCGAATGTTCAGGCAATTCGCCAGGATTTGGTGAATTGCCTGCTCTCTGGATAGCCGAATGGTCTGGAAAGGTAACCGAACGCTGATTTTCAGGGTGGAAAGAGGGGGAAGGAGATGAGGTGGGGGCAGGAAGAGAAGCAAGGGAGGGGAGGGGGTGAGAAAGTCAGGGATGAGTCTCCTGAAGGGCAACGGCCAGGGAGGGGGCACCGTGCACCGGACCCGGGTCTCAGCCTGAGAAAGCCAGAGCAGCAGTGGTGGGTGGGGCAAACATGCCCACCCAAGGGGACCACACCTTCTCAAAGTGAGCCATGCGGTCATGTATGACCGCCGTCAGTCGCTCCATGGTGAGGATGTACCTGATCTTGGCGTCAATTTGAGCCCTGTCCAGCAGGGGACCCTTCCAAGTACACACCAGGCATAGTCGAGTAGCTGCACAAATCCGGGAGATCAAGTTGTTCAAGCAGCGAGTCAAGGTCAGGGGCAGATAGGGGTGATTCAGTAAAGTTGTCCACGGGTCCGGGTTCAGCCGGACACCTAAACAGTGGCCAAGATCTGCAAAGATGGCCTCCCAGAGTGGCCGTACCCTATCGGAACTCCACCACGCATGTAAATAAGTGCCCTCCTCACCGCACCCGCTGAGGCACTGCGTCGAGGCCCCCTGGTGGAGATGGGCCAGACACCGAGGATGAATATACCAGCGTGACAAAACTTTATAACAATTTTCTTGAATAGCCGTGCAGGCTGTAACCCTGGCGGAACAGTCCCAAATCTCTAACCACTCTTCCGGCTCCAAGGTCTCGCCCAAGTCGGTCCCCCACCTGAAGACATGTGTCAGGGGATTTTGGAAGGCCGCCTGCAAGAGGTGAGAGTAAAGTATGGAAATCAAAGCCATTGACTGAGTGGAAGACCTGCAGCGGCACTCGTAAAAGGTCTGAGCATGCGGTGGGCCCTCCCGGGTCAGAGCCGACGCAGAGTGGAGCAGTTACAAAGCTTGAAAGAGTTCCCCGTCTGGGGGCTGGTACTTTTCCCTGAGCGCAGCCAGAGTAAGCAGGGAATCCCCTGCCATAAGATGTTGCAACTCTGTCAGTCCCCGAGCCTTCCACCACGAGAAGGCCCGCGACGGGCAGCCATCAGGAAAGGCAGGGTTGTGAAAAAGGTGCGTAAGGGCCGAGAGGTGCGGGGAGAGGCAAGTGTGGGAGCGACAACCATACCCCACAGCTTCAGAGTATGCTGAAGGGTGGGACTAATACACCCCAATGGGGAGGCGGGTGCCCGCCATCCACATGAGTGAACGCAAGGGTGTATCGCCCTTCAGCGCCTGCTCAAGCTGGACCTATCTTTTCTGTGTGGCTGGCAGAGTAATATGAGACGAGTCAGCATGGCCAGTTGGGCTGCCCTGACCTTTTTGTATTTTTTAGATGCAATTTCTGTTTCCCAATTTTTTTTTAAAAGGTGTTTTTTAAAAAAAATTTAATAAATTCTGTAACAGGCCTTTTTATTATTTTTTAATAGACTTTTTTATTATTTACAAATATTTTAATACATTTTTATTGGTTTTAACATCTATTAAGAGAATAACAAGTCTATACAAAGACTGGAGAAGTGAATATTCAAGGTCAAAATATCCAAACCAGAAAAATTCTCCCATTTATCTCACTTTCCAAATCGGCTATTTGGTTTAGATTGTTCTCTTCTCCTGACAGTTCTTCTGATTTTCACCTTTCTCTGAATAACCCTGTAGTTTGTCTTTTTTAAGATTCAGTTCGTTGCTCTTCGGTGATGTTCACCAAATTTTTCAAGAGGCTTCAGCGACTCCATCTCCGGCGCATGTCAGTGTCCCTATGGTGAATTCACTGTAGTTTTCGGCAAAATGGAATCGCCGCAGTGCACCGAAGTGAAAAGCACTGAAATACGTATCAGTGCTTTGTGAATAACTCCTTATGTATCTGTGACTCAAACGTTGGACGCGTCAAAGCCCCCTGATCAATTAGGATTTCAATTTAATAATATCCACCTAATTAACCACATTAAGAAACGAGCCAGACGCCATCTGTAATAACTAAACAATCCTGGGCTGTATCCAATTCAGGTGTAACCTTAAACAATGCTGCTGTATACCTACCAGCTCCAAAGACTTCAATGGCCCTGGTAAGTTTATTAGAGATCTGGTTAAGTGTACTCCTGAATCAGAATTTACCCTTCTGTTTCTATTTACTTTATGCGTCAATTATTATATTTTTGTATAGGAAGTGTATGTTTTACATTACCGTTCGACATCACTTGATGGCAGCCTTTCCCTTGTCGTGAGCGTTCTACAGGAATGTCCCAAACAAGATGTGCAAGCGACACCGCTGAACTGAATCAGCACATTAGCACTTTGATAGAAATAACTGTAAATTCGGATACAAAGCACCGCACCACAGAACTTTACTCTCCAGAGAAGCGGCGAGCTTGTGTAGATCCTCGTTTCTCAGAGAGTGACATTTTCTGGCAGTTGTTGTTCATTCCATTTGCACAGTAGAAACCCCCAAAACACCCCATTTGCCACAGCCAAGGGTGCAGTTCCTGAACATATATACAAACCATATCTTTATTTCTCTGGCAGCTGAAGCTTTGTAAATGCAGACAGGTTTCAGCTTTGCGAGCGTTAACGTTAGGTTAAGTGGCCCTAGCGTTATCAGCCCATATTACATTCCAAACGCTAACGGATTAAAAAAAAACGTTAGTGATTCGGATCTTGCGCTTTCAGTGCGAGTTTACTACACTTTGTTCTCCCTATGCTTAACATGGGAAGCACAAAGAGTTAATTTATCATTAGGATTCCAAAGTTCTAAAGCTAATTACTTCAAAAGTTACCCACAGCTAGGAGCTGGTGCTGTTTCCGCTTCTGCGGCTGGTGTACAAGTGGGACTATCCCACCAAGCTCATTATCCACCACCAAGGTGCGTTTACGGTGCTCACGCCTCTGGAAAGGGATCGCTGGACTCTAGAGATTTGGAGTCTGAGAGTCCCGCGGGAGACGTCTTGGAAGCCTGAGCAACCCAGGCATCTAGATGCAGAATGGCACAACCGTTGAAGTATCTTGTACAGGAGGGGTGGGGTCGCGCCTACTCCCCGATGGGGCGGCTGCAACCACCAAATGCGTCCAGCCCAACAACACGTGTGAAACACAACAAAGAAAAAAAAGTCATCTGCGCTTATTCCCATTATACCGTGTGAAACTAAACACAATTAGAGGTTTGGTTTCTTATTAATAGAAATATCTTGTTGGGCTATGGCGTACTTTATTGGTACAATCTCCAACAACAGTTTGCTCTCCCACCCATGGGGACTGCTGTGATTGTGGCTAAGGACATGGCATATCCCCCCAACTTCCCTTGATTCGTCAAGGCTCAACTGAGGTTTAGGCTCAGTGGATGGAGGGTAACTTTGTATACATTAAGTGTTATGTTTTTGATTTGTATGTATTTCTTGATGTTGGGTTTTGCCCTGTTGGCACTGCTCTCTTTTTCTCCCCTTTTTTGCTCTCTCCTTTTTGAAGGGATACGCCTTATGGGGTCTCCAGTCGGGTGCCTCTATTTCAATCTCTGCTATGTATTGCGTTCCTGATATGAAATTAATTTCCCACTAGGTGAAGGGTTTAAACGTCCCCTTTAAGAGGCATTCCCTAGCTGCGGACCTTCGGGGCTCCTCCCCAGATGTGATGTGTTGGCAGGAAACCCACTTTGAAACAGCTGCCCACCCTAATTTATACCTCCCATCTTACCGCACACAGATTTATGCTACTCGCCCACCCCAAAAAAAGGAAAATATCCCCCTGTCCTTGGTGCTGAAATAGGTTTCTGGCCGCCGAACACTGCCAAATTGCACAAAAAAAATGATCTCTGCTATTCTTTAAAAGGAATTTAAAACAACAAAAATGCATGAAAAATGCATGTGGAAATAATAAAAAAAGGTCCTATAAAAAATAATAAAATGGTCTGTTACAGAATAAAAAGAAACGTCTTTAAAAAAAAAACTGGGAATCAAAAAGTTTCTCAAAAAATCCAAAAAACAGGTAAAAAGACAGTTTACTGAAAATGAAAAGAATAAACAGTTGAATAAGAAATAATAAAAAAAAGATAATATTTTTTAACACTGAATCCTACGGGAGTCGCCTGTTGAAACCTGATCACCAAAAATCAGAGCATTTCACTGATACTTCTGCGCGGTACAACATTCTCTGAATAGATTAACTTTTACTTCTCTATGGGACAATTTCGCTGCTGCCAAATTGCAACGAACTGCACCGTATTTCGCTGTCAATTCACCAGTACTCGGCGAATTGACAGCTTTCTGAATAGACAAATTGCCAGAAAATTGCACCATATGAGGAAATTCACCGTTCGGTGACAAGTCCAGCACTCTTTGAATAACCCTTAAAATGTCTACAAACTTTTATTGAGTCAACTACAATTTCTAAGTTCAAGTCTACGTGAATGCACATTTTTCCTCCAATATATTATATGTAACTTTTTTTAATATATTATAAGTAACTTCACTATGGACTTTTTTTTCCCCAAGGCCTGCATTCCTGCAACTTAATCCTGGAAGACCGTAAAACAATTTATGTACAAAGGGGTATAACCCATTCTCTAGGTTACATTTATAATATTTCTCTGTATCATTAAATGTATTTTTTGGTAAAATAATGCTGGAAATTCACTGGCATTCAAAATTTTTTTACATTCTTGCTACACCACATTGTATCTCTGTATTGATGGATAACGCGTGAACTGTGTTTGTTAAATATCTATTTGTGTGAAACACATGCAGGGTTATTCAAAGAGAATCAAAAAGTAACCGCACGTTCGGTGACTTTTCGTTCTCTTCATTTCGGTGCGAATCGGCGATCCCATTTCGGCGACCCTGCGGTGTGTTCAGCAAGCACCACAGGGCCGTCGTAGTGCAGGGAAAAGCCGCCGCAAACCCGACGAACACTCACTGCAAAACCCGGTGAACACTCACCGAAACCCGCAAAATTAACCCCGCCGAGAGAAACCCGAGCAGCCGCTGATCACAGCGCAGAGCAGCCCCTGGAAAAATCCAGCACTGCAGATGAATGGAGTGAAAAAAAAAAACAGTTTGCTTGAATGTTTGAAAAGTAAAACGCTGTTTGCAAAGAAACTACTGAGCGAAAATGTCTGAAATTTACATATAAGATCCAATGAATGATAATTAAAAGGGTTGTTACAGAAAAAAGAAAAAAAACAATTTTAAAAAACCCGAAAAAATATTTTCGTCAAAAAAATCCCAAAAAATGCCTAAAAGACCCCAAACAAATCTATAAATAAAGATACTTTAGACTGCAGAATATTATAATCAACGGTTTATTAGATATTGAATTAAAACTGTTGAGGAAGCAATATTTTTGTGAAACGCGTTTGGGTGTTTCTTTTGCCTGTTTATTTATTTTAATAAAGCAGCTTATTTTTAACCAAACGTATCCTGGTTCATTCCGGAACGGAGAGAGATATCGGTGGCTGCATGGGAGATCCGGTGCCCCCTACAATATCACCAGTTGCAGAGTATATCTGGTGTCTGATCCTAGACACCAAAAAATGTGAGTGTACCCTTTTTATTTCTTTATGAGAACATTTGGTTTAAAATGCTACACCATGGTGCCTCTTTTGCTTTATTTGAGGTAAGCATGAGCATACCAAGAAAAGAATATTAAATATTAAAAAGGATAGAATTGAAGGAAACGCTGATTTCACCACTAAAAAGTCTTCTTCTACATACATCCATCGGTGGGTTTGGATATACACCAGTGGAGGAAAACAGCTGCTGATTCGACATAGAAGGAATACTCCAGTTCTGCGTGATTACTAGTGAACTATCCAAACCCTATTTCACGCATACAGACTTATTTCTTTTAATTTTGTTTATTTTTAAAAACCAACGCTAGGTGGCGCCAGAGATACAGTTTTTTCGTTTTTAACATTGAAGCCTATGGGATTCTCCTGAATAAACCTGCCGAATGAAACCACCGAACAGCAGGGAATTTCGGCAACTTTTCAATGCTGGTTTTTGTTCTCTGAATAGACAAAGCATTGCTTCTCTATGGGGATTCACTGCCCTCGAACAGGCAACGATCACGCACCGTATGTGCAGGCAATTCGCCAGCATTTGGCGAACTGCCTGCTCTCTGAATAGCCGAACGGCCAGGAAAGGTAACCGTACGCTAAATGTCACTGTTCGGTTACCTTTCGGCCACAATTCGGATTTCTTTGAATAACCCTGATGGAGATTCAAACAAGGGGTGTGAGGAGTGGATGGTAATATCCGTGAACACACACACACATCGAGCATAGTTTACACGACGCTGACCTACTAGGAAGTTATTTTTTTGGTTAACAAAGAGACTCTTCCTGTCAGGAAACAAATGCAGCAGTCTCTTACAGGAATGGTTTCTTTCAGGCAACGCAAACGCGTTTTTTTTTTACATTTTATTTTTTAGTAGATCCCCTTTGAACAACATTCTGTTGATGGATCTCCACTGTGTATTTTATTGTTGGTACGTAACGCTAATCACACTGTTCCATCAAATACCATCATATCCACCCACAGTAGTACCATGGACAAGTTTCCCCTCGTCTTAGGCTAGGGTCAGACGAAAGCAGTTTTAACGTGCGTTTAGACGCACGAAATCACGGCCGTGCTAGCAGCAAATGACGTCCAATGCCGGGGAAACACACGAAGTACGGCCGCACGAAAGTTCGTCCGCGCAACGCAAGTGGCAAACGAACGCATTTTTTATAGAACGTCAAACCTCTAGTACGGACGTACAGAGTGCGCTGCGTCCGCTAGAGGCGTGTTTGCGTGATTAGGAGACGTCAGACGCTGCTAATGTCCGGCCAACATAACGTCCAGACACAAAAAGTGTTTTATTGATGATCCGTACAAAATCACGGACGAAAATGCGCATCGTATGACCGCTATCGCGTACTCCGTGAAAAAATGCGTCCATTCGTTCGAACGCACTTTTTCACAGACAACGCAAATATGCGTTCGTCTGACCCTAGCCTTATTCAGAGCAGAATCTTAAAAATGAGAAGCAGCCTGGCTATTCATAGTCATATATTTAAGGGGTTTTTCAAAGAGCAATGAATTTGCCACGAAATTGCACCGAATGGTGAATTTCCCCATACGGTACAATTTCGTGGCCAATTGACTATTCAAAAAGCTGGCAATTTGCCAAATATTACTGAATTGCCAGTGAAATACGGCGACCTTAGGCAGCAGCGGAATCCCTGTAGAGAAGTAAATAATCTATTCAGAGAACCCCGAACAGCACCGAAATGTCAGTGAAATGCCCTGATTTTCAATGGTTTCATTGGACCGGCTGGGTGGAGTAGAGATAACATCACTACTCTATAACTGTGAAGAGAGACTGTGGAGACACTGATTCGATCCTAGCCAGAGCACCTCTCCAGTAAGTGTCCTTGGGCAAGACACCTAACGGTACATACTCTCCACCCAGGACGTACTGGAAAACAAGAGAAATCTCAATGTATCCTTTCTGGTAAATCCTTTCTCAAAAAAAAAAAACAGGTTTAAACAAGTGAAACCCATAGGTTTAAATGTAACAACAAATCCCTGTTTTTCTTGAATATTTATTTAACCGTTTATTCTTTTCATTAGCGCCAAAAAGTCTCTTTATTTTTTTTAGGATTTTTTCGGCAGTTTTCGGGATTTTTTCGGCAATTTTTTTAAAAATGGCTTTTTTTTCTGTAACAGACATTCTTCTTATTATTCATAGGACTTCATATATTATTTACATGCATTTTCATGCAGTAGTTTTTTTTTAAATGCCTTCTAAAAGTTGCAATGTTTTTTTGTTTTTATTTTACCCCTGATTGGTGGCGGTCAGCATTTTTCAGAATGATTTGGCAGGCTGGTCGGCGGATCGTCAGATGCATTCAGCGATTATTCAGAGGGTAATGTGATCGATTTGGTGGTGTTGTGGCGGTTTTTCAGATCGATTCGGCAGATTTTTCGGATCGATTCGTCGGTTTTCCGAATCATTTGGCAGTTTTCCGGCTGTTTGAAAATGCATTCAGTGCGTTGATTCACTGCATTCAGGCGAATTTAACTCGCCGAATATGCGGCGAATGGGAAAGCTTTGCTACCGTGGTGAATTTCAACGTACGGTGCAATTTCGTGGCAGTTCGGCTATTCCGAGAGCTGACAATTTGCCAAATAGTGGCGAATTGACAGCAAAATAAAGTGCAGTTTGCCGCAATTCGGCAGCAGTGAAATTGTCCCATAGAGAAGTAATGGTTAATCTATTCAGAGAACACCGAACTGCAAGGAAGTGTCAGTGAAATGCTCTGATTTTTGGAGGTTCAGTCCGCCAGGTTTAAACATGTGATTCCCATAACAAGCAACTTTAAAAAATATTCCGTTTTCTTAATTTTTTTTATTCAATTCTTTTCAGTTTCAGCAAAAAGCCTTTTTATTTATTTATTAGAATTTTGTAGGTATTTTTCTGTCTTTTTAAGGCAAACGTTTTGATTCCCAATTTTCTAATGCTGTTTTTTCCTCTTCCGTAACAGACCGTTTTATTATTATTTATAGAACTTTTTTTATTATTTCCACACGTTTTCATGCATTTTAATTGTTTGAAACAAGTTTCTAAAGATAGCAGAGTTAAGGTTTTTTTTGTGCACTTCGGCAGTGTTTGACAGCCAGATTGTCCATCGACGTCCATCATTGTCCGTCCAATCCCACAACATGGAGGAGATTCAGTCCTTGTCCACTGCCTCCGACGACTTCAGACAACTTTGTCTGACTACAACAGACTAGCGATCTTTCCCATTTGAGGATTTGCCAAGTGAAGATGGCATGATCTGGGGCGCGAGCGGGCAGGCAGCTTCCCTGAGAATAGTTTTTGCAGATTGGGATGTCTGGGCTATTCTTGCTGCTGAAACTCCATTTCAGCCCCAAAAACAGTTATTTTTTTCTCCCCGCAGCGTTGTTTTTTTTTCCTGTTTGGAGGCCTGTCCACCGGCCGACCTGGGTCATCCACAGAGGCTTCCAGTGGGCGACCACGATCGGCCGATGGTGTTGTCCGTAGTCTGGTGACCAAGTCGGTCGCCCGACTATGGTGTCAGTGGACGCCCAGCTTTACTCCATCTACCATTACTCCATCTACCATTCACCACAATGGCATTAGTTCCCTGCCGAAACCAGGCCTGGACTCTACATTACTGGGCAAAATAGTAGGCCACAGTGGTCTTAAACTGCAGCAGAGGCCCAAACCATGGCAAAAACTCATGAATACCATACTTTCATGGCTGAAAAGTAGGGGAACATTGTCCAATTTCTCCCTTTCCATAGCATTATGAGACCAAGCAGCGCATTGCCCTGCGCCTCTAAAGACACTAGAGCGACGGTGTTCAAACATTGGAATTTGTGAATAACCCAATGGGCTCCATAGTCTAACCTCCTTATTTTAGGGTTGTATAAATTATATTTAATTCCTTATGGGCAAAAATAGGCAAATTTCTAAAATTCTTTAACTATAAATTTATATATATTTTTAGTTACAAATATTTAAAAAGCGCTAAATAGAAATATATAAATAGTGCGCAAAACAAACTCATTTTGTAATACCCTGCGCGTAAAAACAACATGCTAGCGAACATTTGGGAATCAATGAGAAAGAAGGTATTGGTAAAGCGCTGCGGAAACTGTTGTCGCTATATAAGTGATGGCAATAATAATAATAATAATTGATTGACGCTGAATGAGAGCAGAGAAAATACTGGAATTGCATTTAAAATTCAAGGTGGCCATTAGAAAAATGTGCAGTGTTCTATAAATCAATATATACGTTTATTTTATATTTATGGATGAGCAGACACTGTGTAAATCATTTCTGCCCTGCCTGCACCTACTTTTTTCTAAGATCTGATGCAGTATAATTTTTGTTATTTTGTGTTGTGGTTTGCACCTAAATAAAGTTTAGTCAATAAAAAAAAAAACGCAGGGTCTGCAGGTTTCGGACGAGGAGGCGTGTGCCAGTATGGTAGCCGGGACCTGATATCAGCCAATCGCAGACGGCAGTAGGGACTGATGGACGGGTGAAATGGCCAATGGCAGAGTAGTGTGGCCTGGAGTAGGCGAGCTTCCTTCCCATCCAGCGTGAAGGAGAGACCGCCGGGCGGATGGGTGCGGGCAGTAGATACACAGGAGCAGGGGGGGAGGGATGCTGCGGCCCGGCTTCCTGTTGCCTTGGCGTTCAGTGAGTGTGTCTCGGCGAGGGGCAGCCTGAGCACCTGAGCTGGGCCGCCGCCGGGGAGGGGGTGTGGTCGGACAGGGCCGGGCTTCTTGTGCAGTTCCCAGCTGGGCCCGCTTCCCCCCTGGTTCTGCAAGTTCTGGATGCCCCCCCCGGTTTGCCTGCACACTGCAATATCCGGCGTTGCTGGCCCTGGCACGCTCTGCACGCTGGTCTGGGGCTCCTGTGCTGTCAGCATTATATGTATGCCACCTGCATAGGCTGCAGCGCAGTACACTAGAGGAATAAACAACGGCAACATTTCAGGTGAGATGGAGGCCTTGCTTACACTCTGATTACCCAGGATCCACCGGTGCTTGGATAAGGAGCCTCCTGGATGCTGGACTGGGATTCTCCATTCATTCATCTCTGCTGCTCCTGGCTGCCCCCTCTCCTCTATATCTGAGTGTCAGCCCCCTCTCCATCTGAGTGTCAGCTCCATCTGAGTGTCAGCCCCCTCTCCATCTGAGTGTCAGCCCCCTCTCCTCTATATCTGAGTGTCAGCCTCCTCCAAATCGCCTGGACCCCCCTGAGCATCAATGACATTTTCTGAAGGTTTGCAAACCTATCTGAATAATCTGGCAGGATATATATATATATTTTTCTTTATCTGAAGTTGTATTATTTCCTGTTTTCTTGGATTGGCCCTTTTTTTATTTTTGCGGCGTTGATGCCCCGTGACCTGTTTTGATGCCCACGCTGACTGGTGACCTGCACCTGCTTTCTTTTTCCTTGCTTCTTGATTCATTCTGGTGCTGATGCCATGAAATCCTGGACGCTTTGGGTCTCCTGAACCTGTCGTTGACCTCTCGGAGCCCTGTGTCTTGTCTCCTGCCCTCCCTCCAAAGTGTCAGTGCATGAGAACCAGGCACCATACCCCAAGCCTCACCTATGGATCAGTTCAATGGAGCCCATCAGATCTCTGCTCTCCTTGCCTGGCAATAGCAGATCATCTTCTTCTTTTGGAATAACCAGAGGCGCTACAAATGTATCAGTATTACCAGTTCCCCTGGTCACAGAGGAAGATGAAGAGCAGGAGGACAGGGAGAGCACTCCTACTAGACAGGAGTTTTTGGATGAAGACTATGATGCTGGAGGAGGAGCTGGTGACTGTTCTGGGGTCATTGAAAAGCATCCTTCATCTTCGCCATCGAACCCATTTTATTGGACAGCTGTGTTTGACTACGAAGCTTCTGCGGAAGACGAGCTGACCTTAAGGCTTGGGGATTTGGTCCAGGTGCTCTCGAAGGACTCTCAAGTGTCTGGAGATGAAGGCTGGTGGACAGGGAGGATTCAAGACCGCGTGGGCATCTTTCCCAGCAATTATGTCACAACGACACAAAGCTTCTCCAGCAAACTACAATGCAAGAGGGTGGAAGAGCTACCTTGCTACCCGGCTCCAGCAATACAGTGTAAGAAAAGCCTCGTCTGGGTGTATTGCACTCTATTAAATGTGGTTATAGATGCATTAGTGCAGGACCTGACAAACTCAAGGGCCAGGCAGCCATTAAATCCTATATTTTTAAATATTCTAAACTGAACATGTTGCCTGGCTTCTAAAAAAAATTGTGCAATTGGCTGTAAGGTGTCCTGGATATATACATGTATGTTATGGGTAAAGCCCGAAGTGTGGTTAATCCTAGGATTACCTGGGTAATCCTGACATTACCCAGGTGTCATTAGCAAAAGTCCGAAGTGAAGTGAAATTTTCGAATTCTACTCGGGTAATCTGTAAAGTATCCAGAGGCCTCTGGGTACTCCGGTTTTCTGTTGTGTGTTAACCGGGTAATTCGCACATTACCCTAGTGTTACTGGATAAAGTGCAATGAAACATCAGACTTTATCAGGGTAATCTGCAAAATATCCAACCACCTCTGGGTACTCGGCTTTTCTTGGGTTTTCAGCAGGTTACAGTTGACTGAATTCCGAGGATTACCCGGATAAAGCTGCAAACTGTTATTTGACAACAAAATAGTTTTTTTGTTTTTAATGAAATTGTATCGAGTCACAAACCCCACTAAATAACCGTCGTGTAACTCTGTACTTTAATTATGAAGATAAAGATATAAAGCGTAACCTGATGGTTATGTGCTTATATATCATATCATTTATAAAACATAATATGACACATGATAAAGATCATGTAACTCTTTCAAATTCATATAAGAAACCTATCCTGTTACTCTGTATATTCATTATATCCACAATACATTTTAATGTTTGTCTTTTGGCATTTTTGTTGATAATATCCATAGATAATAGCAAAATTCACTTTTACCCACGTGGGTCTGCAGATTACCCAGGAAAAACTGTGGATAGTCCTCAGATTACCCGGGTGAAGCTTCAGACTTAAACATTTATCCGGGTACAGTGTGAATTTTTCAGCTCTTCCATACTAAGATTACCCGGGTGAGGTCTGAAATGTTTTTTTTTTTTTTTTTTTTCCAGCTTTATCCAGCGGTTTTGGGTAATCCTAGGATTAACCGCACTTCGGGCTTTACCTGTAATTCTATATATTGTGAAACTCTGCTCTACTGCTTTTAACACCTGGAAGCCCCTATTCGTTCAGCTCAATTATCAATGTGCCCTATTTAGCCAACACAAAAAATGGTTATTCAGTAAGAGCCGAACTTGCCACCGATTTGCACCGTATGGTGAATTTCACTGTATGGCGCAATTTCGTGGCAGTATGTCTATTCACAACACTGTCAATTCACCCAATATTTTATCCATAACAAGTTTGACACACGGAGAACAGGAAACGAGAACCCTGCTCAAATGAGCTTACAATCTAAAAGAAGTATTGCCACACAGAGGTGAAGGTCGCTTGCAGAGCGTAAAAGTAATGGTTTGGATGGGGGGACTGTGTGGGAGATGGATCAAGAAAGGTACAATGGGATTGTGGAGTGAGCGGACAGGTCTTTAATGCGTGTTTTAGTGACTTCTGGAAAGACAGGAGGCATGGGATGAGTCGGTTGTGCGAGGGAGTTCCATAGGTGAGTCGGGGGTGCAGAGACGATTACATCAAATCGATGGCAAAATGACCGGGAGGGAACATACCTGCTTAGAGCGATTTGACACGCTTATGGAGTGTTTGTATGTGAGGATCAGGATATTGTATTGAATTCTAAAAGAAACGGAGCTAGGTTGTTCTGTGTGTGTGTGGTTTTTTTTTTTTTGTCTCGTATCTGTTAGTGTGTAATGTCGCTGTGCATACTACAATAACACAGAAAACATCACAAACACTGTGTGATGTCAGTATATCAATAGAAATTGCTTTCTCGAAACAGCAAGGGTGTGACAGATCTCAGTACCCCAACAGGGTCCCATCTGCCAGTGCTGCTTCCTTGCAGGACACCCCCCCCCCCCCTGTTATCTCCCCAGGCAGACTCGCGTGCCTCCCTCCAGTCCCAAGACAAAGCTCAGAGACTGGGACATGTAGAGAGCCTGCTAGCATTCCCCAGAAATAAGTCGAGGCTGTACATCTGGTTAGATTGGACACCTTTTATTGACTATAAGAAGTTCCCGGAGGGGCTAGAGACAATGGCGAACTACACCCTGGCGCCCCCCCAGCCTCCAGTGAACCAGACATGTCCATTCATGATGCCATATTGTTTCATGTCATCACAGGCTGCGCATCAGAATGCCTGAGTATATTAGATAACTATCTGTGACCACACAGTAATTATATAAACCATTGTAACAGTAATCGGTTAATGGGGCAGTCTGTGCACCCCAAGTCCAAATGATGCACGTCACCAGGGATACTTAGGAATTTTGTTTTAGACCTGCAGGGGTACTTCTTCATAAAACGTTGAGAAACCCTGTTCTCCTCCCGTCCACAGGTCGCAGCAGATCATGCTGTCCTCTGCGCCACGTGAAAGAGGAAAATATGGACTTTTTGCAAACAAATCTGTTACCACCAGTCTCTCGGAGCCTGTATTCTTTGTGCAGAATTGACGAGCAGCGACTTGGTTATCAGTTCCCATTCAAAGTATTGGAGCTGTTAAAGAAGTAGCTGATTCCAAGCTGCAAGAGACACTTGTGGAAAGCGGGGGCGCAGGAGATTGCTTTTTTAGAATGGGAGTAATTCGCAGCGTGTTTTGAAGGCAGAGGGGAGCGACGGGTTGAAAATTTTAGTCAAAGGAGGGAAAGTAATGAGTTGCAAGGGGATGTGATCAAGAGGACAAAGTGGTAGGGCAGGAGGAAAGGAGAAGTGGAGAGACTTCCTCTTCAGATACTGGGGAAAGGAAACTATGGTAGGATTTGTAGCATTTAATATTAACGTTCCTGTCACTGCACTTTTACAAAGTATTTGCCATGCTGTACTTGTCACAGCTTTTTTTTCATGATGTATGGCTATTTAAAGCTGTTATTTTTGGTGGTTCTAGGCTGCTCATAGAAGGCATTTTATAATGCCAGTTGGCTTGTGGCTCCCAAACCAATATCCTGAACCTGTAGTGGTCAAAGACTGGAAAATAAACAATAATAGTGGGTACAGCGATAATCACCACACGGTGTTATACGCTTGTAAATGAAACAGTCCTTATCTGAAGAAAATACTGGTGTGTGTGTGTGTGTGTGTGTGTGTGTACAAAATTACAGCAAGGTTTGCACTCACGGTTCACCTCGCATCTTCGGTACCCGGTGCTCAGCCATGACCTTTTAGTTAGATACCATAGTACAGATATGCCAGCACTCTAGGATTTTTCCAAAAGTATCAAAGTTTATTCCTCTAAGGTCAACGTTTCAGTTCCTAAAACCGAACTTTCCTCAGGACAGGCATACATTAAGAAAAACATACACTGTTTTTAAGTAAACAATCTTAATTGAAATGAAACGCCAGCTACTCACCACCCGTTGTGTCAAGCGTACGACGTGTCTCCCATGCTACCGCGCATGCGCCAACGTCCGGCGCTATCTACTGACCTCACTCTGGTTGTCCCGGTAACCCCAGCGTGCATAACTCCTACACTGCTCTCATCGCCAATCTACAAGTGCCCGTGCATCCACATCCAGTCACCAGGGGGTGGCAACTATAAAAAAGAAAAAGAACACCACCACCTTCTGCTGTAATACGCAGCATTTTAAAATCACTCCTACTGCTATTCACACTTACCGGTAATTCATTGATACACAGATCTTGTCTCCATGGATCCTTTCTCATATTACTTCCAAAAGCCCCGGGGTTAAATGCAATTACAAAAATACCAAATACATGTTTCTTGTATTCGATTATTTAAAATTTACCTGGGAATTATAGACCTGTGGCTGGAAAAGTATTTGAGGGGCTACTAAAGGATAATATTCAGGAATTTATTGGGAGGTATAATGTAACGAGCAAAAATCCGCATGATTTTATGAAACACAGATCATGTCAGACTAACCTAATTACATTTTATGAGGAAGTAAGTAGAAGTACAGATCAGGGGGTCGCAGTGGATGTGATTTACTTGGCTTTTGCCAATGCTTTCGGCACAGTGCCACATGAGGTTATCTTTTAAATTAAGAAAAATTGGTCTAGATGAAAAATACTTGTTCTTGGATAGAAAACTAGCTAAAAGATAGGGTACAGCGAGTGGTCATAAATGGTACATTTTCAAGATGGACATCAGTGGTAAGCTGTGACCCTCAGGGGTCTGTTATAGGACCAATACTATTCAATTTATTTATAAATGATCTTGAACTAGGCATTGAAAGTCATGTATCAGTGTTTGCAGATGACACAAAACTAGGAAAAGTAATACAATGTGAACAGGATGTTACTTCGCTGCAGAGGGATTTGGATAGATTGGGGGACTGGGCACTTAAATGGCAGATGAAATTTAATGTAGATAAATGCAAAGTTATCCACTTTGGAATGAAGAACACACAAGTTACACCCTAAATGGTACGGAGTTGGGGAAATCCAAGCCGGAGAAGGATTTGGGAATAATCCTAGACTTCAAACTAACAATGTGCAATGTCAAATAGCAGCCGCCAAGGCCAGCAAGGTATTGGCATGCATTAAAAGGGGAATTCACTCTCGGGATGAAAACATAATTTTGCCTCTATATAAATCAATGGCAAGACGCACCTTGAATATGCCGTGCAATTTTGGGGACCTGTCTTAAAAAAAGATTGCGCTAGAAAAAGTGCAGAGACGGGTGACTAAATTTAATAAGGAGAATGGAAGGGTTAAGTTACGAGGAAAGACTAACCAGCTTAAACCTGTTTAGTTTAGAGAAACGGCACCTTAGAGGGGATCTGATAACCTTATAGGGATGCACCTATACTAGTATCGGTGCCGATAATGCCGTTTGCACGAGTACTTAGTACTTGTGCAAATGGCCCGATTACCGCTTGCCGGTATCCGGGAGGCTGGGGAAGCTGGCTGCATGCATGAAAAGCACTCGGCCAGTGTTCCCCCTCCGCCGGGCTGCAATACTCCTTCCAAAGATCCGGTCGCACGGCTGTGACTAGTTCATGCGGCCGCCTGGTGCTTCTGTGACGCTGCTGCCTCTTGGCTGGAGGCAGCGTCACAGAGGCGGCCATGTGATTGCGCCACAGCCGTGCGACCGGATTTTCGGAAGGGGTGAGTATTGCAGCCCCGCGGAGGGGAATACTGGCGGCCGAGTGCTTTTCATGCACACGGCCAGCTTCCCCAGCGTTCGATTATACACAGCGTTCTGTGAGAGCTGGGGGCAATGTGTGTGTGTGTGTGATAGATAAACAGTTGTGTTCAAAATTATTCAACCCCCACTGAAATTGAGTGTTTTGGCCAGTTTGACATTGATTTTGATCATTCAGTCATCTTGCTTACAATTAAATCAAAGAGGCACGTGTAGGTCAGACAAATATAACATAACATTTATAATGAAATGACCACAAATGTCTTTTCTGTGCTCACATCATTATCAGTTTTATTCAACCCCCAAGTGACATTCAATCTTAGTACTTAGTACAACATCCTTTTACAGTTATAACCGCTTTTAAACGTGAAGCATAGCTTGACATAAGTGTCTTGCAGCCATCTACGGGTATCTTCGCCCATTCGTCATGGGCAAAAGCCTCCAGTTCAGTCACATTCTTAGGCTTGCGCACTGCAACTGCTTTCTTTAAGTCCCACCAGAGGTTCTCAATCGGATTTAAGTCAGGTGACTGCGATGGCCACTCCAAAATGTTCCAGCCTTTAATCTGCAACCATGCTCTAGTGGACTTGGAGGTATGCTTGGGATCATTGTCCTGTTGAAAGGTCCAACGTCTCCCAAGCCTCAGGTTTGTGACGGACTGCATCACATTGTCATCCAATATCTCCTGGTACTGAAGAGAATTCATGGTACCTTGCACACGCTGAAGCTTCCCTGTACCTGCAAAAGCAAAACAGCCCCAAAGCATGATTGACCCCCCCCCCCCCGGCATGCTTCACAGTAGGTAAGGTGTTCTTTTCTTCATAGGCCTTGTT
This sequence comes from Leptobrachium leishanense, assembly GCA_009667805.1. NCBI lineage: Eukaryota > Metazoa > Chordata > Amphibia > Anura > Megophryidae > Leptobrachium > Leptobrachium leishanense. The sequence continues at coordinate 45,778,117 of CM019075.1, read as the reverse complement.
CTTCCTCCTCCAAACATAGCGTTGATCCATGGGCCAAAACCGTTCCAATTTTGTTTCATCAGTCCACAGAACACTATCCCAAAACTTCTGTGGTTCGCAAATTCAAGGCAAAGGGCACTGTTGAAACGCTACCTGGTCGTGGCAGAAAGAAGATGCTGACTTTGACTTTTGGCATACTGCAGTCGACTTCTTATTCTTTGGCGACAGCAAGGGGGTGCGCCTGGGAGTTCTGGCATGGAGGCGTTCATTACACAGTGTGCGCCGTATTGTCTGAGCTGAAACTTCAGTACCCACATCTGACAAATCTTTTCTCAGTTCCTCAGCAGTCACACGGGGACTTTTCTCCACTCTACGCTTCAGGTAGCGCACAGCAGTCAAAGTCAGCATCTTCTTTCTGCCACGACCAGGTAGCGTTTCAACAGTGCCCTTTGCCTTGAATTTGCGAACGATGCTTCCTATGGTCTCTCTTGGTATGTTAAACATCTTTGCAATCTTCTTCTAGCCATTGCCCTTCCTGTGAAGAGCAATCACCTCTTCTCTTGTCTTCCTGGCCCATTCTCTTGACTTCACCATGTTTGTAACCACAGCAGTAAATGTCTAGAAAGAGCTGAGTATCAGTCATTTTAAAGCTGCCTAATTGGTGCTTATTATGCTTTATTGCTGCTCCGTGACATCCACAGGTGTTTTCAATACCTGATTGAAAACACTTGAATGAACCTCCTGTTCTTCAGAGTGGTATTCTTTAAGGGGTTGAATAATTGTGTCACTGAAGAATTCACAAAAGAAACATTTTCTACTGTATTACAAAACCAATTGATGTCATTTTAGTTGCATATGGTTCTTTAAAAAGTCCTTGTAGGATTTCATTCTGAATACTATTACAAATGTACACTAAATTCCCTAAAACCCTTTACAGCATTGGGGGTTGAATACTTTTGAACACAACTGTATATCCCCCCCGAGAGATAGATATAAAAATGCCCCCAGCTCACATAGATATGAGGTCTGTTCTTATTGGAAAGCGTTCACATGACATAAAATAAAAGTATTGGTGCTTTTTAAAAAGTATCGGTACTCGGTCTTAAAAAAGTGGTATCGGTGCATCCCTACTTATATAAATATATACAGGGCCATTATAAACCATTGTCTGGAAGCCTATTAATTAACAGGACTATACACAGGACACGAGGTCACCCATTTAGACTGGAAGAAAGAAAATTCAGCCTAAAGCATAGGAAGGGTTATTTTACGGTGAGAACAATAAAGCAGTGGAATTCTCTGCCTGTTGAGGTGGTTGAGTCAGAGACTGTACAGACTTTTAAAAAACGACTGGATGACTTCCTGCAGACACAGAATATTAAAGGTTATAATATTTAATATGTGGGTAAAAGCTTCTTAATCCAAGGAGAAATCTTACTGCCATTCTGGGGTCAAGATGGATCTTTTTTCCAGTGTGTTGCTTATTGGTGAGCGCTTCAGACTGGGTTTTTTGCCTTCTTTTGAATGAACAGCAGTAGGTGATGTGTGAAATGCGTCCATCAGGTTCAGCCTATGTAACTATGCCTGTCCTGAGGAAAGATCCGTGTTGGGAACTGAAACATTGACCTTATGGAGGAATAAAGTTTGATACTTCTGGAAAATCCTGGAGTGCTGGTATATCTCTACCATAGTGTGTGTGATATGATATATATACTGCAAGTGTTAATCAGATAAAAAAATGTTTCCTTTTAAAAAGGAACATTTCTGTACAAAAAAAAAATTTAAATCAACCTCTTTTTCTTCATAAGCCATTTGCGTTGTGTACTTAACTTTTGTACTAGGGCTGCAACTAACGATTATTTTCATAATCAATTAGTTGGCTTTTTTTTTTTTTTTTTGATTCATCGGATAATAAAAAAAATTACACAATACAATATTTTTTTTATTTGCATGTAACGATTGTCTGCACATGCATACGTTCTGTATCTTGTGGAAAATTCGGTACTTTTCACACACAAGGTACGCGAGCGCCTGGTCAGAGTAATGGATTGATGCTGTGTGTGGAGCTCAAGCTCATGTCTGCTTTCTCGCCAAACTAACGCTGCTACAAATGGTTGTATATAGACATGATGATGTCAGCAAGCAAAGTGAGGTGAGAAGGTGGGTGACTCCATGGAGCCTGACCATGTTAATAAGTTTAAAGTGGTCAGGGTGTGTAGTGTGTCCCTTTTATTTCATGAACAAACTGAGTGGGGGAGGACTGGAGATACGAGGGAGTGCGTTTTGGCGAGGGAGGCAGGGAGGATGGGGTGGTGGTATAAAACTCCAGCGATACAGCTCCATCCACCCAGTAGTAGTAGTACCCCACAGTCTGTGTGACCGTTCTGCTACTGTCGTAAAGTAAACTAAATAAAAACAAGCTGATGTCCAACACAACCCTAGAACTAAATCATACAGATTAAAGCAGCGGCGCGTCTTCTCTAATAATAAGCTCAAGTAGTATCTGAGGTTAATAAAGTTTAACTCCGTCTAACGCTAAACAATGTGTGCTTTACACAGACCGATTAATCGACCAACCGATTAGCTGTTATCTATTTTCGTTATCGCTTTATTCTCATCGATTAGTTGTAAGTACATACTGGCTGGGTGGAGTAGAGGTAACATCACTGCTTTGCATGGAGAGAGCCTGTGGAGTCATGGGTTCGATCCCGATGAGCACCTCTCCAGTAAGTGTCTTTGGGCAAGACCCCTAACGGTACATACTCGCCACCCAGGACATACTTGAAAACGAGCGAAATCTCAATGTATCCTTCCTGGTAAAATCCTTTCTCAAAATAAAATTTGTTGCGTATCTTGCATTCTTTTCACACATAAGGTGCGCAAGTGCCTGGTCAAAGTGATGGATTGATGCTGTGTGCACAGCTCCGCTCTAATATGGGGCTTCTCCCACAGCAGGCAGACAACTTAGATGTTGGCCATGGCTGTAGGCGAAACCCTGGCGATATTGCACAGACGTGATGTCAGAAATGGGGGTTTCCCTCCCATGAAGTAGGAAATTCCCTTTACAGGAGATGCAGGGGTCTTTTGGGGTCAGCAGCTTTGGCCCTGTACATGTTTTGGAACTAAAATTCCAATGAAGCTCTACTAACCTAATGAGTAGCTGAGCCTCATGGGAGATATAGTTCCAAAGCCTAGAGTCTAGACATGCCCATGTTTGTTTTGTGGTGGTTTTTTTTTGTCACCTCTTTAAATGTACAGAATATCGTGTATCAGTCTGATCCTAATCAAGGTCTACCTCCTATTTAAACTGTGGAAAATTGCCCAGCCCTAGTACCTTGATATTCTTGTAAGCAGCTGATAGTGGAAAGAAACTCTACTGGTTGCCAAAAGAATGGAGTTAAGTGACTTAAGTATCCGCTGTTGCAAAGTGAAGGGCACTGACAACACATTGTCTGGACTCCTCTTGCCAGAGCAGTGCATTCCTGTGCGATTGCTCTCCAGAGGAAGATGCAGCATCGCCAGTATCCATTATGAGATCCCAAAAATTATGAGCTGCTAGTAATGGGGCGATCCAAATACTAATTGTCTTGCACCAACGATTTACACTAATTGCTGGTTCAAGTGGAATAGGGCATTAAATCTTTTATGTGCAATTTTAATAGCTTGCATAGCGTATGAACCATAAATTGCACAGTGCTAGGTAGGGATGGTACAAATGCGCCGATACCTGGAAGCCAGGACTGGGCTGCCGGGTATGAAGACTGTGACGTGGCCTCCAGCCGCAGGGTTCACGAGATCTTGTGACCTCTGCAAGATCTCGTGAGAGCACGTCACAGCCTTCACAAACCGGCAGCCGCTCGGAACAACGCGGCCAGCCGGAGGGGAATGCTGTTAATGCATTCTGCCAGCAGCCTCCGTGTCTGTGGGCATACATGGGTGGGTGTGAGGCTGTGCAGTGGGTAAATGGGGTGTCTGGCCATACATTTCAATAGTACCATAATTTGGACGACAGGCTTTCAGTAAAATCCTAAATCATTTATTGGAAACTGGTCACATGACTTTTAATGTATCGGTACTCCGATTTTGTGATTACCTAGAGGGGATAAAAAAGTATCCGTGTCTCCGTAGCGCTAGGGACACACACGTCATGTGCAAGGTCCATAGTGCATGCACAGAACATTGGATCGGAGCTGTTCAAATCTGCAGGTCAGAGTCTGTGAGACAACTCGTTTCAGAGATTGGTCGCAGAGTGACGTCACCTGCTTTCTGCGTGCCAACGTCACTGGTGACTGGCAAACAGGAAATTAAAAAAAATCCCTGTTACTGGTAACACTGGGTGGAGGAAACTCTTCTGCTTCACCCAGCTTTTCTGCTAGATTGAGGGGAGGGTGCTCCTCCACATCCTAACCACTTTATAGGTTTTAGAGTGTCCCTTTTTAAGTGATGCCTGAAAATGTGCCATGGTAAGAACCAAGGTGGATTTAATTTAAACAAAGAACAAAAAAATCAGGATTTGGTTTAAAAGACAAATTTTTGCCATCTGTTAGTCTTTACCCCTTCACTGCGGAAGATGTCTGGGGAATGTCGTGGGGATTCTCCGCTATATGCGGAGGACGTTCCCCACACGTCTTCTGCTATGGGGACTCTCCATCCCTATACTTGCCTCTCCCTCCTGGGGTCCTGTAGTAGTCAGTCAAGCCTCTAGGGGGCCTGACGTCATCGTGCACGGCGTGATGACATCAGTGTAACAACTAACCCCTAGCTGCCAAGGGGTTTTCCTATGGTGGAGATTGGGGGGGGGTCCTTCGGACCCCTTATCTCCCGAACAGTGGCCGCTAGAGAGTAATGTTTGGTGTCATTGGAAAGGCCAGAGCATGGTTTATCCAAATAATGCCAAAAATGACCATGTTACAAAAATTTTTAATTTAATGCAGCGCTATTGTTCACATTTTAATTATGTGAACAATAATGCTCCTCTATTTTTTTTTTCTTCTCCGTTTTTTAGCTAAAATCACGTAATGTCTCAGAAAAATAAAGTATTTATTTTTTTAACAAGCGTACCCCATAGAATACATAACTGCATACGCTCGGATGATATGTGAAAAAAAATCATTTTACATGCTGTAGATGATTTAAATTTTAATAGAAATTCACTTTTTTTTAAAAAAAAATTCACATTTGTTACAGCAGTCTGACAGGGCATGATGTATACATTTGATAATGATATATTGTGAATGAGTCTGCCAAAAAAAGAGCTAGATAGATGTCTATTAGTATGGGTCGTATAATAAAACGTGACTTAAAATCGCAGTTAAACATGATGAGCAGAAATGAGCTCAGCACACAGAGGTGAAATGGCTCAGCAAGGACAGGGTTAATATTTGCAACTAGATAAAGGACTCCTATTTGGAATAACTGGCAAAATAATGTGAAGGGTTTTCTCTGAATATTATACTTTTAGACATACATGATGAAACGATTGCAAGGTAATCACTCGGTTTAGGCTAGGGTCAGACTAACGCATTTTTCGCGTTGTCTGTGAAAAAGTGCGTTTGAACGAATGGACGCATTTTTTCACGGAATACGCGATAGCGGTCATACGATGCGCCTTTTCGTCCGTGATTTTGTACGGATCATCAATAAAACACTTATGTCTGGACGTTATGTTGGCCGGACATTAGCAGCATCTGACGTCTCCCAATCACGCACACATGCCTCTAGCGGACGCAGCGCACTCTGTACGTCCGTATTAGCGGTTTGACGTTCTAGAAAAAATGCGTTAGTTTGCCACTTGCGTTGTGCGGACGAACTTTCGTGCGGCCGTACTTCGTGTGTTCCCCGGCATTGGACGTCATTTGCTGCTAGCACGGCCGTGATTTCGTGCGTCTAAACGCACGTTAAAACTGCTTTCGTCTGACCCTAGCCTTAGAACCAACCATTTCTTTCAACTCAGCCCATGATTTTGCCAAAAATTGCTTGCATTTTGCACCAATGTTTGCTTTACAGACAGTTAGAGGAACCTCATTAAAATTTCCCCAAAGTGGGTCTCGTTTCCAGCCTGTTAGCTGTTATTCTCGAATAATGAACGTCCGGCTGTGTACACAAAGATCCCAAGTCTTAGAAGATGCTCGGAAGGTTTCACTTTCATTGATACGGCTTGCTCCTTCTTGTGCAACTGTTTTGCTCCAAAAAAATATCTAATTGAGCTTTGTGAAACTTGTCATATTTAGAATTAAGGTGTTCATTGTGTAAATAAATAAAGTTTGACCTTGGATTAATGGAATTTCGAGTAATCTGCCTAAATATAAATGTATGAATTTACAGTGTCATGCTACATCCTGATCTCCTATCTCCATTAACAGCTGGAAACGTATCCAAGGCTTGCCACCTTGTTTCAGTGTTGGTGTCGTTTTAATAATCTGTCCTTCAGTGTGAAGTCAGGTCCGTAAGGGAGGACAGAGATATGAGCAGGCTAATAATCGTCTCTCCCGGCATCATTGTGCGCTTGCCCAATGAGTGCCTGTGATTAGACAGGTCTCTCGGAGTGGGAGCGTTTCAGACATTCATTCTCAGCAACTGTTACTGCATCATCTTTTGGTTGGATCCCCACTAGCCACCCATTAGCCTGGCACTGATTGAAAGCTGGTAGGCAAGGGTGAGACACATAAAATGAAGCTGTTGGTAATCCTCAAACATTTTGTTATTTTAAGTAACAGGATTGAACTCAAAGTTTGGGAACACCCAACGCTGAACGTCGCAATGGGTCTATTCACCCAACGACCATTGATCCATTAAAAATGGTTTCTATGACCTGTTTATTCAATTCATAGTTCTAAAATGCCACAGACTCTTCCCTGTGTAATGTACCTGTTGTGATCGATGGATGAACTGCTGACGGTATCATGGGTCCATTTTGGGTAAATTGTAGTGTTTTCAGATTGTCCCACGATCTCTAGGACAGGCATAATGACGGAATCCGAGATGCCCAGTCACTTGGTTGGTAAATAGTCCAGTGACCCTTTATTTTAAATATGAATAACCTGCTAAAAGATCAAAGGACATTATGTAATTTTTTTTCTTCCTTAAACACACAATTTAGGTAATTTCCGAAATTCCTAGAACATCCCTTTTACACGTTCATGAAGAGGTTTAGGTCGGTGTCCTTTATCTCCTAAGCCACATTTGAAATTGAGCCTTCACTTCTATATGTCACTTGACACATAACACTTGTTACTTCTTTTAGCAGTGTGCACAGTTTGTTAGGAAATGTTAATGCTGCATACAGGGATCCTACAGAGAACACTACTTTTCTCTGTAAATTCTCAAATTATTTACACCAGGGTTCAACGATCCCAGGATTGAAGGTAACGAATAGAGAGGCCTTAGCTTCTGGTAAGAAGCCTTTCTGCCAGGCTTGGGTGAACACATGATTGCGCCTTTTTGCGCTGCAGACCTGCCCTTTCTGTGTGGCTTGACAAGACTCTGCCCGGAAATGCCACCGTATATAATCGTGACAATTCTGTTATGCGTCGCAGATTGCCGACGTGGTGGGCACAGACTGAGCTAAGGGGGGAGCGGTGGGTCTGCTACAGTAATTGCATAATCACAAACCTGTAATCTTTTGGTATGTGCTCCTAGAGGGGTGTAGCAGAGGGACCAGCAGCACACGAATTCTGGGGAGTAAGACCTTTTGTGGCTACAATGCGAGTAAGCCATAAAGAGATTTTGTCTTCAGGGATTTAGGAGAGGCAGATATAGAGAAGAAACCAGGAAAATAAAGGAAACCTATGCATGTGTACATATGTAAGATTGTTTTATGAAAGTATGTAAGAGCTGAAACAAATATTCGATTTAAATCGCCGATTTTCATTATTTATTAATCTGTTGGTCGATTTACAATGTGTGCTATACACAGACCGATCACAGGCCACGTTAAATGTTAACTTCAGATGCAACTTTGGAGCTGATTGGAGAAGACGTTCCGGCTGCTTCACTTTCTATGATTTTAGATCTAGGGTTGTGCCAGATATAACCAGTTTGTTTTTATTTAGTTTACAACAGTATCAGAACCATAGCACAGACTCTGGGGTACTGCCACTAGGTGGCGGAGCAGTACTGCCTGAGTTTTATCCTTAATTAGAACTGGAGTCCTGTGCCACCCCATCATCCTCCCTGCCTACCTCTCTTCGGTCTGAAGCTGCCAACCCTCCCTTGCACACTTAGGTCAGGGCTCTTGCCGAAGCTCACGTCCACTCTAACCTCCGGTTCCTCCACCCACTCAGTTTGTTCATGACTATTTTGAAGGGACACTCTAATAAGCTAAGGTGGTCAGGGTGCGTAAAGTGGTAATGCTCTGTGTAGTGTCCCCCACACACATAATTGCGTGCTGACATCATGTCTGAGTGATTGTAGCTGTGTTTGTTCGGGGATAAAGCAAACTCTGCCAACTAATATACATATGGATTGAACTTTTGTGTTTTTTAATGACTATCTTTTGTGAGTTAGGTTAGTTGTGTGTTTGTGTAAGTGTTTGCTAGTTCCATATTCATGGCCTAATGCTCTTTAGTGTGTGTGTGTGTGTGTGTGTGTGTGTGTGTGTGTGTGAAAGAATGGTTTGTACTAGGGATGCACCGATACCGATACCAGTATCGGTATCGGTGCCGATACTGCCGTTTTGAGGAGTACTCGTACTCGTGAAAAATCAGCCGATTATTTTTACCGATACTTCCGCTCCAGCAGCCTCCAGATGCGGCCTCCGGCGCTTCAAACGCGGCTTCCGGCACTTCAAACACGGCCTCCGGCGCTCACTCCGTGCGTGTTCGTCGCATGAGTCAGCGCATCACCACAGCAAACCCGGAAGAGAATGACAGCGCTGACATCAACAGGTCACGTGAGACTGGCCCGCTAGTCACAAAGGAGCTCACGAGAAGCAGGTGCGTATGCTCTCTGTCTCTTCCCCCTCCCCAAACGAAAAAAAAATATATTCTTCCCCATCGTGCCCCAAGCTGGAGGTGCAGACTTGCCCAGCCCAACAGGCTTTAAGATGGCCATCAAAAGTAGGCCAAAACAGCAGGCACGGACCCAGTGCGGAGAGATTGCAGTGGAATGCAGCATCTGCTCTGCACGTGCAGGGTGTGAGCGTTGGCTCGGAAGACTGACCTCACGGGACGCGTGGAAACCACCAAGGCTGTCCCGACTAGGCCGCAAGCGGATCGGGTCAGCTATCCACCCCACCGAAGGAAGAAGCAGGTTGGAGAGGGGTTCAATCGGGTCATCCAGACACCCAGAGCGCTCAGGGCAAAAACGGGGCAGCAAATCCGAGGAGTCATCAAAAAAACTCCGGAGGGAAAAAAATCCACAGAGAGAGAGCTCCTTGTACATACATATACCTTTAACTTAAGCACCTGCATAATTCACCATGCCACCCCGCCCCCCCAAAAAAAAAATCGGAGTGCCGGGACAGGCCTCCGAATGGCTTATCAGGCTTTCAAAATTTATGGTGTAGCTGCCCCTTCCCCCAACAAAAGGAAATTGGAGGAAAAACGGAGTGCTGGGACAGCAGGACTCTGAAGTTTCTGTTCAGTTTGTCTGTCCCCTCTCCCCCCCACCCCCTAAACAAAATAAATTGATGGGGGAAATACGGAGTGCTGGGACAGTTAATCTTTTCTGAGTAATAGTTGGGCAGATGAAATGAGCATATATATTAAAACGAAAAATAAAGTTGCATAAATTATTTGCCATTTGTAAATAAAAATCAACATGTATGTGTACAATAATAAAAAATACTCCTATCTAATAATAATTTGATGTCCAGACGAGGTAGTAAGTTAGTACAGAATTAAATTATGCAGGTGCTTAAGTTAAAGGTATATGTATGTGTATATATATGTATTTCTGGTCTGAGGTCTGTGTAATATATATCTGTATGTATATACATACCCATATATGTGTGTGTGTGTATATACGTACATATATTACTCAGACCTCAGACCAGATATATATATATATATATATATATACACATACACGTATGTCTGGTCTGTGTAATGTATGTGTGTATGTCCATGTATCTGAGATGAGGTGTGTGCAGTGGGTAAATAGGGTGTCTGGCCATACATTTCAACATAAACAGGACAGGCTTTCGGCAAAATCCTAAATTATTTATTGGAAAGCGTCACATGACCTTAAATAAAAGTATCGGTACTCGGTATCGGTGAGTACTTTAAAAAAGTATCGGTACTTGTACTCGGTCCTAAAAATGTGGTATCGGTGCATCCCTAGTTTGTACCACTAACGAAAGGTATCCACGGCTCAAATTAAAAGTTTTATCAAACCCTCCTTTACACATTTGCTTTTCATTTTGTCACTTCAGGGAGGGACCACATGTGACGACCATCCGTCCAGTCGTCACGTGTGCAGGGGGGGTGTACAAGGGTTTAACAGCTCCAAGCTTCTGGACCTAATAACTATACCTCCTCTCAGGGTTGCAAGTAATGCCATCCTAACCCCCCAAAACCGTACACACCCTCCTGAAGATACGCTGCCACCACAAAAGGATTAGGGCACTTTAGAACCCTATACTTAACTGTATACCATCCCGATCCAGGAGCCTCACGATATATAGCTAAAATATCCCAAATGGTAAACTCTCTCACGTAAACCATTAGCCAAGTTACAGAGTTAGAAGGACGGGAGCGGAAGAGGAGGGAGGTGAGTAGAAAAAAGAAAAAAAACGCTAAGTATTACATTTAAAAAAATAAATAAAAAAAATATATATATATATATATACACAATAACTAGGTAGGGAATAGGTATATTTTAATGTAAGAAAAAGGGGGGGATTTTTAGCCTAGAGTGTTCCTTTAAGTCCACTGCCCGTTCTTAGGTCTTTCTCCAACCAAAAATCCTGTAGAAGTACGAAGTTAAATGGGTGGGCACCCTATATATAGAAAACAAACTTAACACCTGAGAGCCTAGAATTGTCACTATCCATCAATAAACAAATGGTTAGGAAATAACCTCTTTAGTATATATTACCGTTACCAGGTCACATGATTGAGCAGGGCTCCACTTATTACGAGCATGCACCGTTCCTCGATGCACCATGTAACAGATCTCAGTACCCAAACCGGGTCACATCTGTCAATGCTGGACTCCCTGTTTTCTCCCCAGGCAGACCGTCGACCCCAGACGAAGCTTAAAGACTGGGACACGTAGATGCTAGCATCCCCCATTAATAAGACTAGACCGTATATCTGGAGGTTTTCCGGGTCAGAATGGATTTCTTTTAATTGGGGACAGGCACACATATTTATACCGTCAAACATACAGTTTACATACACAAACCCTGACCCTAGAATGGAATAAACATTCACTCAAAATTCCTAGACCGACAGGATAATGGAAATCATGATGATAAACAAGATTACAGTCTAAAGACAGCAGATAATGGGGCAGTGTTTGCCTGACAAAACAGATTAACAAACTACTCATTCAAACAGATGTTAGCTGCTATGAGAAGGGCCCTTTACACTTAACATTTCCATCCTATGTCCGTTTATCTGTATCTTGTTCCCTTTGGTTATTGTAAAGCGCTGCGGAAACTGTTGGCGTTATATAAATGATGACGATAATAATAATATTAACACATTTCTGAGAGGTTTCAGTAGATAGCAAGATACACATGGGCCATACAATAGACAGACAATAACATTATTCTTGCAGAACACTCTGCATACAAGAGCGGGTAAGGAAAAAATCTAGAACATCAGGCCTGCACCCTACAACTATGCCTCCAGGTCAATGTACCCCAAGTCCAAAGTGACACATGTCACACACACCATCTGTACGAATCCTCTTCCTCGCACACGCCACTCTTCAATCCACCAAATCAAAGCGACACGGATTTGTCCGAACACTATCAGGGTTATTCAGAGAGTGGTGAAAAGCAGGAGAATGACTGGAGAATGGAAAATTCTAAGTCAAAATAGCCGCTTTGGAAAGTGAGATGAATGGGAGAATTTTACTGGTTTGGCTATTTTGACCTAGAATTTTCCATTCTCCAGTCATTCTCCTGCTTTTCACCGCTCTCTGAATAACCCTGTATCTCCTTCAGGATACCTTTTCGATTTTTCCAGTCCACAGCTGACAAAATCCATCCATCCCACATGGAATGTGAGCAGCCTCCTTCTTACCCCTGTCAACTTAGAACAGATAAATCAATAATATACTAAAAATACATAAAAACTACAAAAGAATACAGGGAAAAGCTACACAGAAAAATGCAAAACTGAAGTACAAAAAAAGGGAACTAGATAAAGTAAAACAATATTAATGGCACTTGGGAGAGGGGGTTGACTGTCTCAATATCTCCAATTAAAAATTTGAACTCCTGTTTGCCCTTATTGGCTACGACACTTCCCTTGTTTGTGTTCACAATAAAAATTGCCAAGTTTAAAAATAAAATTTTGAACTCCTGTAATAACCTAAAAAGAATGTAATGGCTTTCATATATTATTGATTTATTTGTTTTCAAGTTGATGGGGGTTACAGAATAAAAAATGGGAATCAAAAATTTCACTTAAAAAGGGTACCCGTACGGTGCCCTTCAGTGGTAAGTTCGTCACTCTTTGAATAACCCTGTATATTTGTCCTCTTTGTTTTAGTTTATAGACATTCTCTCTAAGGGAAGTGCCTTTCAGACTGTACATAAGGTTATGTTCCTTCCATTATGGTGAAGTATTAACCCAATCCATTTATTCCAGGCACGTCAGTGCAATTGCTTTTATATCAGTTAAGATTTTTATGAGTTTTCCAGGTTCTTTATCTTTTGGTTGCCTTGGGAACCGAAGTAGACAAATCCACACTTCTAAATGATTTGGGGATGAGACCCAAGTCTAAACACAAAATTAATGCATCATACACACTTTATATACATGGCCTGAAGGCCGTTTTATACAATATGTTTAATACTTTTGTCCCTATGAGTTTAGGTTCTGAATTTTCCTCTTGTGGCGTCATATCAGTGCTCAACATATTCAGATTGTGGAGCTTCGCAGGTAGATGATACTTATCCTGTATAAGTTTTTAACTCCTTTTATTAAGCTTTATCTCATTATTCAGACTGACAAAAAAATCCATAATCCTTTAATCTATGGAGCTGTTTATAGGAGGCTTAATTTTCTTTCCAGAATAATGAAATTGCTTTGAAGGAAACATGGAGTCCTACAATGCTAAATATACAAACATAGTGCAGATTGACCATAATGTGTAGCCCAAATATGTTTAAAACTCAGTAGATATCTTTATAAATTCTGTGTTTCATATGGATCGTGGATATTCGATTAGCTGCATTCGGTAGTGATGCACCGAAATTAAAATTTTCGTCTGAAACCAAAAATTTGGGATCAACTCAGATGAAAACCCATACCGAAACCGAAAATCAATCATCCGAACTTGGGCCTTTGGGCCCGTGGTTGCAGTTGTCCGGCATTCAGTTCTCGCTCTCCATCAGATGCCGGTCACAGGGATTACGTCACGGAGGCAGAAGCCTTTGACCCTGCAGACAGACGGGCCAAAGGCTTCCTCCGTGACATCATCCCTGCGACCGGCGTCTGATGGAGAACAGGAACTGGATGCAGGAGGACTGCTACCATTGGAGGAGCTCACGGTCGAAGTATGTGGATGTCCGTGAGTTTATGTAGGCCACGCAATCTCACCTTTTTCCCCCCCTAAATAAAAAAAATCAGTCATCCGAACCAGGGCCTTAAGGCCGGCTGAGCAGGCCCTGTTTCAGTTGACTGATTTTCAGCCGATTTTATACAGATGTTTTTTCCTTTCAGCCGACAGCACCATATTCGGCCGATAATTTCGGTAGCCGAAATTTCAGTGCATCCCTATCATTCAGGACATACTTGAAAACGAGAGAAATCTCAATGTATCCTTCCTGGTAAAATCCTTTTATAAATAAATAAAATAAATAAATTCGGCTTATTAGATGTCACCAAAGAGCAGTATGAACATCGCCAACCGCAATGTATTGAATAGTCCCTAAAGCCCAAAGAACCAAATCGGAAGATCGTAAAGCACTATTGAAGAATGTGTATTTTCTGTTTGCTTCATATGATTTTCTCATTGCTATTACTTGCTTATTGCCCTTGAAAATGTCAGGTTGTACAGACGAAACACGTCGGGCTTTTATCATTGTTTCTTCTTGAATAAATATTGGATATTTTTCTGATTCCTGAGTCCTCGATTTTGGTTCTTATGGGCTTTATGGACTATTCAGTACATTGCGGTTGGCGATGACGGGGTGTTCATATTGCTCTTTGGTGACCTCTACTAAGCCGAATGCAGTTAATGGGATATCCAGGATCCAGTTGAAACACAGAACATATAAAGATATCTTGTGAGTTTTATACGTATTTGGGCTACACGTTTATGGTCAATCTGCACTATGTTTGTAGATTTAATGTTGCAGGGCTCTGTACTTCCTTGTGTGATCCATATTTGTTGAGGACCAGAGCCATTTCCTGGAAGTGCAAACCAGTCCTTATCTAGTCAAGTATTTTTGTACATCTTTTTCAGCATATTTGTGTATCTGGTTATGAAATTGCTTTGCAAGCCCACAAAAACGATTTTTTAAATTTTTTTTATTAACAATATTCTGAATATAATATTTGCTTCTTTTTCAAATTTATGTTTCAGTGCTCGAAATAGATTTTTCTGAGCTGTTTTTGGAGGAAATTATCGGGATTGGTGGTTTTGGGAAGGTCTATCGCGCTATTTGGGGAGAAGAGGAGGTTGCCGTCAAAGCCGCCCGTCACGATCCCGACGAAGACATCAGCCAAACCATCGAGAATGTCCAGCAGGAGGCTAAACTTTTCGCAATGCTCAATCACGCTAACATAATTGCACTACGTGGGGTGTGTTTGAAGGAACCGAATCTGTGTTTAGTGATGGAGTTTGCCCCAGGCGGATCGTTAAATCGGGTGCTGGCTGGCAAAAAGATCCCACCGGATATCCTGGTGAACTGGGCAGTGCAGATTGCCAGAGGAATGAATTACTTGCACGATGAAGCCATTGTGCCAGTCATACATCGCGATCTGAAATCCAGCAACGGTAAGCAGGATCTTTTTTTTACAGTTGTGCATATTCAAGCTTCAATATATAGGTTCATATAGTTTGTATTCACTGCGTTACAGAACTGATACTACAGTGGATGAAGGCGTTGCGTGTTTCTGTTTTTATTTTTGCCTTTCAGGCTGGTGCATTTAATACGTTGTGCTGTTTTGCTCGGGTACTATTTTTACATAGCTTTTGAAACCAAGCAAGGTTTATACATATAACAGTGTATATTAAATGGGATACTAGAACAGGGATCTCAAACTCTACCCCCCCCCCCCAGATGTTTCTGAACTGCAACTCCCATGATTCTCTGGCCATCTACTGAATTCAAAGAATTTTTAGGATCTGAAGGCCAGCATCATCCGAGCGACCAGAGTTTGAGATCCTTGTTCTAGGGTAAAAACTGGGGAAGGGGGAACAGAAAGATTAATGGACTCCGTCCCTACTCCGGGCACCCAGCTCTTAGGTTTATCCTAAATTATACCATTATTCCTCTCATCTGCCATGGGCTCTGTCTCTATCCTCTTTCACTGTTTCCATTAAAACTGTAGTTGTCACCTGGACATGAGGGGGCTGGATACATGATCTTATTGAGTTATTGCCAGGTCAGGAACGCACTGAACTGTACCATCCTGACCCAAATCCCAGAAGCTTAGTCCGTATCATTTCTGTCCAACTTTTTGGCTTACCTGTTCAGTTTGTACCAGTACATAGCTATATATAGAAAAAAAAACCTTTTTCTGGAACCTAAATGGCCTGACCACTGTGTTTTTTTTTTTCATTTTAAAGCTTTTAAAGTACTTTGAGTCCCCCCCCAGTCCAAATAGAAGGCTGGCCGTCCACTGGGTCCATAGTCGAACGACTGACTTGGCTGTCCGACTACGGACAGCTTTTTTCAAAGATACTGAACGATCTGTGCCGTCCACTGGCAGCGAATATGGACGACCCAGATCGACGGACGGGAAGACCACCGAACGCCGCTGAACTGAGAGGAGAAAAAAAAAACTCCGCTGCCAAATGCTGTAGCACACATGCAGGGGTTTCCGTTGCTGTCCCTGTTTTTAAGAAAAAAAATTGGGAATCCCATTGCTGCAAATGAAAAGAATAAACGTTTGAATAAAAAAAAATAAGATTGACAATATAATTTTACATTGAATCCTATGGGCTTCGCCTGTCGGACGCAATCATTTTGTGGGACAATTTCCCTGCCGCCGCACGCTGGTTTTACTATACAATTCATCTTTTTTTCATGTAAAATGTACTTCGTCTGGCAAGTCCCATTCAAATGGGAGAGATCGGTAGTCTGTTGTAATCACATAAAGTCATCTGAAGTCGTCCGATGGAAGTCGTCAGGCAGTGGGCGAGGGCTGTATCTCCTGTGTAATGATTAATTATGAGCTCTCGAACAGGGTCCTCCCTCCTATTGTTCTGTTTGTTTAACCACTTGGATGCTAAGGATGTACTTAGCGCGTCCAGCCAAGTGGTTCTCCTGTGCTATGGACACGCTGAGCGCGTCCTAGCACAGGAGGCAGCAATCGGCCGGGATTCCGGTCGATTGCTGCGCCCCCCCCCCCAGTGGATGTCAGCCCGGGATCCCGGCGAGTGCGGGGAAGGTGCCTGAAAGGGAGGGTGGGAGGTCCTTTGGACCTCTCTCCCTTCCCTTCCGTAAGGGGCAGCGGTAAAAGTCAGGCACTGTTTGGAAGGGCACAGCCTGCCCTTCCAAATGGTGTCTGGCTTTAACCCCTTGGGGGCCAGATCATGATTCAGCAGCAATAGGTGCCAGATCGCAATCCTCTTCCGGAGCTAGCCGACATCTTGGATGTCGGCCAAGCTTCCGGGGATCCCCCCTGAGGACTGGCGTCATCGTGCATAGCTCGATGACGTCAGTTCTGGAGTTGACCCCTAGCTGCCACCAATGGTGGAGATAGGGGGTTCCAATGAACCCCCTGTCTCCCAATCCGTGGCAGCTAGGGATTAATGTTTGGTATTGTTGGATCAGCCAGAGCATGGCCTTTCCAACGATACCAAACATGACCATGTTAAAAGTTAACAAAAAAAATGAAAATAAAAACATATTTAAAAATAAATTAAAAAAAATAAACTGTTTTTTTTTGTCTTGTTTTGTTAATGCAGCAATATTGTTTCCATTTCAATTATAATGTGAACAATGATGCTGCACTAATGATTTTTGTATGGGGTGTGTTTGTTAAAAATCACGTAATTTTCCCCCAAAAAAATGTAACGGGTCCCCATCATTTCTAATTTTTTTAACAAGCGCAACGCATATAAAATATAACCGCAAACGCTCGCATGTTAAAATGTGAAAAAAACCCACTTTACACGCTGTAAATTATTGAAAATTCAAATTTTATTGAATTTTTTTGTTCTAATATACAGACAGGACATGAGATATACCTACAATGTGTCCCCTGTTCAAGCCCACCGACTCTGTATTCATAGCAAATGTCACGTTTTACGCAATGTATTAAGCTTTTCATTTATTTACTGCAATATTATACTCTGTTGAAATTGACTATGTATGTCTTTCCGATTTCTTAATAAAGAACAATATGTTAAAAAAAAAAGAGATATACATACAACAATGATATATTATGAATCTGTCGAGTCTGCCGGAAAGAACGATATATAACATGTCTGGGTGGTATAATAAAACGTGGCTTCAAAACGCGTTTAAACATGATGAGTAAAAATGAACTCAGCACACAGACGTGAAATGGCTCAGCAGCGAAAGGGTTAACTTGCATGTGTTTGTTCCTCTGTCTCACCCATTGTGCAGCGCTACGGAACTTGTTGGCCCTTTATAAATACGTGTAACTGTAAGGCTATTTCTCGTGGGAAATAAAAATGACGCTTTCCGAACTCATGCAAGGAACCGTCCTGCACACGATTTATCAGTGAGGAAGTAAGGCTTCCTCTGTTCATGTTGAAGAAATAGTAAAAAATAAACTTGTTGGCTTAGGCCCCCGGCACACGAGCGTTAACAGAGAGAGGAAGGAACGTCCGTGAAAGTGGGCGTTCCTTCCACTCTCTGCGCTCAGCGTACAAAGCGCGATCCTCCTATGGAGAATCACGCTTTGTATCCTTTCAGCGTCCGTTTAGCTTTTTGACGGGGAGGGCTTTTTCACGTCCGGTGGAGGGCTTTCCTCGTCAAAAACGCACGGACGCAGGGAAGTGCGGGCGCACATGAGCCAAAAAATACGCTCGTGTGCCGGGGGCCTTAGCAGTAATTCACTGGTAACCCTTTCAGCACACTTTATCCTTGCAGTTGTTCTTTGATGCACATCACGTAAATACCATCTGATAGACTGCTGTACTCATCGATTTACGGCACCAGGTTTGTAACTGGGTTTTCCACATAATTAAACAGTCAGAGGACATCCTGCATTACTTACAAGCAGGGGAAAGATCCTGCAAGTCTCTATCAAATAACCAGCTCATTGGTCCGTTTGTTCGAGAGGCAGGAAGTGTAATACACGGATAACATGTTTCCGGGTAGATCCACAACATTGTCTTTGAACCCGTAAAAGGATGAAGTCACGTGACCACCGGGTCAATATGTTAGCAGTCTGCTTTATCATGCTCCATTTGTTATGGTGCGGAGGGTGTCCCTTTTTTAACCCCTTTAGTGACCGGGCGGTTTTACACAAATCCGTCCTTTAGTGACCGCTGCTGTTTTTTACGTTTCTGCGCTGTTAGTGTTTAGGACAAATTTTCCTCTTACCCACACATATTTTACACTGTTTTTCTCGTCATTAAATGGACTTTATAAAGATACCATTTTTTTCATCATTTCATATAATTTACTATAAAAAACATTGTGAAATATGACAAAAAAATTGAAAAAACACCACTTTTTCGAACTTTGACCCCCAAAATTTCTTATGTATCAACAACCGTCAAAAAAATTAATTCCTTAGTAGTTTCTAAATTAGTACTGAGTTTAGCAATACCCAATGTTTACATATTCCTCGCTTTTTTCCTTATTTTATGCAACAATAAGTGCAAGTAGCACTTTGCCATTTCCAAAGAGTTTATTTTCAAAACTAGTGCTAGTGACATTGTAACACTGATATCTGTCACTAATTCCTGAATAACCCTCCACATATACATATTTTTTTAAAGTACACAAATCAAGGTATTAAACTTGGGGTATTTTGACTCTTTCCATGCAAACCATTTTACCACAAATCTATGCCAAAGTTTGAGAAAAAAAAAGTTTTGGTGATTTATTTTTTTGAACGCAATTTAAGAATACATGTACTGTGAACTTTAAGGTTTACTGCCAAAAAACACCCCAAAATATGTTCAGCAACATCTTCTGAGTAAATTGATACCACCCATGTATAGGTATGTCGGGTCATTTGGGGGCTAATAGGCCTTATTTGGGGGGTGCGCATTTCAGTTTTCCAACTTGGAATTTTCACATTTCGTCATCATGCACCCATGTCCTATTTGGGACATTTTTGAAGCCGGCCAAAGTAATTTACCCCCATCAAACCATATATTTTTAGAAAGGGCACACCCTAGGGTGCTTCAAAGAGTTGTATTTTAACACTTTCCATGCACTAGCTCTATGTCAAACTTTCAGGTAGTCACTTTTTGTGTTATTTTTTCACACACATTGTACTTTAGGCATGAATTGTCAAATCCAGTTATGGGTTACTGCCAAAAAACACCCCAAAATATGTTCAGCAACATCTTCTGAGTAAATTGATACCACCCATATATAGATTTGTTCTGTTGTTTTTGGGGTGCTACGCCAATCTTTGACATGTGCTTGTCAATTTTCTAATTTGACATACAGTATCTTCTTTGCTTATCTTCTTTTTAGGGGCCTTTTTACATACCCCAGTTTTATTAACGTGCATATATTTGGTAAGCTAACACCCCAAAGTATTGTAAATGGAGTGTTTTTATGCCATGGATGCAACCGTTTGCTCCAAACAAATTGGATACTGTTTGGTGGTCATTTTTCATTTTCACACCCACATCAGTTTTGGACTGTGATTTAGGAGACACGGTTGTTTGTTACTGCATGAAAACTCTCCAGGTTGTTTTCTGCAAGGTCTCCTGAGTACACCCATGCCCCCCCATGCATAGGTTTGTCAGGATTTTGGGAAGGTTCAAATACAATTTTTATGACTTTGTCATTGGAGTTGAAATTGAGATTATTTCTTCAGCTAGGCCTAGCTTTGGTTTTGGGTCTACCGCATACCCCAGTTTGAATTATTGCCAGAAAATTGTTTATATTTGTTATGTTGACACCCCAAGGTATTGCATATGGAGTGCTTTGATGCCATGGATGCAACGGTTTTAGCCCAAAACATTTGAGAAGGTGTGTGGCGGTAATTTTTCAATTTTCTGATTTTTACGCCCACATTAGATTTGGACTGTGATTTAGGAGACACTGTTGTTTGTTACTGCATGAAAACTCTCCAGGTTGTTTTCTGCAAGGTCTCCTGAGTACACCCATGCCCCCCATGCATAGGTGTGCAAAGATTTTGGCAAAATACAGCACCAAATGTAGAACATAAAAATGTACAAATAAAATGTAAAAGTCTGGTGCAGTAAAAGAAAAAAAAAAACTAAACTGAACTAACTAACTGGAGTGTGAGAAAAAATAGAAAGGAAAAAAAAAAATCACAGATCACGCACAGTGTGATATAGCTTGAAACAGTCCCCAAGACACAGACCGGGTTGTCCAGGGCATTCTGGGCAGTAAAAGATTGTGTCTCTCCTCTGCCCCCTCTTGAAACACACCCTGCATCTTTTTTGGGGTTTCTGTTTGCCCTCAGTAGGGGGGATTTTATAAATAAAATGTGTAGCCCCAACTCTGTCCCCCATCACCGCCCGGGGAGCATGTGCATCCTGGTACAAAAACCCCGAAATGACCTGGAGCTGAAACTGTAAAAAGGACAGCGTCACTCCGGGGTTTGCCTTTTTGCAGAGCAAAAAGGCATTGTGGGTTGCAATTTGCATCAGGTAAAGTGCAACCTTTTTGTACCAGGCCCTTGACTTCCGCATAATCTGGTAGGGCTGGAGCAGCTGATCTGCCAGATCAACCCCACCCATATGCGGTTATAGGCTTTGATGCACACTGGCTTCCTGATGCGCTCAGCTCTGCCACGTACAGAGACCTCCACAGACCTCTCAGTGTGGATGGTGGATAGAAGGTATACATCCTTCTTGTCTCTGTACTTGACCGCCAACAGCTCCTCTTGGCGCAGAGCTGAGGTCTCCCCCCTTTTTAGCCGGGTGCGGACAAGCTGTGCTGGGAAACCTATGCGGTTCTTGCGAACAGTACCGCATGCTGCTGTATCAAAACAATACAGCAGCTTGAACAAAGGGACACTCGTATAAAAATTATCAAGATACAAGTGGTACCCTTTGTTCATCAGGGTAAAAAGTAGGTCCCACACAATCTTGCCACTGGTTCCCATGTGTTCTGGGCAACCTGGAGGGTCAAGGCTACTATCCTTTCCCTCGTACACCCGGAAGGCCTGAGTATACCCACTCTCACTGTCACAGAGCTTATACACCTTCACTCCATACCTGGAGCGTTTGGAAGGAATATACTGCTTGAATCCCAGCCTTCCCTTGTATTTCATTAGGGATTCATCCACGCAGATATTCCTTCCAGGTGTATAAGCCTCTGCAAACCTGGCGGCGAAGTGGGTAATCAGGGGGCGGATTTTATACAGCCTGTCAAACTGGGGATGCTCTCTAGGAGGGCACAGGCCGTTGTCACTGAAGTGCATGAAACGCAAAATGTTTTCATACCTTCTACGTGACATTGATTGGGGGTAAATGGGGGTAGCAGATGGGGCTACTGCTCCAGTAGGAGCGAATTGAGGGCTTCTTTATGATGCACATCAGCATAGTAAGTGCCCAGAATTTCAGAAATTCTGGCACATCTAGCGGGGTCCATTGCTGCCTTGCCAAGTAGGAGTCTGGCTTCGCAGCACAATGCTGATGGGCATACAGATTTGATTGGGCCACGATGTGGCCCAACAAATCATCCCCCATAAACACCTGCAAAAACTGTGTGGCGGTAAATCCTGCAACATCAATATTGATGCCAGGATTTGCCGTGAAAGGAGGGATATCTGGCCTCTGGCGATGAGGCACTACCCACTCCTCAGCTGGAGCTGTGCGTCTCCTGCTGGCAGGTGGTGACCCAGGATCTGCATCAGAAACATCACTAGATACATCAGCCAGCATAGATGATGTATCTAGCGACGTCTCTGAGCAGTTAGCGGGGTCGAAATCAGAGTCTGACGCAGATGCCTCAGATTCTGACGCCAGGATGGCATATGCCTCCTCGGCGCTGTACACCCTCTCAGACATTATATATAATAGATTATAAAATTTTATAATTATTATATATATATAAGCGGATTATTGGTTCTTTGAAGAACCGTTGGGTTTCACAAGAAAATACAAATAAACACCTAAATCTCTCTAAATCACTCTAAACCTGCCTCAATTCTTCTAAATCTCCCTAAATTCTCTCTAAATCTGCCTCAATTTTTCTAATCTTACTCAATCTACCTAAAATCTCTAACCTGTCAAATCTGATCTCTCTCTCTCTCGCTCACCAAAACACAAGTGAGGAGAGGGAGGGAGAATCACAGAGGTCAGAGCCAATATTTACAAAATATTGACCTGACCTGACAAATTAGAAATTTTATTTTGACTTTTTCTAACTTCTGATTGGAGGTTGCTAGCCTGCCTCTCTGATGAGGCAGGCTAGGAACATCCCACTCAGCCCCAAGATGACCCTGCCCTTAGAAGGGCAGCGCCATCTTGGCTGTCACATTTATTTTATTTTATTTATTTTTATTAATTTATTATTTTTTTTTTACACTTTTTTTACACTTTTTTAGTCTGCTGGGTGCCTTGATCCCTCGAGGCACCCAGCAGAGCACCTGATCACTCATGTGATCTTTTTTGTACTGAGTGCCACGATACCTCGTGGCACTCAGTACTTCCTGCCGCTACCGGAAGTGATCGCTCGGGGGGAGCGATCACTGAGCGGACCGGCGGCAGTAAGCATATTGCAGGGATGCCTCGATGTCGAGGCATCCCTGCAATATACACAGAGCAGCTGGAAGCGATACCGATCGCTTCCAGCGCTCTCTAGAAGTGCCGGGCACCTCTCCGGTAAAACCGGATGTTGATCGCTCCCGGGGTGCGATCACAAGGTGCCCCGGCACTTGCAACCGCCATTGCATGGATGCCTGGACTCCCAGGCATCCTGCAATGGCGTTTGAGCTGCTGGAAGCGATCCGATCGCTTCCAGCGCTCAAAACACCGCAGGACGTACCATGTACGTCAGCGGGTCTAAAAGAGACCCGCGGCCATGACGTACATGGTACGTCCAAGGTCCCTAAGGGGTTAAAGTGATTATTTTTATGGTTTGCAACATTGCATCATCTGATTGGGAAGTAGATTCTATCTTTACATGGTGCTGACCAGAAAGCTAAGAAAAGCAGCGATACAATAGAGCAGGAGAACTACTCTAAAGGTAGTTCTTCCACTCCTTACAGCCATCGGATTGTCTGCTGGCAAGCTGTGAGGGCCAGTTTTGTGTCATGGGCCACTGTAATGCAATGCCCATGGATCAGCTTGATAATGGGGTGAGGTAGTTTGTGGTATTTATTTATAAAGTATTTTACCAGGAAGGATACATTGAGATTCCTCTCGTTTTCAAGTATGTCCCGGGTTCAAGAACATTGAATTGTTCCAGAAATACTAGGTAATAAAATGCAAGATATTAGAAACAAAAATACAAATATACTAGGGCTGGTACTGATTTAAAATTTTTGTGTTCGATTTAATCAAATTTTTTTTAATCGATTTAATTTCGATTAATTATAACGCACATACAGATCCAACTACTTTTAGCTGATCTGCATGCATTGCAACTCTGCATTAGTCAGTGGTAAATGTGCTATACAATCACCCGACGCTAGTTAGTTTCAACAATCCATGACTTAACTTCTTCAGGTTTTGGGTCTGGGGCCTGGGCCCTTGGGTCTTGGGGTCTGGGTCCTGGGTCTGGGGCCTGGGCCCTTGGGTCTTGGGGTCTGGGCGTCTGGGCCCTGGGTCTTGTCTGGGGCCTGGTGTGTGCCTGGGGTCTGGTGTGTGCCTGGGGTCTGGGCCCTACTGGGGTTTGGCTGGGTCCGAGGCTGACTGCACCATACTCACCGCTCCTCCGCTGTCTTTTCGTCTGCGCCAGTCGCTGTGTATGACGCGTGCGTCGCACACGTGACTGAAGGGCGGCGCCAAAGCAGCGTGCTTCGCGTGCTGCTGTAGGGCCGCCCAGGGCCCCAGGAAGCCAGTACAGCTCTGGCTTCGGACTCTTTACAGGGTTATTCAGAGAGAGGTGAAAACCTTGAGAATGAGTGGAGAATTGAAAATTCTAGGTCAAAATAGTCAAACCAGAAAAATTCTCCCATTTATCTCACTTTCCAAATCCGCTATTTGGTCTAGATTGTTCATTCTCCTGGCAATTCTCAAGGTTTTCACCTCTCTCTGAATAACCCTGCTAGAGTCCAATACCGGAGCTGATGCCCCCCCCCCGATCAAAGTAAATTTAATCTAACGATTAATCGATTAATTAATCGTTAATTTCTGCAGCCTTAAAATATACAGATTAACACAGAAAATAAATATGTAGGAAATAAAGTCATTATGTTACATGTTTACAGGTGCATTCCGTTTTGAGGTATGTTAATAGGGAGCTCTTGAGTGACTTTAGACTGGGGGAAGATTTGATGGCATCTGGGTGGTTATTCCATATTTGCGGTGCTCTGTAGGAAAATGAGGATCAAGCCACTTTCTTTTTGTATTGTGGTATGGCAAGTAAGGTGCTGGTCCTGGATTGGAGGTTATAGGATGAGGGAACTGCGGGGGGAAGCAGCCTATTCAGGTAGGGTGGCAGCTTCCCAGAAAAGCTCCATCCAGTGATGAGCAATTGCTTTAATCCTCACAATTTATGCATTATTTATGTATCACATGTTCACTTTAAAGCAGGGGTGTCAAACTCTGGTCTCACAGATGTTTCTGAACTACAATTCCCATGAATCAAGGGGGGGGGGCAGAGTTTTACATCCCCGCTTTAAAGTAACACTCTCTGCTCCAGACAAAGTTGGCTCATTTCAGTGAAAATTAAATACTGTACGTCTTCTTGCAATATGTGTTGGCTCAATGTATAGTAAGATACTTATTAATTCTCCATTAAAGGGAACCTGTACTGATTCATGAACACTTTGTTTTCGTTAGCCCTTCAGGGGGTGGATATCATGTTGGTTGTAAAGAACGATATGATATCTCATCCCTTGATGAAACATTGCCATAAGTGTTCACCTTCATCCAGCACCGGGCACAGCCATGTCCCCCACCCTGTGACCGAAGCTTCTGCGCTCATTCCACATTGCTGTCCTATTGGCCTTCAGCAGGGACCATTGGTGGTGAGGATATATATTAGACCTCAGACCAGACTCCTAGCGGAAAAGGAGGGCACAGGCAGCAAGGAGGGGAGGTATGGGGGGCAGCCAGCCGCGCACAGCAGAGAACTTCATTCATAGACCTCGGGTGATGAGCCAGGAAGTGCACTGCGGACTCAGAGCGACGCTAGGTGGGAGGGATCTACAGGACCCAGCGCATGCGCCGTGTGCTGCAGATCCTGCCCCTCCCCTCATTGCTCCGCAGAGGGGAAAGTTAGATTTTCCAACTCCCTTCACTCAGCACCGCATCATGACGCGGCCTGAGCGAGGGAGGTGGAAAAATCTGGACACTCTGAGCGCTTCTCACGGCACCGCCTACAGACGCTGCGCGTCGCAACGCGCTCGGTGTATCTCCAGCTTAAAGGACTACAATCATGCATGTTTGATTGCATTTCCCAAAGATCAGTTATGGAACAGATCAGGGGAGCTGCTCGGCAGGCGGTCCTTATCTTCATTGCAGCCAGTCTGTTGACTGCTGATCAGTTGTTGGAGTTATCACACCAGTGACACCATGGTAGACCAGTCCTTGAGAGTTGTGTCTGTGCTGACCGCAATCCATCGTGACTGCAGTACCCAGAGCTGGAACAAGGGGAGTTGCAGAATAAGGGATGAGATGTATTTTTCATCTTTATGACTGATGCAATATCCGTGCCTTGAGGGACATTACAAGGAAATGGAACCTGTTGATGACAGGCCCAGTGTATGAAAGATGATCATACACCTTAGGTGACAGAATTTATACATTTTCAAATGGTATTAGTAAGACATCCCATAGGTTTTGCATTTCTTGTAAAAATGCTCGTCTGGCATTTTAATCGGCTGCTTGTGGACTTTGTGACCAGTTGAAAAAACAGTCTCGTAAATTTGGATTTTCACGACAAATGCGTCCTTGATGAACTGCGTCGTCGTTGCTGTGTGGTAAGTTGTTTTTTCATTACTGTAGGCTTGTGAAAAGCTTCACATTCCTCCAGGAGATGAGTGCTGTGTTATTCTGTATACACAACTGGGTAAACCGGGCCACACATACAAAGAGAAATTCTGGGACAAAGTGTTAAATAAGGAGCAGTCGCATTGGAATGCTTCTTCTGATTGATACAGCGCGTCTGCTTTTAGAACAATCTAATCATTGATTTGTACAATTCCAATTTGGAGTGATAACTCTTACTGGGAACCCCTCATGCAATTGTATTACTTCAACGAAACCATATTGTACATGGTATAGAATACGCCATGAATCATAGACATCATTACAATAATAACTTCCTTAGGATCCCACATGACAAATTTAAATCACCAGATCCAGCTACATCTTTATTGGAACCAATGTTTTCCTTTAAGGTTTATATAGAATAACCCATGCATTTTGGGCCAGACTTAATATTTAAGGCTGCCTGCCTCATGGAT
The DNA here is from genome assembly GCA_009667805.1 of Leptobrachium leishanense. NCBI lineage: Eukaryota > Metazoa > Chordata > Amphibia > Anura > Megophryidae > Leptobrachium > Leptobrachium leishanense. The sequence continues at coordinate 45,751,076 of CM019075.1, read as the reverse complement.
ATGTCAAGTTCTAGCTTAACAAGATTTGTAATCACTTAATTGCCTCTTTTTCACTGTTGATGATGCTACTAGCAAGGCAGGTTGGTTTTCAGTATAAATATGTTTAGCTTTACTCCTAGTTCTTCGTACAAACCCATCAGACATGATTGTAGTTGCTTTGGAAATGTGAATTCACGAGTTTCGGCAGAAAGCAAGGAGGACGTGTCCTACCAGGCCAGGTATGCAAAAAAATTAAACAACTTTATTGAAAACTATGCCCCATTTCAGTCATATCTCAGGAACTTTCACAGGCAGATGCTTGAGAAAAGAACCAAGAGAGGACAGAAACATTGCAGTTTTCAGTAAAGTTGTTCTTGATACTGTTGGGGTGTCCCATGGTTTGTACACGTATTGGGTGATGTTCAAGCATGTCCTTTCTGCGTGATTTTTGGATTCACTGATATTCCTGTGATGGAGGGCAGGAAAACTGTCACCTCCACGCTGTCTACGTTGCTCGGCAGCTGGCAGCGCCTTACACGCTGCCGGCTGCTGAGTGAAGAAGCGGACGGTCGCGATCACATGAAGCGGTCATGGGCGTGGCGTGATGACACGGCACCCACCAGGTTTTAAACCCAGACGCCTATGCTATGCTAGTTGCCCTACCATGGTTTTCACTCTTCTCAGTGCTGTGTATTCTGATTTACTGTTTTGTGTTCCAACTTGGCTTGTGTGACGCTCCTCCGGCTCTTGACCCCCTGGCATTCCTTAGGCTACCCGATTTTGAATTACGACCTCTAGCACTTGGCTGACTAACTACTCTGGCGATACGTCCCCTGGCATTTCTGATAACCCGCTCTGGTTTATGACCCCTGGCTTTCCTGGCTCTGTTAAACAACCCTTGGCATTTCTTCTTGCCTTCCGTATTGTGTTAACCCCTAGGTCTGTTACTGGTTACGTATTCCTCCGATCCTGTTATAGGTAGACACACCGACCACTCGAAGGATCAGGATAGTCGTGCTGCATACAAGGATTAGACGTATAGATATCGGGAAGGAACATGACAAAAAACACTTGAAGGCTTCTCCTGCTCTTGTTCAACTTTCTGTATAGTGGGTGTGTCATAGATCTCTAAGTTGAAATAACAATTAATTTTAGAAACCATAATAAGCCATAGGTAGAAGTTCACTAATATTGTTTATTTTGATTGAATTTTTCGTTTTCCTCTGAGAAATATTGGCTGACATAAGTCACATCATCAACACCACCTCCACTCACTTCTCTTTATTAACTGGATTTTACTGAAAAAGTAAGCCACTAAGACTACCGCAGTGCACCTTACAGCAGTCTTCAGAATGACTGTGATATTGGAACCTGTTTATATGTATTTCCAATATGTTTACCCGTTCTCTTCTTTCATTTAGAACTTCCTAATTATTTTAAGGGGGACACTCCAGACACCCTGATCACGTCAGATTTTTAAAGTGGTAAGGATGCGTTGATTGCCAACAACTACTGCACAGTGTGTGCTCTTACACTTGTGTAGCGTAGGAAGGAACTGCAAATTGCGCATTGCAACTGGACTTGCGAACGTTGCGTATGCAAGTTCCATAGTGACTGCGCACATGCGCACCTTTGCTCCATTGCTGCTTCTCTGATACCACTCACGAGCGCGATTGCGCTCAGAGATTGTGATGTCAGCATGTTTTAAGTGCATACTATTGTCATATATATATATATATTTATTTTTTTTTTTTTCCCTTCCTCCTTTCTATTTTCTTTTTTCTTGGATGGACTGAAGTGAAACTATTTTATTTTATTGCTGAATATGGCATACAGTTGTCTATCAATAGTTTGTTACCGAGATATGTGATCCCCCATCCTTTTAATTCATGATGTACTACAGTTGTGTTCAAAATTATTCAACCCCCACTGAAATTGAGTGTTTTGGCCAGTTTGACATTGATTTTGATCATTCAGTCATCTTGCTTACAATTAAATCAAAGAGGCACGTGTAGGTCAGACAAATATAACATAACATTTATAATGAAATAACCACAATTGTCTTTTCTGTGCTCACATCATTATCAGTTTTATTCAACCCCCAAGTGACATTCAATCTTAGTACTTAGTACAACATCCTTTTACAGTTGTAACAGCTTTTAAACGTGAAGCATAGCTTGACACAAGTGTCTTGCAGCGATCTACGGGTATCTTCGCCCATTCGTCATGGGCAAACGCCTCCAGTTCAGTCACATTCTTAGGCTTGCGCACTGCGACTGCTTTCTTTAAGTCCCACCAGAGGTTCTCAATTGGATTTAAGTCAGGTGACTGCGATGGCCACTCCAAAATGTTCCAGCCTTTAATCTGCAACCATGCTCTAGTGGACTTGGAGGTATGCTTGGGATCATTGTCCTGTTGAAAGGTCCAACGTCTCCCAAGCCTCAGGTTTGTGACGGACTGCATCACATTGTCATCCAATATCTCCTGGTACTGAAGAGAATTCATGGTACCTTGCACACGCTGAAGCTTCCCTGTACCTGCAGAAGCAAAACAGCCCCAAAGCATGATTGACCCCCCGCCATGCTTCACAGTAGGCAAGGTGTTCTTTTCTTCATAGGCCTTGTTCTTCCTCCTCCAAACATAGCGTTGATCCATGGGCCCAAACCGTTCTAATTTTGTTTCATCAGTCCACAGAACACTAACCCAAAACTTCTGTGGTTTGTCCACATGACTTTTGGCATACTGCAGTCGACTCTTCTTATTCTTTGGAGACAGCAAGGGGGTGCACCTGGGAGTTCTGGCATGGAGGCCTTCATTACGCAGTGTGCGCCATATTGTCTGAGCTGAAACGTCAGTACCCACATCTGACAAATCTTTTCTCAGTTCCTCAGCAGTCACACGGGGACTTTTCTCCACTCTACGCTTCAGGTAGCGCACAGCAGTCGAAGTCAGCATCTTCTTTCTGCCACGACCAGGTAGCGTTTCAACAGTGCCCTTTGCCTTGAATTTGCGAATGATGCTTCCTATTGTCTCTCTTGGTATGTTTAACATCTTTGCAATCTTCTTATAGCCATTGCCCTTCCTGTGAAGAGTAATCACCTCTTCTCTTGTCTTCCTGGACCATTCTCTTGACTTCACCATGTTTGTAACCACACCAGTAAATGTCTAGAAGGAGCTGAGTATCACAGTCATTTTAAAGCTGCCTAATTGGTGCTTATTATGCTTTATTGCTGCTCCGTGACATCCACAGGTGTTTTCAATACCTGATTGAAAACACTTGAATGAACCTCTGTTCTTCAGAGTGGTAGTCTTTAAGGGGTTGAATAATTGTGTCAATGAAGAATTCACAAAAGAAACATTTACTACTGTATTACAAAACCAATTGATGTCATTTTAGTTGCATATGGTTCTTTAAAAAGTCCTTGTAGGATTTCATTCTGAATATAATTACAAATGTACACTAAATTCCCTAAAACCCTTTACAGCATTGGGGGTTGAATAATTTTGAACACAGCTGTACATGCTGCCTGCGGGACAATGTTTCTTATTGAATCCATGATCATATCATAGCTGTCATACCCTGTAAATAAAGAATAAAAACAACAGGAGAGAGGTAAGAAACAGAGGTATTAAACATTAATCCCCTCCTGACATCCTTTGCTCTCCCACCTCCTTTTTAAACCCTTTAGTTTCATTTTAAAATATCCCCTGAATCCAGTGCTGATCTCCCTATGATCTCTGCAGGATATGACCTGCTTCCAGCTCAGTATGTCATGTGACTGCAGGTAGGCTGGACACTCCAACTTATTCAGAGGCCCGTATGGTTTCAAAATGTTGATTTCAAAGTGGCACCTGGATCCATTTATGGAAACTAAAATATATAAAATGACAGGTAATCGCGCAATACTGTTGCATATATTTAAATGGTAATAATAAAAATATGGTGGGAGGAGAGCCACTCACAAACGGGGAACCAATTGGTTTGTTTGATGCACAGGTAAGCCTCTATGGGGGGCTTCTCCCATCAAGCAATTCCTTTGGAGGTATTCAAATCTGGTGCCACAATCTGGATTCCGCAGATAACCAGAAGATCTCTAAGTGCTCACTTTGAAGGCTTCACTTAGAAGGCTTCACACAAGCTCTTATAGGCTTACCTGTGCATCAAACGAACCGATTGATTCCCCGTTTGTGAGTGGCTCTCCTCCCACCATATTTTTATTATTACCATTTAAATATATGCAACAGTATTGCGCGATTACCTGTCATTTTATATATTTTAGTTTCCATAAATGGATCCAGGTGCCACTTTGAAATCAACATTTTGAAACCATACGAGTCCATATACATCTGCGCTCCCAAAGAATACGTTTGTATTTTTTCCTATTTTTGTTTGATTTGGGTGAGGGACACACCTTATGGTGAGCTGCATGCTTATAGATCTCCCTTTACTTCACATATACTAGTCATACGAAAAACACAGCGCCGAGCACACTAAAACACCTAAATACGTAGGTGTTTTACTTACAGGGTTATCCAAAGAGATCCGAATTGCTTGAGAAAGGTAACCGAACGCTGAAAATCAGCGTTCGGTTACCTTTCCTGGCCATTCGGCTATCCAGAGAGCAGGCAATTCGCCAAATCCTGGCGAATTGCCTGAACATACGGTGCCTGTTCGGTGCCTGTTCGAGGGCAGTGAAATCCCCATAGAGAAAGCACTGCTTCGGCTATTCAGAGAACACAAACCAGCAGTGAAAGGTTCCCCTAATACCCTGCCATTCGGTGGTTTAATTCGGCAAATTTATTCAGGAGAATCCCATAGACTTCAATGTTAAAAATATTCCCGTTTTAATTCAATATCTAATAAACCGTTCATTATAAAATTCTGCAGCAAAGAGTCTCTTTATTTATAGATTTTTTAGGATACTGTAAGCATTTTTCAGATTTTTTTTTATTTTTTTTTAAAAGTCCGATTTTTTTTTATTTATTTTTTTCAGTTTACTTATTTTTTTTGTAACAGCCCTCTTTATTATCATTCCCTGGACCTCCTGTGAAAATTTAAGACATTTTCGCTCAGTAGTTTCTTTGCAAACAGCGTTTCTTTTTCCCAGATTCATACAAATGGTTTTTCTAATTTATTCACTGCCTCCTCTACGTCACAGCTGCTTCGGCACAGCTGCTTCGGCACAGCTGCTTCGGCTCTGTGTGATTCGGCTCATGTGTGATTCGGCTCATGTTCGGCTCCTGTTCGGCTTTTTCGAAGGTTAATCCAGATGTTTTTGCTTGTTTTCAGCGTGCATTCGGTTAGTTTTCGTCGGGTTTGCGGCAGCTTTTCCCTGCAATTCGGGGACCCTGTGCTGTTTGCTGAATACACCGCAGGGTCACCGAAATGCAATCGGCAAAAGGAACCGAATTGAAGAGAACGAAAAGTCACCGAACGTGCGGTGACTTTTCGAATCTCTTTGGATAACCCTGATAGTTATTCAGAGGGCCTCAATGCTTGAAGGCTTTGATACTATTGGATGGGGCTGATATCTAAAGTACTCCAAGCCCATGAAACCTGAGCTAAGGGCTTCCTGTGCTGAGGTTCGGGGCCCTAAGCCCTTGCGGTGGACAGCTGAATTATCCCTTCGGACCCCGTCTCAGAAAGGGAGCAGTGAAAAGTATTTATAATGCACCAACAAGTTATATAGCGCTGTACAATGGGTGAGACAGAACAACAAATATACATAAAAGTTAAACACACAGAACAGTAGGAGAGAGGACCCTGCTCGGGAGTTTACAATCTAAGCACGGAGCTCACAGCAGTGTAACCCCATAGATGAGAGTAAGTGATCGCACTGTGTAGAGTGTCCTTTTGATCACTGTGTCATCCAGGGGCGTAACTAGCAGGATTGCAGTGGGTGCCATGCACCCGCCCCATGTGTCTGGGGGGCCCACAATTGACTGCCTGGGCCGGAGCTTTGCATATTGTTGTGAGTTTTATTGCTGTGCAGCTCTGTGATATGCTCATACACACTGCATATTGCTGTTAGTTTTACTACTGTGGAGAAGTGCAGTGGCGTCACTAGGGTTGGTGTCACCTGGTGCGGTAACTTATGGTGTCACCCCCCGGAGTTTTACTGATTTTTTTTTAACTACTCTTACTCCTAAATCAGTACTCCCAAATAACACTGAATGCTCATACACACAGCGCACATTACTGTGAGGTTTATTGCTGTGGAGCTTTCTCATATGCTCACACAAATTTTTGCCAACTGTCAGCAAGTACGGTGCCTGTTCGAAGGCAGTGAAAGCACACATGGATATATATTGCCCCCAGCAGCTCTGGATATATTGCACCCAGCAGCTCACCCATGGATATATATTGCCCCCAGCAGCTCTGGATATATTGCCCCCAGCAGCTCTGGATATATTGCCCCCAGCAGCTCTGGATATATTGCCCCCAGCAGCTCACCCATGGATATATATTGCCCCCAGCTCACATATGGATATATTGCCCCAGTTCACAATTATATATTGCCCCCAGCAGCTCACCCATGGAAATATTGCGCCTCAGCTCACATATGGAAATATTGCGCCTCAGCTCACATATGGATATATTGCGCCTCAGCTCACATATGGATATATTGCCCCAGACCAGCTCACACATGGATATATTGCCCCCAGACCAGCTCACACATGGATATTGCCCCAGCTCTCATGAATATGCCCCCAGCACACATGGATACTGCCCCAAGCACACATGGATATGCCCCAGCTCACATGGATATGCCCCAGCTCTCATGGATATGCCCCAGCAGCTCTCATGGATATGCCCCAGCAGCTCTCATGGATATGCCCCAGCAGCTCTCATGGATATTGCCCCAGCTCCTCTCATGGATATTGCCCCAGCTCCTCTCATGGATATTGCCCCAGCTCCTCTCATGGATATACTGCCCCATCTCCTCTCATGGATATACTGCCCCAGCTCCTCTCGTGGATATACTGCCCCAGCTCCTCTCGTGGATATACTGCCCCAGCTCATGGATTTTGCCCCAGCTCATGGATTTTGCCCCAGCTCATGGATAATGCCCCAGCTCATGGATAATTCCCCAGCACATGGATAATTCCCCAGCTCATGGATACTGCCCCAGCACATGGATACTGCCCCAGCTCATGGATACTGCCCCAGCTCATGGATACTGCCCCAGCACATGGATATTGCCCCAGCTCATGGATATTGCCCCAGCTCATGGATAATGCCCCAGCTCATGGATAATTCCCCAGCACATGGATACTGCCCCAGCTCATGGATACTGCCCCAGCACATGGATACTGCCCCAGCACATGGATATTGCCCCAGCTCATGGATATTGCTCCAGCACATGGATATACTGCCCCAGCACATGGATATACTGCCCCAGCACATGGATATACTGCCCCAGCACATGGATATACTGCCCCAGCACATGGATATATTGCCCCAGCTCATGGATATATTGCCCCAGCTCATGGATACTGCCCCAGCACATGGATATACTGCCCCAGCACATGGATATACTGCCCCAGCACATGGATATACTGCCCCAGCACATGGATATACTGCCCCAGCACATGGATATACTGCCCCAGCACATGGATATACTGCCCCAGCACATGGATATACTGCCCCAGCACATGGATATACTGCCCCAGCACATGGATATACTGCCCCAGCACATGGATATTGCCCCCAGCTCATGGATACTGCCCCAGCTCATGGATAATGCCCCCAGTTCATGGATAATGCCCCCAGGCCCCAGCTCACCTCCTGCGCCACGTGTTCTGCTCCCTCAGCGTCTGGCGTCATGGAGCTTGGGCGCTCGCCTGGGGGAGCCACGTGACCAGCCAGCCGCGATCTCGCGAGAACTCGGCTGGGACGTGTTTCCCCCAGGCGAGCGCCGAAGCTGCATAGCTTCGGACGCTCGCAGGGAGCGAACACGCGGCGCAGGGTGAGACACCCACCCTTAGGTTGAAAAATGGGATTGACTGAAGTGGTCATGGTGGACATGGAAATAAATGGGACACTGATCGCCTGGAGTTGACATTGTGGACCTGGAGGGGTCCAGTGCATGGTGACCACCGGGGTGCATCATGGATTCCCACACCTGAGGCCTACATGGCCTTTTGGGAAGAACGAATATATAACATGTGGGATTTCCAGTCTACAAATGATGCGCTCTGTGTAATGAAGAAATGAATCCTGCAAAGTACTTTGTTAGCACAAATACAGTTTGTGTTTTGCTAAGTTTTCTAGTGTTGTACATTGTAGAATCGCAAACCTATACGTTTAGAAGCCGGTTACCCCTGCGCTCTGTGGAAGCAAGGCAGTATCTGTATTTAATTGCTTTAACACTCGTTTCTAGTCTCTGTGGAGAAGTTGCAGGGCCTGATGCTGACACCTGCGACACCATACTAAGTTTTGCTAAATTAATTTGTTCATATTACTGTTGCAGGGATGGCGCAACGTTGCCTTTAGACTATGCGCTCCTCATCTAAAGTATCGCCTTGACTGCAAAGCATAAAAAGTGTCCAGCAGATTTAATTCACCCCATGTGTCTATCTAGAACTGTAAAAGTCCTCTTTTTACAAATTAAAGTATTCTACACTCCATTCTGTTTATTTGGATATTGGGGGTGGGGTTTTTCCACCCCTCCGCCCCCAATATAATTGGGTTGAATACATGAGGGTTGAATATTTTAAACGGGATACCTATATCTCAAAAACAGAAGATGTTACAGGTGTGAAAATTGGTATTTACATTAGTTTTGAAAAATAAAAAAAACATGGGATTTTTATAAAATGGAAAAACACAAGTGGGGAGTGGTAAAAAAGGGGGGATGAATATTTTTAAATAGGATACCTATATTTCAAAAACAGAAGATGCTACAGATATGAAAACTGGTATTTAGATTCGTCTTGAAAAATAAGAAAACACATTTTACCATTTTCCAAAAATCCAGTGGGGGGGGGTGTGAACACTTTTATGGTATACCTATATTTTAGTAACTAAAGATGTTACAGGCGTGAATATTGGTATTTACAATCTTTGTGAAAAAGACCCAAACATGGGCCACATTACATTCTTAATGCAAAAATCCTTGCGCAAAGTGAAAATCTTTGCGCCAAGCGTTAAAGTTTTGCGTGCGCGAATCACCATTGGAATTACAATCCTCATGCATTTTTTCATCCGCCGATCAATTGCGCGCGCCAACAGGATGCGCCCAAATGCACGTGCAGTACCGTCTTGTGCAAAAATCTTTGCGCGAGCAGTCTTTTTTTCGAGATTCAGCCAATCCGCATTAAGAACCACACCTGTCTCACGTTAACAAATTGCGTCTGCCACTGTCATTCCGAGCATATATGCTGCAGCAATAATACATGCACACGCAACTTCATCCATTGTATTGGTTTGGTATGATTTGAATGGGCCACTGTGCTGTGGTGCATTCCTTTTTATGGGCTTGGATATTTGGGGTTAGCCAGGTTGTTCAGATATGCCGTTAGCACCAGCTTTTAGGAGTTGCTAAAATTATGCACGCAAAGGCCATGCAGTAATTACTGTAAAATAGATTGTGCACTGGTACGAGTATGGTATTACATTCGCGCTCACAATGTTAAGTATAGGAGGCGCGAAGTACAGTAAGCTCGCACAGGGTTTGCACAGGTTCACCAGCGGTAGACGATTGCACGCGGTTGTTGCGCTGACTGTAATACGGGATTCGGCGCAAATAGTTTTACCCCACGCGTTAATGATTATTTGCGCTGGCGCAAACGTTTGAGTGAAGATTGTAATTTAGCCCCATGTGTTTTACCATTTTCTGAAAATTCAGTTAAGGGGTGGGGGAGAAAAAGGGGCGTGAATACTTTTATCAGTGTACCTATATTTGAAAAACCAACGATATTACAGGCATGAAAATTGTTATTTAGATTATTCTTGAAAAATAAGAAAAAACACGTTCTACCATTTTCTAAAAATCCAAGTAAGGGGGAGTGAAAAAAGGGGATTATTACTTTTTATCAGTATACCTATATTTCAAAAACCTAAGATGTTGCAGGCGTGAAAATTGGTATTTACAATCGTCTCGGGGGGAACACTATTAAACAGGATACGTATATCTTAAAAACAGAAGATGTTACAGACATGAAAATTGATATTTTGTTTCTTCATGAAAAAAACCCACGTATTTTACCATTTTCCAAAAATCGAGGGGGGGGGGTGGAAGAGTGAAAAAGGGGGTGAATAATTTTCTCAGTATACCTATATTTCAAAAACCAAAGATGTTACATGCATGAAAATTAGGGATGCACCGATACTAGTATCGGTGCCGATACTGGCATTTGTACGAGTACTTTGTACTCGTGCAAATGCGCCGATACCGTCCCCGATACTGAAAGCCAGCACCGAGCTAGCTTGCTACTACCTGAGGTGCTGGGGCAGCTGTTAGAATGCTCTAACTGCATTCCGACAGGTCCCTGCGGTTATCCGCATTCCAACGAGCGTTGCCGACAAAGGTTTAGAGCAGACGCTCGTTGGGAAGCCCCAGCCGCCATCTCACAAGATCTCGAACTGTGCACGATCTTGCGAGATCGCGGCTGGGGGCTTTCCAACAAGTGGGCGCTCTAAATCTTTGTCGGTGGTGCTTGATGGATCGCGGCCAGCCACAGGGGCCTGTCGGAATGCCGACAGAGCATTCTGACATCCGCCCCTATATATATACACACACACACACGCTCTGAGGACTGAAAGGTTGGTGTGTGTATATCAGGGCTTGAGAATGGCTCCTGTGCTTGCCGAAATGTCGGTCCTACTTTTAAAATGAACAAATAAATTTTGTTTTATTATGAATTTTTGTGTGTGCCACCATTTCTTGCTCGTATATATAACTTTTTTTGACGAGGCACCACCCTATACACAAGAGAGTTTTTTCAGAAAGGTGTTGCAGGACTATTGAAGGAGTATATATATATATATATATGTATATATGACCAAGGATGCAAAAACGTGAGACAGATGTAATTTGCATGTCCTACCCAGAGTTCTTTGCTGCATATGGGGAATGTAGCACAGGAGGTCTTGGATGCAGTTCTTTGATTTGCTATGATGTGCAAATGGCTTCTGCAATAATAAACATATATACAGTTGTGTTCAAAATTATTCAACCCCCAATGCTGTAAAGGGTTTTAGGGAATTTAGTGTACATTTATAATTGTATTCAGAATGAAATCCTACAAGGACTTTTTAAAGAACCATATGCAACTAAAATGACATCAATTGGTTTTGTAATACAGTAGTAAATGTTAAAATTTCTGGACGATAACAAAAATTTGGGATCAGTTCCACAGATATCCGATACCGTAACCGAAAATCAGTCATCCGAACCAGGGCCTGAAGGCCCTGCCAAGCCGGGGACTCGCCTGAGCTCAGGCGAGTCCCTGACTCGGCCAGACCTCCGGGGGGTGAGATACACATACTCCCTACATCCACATAATCGCCTACATCGGCCCAGAGCTCCTCCAGCGGTGGCAGCCCCGTGGTGAGAGTCTCCGGCACCCAGTTCCCACTCTCCTTCAGACGCCGGTCACAGGGATCCCGATCATCCCTGTGACCGGCGTCTGACTGAGAGCGGGAACTGGATGCTGGAGGACTCTCTTCACGGGCCTGCCACGACTGGAGGAGCTCAGGGCCGATGTAGGTGAGTATGTGTAACGCGATCCCCCACCCCCAATCACCTGGACCTGGAGACCGCCCGAGACCCCTGATCGGCTGGCCTCCAGGCTCAGATGAGCCGCCGGCTTGGCTGGGCCTCCACGCCCTGGTTTCGGATGGCATAGCTTCGGCCGATTTTTCTTTTTTTTTCCCTATCGGCCAAAAGCACTATTTTCGGCCGATTAATTCCAGTGCATCCCTAATTTTATATTATATATGTACTTTGAGTAAGGAAATCTACACATTAGTTTGGTTCCTTGTAATTTTTTGCTGGTTCTGGAGAATACTAGCTACATTTTGTGAACCATTGCAGAGAAGTGTGGCCCAACCTCTTTGCCCAGGAACACTACATCCCATCCAGGAAAATGTAACACTTCTTTCTTTATACGTAATAGAAAGAAATGCATTCTGCAAAACCGTCAAACACTGGGGCAGCAGGTATGCAATGTCTTTTTGCAATCTGAGCATTGGAATGGCATAATTGATGCTTGTGTTTATTTAGTTGGCTGTGATGACTCCTGTGTATTCAGCAGGATTCAGTACAAATTGCAGTCCTCAATTATTTAATGCATTGCTCAGCATGAAGTTTTACTATCGCAGCCGCATGAAGGAGCAGGGGTTGTTCCAAGTCAACGCAGATCTCTGCATCTTCTTCACGCCATAGTGTTCTTTTTAAGTTATGATTGCTGGCGGCTTGAGATCTGTTTTACAAGCATTTGGACTGTAGATATGCTGCTCGCCATTGAAAATGTAAACCTAGTGTTTGTGTTTTGCATCACAAAGAAAATGTTTTTTTGCAAAACAAAAGCAGATGAAATCCCATTACTAACACAGCTGCATTGTATTCCTCGCGGAAACTGCAGTGCTAAGGAAGAAAGGGATTTTCTCATGTTTACTCGTAAAAAAAATTTTTTTTTACTATTGAGACCTTTCCGCAGGAAGCCCATTATCTACTAAGGTCAGACTTCCTCTGCAGTCCACAAGCATGAAAGATCTGCTGTGTCAGATGTTAACCCCTTCACTGCCCATAATCCCCTCGCCGTCACAAAGGATTCGGACTCCAGCAACACAATGAATGAATGCGAAACAGTGGGATAATGCACGTGACGGAGTGGAAATGCAGTAGCAAATACTACGCTAGTTTTATTATCGCGGAGCCAAGGCCCACAGCACTTGAGTTACTGAGTAAAGGGGATAAAACCATCCAGTCTGTGTGAAGCGTATACGTGCAGATACAATGTACCTTGACTGTTTCGCACAGATTTTTTTTTTGTATTCAAAATGGTAACATTTATTCAATCCATTCCAATTTATTTCCAAACAAGCAATCTGTGACGCAGCACACATACATATACGAAATGCGTTAACGTGACATTTAGGGCTGCAACTAACAATTATGCTCATATTCGATTAGTTGGCCGATTATTAGCTCGATTAATCGATTCATCGGATAAAAAAATTGTTTACTTAAAAGGAATTTTATGTAAAAAAATAACCACAACCCCTCCCCCTTATTTCATAAGCAATTTGTGTAGTGTACGTAACGTTCGTACGTACATACGCAAATTGCGTATCTTGCGTTCTTTTCACACACAAGGTATGCGAACGCTTGGTCAGACGGATGGATTGATGCTGCGAGTGATTGGTCAGAGGGATGGGTTGATGCTGCGAGTGCATGGTCAGAGGGATGGGTTGATGCTGCGAGTGCATGGTCAGAGGGATGGGTTGATTCTGCGAGTGCTTGGTCAGAGGGATGGGTTGATTCTGCGAGTGCTTGGTCAGAGGGATGGGTTGATGCTGCATGCGCAGCTTAAGCCCATGTTTGCTTTCTCAAATGAACGAGGCTATGAGCACTTCGTTCTAGATGATGATGTCAGCATGAAATCGGGGTTAATAAGATAAAGTGGTCAGGGTGGGTAGAGAGTCCCTTATAAATAATTTTGTGAATAAACTGAGTGGGAGGAGGGACTGGAGGTGGAAGGGAGTGACTTTGCTCAAGTGACTTGACCGGAGTGTGAGAGGGAGTGGGTATGGACAAAAGACCAGATCTGAGTGTGGGAGTGAGTTTGGGGAAAGGGGACCAGACCAAAGGGAGGGAATGGCAGTTCCTCACCAAAGAGGGTGTGGCAGGGAGGGTGGGGTGGTGGCACAGGACTCCAGCTTCAAGTAAGGATTAAACACAGGCATACAGCTCCTTCACCCAGTGACAGTATCCTATTTTTTGTGTTACAGTTCTGCTACTGTTGTAAACGGAAAAAAAACAAACAGGTTGTGTCTGACATAACCCTAGAACTAAATCATACCTAAGTAAAGCAGTGGCGCGTCTTCTCCAATCAGCTCCGAAGCGGAGGTTATTTATGTTAACACAGTCTGACTCTAAACAGTGTGAGCTGTACACAGGACAATTAATAGACAGCCGATTAATCGATTATGGAAATAGTTGCCAACTATTTTAATCATTTATTATTATTCTTTATAAAGCGCCAGCATATTCCGCAGCGCTGTACAATAGGCACAGTATAGACAGGGTTACAATACAATACATTGAACAACATTTGACAAACAGTACAGGAGGAGATGAGGGCCCTATTCCCGTAGGAACTCACAATCTAGGAGGGTTGGGGTTGGAAACAGGAGGAGAGGACTGCAAGGTGAGAGTGATTGATGGTTGCGTCAGTGAGTTGGGTGGTAGGCTTCCCTAAATAGGAACGTTTTAAGGGAGCGTTTGAAGAAAGAGGGGAAAGTCTGACAGTACGAGAGAGAGTGTTCCAGAGAGTGGGGGCTGCGCGTGTGAAGTCCTGCAGTCTATCATGGGAAGAGGTGATGCGGGGAGAAGCTAGGCGCAGGTCACTGTTTGACCTTAGGGAGAGGGCTGGGGTGTATCTGGTGATTAGTGAGGACAGGTAGTGGGGCGCTGAGTTAGTGAGGGTTTTGTAGGTAAGGATAAGGATTTTGAACTTAATTCTGCAGTGGATGGGGAGCCAGTGAAGGGACTCGCAGAGGGGAGCGGCAGAGACAGAGCGGCGGGTGAGGTGAATTAGCCTGGCGGAGGCGTTAAGGATGGATTGTAGGGGGGAGAGGCGGGACAGAGGGAGGCCAGATGAGAGATTATTGCAATAGTCAAGTCGGGAGATTACCAGGGCGTGAGTTGTTTTGTGGTGACAGCAGTAAGAAATGGCCGAATTCTGGAAATATTACGCAGTTGGTATCGGCAGGAGGAGGAAAGAGACTTGATGTGGGGGATGAAGGAAAGAGCAGAGTCAAGTGTAAGTGTAAAGTTGTCGATTAATCGATTAGTTGTTTCAGCCCTAGCGACAATACAACCGAATGAAAGATAACATAGAGCAAACATAGGGGGTTATTCAGAGAGCACCGAAATGTCACCAATATTTCGGTGCTCTCTCATTCCCCACACTTCCCTGCACTTCGGGGAATCAAAGTTACCCACCCTGGTGTGAATTCAGCATTCACTACAGGGTCCCTGGAGTGCAGGGAAAACCTGCCGAACAACCGCTGGAAACCCACAGGAACCGATGAAAAATACACACCGAACATGTCGGAAAAAGCTGACGAGCCGTCGAAAACCGCGCAGACCAGCCGCCGGAAAAATCCGACAAGCTGACGAACAGGGTAAAAAAAAAAAAGGATTTGAAAGTGTGAAAATTTAAACGCTGTTTGCAAAAAAAACTACTGAACGAAAAGGCCTGGAATTTACATATAAGATCCTATGAAAGATAATTATAAAGTTTGTTACAGAAAAAAGAAAAAATGCTTTTATAAGAAAATTTTTGACGAAAATGCCTAAAAGATCTGAAAAAAATCTATAAATAAAAGCGACTTTTTACTGCACATTAAAATAATAAATGTTTTTTTAGGTATTGAATAAAAATGGGAATATTTTTAACATTGAGGCCTTTGGGATTCGCCTGAATAAACCTGCCGAATGAAACAGCAGGGCATTTCGGCAACTTTTCACTGCTGTTGGGTGTCTCTGAATAGATAAACCATTGCTTCTCTATGGGGGATTTCACTGCCCTCGAACAGGCACCGTACTTGCTAGAAGTTCTCCAAAATTTGGCGAACTGTCTGCTCTCTGAATAGCCGAATGGCCCCGAAATGTCACCCTACGGGGAACTTCACTGTTCGGTGACATTTCTGAGCCAGATCCGCTCTCTCTGAACAACCCTGATGGTGTAATGTATTTCCAACATACAAGTCAAAAACCATACTTTCCTATTCTGTAACTCTGGGGCCCGGGTAACGCAGTGGGGTGACAAATCCTCTTTATTAGAGCAAGTCCCGGACCCTCACAAACTCACGAGCCTATGCTAGAGAAGAAGAGTGTGAGGAAAATGGGGAGGTGGTGGGAGACGATTGTGGTAAGGGGTGGAGGGGGGAGCGAAAAAACACAGTAAAGAAGTACAGTAACGAAAATTATGTGTCGCCTTCTCTTCTACTGAGGCCATCGTGATAGTGTACTCGCCCGGCACGCTTATCACTGATTCTAATCATTGTTAATTGTAGTTCATAGATTGAAAATTTACATTTATACAGTTTATGCTCTCAACTATGCCCTTACAACACTATTAAAGTTGAGGTGGATGACAAAAAGTCTGATTAGAATTGTCAATATTGCAAGAGATAATATTTGCAGAACACATCTACATGCCCAAGCAAATCAGAACTACTCTGCGGCAGGGGCGTTGCAAGGGGGGGGGCGTGGGGTGCGGCCCGCACCGGGTGACACCACCCCCTAGGGTGCTGCCCAAAAAAAATATAGATATTTTATCAGGAAGGATACATTGAGAATTCTCTCATTTTCAAGTATATCCTGGGTAGGCAAGGCCTAGGCTGGCACTTTCCAGGGGGTAACAAAAAAAAACACCACAGAGGATATTCACAGAGCACCGAAATGACGCAGACATTTCAGTGTTCTGTTGTTCCCCGCACTTTGGGGAATCAAATTTCCCCGGTAAATTCTCCACAGGGTCCCTGAAGTGCAGGGAGTCAGCCACCGAAAGCCGCCGCAAACCCGTCGCCCGCTGTTTTAAAAAGAACTATTGAACTAAAATGCCTGGAATTAACATATAAGGTCCTATGAATGATAATAAAAAGTTATGTTACTGAAAAAAAGTAAAACCGCTATTAGAAAAAAAAATGCCTAAAAGATACTAAAAAAATCAATAAATAGATTTTTTACTATGGATTAAAGGAATAAACGGTTTATTAGATATCGGATAAAAACAGGAATATTTTTAACATTGAAACCTACCTATGGTGTTCGTTCGCCTGAATAAACCTGCCAAATGAAAACACCAGACATCAGGACATTTCTTTGCTGTTCGGTGTCTCTGAACAGATTAACCATTACTTCTCTATGGGGACTTTCACTGCCTTCGAGCAGGCACTCTACTTGCTGTCAGTTTTCCAAAATTTGTGTATGAGCATATGAGAGATCTCCACAGCAATAAACCTCACAGTAATGTGCGCCGTGTATTATGAGCATTCAGTGTTATATGGGCGTACTAACTTATGAGTAAATGTAGTTAAAAAAAAAAAAAAGGAAAACTCGGGGGGGGGGGGGGTGACACCATAAGTTACCGCACCGGGTGACACCAACCCTAGTGATGCCACTGCTCTGCGGACAGAGCTCGATTGCTACTCCCTGTAAGCAACAAGGAACTCTGGGTAGGACATGCAGGTGATACTCGTGGCGGCACAGAAGCGCTACCGTAAGTATCCCATCGGTTAGTGCTGCGTTCTTTGGCACCGAGGTAGTGCCTGCCCCGGAATATCACACTCAAATTGGGATGCTACTGGAAAACCTGCAGGCTCAGAATTTCCCCATTGGTATCCCCATTTTACTGCAAACTACAGAATAGTGCCCAGTAGTGTTTAACCCTTTCACTGCTGAAGACGTGTGGGACACGTCCTCATTGATGCACGTTGCATGCTGAGGACGTGCCCCACACGTCATCAGCTGTGCGGGACCCCCGGCGGAGTTACTCACCTCTCTGTCCGGGGTCCCACGGCGTTCTGACTTCAGCGTCCTCAGACGCTGAAGTCAAGCTCGTCCCGGCGTAAATGACGTCATCGCGCCATGCGCAATGACGTCATTTCCAGGCGACCCCCCCGGCAATGCCGGGAGATAGCCTGGAAGGGAGGGGGGGGATCCGTTCGGATCCCTCTCCCTCCCGATCGGGAAGGAGCAGCGCTAAAAGCCAGGCACCGCTTAAAAGGGGAGAGTCTCCCCTTTTAAGCGGTGCCTGGCTTTAACCCCTCAAGTGCTGGGTTGCACTTCAGCGCCTTGCGGCGCCGAAGTGCAGCCTATCTCCGGTGGGGGCCGCCATCTTGGATGGCGGCTCCACCCCGGGACTCCCCTCGCTGTCTGACGTCATCACGCATAGCGTGATGACGCAGATAGCCGGGGACCCCTAGCTGCCGGGGATTTCCCAAGGAAATCCCCTGGTGGAGATAGGGGTTCTTGTGAACCCCGATATCTCCAGAACCGTGGCAGCTAGGGGGTCATGGAGGGTGTCATTTGAAAGGCCTGAGCATGGCCTTTCGAATGATACCCAACATGACTAGGTAAAAAAATAATAAATAAAAAAAAAAATTAAAAATAATAAATAAATTTAAAAAAATAAATAAATAAAAAAAACATGTTTTTTTTATGTGTTGTTTTTATTAATGCAGCAATATTGTTCACATTTCAATTATAATGTGAACAATGATGCTGCACTAATGATTTTTTTCTATGGGGTGTTTGCTAAAAATCACGTAATTCCCCCCAAAAAAGTAACAAGTCCCCATTTCAAATTTTTTGTACAAGCGCACCCCATAGAAAACATAACCGCAAACGCTCATGTGATAAAATGTGAATAAAAACACTTTACACACTGCAGATGATTAAAAATTCAATTTTTATTGTATTTTTTGTTATAATATACAGGCAGGACATGACGTATACATATAAAAATGATATATTATGAATCTGCGTAGTCTGCCGGAAAGAACAATATATAATATGTCTGGGTCATTTATTAAAATGTGGCTTTAAAATCGCGTTTAAACATGATGAGCGAAAGCGGTAAAAATGAGCTCAGCACACAGTGGTGAAATGCCTCAGCAGTGAAGGGGTTAAAGTGTTCCGAGCTTAGATGTATCGATTAATTTCTTTTAGGGGTTTTCTATGTGTGTTTTTTTTTTTTTCTTTAAAATAATAATAAAACAATACAAAATATAACAATGTTTTCCGCTCACTGAATTTTTTTTCTTTTTTTTTATATCCGTGTGACAGTTTTAATATCTGAAATGGTTGAGAATGGAGACCTCAGCAACAAGGTTCTGAAGATCACGGATTTTGGCCTTGCAAGAGAATGGCACCGAACCACCAAAATGAGCGCCGCAGGGACCTATGCCTGGATGGCACCAGAAGTCATTCGCTCTTCTATGTTCTCGAAGGGAAGCGATGTTTGGAGGTATGTGGTCACAATATCCTACACATTCCATCATTGCATCTTTTAGGCAGGAGTCAGATGAGCGCACTAGGTGCGCCTGTAGTGACGTGCCTCCCGGCGTCCGTCGCAGCGTTGTGATGCTTCGACGGGGCCGGTCACACGATGTACCGCACACACTGCAAGCAGACGTGCATAAAGCCTCCCCGTCAAAACGCTAGACGCGCGTTGGACGGGGCTGCCTAGCGCAATCCTCCATAAAAAAAATATTGCTTTTTATATCCCAGCCAAGTCAGCAGATTCCAAATAAGTCATCATTGTGTGTATTTCTCATATGTCATTGTACAGTCATGTCGCTATAAATATGCAAAAAAAGCAAGCAGGGAGCGGCACTCCAAAAACAAGGCCGTATTTTATTTATAGCAGCGACGATTTGGCTGAACAAGCTTGAGAAAGGCTGAGTGTAAATAAAATGCGTCCTTTCTTCTGGAGTGCGGGTACCTGCTTGCTTTTGTCTTCAAAGGGGTGGTTTCCCTGGGCACCTGGTTTCTACTGACTCTCTGATGCATCGTTGCATCGTATCGAAGTGCCGTCACCCCCTTACTGCTTCTCTGTAGATATGCAAAGCACATCTCAACCGGCCTATACGTCGGTCATGTCACGTCGAAAGGCTAGTTTAACTAAAAATGTGTAAATAGCTATTCAAGTTTCATTGATATACAGCTTTTAAATGTATATTTTATCCCCTTCCCGTCCACAGGGCGTACTATGATGTCCCTGTGGACTTAGAAGATGCGAGGCGTACTAGTACGCCCTGTTGACTTCCATGGGTTGCCTCGACCCATCGTAAGACAGGCCAAATCCGAGGCCCGTGGCAGTACCTGGCGGCGGGGCATACTAGTACTCCCTGCCGGTGTTAACCCTCTCCTGACAAACACTGCCTGTCTTGAGGGGGTTAAACATGTAGGGCTATATTACATTCTCCGTGCAAATTCGTACGCACAGCGCAATTTTTTTGCGCGCATCGTTAAACATTACAGCGCGTAAATTAACGCTGGTATTACGATCCGAGCGCTTTTTTCCATCTGTCAAAAAAACAACACGCGTAAAAAAGATGGGAAAAAACGCTCGCGCATTAACGTTGCGCGCAGAAATCGGTGGGCAATCTGAATTAAGAACCACAATTGTCTCCCGTTCAGTTTTTGCGCCTGTCAAATTCAATCTGTGTATATATGCTGCAGCAATAATAAAAACACGCACAACCTCTCCATTTTATTGTTTGGGTATGTGTAGAATGTGCAACTATACTTTGCTGTATTTTTTTTGGGGACTGGTGTATTTCGTTTTGGCCAGGTCGTTCAGATTTGCAGCTTTTAAAAGACGTTAAAATTATGGGTGCAAACGTCGTTCGTAAAAAGTTGCGCATCGATTGTAATACCAGCCGCGGACGAACGCATTTGCGCTCACAGTGTTAAGTATGGGATGTGCGCACGAACTTGCGCTCGCGAGGGGTCACTCGCGATAGACGTTAACGCGCATCGTTTGCGCGAACGTCATAATACGACGTTCAACGGGAAGGGTTTTGACCCTCACGTTAATGTGTTTTTGCGCAGGCGCACATTTTTGCGTGGAGAATGTAATAGAGCCCGGAATTTCTAGGGCTCTTGGTTATATACAGTATACTCTTAGATACTTTTTCCCGTGCTGATTACTTTAATAAGAGTATTTCGTGGAAATATGCAATTTTAACTAAAAATAAATGTTTCTCTGCGTTTTGGCGCAGTGTTTTTGCATAAAATGAGTATGTATGCTGTTGCTGCCTCGCCGACTGTGGAGAATCATATCCTGATCCCGCCTAGCGCCCGGATGGGTAAGAAGTCAGCGAAGCGGGTTGACTCGGTGCCGGACCCGGGCCAGCGTGACATCTGCGACTCTTTGGGTGGCGGACGGCTGTTCACCGCGGGTCTCTCCCCCCCCCCCCACCCTGCCTCTGGGATACGGTTCCTGTGACGAGGATGGATTCACCTGGTCGAGGGGGAGCGGAAAGGAGGCCAACCTGCTTTCCTCTGAGCCTCCACTACAGGACCAAAAGGCCAGGAAGGCCTCGGCGAAAAGAGCTGCTAAGACGGCCCCGCGACGGGCTGCGCTCTCTGTCTCTTCTGACGTTGCTGCCATTCAGACTGCCTCGTCCACTTTTCTAGAGGCTACCCTGGGGGAAGACGTTCAGCTGGCCACTAAAGGTGACATTAAGAGAATGGTAAATGATATGCGGGCAATGTGGAGTGCTGACGTAGCGGGGGGTAAAAGCTGAGGTGACCCTGGTACGGGAACATATGGTAGATATTCAAGCCCGAACGTCGACTGTGGAGACCGCGCAAACCAGCCTTGCTTGTAGGGTGGAATCTCTTTAGCTACATGTGGAGACTTTGTCGCGTACAGTGGAATCATTGGACGCCCGACACCGCCGGCGCAATGTCCGTATCCGGGGGTTCCCGGAATCGGTGCAGCCAGAAGCGACTGTGGCATATGCCAACCGCTTGGCGAGCCACCTGCTGAAGCTCCCTCCCAACGCTCCAGAGACTTTTGGCTTGGCGATTCGTGTCCGGAAATCGGCGGCAGCCTCGGAGGCGGCGCCGCGAGATATTATTGCAGTGGCAAAGGAAATACCCATGAAACAAAAGCTGGTGTCGCTACACTTGACAAGGGATGTCATTGCCTTTGAGTCTTCCGCAGTATCTTTTGTATAACGATCTGCCTTTCTTGACGCTGGCGGCGCGCCGGGAGTTTCCAGGAGGTGGCGACTTGTCTTCGAGCTAAGGGGGTTCGGTACAGATGGGGGATGGCTGGCACCCTGCTCTTTACACTCGACAACGTGCCGTATGTCTTTGGCACCCCGGATGAAGTGTGGCCGGTTCTTGCCTCCCTAGGGATTCCTGGAGGTCTGGAGACCGTAGTGGGTAGTGCCGCGGCTTCACCCTCTCTGGACCCAGGCTGAGTGCGACCTACCTCCCTCGCCTCTGGAGAATTAGATTGATTAGATGATTCCCCCACCCGAGTGTTTGTTACCCCCTTACTCCCCTTATCAGTTAGTTAAGACTCCCACGTTGGGTGTTTGAGACCTACAGTTGTGTTCAAAATTATTCAACCCCCAATGCTGTAAAGGGTTTTAGGGAATTTAGTGTACATTTGTAATTGTATTCAGAATGAAATCGTACAAGGACTTTTTAAAGAACCATATGCAACTAAAATTACATCAATTGGTTTTGTAATACAGTAGTAAATGTTTCTTTTGTGAATTCTTCATTGACACAATTATTCAACCCCTTAAAGACTACCACTCTGAAGAACAGAGGTTCATTCAAGTGTTTTCAATCAGGTATTGAAAACACCTGTGGATGTCACGGAGCAGCAATAAAGCATAATAAGCACCAATTAGGCAGCTTTAAAATGACTGTGATACTCAGCTCCTTCTAGACATTTACTGGTGTGGTTACAAACATGGTGAAGTCAAGAGAATGGTCCAGGAAGACAAGAGAAGAGGTGATTACTCTTCACAGGAAGGGCAATGGCTATAAGAAGATTGCAAAGATGTTAAACATACCAAGAGAGACCATAGGAAGCATCATTCGCAAATTCAAGGCAAAGGGCACTGTTGAATTTCTACCTGGTCGTGGCAGAAAGAAGATGCTGACTTCGACTGCTGTACGCTACCTTAAGCGTAGAGTGGAGAAAAGTCCCTGTGTGACTGCTGAGGAACTGAGAAAAGATTTGTCAGATGTGGGTACTGAAGTTTCAGCTCAGACAATACGCGCACACTGCGTAATGAAGGCCTCCATGCCTGAACTCCCAGGCGCACCCCCTTGCTGTCTCCAAAGAATAAGAAGAGTCGACTGCAGTATGCCAAAAGTCATGTGGACAAACCACAGAAGTTTTGGGATAGTGTTCTGTGGACTGATGAAACAAAATTAGAACTGTTTGGGCCCATGGATCAACGCTATGTTTGGAGGAGGAAGAACAAGGCCTATGAAGAAAAGAACACCTTGCCTACTGTGAAGCATGGCGGGGGGTCAATCACGCTTTGGGGCTGTTTTGCTTCTGCAGGTACAGGGAAGCTTCAGCGTGTGCAAGGTACCATGAATTCTCTTCAGTACCAGGAGATATTGGATGACAATGTGATGCAGTCCGTCACAAACCTGAGGCTTGGGAGACGTCGGACCTTTCAACAGGACAATGATCCCAAGCATACCTCCAAGTCCACTAGAGCATGGTTGCAGATTAAAGGCTGGAACATTTTGGAGTGGCCATCGCAGTCACCTGACTTAAATCCGATTGAGAACCTCTGGTTTGACTTAAAGAAAGCAGTTGCAGTGCGCAAGCCTAAGAATGTGACTGAACTGGAGGCTTTTGCCCATGACGAATGGGCGAAGATACCTGTAGATCGCTGCAAGACACTTGTGTCAAGCTATGCTTCAGGGGTTCGAGGGCCATTCAGGACCAGAAAAGCCATGGTGGCACACCCCAAAACACCCAAAATGATAATAATAGAAGGGGAAAAAAAGGGGGGGTGGGAGGGGGGAATGGGTCCAACTAAACAGAAAAACCGCAAATGGGGAGGGGGGAGAAAAAACAGTCAACGCAGAGGAGACACAAATATCCCGTATGGGGACAGCAACCGAACGAGACGCAGTAAGTTCCGAAGGTAGGCGGCGTTGAGGTGCCACAAAAATTACTCCATGGGGATGAAACAGAGGCAGCATGTCATCCTGTGTCTCTATAGGGCCCCCAGCTCAGTCCGTTGCACTCGGTGTTGGAGGGGTGCCAGTCTGCTGGTCCACATCAGGTTGGCCCGAAGTAACCGGGAGCAGACCCAGAGTGCAAAGATGACCCTCCGCCTCAGTCAGCGAGGTGGCCACCAATGCACGTCCATCTCGTGGGGACAGTATAAGGGATCCAGAAGGGCCCCATTTATAGCCAATGTCCCGAGCACGGAGGAGGGCTGTAATCGGCCGAAACTGATGCCGTGCAGCCAGCACCAGGAAGGGGATATCTCGATAAGAGTGCGATGCTTGCTCCTTCGAAGGGGACTGCAGGAACATTCCGCACTGCCCGGAACAGCGTAGAATGCAGGGTGATGTCTCGCCGGGCGATGAGGACGTTGCGTGGCGCCTTTGCCGGGGCCGTTGCAGCCTTCCGAACACGGAAGGCCTGGAGGACAGAGTCCTGTAGGTGCTCTGACTGACCTAGAACCGCCCCCAGGAATCTCTTGGTATACTGCAGCAGCTCCGGATCGGTGATAGTCTCCGGTATGCCTCCGTAGCTTCACGTTGCGCCTCCTGTGCCTCGACTCCAATGCCACCACAGCCTCGTGGAGACTTCTCACCTGTGTCTGTAAAGCTCTCACCGACGAGGAGGTCTCTCATCCTCCACCCCCTGCATGCGAGTCCGAAGGTCGTCCACCCGGACCTGAGTCTCCGTGACCGCTGCACCCAGGGACTGGAAATCCGCCTGCCACGATCTCCTGGCATCCTCTAACAAGTTGCGGATATCGGCTTTAGTGGCAGGAAGTGCATCCTCTCCCAGGCCCAGCGGTGCCACACGTGCTGCAGAGGTGGCCGCCATCTCCTCCAGCAGTGGCGGAGCTCCAGGCTGTGGCGCAGAGCGTATCGGCAGCCTCCGCCCCACACCCCTGCCAAGCGAAAGTCTGATGTCTGGGGTGCCGGGGTCCTCACCCGCGCCACCGGCTTTACACTTCTTCCCCATGCTGAGAAGCAGCGGCTCAGTGCGGGGCAAAAAAGCGTGCCAACTCCTGGCTCCCAATATGGCTGCGGCTGAGAAAAGAACCGCGCAGCGGCTCGTTCGTCTAATGCAAGTCCGGAGGGGGGATCAGACAGGCTCTGGAACGTCTGTACCTGTTGGCCGACGGCTGTGTACCAAGGCGGGTAGCCCGATCCAGATGTACCCAAAGGCCGTAGGAAAAGTAAGCGGGATCGGAGCTCCACTCCGGCACGTCCGTCTCGGTCCGCCGCCGGCCACGCCCCCCCTTCATCCACTTTTTACATTTATTTTCTCCCCCCCCCCCCTTTAATTCAGAGACGCTTCGGACACTTTTTTCTCTTGCTGACATTCCCCGGCTGGGGATAGATTCGAGACTTTGGTTTTATTTTCTACAAGGTATTTTTGCCGAATTTGTTATAACCCCCCCCCTTTCCAACATTTTGATGCTTCTTCATGCGACCCCCCCCCTTTTATGTTCTATATGTTTCTTATGAGAGTACAATATCTGGCCCTACGAGGCCGATTATGATGGTCAGTCCGTGACCTTTCTTTCTTTACAAAATAAAACGTTTAAATACAAAAAAAAAAATGAGTATGTATAAAATGCTGAACCTATTGTCATTTATATAAAAAAAAGTTACACAAAATTCCAAAACCATGGGGTGGGGGGCGAGGTTAATAAATTGTATATCGTTTTTTTTTTATATGTCTAATCACAAATTACACACATTTATTTACAAATATATTTGTAATAGTAACATATTATTCAAGTCTATCTGTCTTGAAGAAAATAATAACCAAATTAAATAATGTAATCAGCTGTATCGGGGTTGGATACAATTGAGACAGATCTGCAGTCTTTCTATATAAACTGTATATTTTTAGAAGCTACGCACCTGACTGCATCCAGTGAAGTCCTTGAAACGTGGTAGAATCTTACTAAAGGTGCTAATTTTTTATCCTGTTATGTAGCTGTGGCCCTTTAAGGCTAGGGTCAGACTAACACATTTTTCGCGTTGTCCGTGAAAAAGTGCGTTCGAACGAATGGATGTATTTTTTCACGGAATACGCGATAGCGGTCATACGATGCGCATTTTCGTCCATGATTTTGTACGGATCATCAATAAAACCCTTTTTGCGTCTGGACGTGATGTTGGCTGGACATTAGCAGCGTCTGACGTCTCCTAATCACGCACACAAGCCGCTAGCGGACGCAGCGCACTCTGTACGTCAGTACTAGCGGTTTGACGTTCTCGAAAAAATGCGTTCATTTGCCACCTGCGTTGCGCAGCCGGACTTTCGTGCGGCCATTCTTCGTATGCTGCCCGGCATTGGACGTCATTTGCTGCTAGCACGGCCGTGATTTAGTGCGGATAAACGCACGTTAATACTGCGTTAGTCTGACCTTAGCCTTAGAGGAAAAATAAACCACAAATTATTAGATTGGGGTTGCTGTTTTTATCTAAGGAGATTCAATTTGCAATTCTCACCATCTGGAACCCTGTTACTGCGCTACTTGGATATTACATGGGACAAGAACAAATAAATACAAGTTACAATTAAGACACTTTTTTTTTTTAAAGTTGTGAATTATATGAGCTCTAGCTAACACTGGGAGTTAAAACATGGCATATAAAGTATATTTTAGCAAAAAATTAGATGCTTCAAAGGTGGGGTTGCTGGTATTTCTACCCCAAAAATATGATGCGTGAAAATTCTGGGCACCAACATTGATGTAATTTGGGGCTAAGGTTACAAAAACACTAAATTTTGAGTAGGGCTACACCAATACTGGACGTTTGTGCTTGAACTCTTACAAATGGCCGTGTTTCTGAAACCGATACTGGAAGTCAGCACTGGACTGGCTTACCATGCAGTATGTGAGAGCTGGGGCCAGCTGGCAGAATGCTCTAATAACATTCTGCCAGGTTTACCGGCTGGCCGCATTCACAGCGAGTGGCCACCAGCATTTGTAAGTTAAATCTGAGGTCCCGCTGTTGTAAGTTCTCACCAGAGCGTGGCCGCAAGTCCCTGAGATGCTTTTAACTTGCATTTCACTGCCAGTAAATGTTTAATCTAATAACAGTGTAAAGTGTGTGTGTTATAGGAGGTGGTGTTACTGTGGCAGTCTGTATCACAAATCTCTACAGCAATAAGCCTCACAGTAATGTGTGTTGGGTATGTGCGTATCACAGGGCTTCACAGCAGTAAAACTCACTGTAATGTGCACTGTATATGAGCGTATCATAAAGCTCCACAGCAATAAGCCTCACAGTAATGTGCGTTGTGTATCTGCGTATCACAGGGCTTCACAGCAATAAAACTCACTGTAATATGCACTGTATATGAGCGTATCATAAAGAAGCTCCACAGCAATAAGCCTCAAAGTAATGTGTGATGTGTATGTGCGTATCACAGGGCTTCACAGCAATAAAACTCACGCTCTTTTTTACACAGTGCACATTACAGTGAGTCTTATTGCTGTGAAGCCCTGTGATACGCACATACACATCGCACATTACTGTGAGGCTTATTGCTGTGGAGCTTTGTGATACACTCATACACAGTGCACATTACAGTATCACAAAGCTCCACAGCAATAAGCCTCACAGTAATGTGCGATGTGTATGTTTAAGAGCTTTTCTGGGAAGCTACCACCCTACCTGAATATGCTGCTTCCCCCGGCAGTTCCCTCATCCTATAACCTCAGATCCAGGACCAGCACCTTACTTGCAATACCACAATACAAAAAGAAAGTGTCTCGGTCCTCATTTTCCTACAGAGCACCGCAAATATGGAATAACCTCCCAGACACCGTCAAATCTTCTCCCAGTCTAAAGTCCCTTAAGAGCTCCCTATTAACATACCTCAATACGAAATGCACCTGTAAACATGTAACATAATGACTTTATTTCCTACATATTTATTTTTCTGTTAATCTGTATATTTGGTCTTGTGTTAATATCTTGCATTTTACTACTTTGTATTTCTGTAACAATTCAATGTTCTCGAACCCAGGACATACTTGAAAACGAGAGAAATCTCAATGTATCCTTCCTGGTAAAATCCTTTATAAATAAATAAATAAATGTACGTTTCACAGGGCTTCACGGCAATAAAACTCCTAGTAATGTGCAGTCTGTATGAGTGTGAGTTTATTGCTGTGAAGCTATGTGATGCCCTCATACACACCGCACGTTACTGTGAGTTTTATTGCTGCAGAGCTCCGTCATACACTCATAGCCTCCTCCTGCAGCGACTTGACAATACGGTATTGTCTTTTACAGTTTTTAATGTTTTCTTTCTTCTTTTTTTTCTGTTTTCGAAGCTATGGTGTGCTGTTGTGGGAACTCCTTACCGGGGAAGTACCATTCCGAGGAATAGACGGTCTTGCTGTTGCATACGGTGTAGCCATGAACAAGCTTTCCCTTCCTATCCCTTCCACCTGCCCAGAACCATTTGTTAGACTCATGGAAGGTAAGTGAATAGATTGTACTGTCTGATTATTTTACATTTCTTAGGCAGCGGCGCTTGGCATATAGAGTGTCTGCAAACCTTTTTTACGGGCATAAACACTGTTAACCCCTTCACGACTATGGTTGTCTTAACGACTTCAACGTGAAGGACATGTGTGGGATGTGCCTGGTGTGTCCTCTCGTATGGGAGTGGAAAGGGAGGATGATCCATCCTCCCTTTTCACTCCAATACGCAGCGGACACTCCAGGCACATCTTTCGTTGCGGAAGTATATATATATATATATATAGATGTTACAATGAAAGCTAGTAAATAGTGTGATGCTGCCTAAGGGATAGACACAAACACATATAAAACAACCAAAATATGTGCCAAACAATAAATAAAGAATATAGAACACTCCCATCTAGCGCATCTAAACAAATAAATACAATGAGAACTTAATAGTGTTAATAACTGATAAAGTGCCACAGTGCTTGTTTCACTTTATCCAAACAGTGGTAGAAGAGCAACTAAGTGCAGTAGTGCATAATAATCCAATATAATGCGAACCAGGCCATAAATAACAAAGTGCAACAGTGCTTATAAAGTCCAATATATATAACGTAAAATCCTGTAGATAATCAATAAAGTGCAGCGGTGTTTGTTGCCGCTGGAATCCAATAGTGCAAGGTGCAATAATACATAACAGTCCAATGCCAAATGGCGGAGATATATAATAGTGGATATGCTCAAAAAAAGTCAATCGTGCATGAGTGTTCAAATAAAAAAGAATGATTCTCAAAAATGATCTATTTGCTCCTCCTTAATGTGTTGAAGATGAGCTTATGTTGTCCTCAACGTCTCACAAAAGGAAAACACAAAGGGCTCTATTAACTTCTTCGCACAAACGTTAACGCGTGCGCAAAAACGCATTAACGCGAGGGGAAAAACCCTTTGCGCAGTATGTCGTATTACAATGTCTGCGCAAAAAAAGCGCGTTAAAGTCTACCGCGGGTGAACCTGCGCGAACCCTTTGCGAGCGTAATGTACGTTGCGCATCCTATACTTAACATTGTGAGCGCAAATGCGTTTGTGCGCTGGTACGCGGATGGTATTACAATCTATGTGCAAATTTTAACGGACAACGTTTGCGCGCATAATTTTAACGTCTTTTAAAAGCTGGTGGTAACGGCAAATCTGAACATCCTGGCCAGAACCAAATACACCAGCCCAAAAAAAAATACAGCACAGTATAGTTACACATTCTACACATACCCAAACAATAAAATGGAGAAGTTGTGCGTGTTTTTAGTATTGCTGCAGCATATATACTCAGATTGATTTTGACAGGCGCAAAAACTTAATGGGAGACAAATGTGGTTCTTAATTCTGATTGGCTGAATCGCGTGAAAAAAACAGTCCGCGCAGCGTTAATGCGCATCTTTTTTACGGGCGTTATTTTTTGACGGATGAAAAAATGCGCTCGGATCGTAATACCAGCATTAATTTACGCACGTTAACGTTTAACGCTGTGCGCAAAAAATAACGCTGCGCGTGCGCTTTTGCACGGAGAACTTAATAGAGCCCAAAGATAAAAGTGTCCAAGGATGTTATACTAGGAGAGTATAGGCCACTCACATTTGTAGGAGCCTAAAGATTCCCGGCTCTAGGTAGAAATGCCTATGGCCATATAAAGAGTGGTACTTCCATTCTTTGGTTCCTAATGGGGACTAAATAAATCAGAAAGAGGCGGGAGACCGCGCTCCCATAGCATAATATTGCAAATACAAGGAATAAAATGTATTTAAAAATACACTCACCGATCCAGGAGCCCCATAGGTATAGGCTCAGTCAATATATCTTTCGTTGCCCCTGCTCAGCGTCATTCTGGGATTTCAATCAAAGCAGGCTGACATCCTGCATGTCAGCCCTCGCTGTGGGACTGCCCCCCTGCCACGGGGGACATCATGCATACGCGCAATAACGTCATAAAGAGGGAGCCCAATTCAGGAGATGCAGGGGTCCTTTTGACCTCCTACGTTGCAGGTTTAAGTAGGTCCAGTGAGGGGTCGCTAGAAAGCCCAGGTCTTGGCTTTTCCAATGATATCAAACATGACCTCCCTGCAAGCCCAGCAACCTCATTCCCATAATCCCTCAGCGCCTGTCCTCTTTCTCCTGCGCCCTCTGGAACACTCGCTCTGTGTGCAACAAACTCAGAGTAATCCATGACCTCTTCCTTTCAAACTCCTTCAACCTCCTAGCTTTAACTGAAACCTGGATAACTCCCTCTGACACGGCCTCCGTTGCTGCTCTCTCACATGGCGGTCTACACTTGAGTCATACCCCCAGACCGGGTGAGAGAAATGGTGGCGGAGTCGGAATCCTGCTCTCTCCCACCTGCACCTACCAGCATCTCCCTCCACCCCCATCCCTCTCCTTCTCCTCCTTCGAGACACACTGCATCCGCCTGTTCTCTCCTCTGGCTCTCAGGGTGGCAGTCATCTACCGCCCACCGGGACCAACCTCCCAGTTCTTTGACCACTTTGCTACCTGGCTCTCTCACTTTCTGTCTTCTAATCTTCCATGCCTAGTTCTCGGGGACTTCAACATCCCATTGACGATCCTTCCGCCCCTGCTGCCCTCCAACTTCTTTCACTCACGTCCTCCCTTGGACTCACACAATCCTCCCTCCTCCTACCCCACCGCGATGGTCACACTATTGACCTTGTCTTTTCCAACCTCTGCTCCATTTCTGAGTTCAACTGTCGCCCTCTCCCCATCTCTGACCACCACCTTCTCTCTTTCAACCTATCTGGACTTCCTAAACACCCTGCTCCCCCACCCCGCACACACACTCGCAGAAATCTACAGGCTGTGGATCCCCATCAATTCTCCAATCTACTTCACCACCTCCCTCATACCTCATCCTTCACCTGCCCTGATGCTGCCACTAATCACTACAACACTACGCTTATCTCTGCTCTAGACACTCTTGCTCCTCTTCGACTCTGTAAGGCCCCACGCCGCCAGCTTCAGCCCTGGCACCCTCCAGACTCGCTACCTGCAAAGATGCTCCCGCACCGCAGAGCGTGCCTGGAGGAAATCCCGCTCTGAAGCTGATTTTGTTCACTTCAAGTTTATTCTCCGGTCATACACCTCTGCCCTCCTTGGCCAAACAATCCTTCTTCTCATCTCTTATATCTACACTGTCCTCCAACCCTAAACGGCTCTGGTCCACCTTCAACACCCTCCTCTACCCACCTGCACCTCCCCCTCAGCTGCCTTCAGCGCTCAAGACCTGGCAGACGACTACTTCCTCAGTAAAACTTTAACTATCAGAAGCAACATCCAACACAAGATAGTTATCTGCCACCTCCACTCCCACAGGTCCCATCTGCCACCCTCTGCCGCTTCCTCCCAACCACTGAGGAGGAAGTCAATTCCTTATTGTCCTCCTCACATCTCACCACGTGCCCGCTCGACCCCATTCCCTCACATCTAATTCCTCCCCTCTCCTCCCTCACCCCTGCTCTCACACACATCTTCAACCTATCTCTCTCCACTGGCTCCTTTCCATCCGCCTTCAAACACGCGCCAGTTACCCCCTTACTAAAGAAACCATCCCTAGATCCCAACTCTCCATCCAACTACCGTCCTGTATCCCTGCTTCCCTTTACGTCTAAGCTCTTAGAAAAACTAGTCTTCAACCGCCTCTCCATCTTCCTGTCCTCCAATTCCCTACTTGACCCCCTGCAATCTGGCTTCCGTCCCCTACACTCAACTGAAACTGCCCTCACCAAAGTCACCAACGACCTCCTAACTGCTAAAAAACATGGCCACTATTCTATTCTCATCCTGCTTGACCTCTCGGCTGCTTTTGACACTGTTGACCACCCCCTCCTTCTACTGACCCTCAACTCTCTGGGTCTCGGTGACACTGCACTTGCTTGGGTTGACTCCTATTTATCCAACAGGTCCTTCTGTGTGTCCTTTGCTGGTAACTCCTCCTCCTCATTGCCTCTATCTGTTGGTGTACCTCAAGGCTCTGTCCTTGGTCCTCTGCTCTTTTCCATCTACACCTCCTCCCTGGGCAAAATCATCAACAGCTTTGGCTTTAATTACCACCTCTACGCTGATGACACTCAGATCTACCTCTCTACCCCTGATCTCTCTCCCCCTGTCCTTTCCAAAGTCAGTGACTGTTTATCTGGCATCTCCTCCTGGATGGCCTCCCACCACCTAAAGCTCAACATGTCAAAGACTGAGCTCCTACTTATTCCTCCCTCTAATGCCGCCCCACCTCCTGACTTCTCTATCACGGTGGAGGGTATCACCATCTCCCCATCAAACCAAGTTCGCTGTCTTGGAGTTACACTTGACTCTGCTCTTTCCTTCATCCCCCACATCAAGTCTCTTTCCTCCTCCTGCCGATACCAACTGCGTAATATTTACAGAATTCGGCCATTTCTTACCGCTGTCGCCACAAAACAACTCATACACGCCCTGGTAATCTCCCGACTCGACTATTGCAATAATCTCTTATCTGGCCTCCCTCTGTCCCACCTCTCCCGCCTACAATCCATCCTGAACGCCTCCGCCAGGCTAATTCACCTCACCCGCCGCTCTGTCTCTGCCGCTCCCCTCTGCGAGTCCCTTCACTGGCTCCCCATCCACTGCAGAATTAAGTTCAAAATCCTTATCCTTACCTACAAAAGCCTCACTAACTCAGCTCCCCACTACCTGTCCTCACTAATCACCAAATACACCCCAGCCTGCTCCCTAAAGTCAAACAGTGACCTGCGCCTAGCTTCTCCCCGCATCACCTCTTCCCATGATAGACTGCAGGATTTCTCACGCGCAGCCCCCACTCTCTGGAACGCTCTCCCTCGTACTGTCAGACTTTCCCCTAACTTCTCTTCCTTCAAACGCTACCTGAAAACATTCCTATTTAGGGAAGCCTACCACCCAACTCACTGACGCAACCATCAATCACTCTCACCTTACAGTCCTCTCCTCCTGTTTCCAACCCCAACCCTCCCAGATTGTGAGTTCCTACGGGAATAGGGCCCTCATCTCCTCCTGTACTGTTTGTCAAATGTTGTTCAATGTATTGTAACCCTGTCTATACTGTGCTTATTGTACAGCGCTGCGGAATATGCTGGCGCTTTATAAATAAAGAATAATAATAATAATAATAATAATAATGACCGGGAAAAAACTAAAATAAAAAATTAAATAAATTAAAATATATATTTTTTTTTTTCTCAAAAGCTGCAGTATTGTTCACTTTCCATAGAATATATAACCACAAAGGTTTGGATGATAATATGCGGAAACATAAATTTACATGCTGCAAACGTTTTAAATCCAAATGGAAATCCAGTATACACCTTTTTGACATTTCAAGCTATAGCGTCCTGTCGGGTCGTAACGTATACAAATATAAATGATATATTTTGAATTTCCTGAGTCTGCTGAGATAAAGTATATATAATTCGTCTGCTTTTCTACAATAAAAAAATTCTTCAAATCATGTTTAAACATAATGAGCAGAAAATGGTGAAATGAGCTCTGCACACAGGTCAAATGGCACAGCAGCGAAGGGGTTAAAGGGACACTATACAGTGTGACCACTTGATCTTACATAAATGGTCACACTACTGTGAGCCCCCTGCTCCCTTCTTACCCTCTAAGGGGAGCTCAATGACTGATTTAGGTATCTAAATGCAGGAGTCTAATCTTGCTCAAAACCTCACGTCAGGGAGCCCTCAGGTTTCCTGGGCTTGGAGACATTTGGGAACTAGCCTTATCCAATGGTATCAAAACCTTCCTGCATTCAGAGTCACCGGATTGGCTGGTGCGCCCAGCCTCCCCCTGCTGACATGTTGAGCCGGAAGCATGTCATATGCTGCAGGGCTTACAGGGAGATCAGCACTGTATTCAAGGCAGTTTTTAACCCCTTCACTGCTGAGCCATTTCTTAGCCATAGGCCCTCTCTTTAATTTATCACTAGTCTGAATGTTAACACCTTCACTGCTGAGCCATTTCAACCCTGTGAAAACGTTTATGTCTACGTGAAAGTTATTTAAGTTTTAATTTTTATGATTTTAATTTACATTAAAAATGGACATGTTGGGTATCATTGGAAAGGCCAGGATCTGCCCTAGATCATCCATATACGATGCACAGGGACGGAGATATAGTGGTCCAAATATGTAGGGGAAGCTGGATGCTGATTTTTGGTGGGGGGGCACATGGGAGGGCAAGGAATAACCTAGGGGGGCAATTGCCCCCCTGTAGAGACGCCTATGCTGACAAGTGTTCATTAGCTCTATCAGGGTTATCCAAAGAGATTCGAAAAGTCACCGCACGTTCGGTGACTTTTCGTTCTCTTCAATTCGGTTCCTTTTGCCGATTGCATTTCGGTGACCCTGCGGTGTATTCAGCAAGCACCACGGGGTCCCCGAATTGCAGGGAAAAGCTACCGCAAACCTGACGAAAACTAACCGAATGCACGCTGAAAACAAGCAAAAACATCTGGATTAACCTTCGAAAAAACCGAACATGAGCCGAACAGGAGCCGAACAGGAGCCGAATCACACAGAGCCGAAGCAGCTGTGACGTAGAGGAGGCAGTGAATAAATTAGAAAAACCATTTGTATGAATCTGGGAAAAGAAACGCTGTTTGCAAAGAAACTACTGAGCGAAAATGTCTGAAATTTTCACAGGAGGTCCAGGGAATGATAATAAAGAGGGCTGTTACAGAAAAAATAAGTAAATTGGAAAAAAAAAAAAAAATCGGACTTTTTAAAAAAAATAAAAAAAATATGAAAAATGCTTAAAGTATCCTAAAAAATCTATAAATACAGAGACTTTTTGCTGCAGAATTTTATAATGAACGGTTAATTAGATATTGAATTAAAATGGGAATATTTTTAACATTGAAGTCTATGGGATTCTCCTGAATAAATTTGCCGAATGAAACCACCGAATGGCAGGACATTAGGGGAACCTTTCACTGCTGGTTTGTGTTCTCTGAATAGCCGAAGCAGTGCATTTTCATGGGGATTTCACTGCCCTCGAACAGGAACCGAACAGGCACCATATGTTCAGGCAATTCGCCAGGATTTGGCGAATTGCCTGCTCTCTGGATAGCCGAATGGCCAGGAAAGGTAACCGAACACTGATTTTCAGCATTCGGTTACCTTTCTCAAGCAATTCGGATCTCTTTGGATAACCCTGTATGTCTGTCAATTGGCAGCCTTACCAAAATGAATTCACTCATTTGAATGGCAGGAAAGCCCTCTTTCAAATAAGGGATCATGTGAGATTTCTATAAGGCGGGTGTGATATGCGTCCCTTTCAATTACCGAGAATCCTATTATATCTCTAATTTTACGAAGCATTTGCCATTGCAATGAAAATCAGCTGCCACAGGGAAACTTCTTGAAACGAGCAGGAAAAAATGCTTTCAAATAAGGGGTCTCATGCCCTGTCTGTGGATTATAGGGGGCTGCAGAGAGAATGCCATGCCATATATTGGAGAGAGGTTTGAATAGAAATGCGTGGGGAGGCTTCTAAGAATGGGAAATATCACTGCCACATGCCAACACATTTTGTAGCTTGTGTTTCTTTCGTTATGGAGTCAGTCCATACAAAATAGATGGCGTATTTTGCAAGAAGAAGGGATAGTGGAATTGGGGCAGGTTGATTCCAAATGTGCAGTATAGTTTTGCAACCAACTGCTGCCAAAAGCAGTCATACATGGCAGTACGTGGCTCTGGGCATTTAAAGCATGATGAGGGTTTTCAACCCAATTGAAATAGCCTGCAGGGTAAATAATATATGGTGTAAGATTTTTAATACCATTTTGTTACATGTAGGGCTGAAACAACTAATCGATAATGAAGAGTTGTCAACTATTCTATTAGCTATTAATCGGCTGCCGATTATTCGATTTGTGTACAACACACAGTTTAGAGCCAGACTGAGTTTAACGTTATAACCTCAGACTCTGCTTCTGAGCTGATTGGAGAAGACGCGCCGCTGATTTACTCCGTATGATTTAGTTCTAGGGTTATGTCAGACATAACCAGTTTGTTCTTATTCAGTTTAAAACAGTAGCAGCGCTGTAGCACAAACCCTGGGATACTGTCACTGGGTATGGTCACTGTAGCGCGTGTTTTTTTATCCTTACTTGACGCTGGAGTCCTGTGCCACCACCCCAACCTGCCTGCCATCCCCTCTTTGCTATGGCGCTGCCATTCTCTCCTTTTGGTCCGGTCCCTTCCCACAAACTCCCACTCTGGTACGGTCTTTTGCCCAAACCCACTCCCTCTCATACTCGGGTCAAGTCCCTTGCCCAAACTCACTCCCTTCCACATCCCACCCCAGTTTGCTCCTGAAATTATATTCGCCTCCCTGGCGGTATTCCCGAGAGTGACTCAGGGTTAGATTTTGCTACCGCGAACGGTAACCCCGAGCCACACTCGGGCTGTATACTTGTCACATCCTGTGCTCCCTCGCTGTCCCCCATAGTGTGATCGCGGCGACTTACTTCCTGGTAACGCTCCCTGCGAGTCACAAGATGCAGGGGGCGTGACCAGGCAGCAAACTGTAAAAAAACATATTTCAATGTAAAGTCCCTAACATGCAGTTCTCCCGAACGGCCACTAGGTGGCACTAACAGATCAGAAACAGACAATACACATTCAATTTTTCTTTTTTTACTGTATATATGATTTGAAGATCTCTTATATGAAAATATAATTATTGATACACTGTATGCATTATGAATGTTGCTGTATAAATAAGAGTGTACATAATTGAAATAATATATCATACCAAGGATGTTTACACTGAGGCAATATACAGTGACTGATATTGCACCCTTGTTTTCTGAATGATTTCAGAGTTTTTGGTTTGATTATATTATTGAATATAATTTATTTGCATTATTTTGGATAATTATTTGTGGGATAATAAATTATTATTTCATGTCTCAAACTTAATCTGACTCCGTGTGTTTACTAGACTCTTGTTTTCACGGATTTCAGTGAGTTTTTCCTAAGGATTACAGGCTTACTATATGAAACGACACATTTACTTTCCAAAAAAAATTAAACACTTTTAGACACAAAATTTTGACAAAAATCAGACTGCCAGGGAGGTTAAATGGAGTCTCTACGCACCCTGACCACTTTAGTTTATTAAAGTGGTCAGGCTGCGCGGAGTGCCCCGCCTTCTTACCCTGCTTTTGTGCTGTGACAATATCATGTCTATCTGAGCGTTGTAGCAGCATTCGCTTGGGGAGAAAGCAGACATGGGCTTAAGCTGCGTACGCAGCATCAATCCATCACTCTGACCATGTGCTCATGTCCCTTTGTGCGAAAAGTATGCAATCTGCGTATGTATGAACAAAAGTTATGTAGACTACACAATTGGCTTGCGAAAAAGGGGGGGTGTTGATTTTTTATTCATTCATTTTTTTTTATTTAAACATCCTGTTCCTTTTAAGTAAAGATTTTTTTTTAAAAAAAATTTTTGGATCCGATTTAATCGAAAAAATAATCTGCAAACGAATTGATTTCTGAAAATAATGGTTAGTTGCAGCCCTAGTTATATGCTTAAATGTCTGCCTATGGTACCATATAAATGTGATCTGAATAGGGCGGAAACTGCTAACCGATTAATCAACTATTCTCATTATCGATTAATCGGTTGGCCAATTATTCGATTTGTATACAGCAGACTTTGTTTAGAGTAATTTTGAGTTAAATGTTAATAACCTCAGGTGCAACTTCAGATCTGACTGGAGAAAATATGCTTTGAGTATCCAATGAACTCGCCCTGGAAGAAAGACTTGAAATGCCACTTGCATTATTATTATAAAGAATAATGAAACGCGCATCTATATTGTTACATATTTTTTCAGAGACACTGGCATAAATATTGATCCATATATGTAAATCTAAGTTAATTCATAGACAAAATATATATAATTAGTATACACACAGTTACAAGTATTTATAAAGAGCTTACAAGTTCTGTAGCGCTGTACGATGGGTGAGACAGAATTATATAACCAATATACATACACGTTAAACATACAGAAAAGGTAGGAGAGAGGACCCTGCTTAACCTCCCTGGCGGTCTAATTTTTTTCAAAATTTCGTGTCTAAAAGCATCTCAATTTTTTTTTTTTTTTAAGGAAACGTGTTTTTGTACATAGTTAGGCTAGGGTCAGACTGAGGCAGTGCGAACGCGCGTGCAGCCGCACTTAATCACGGCCGCACTAGCAGCAAGTGCCAGGCAATAACGGCCAATATACGAAGTACGGTCGCACAAAAGTCCGGCTGCGCAACGCAAGTGGAAAATGAACGCATTTTTTCGAGAACGTGAAACCGCTAGTACTGATGTACAGAGTGCGCTGCGTCCGCTAGAGGCGTGTGTGCGTGAATTGGAGACATCAGACGCTGCTAATGTCCGGCCAACATAACGTCCAGATGCAAGAAGTGTTTTATTGATGATCCGTACAAAATCACGGACGAAAATGCGCATAGTATGACCGCTATCACGTATTCTGTGAAAAAATGCGTCCATTCGTTCGAACGCACTTTTTCACAGACAACATAAAAATGCGTTCGTCTGACCCTAGCCTAAGCCTGTAATAGTTAGGAGTCACGCACTGAAATCCGTGCAATCAAGAGTCCTTACTGGTAAAATCCTTTATAAATAAGTAAATATAAAAAAAAATAGTAAATACATTGAGTCCGATAAAGTTTGAAACATGACATAATAATTTATTATCCCAAAAATAATTATCCAAAATAATGCAAATAAATGATATTCAATAAAATACAACAAAAAGCACTGAAATCTGTCTGAAAACAAGGGTGAGACGATGTATGGTCTGTTTCTTATCCTGTAGTGCCACCTAGTGGCCGTTCATAAACATTGCACATTGAATTATACATTGTATTATAAAAAAAAAAATAAGTTTGCTGCCTGGTCCCGCCCCCCTGCATCGTGTGACTCGCAGGGAGCCTTACCAGGAAGCAACTCGCCACGATCACACTGCGGGGGACAGCGAGGGAGCGCAGGAGGACGTGAGTATGCACCCAGCCCGAGTGTGGCTCTGGGGTTACCATTCGCGGTAGTGAAATTTAACCCTGAGTCACACTCGGGAATACCACCAGGGAGGTTAAGAAAGTAAAACATGCTCAATGCGCTTTTCGCTGCCTGTAGCAAGCAGCTTCCTCAGGAACAAATTGTATATGCCAAAGCTGTCTATTTAAACTGTCCTTATGATAGCGGTTCCTCCTACTATTAATTGTCGATTAAGGGCCTCCTAAGTGCCCAGCCAACCTCAGGCCACCTTGGGATGGCCACCAATCCGATCTCCCAGTGTATCATATCAGCCCCATTGTGCGGCTGGAGAGTTTGTTTGCTGGTGCAGGTAACACTGGCCTGAAAAGGACCAATCAATAAGCCCTTCATCATTGCGATGTCAGACAGAGTTCTGTTTATGTCTTGATATTTCTTTATAGGCCCGCCACCTTTTGATTTCCCAGTGGCAACAGGTTGAAGTTTCTATTTTCAGTGTGAAGACATTTTTCTATTTGGTAGCCATAAGCTTGCCGTAATAAAGAGTAACTTTTTATCCTGCGTACTATTTTTTCCCGTGATGTCCTTTGCATTTTGATGGGTTAGGGCAGTATTGGCTAAAGCTGTGACCCCACATGTTTGCTGTGTTTTCTGAACTAGTCTTGTACCGTGATGCTCACCCATCTCAAAGGCTGTGCGTCTTGGAAATTGGTGACCCAGATGTAAATGAACTACCAGTTACGGCACCGCTGGCTGAGATTCTTAATCTGTAAAAGCTACTAACTAACCTCATACTTTCCTCGATCCAGATTGCTGGAATACAGACCCACACTGCCGGCCCTCCTTTACCAACATATTATTCCAGCTGTCCACCATAGAGGAATCTGGCTTCTTCGAGATGCCCAAAGACTCTTTCCATTCACTACAGGAAGACTGGAAACAGGAGATCCAAGAGATGTTTGGCCAACTTAGGGCAAAGGAAAAGGTATGAATTGATTTAACTCCCGAATGATATATTCTGGTTTTCTTTACACTGCCTCTTTATAAATTCCAGGTGACCCATTCATTGTGTATCATCATAAATATTGGATTGATACACATAACACACAAACGGTATATATGAGATTTGTACATTTTCTGTAAATGACTTTAGTTTCTACTTCAGGTCTGGCCAGACAAGGAAGTGACTCAGCCAATCAGGAAGCTCCAGTATATTTATATGACATTTCATGACTTATCCCATAAAGGGCAGGGCTTTTAATTAGCACACCAGTCATCCTATAGTTTTACATATTGTGGTTTGTTAGCTTTGTGTTGCAAGTCCAGGGCGAAAGAATGCTTAGATTGAAAAAGTAAATCACCTGCAAATGTATTGTTTTTTTTGGCTTATTATTTAAGTCCTGTCTTCTTTCAAAGGGATTCCCATATTTTCAGATCTCAGAAACCACGTTATAATTTTCTCTTGGCAGAAATAAGCAACTTAATTTTGTTTACCCTAACCAAAAAAAATGTGAAATCTTCCTGTGTTCTATACATAATGGGCATCATTACAATCGTTGAGCTAAAACGGGTACGCTAGGGAGAAAAACCTGCACCTGCAGGTCTTTCTTTTGCGTCCCCGTTTTAGCATGATATTATATAGCAGGCGCTAGAAAAGCTGCCTGCATTGTTATCGGCCGCTAAGCCCCACAAAGCACGCGGCGGCGCTAAACGCCGCCGCACACCTCACCTCCATGGAGTCCATAGGACTCCATTGAGGCAGACAGCGCTGGCCACATGACCTGCGATCCGCAGGGGGAGAATGGGGGACTTTCTTCCACAGTCTCTCCCTGCTTCCCAGTGAACAGGGGAGGCGGTTGGCGCCACGGTCCTCGCCGCGGGATGGAAGGTGAGTATACGATTTATTTTGGAGGTGGGGGTTAATGCTGGTGCTGACAAATTCTGCAGCAGCGGAATCCGTTGGCACCAGGTCTACAGAATAAATAAAAAAAACTCCAAGACCCACGATATTGAATCAAGTGGATTTATTCCAACACCAAATGAAGACAGATGACGTTTCGACCACAGCTGGTCTTTGTCAAGCCTAATTGAATAATAGGTAATTATTCCTCGTTAGGGGATTTGATATATATCTTATTCTGTGTTTAATCACTAACCTATTCTATAGCCCCCAGCACGGTGTTTTTTTCCATCGGTTCTATCTTCCTGTAATTGCTTTTTGGGACAGTGGATATGTTGACTGTTTGCATCAGTTTAGTTTGGTAGGAGGCAGGTGAGGTCTTTGACACACAATATGTTTAGTGAACTAGAGCATCTTTAAATAAATTGCATATTTTGTGACCCAGGAGTTGCGAAGTTGGGAAGAAGAGCTGTCTCGGGCAGCCCTGGAGCAAAAAAATCATGAGGAGCTTCTACGTAGGCGAGAGCAAGAACTTGCGGAACGCGAGATTGACATACTGGAGCGCGAACTGAACATCATTATCCATCAACTATGTCAAGAGAAACCCAAAGTAAAGAAGCGCAAAGGCAAGTTTAAGAGGAGTAGACTGAAGATGAAGGATGGCAATATTATCAGCCTGCCCTCAGGTGAGTCGCCCATCTATATTCTGTATCTTCAGCAAGTTTCCATCTCATTTTGTGAGGAAAAATCGACATCTGGCTTTGCTTCACTGGACGGTTTATTACATGATGCCCTTCGATGCGTTCTAAGCTAGGTCCGGCTTACAGGTCATACCTTGTTTCACAATTTAAGACACTCAGACCTAAAGATACTGTTAATCATTATATTACAGTGAGGGGAAAACATTTTTGATCCCCTGCTGTTTTTGTAAATTAGCCCACTGACAAAGAAATGATCAATCTGTTATTTTAATGGTAGGTTTATTTTAACAGCGAGAAACAGAATAACAAAAACAACCTGAAAAAACGAATTTCAAAAAAGTTATAAATTGATTTGCATTTTAATGAGTGAAGTAAGTATTTGCTCCTCGATCAATCAGCAAGATTTCTGGCTCCCATGTGTCTTTTATACAGGTAACGAGCGGAGATTAGGAACATTCTCTTAAAGGGAGTACTCCTAATCTCAATTTGTTACCTGTATAGAAAAGACACATGTCCACAGAAGCAATCAATCAAATTCCAAACTCTCAACGCACGAGGGGATCTGGCCAAGATGGCGTCCGGGGGTTGGCCAGACATTTGATAGGTCTGGTGGGCGGGAACAGGGCAGGCCCGAAACAAGCATGGTCTAGGGCGGAGCTACCAAACCATTACCCAATAGGGGAAGGAGGGGTGGATGCTGAGCTGAAAGCATGTCCACCTCCTATAAAAGACCAGAGATCCCTCTCTGACATTGGTTCAGTATTGTTCCATCAGTGTTGTAGCCAAGTACCTTCCTCCTGATTCCACTAAACCTCATTAACTAACCCTTTGCTATCCACCTCATTTATGAATCCTGCTGCCAGCCCCGACCTTTGCTTGCCATTGACCATTGCCTACGGATTTCCCTCTTGTACCGCGATATATATATCTTCCCCTGTGGCCTACTATCTATTGGGTTCCAGCCACTCCTCAAATGAGCGTGACACTTGGTGAGGATCTGCAAAGAGGACTGTGACAAAATCCCTCCTGAGATGTGTGCAAACCTGGTGGCCAACTACATGAAACGTCTGACCTCTGTGATTCTGTGATTGCCAACAAGGGTTTTGCCACCAAGTACTAAGTCATGTTTTGCGAAGAGGTCAAATACTTATTTCCAAAATGAAATGTATCTGGTGAGCGCAATTCGATATGCTCTGGAGTCTGGATGTCTCATACAAGTCCGTAACACATCATCT
Source organism: Leptobrachium leishanense (assembly GCA_009667805.1). Taxonomy (NCBI): domain Eukaryota; kingdom Metazoa; phylum Chordata; class Amphibia; order Anura; family Megophryidae; genus Leptobrachium; species Leptobrachium leishanense. The sequence goes on along the minus strand of CM019075.1, from coordinate 45,707,737 downwards.
GGTAGTATATAAAAGAAGCAAAAAATAAAAGATCATAGTACAACACTGCGATACATTGTAGGTGAGCGATATACTATATAATTATTCCACTCACAAATGTAGAGCCCTAACACCGGCTCTGAGTGGGATTTCGCCTTTGGGTAATTTTCTTCCTCCCTGTTAACAGGTGATCCCCACCTTGAGTATAGGTATGGGATTTTCTTCAGAATACCGTTTAAAGGTGAAAAATAGGTGCTTTCCTAGTATGAATCTTTCGGGTAAATTGGTACAGATCTTTTCTGCTGAAAACTTACGTGAGTTGGAGCTTCCAAAGCTCAGGTAGAAGTGCCCATGGATTTTTTTTGTGGGAGAAAAATCCAAAAGAAAAACCACTCTGGAACCGAAATGTGGACTTAAAAGTTTTTAATATAATAAAAAATTAAAACAAACCATATAATCATTATAATATGGCCCCAGAACGCGTTTCGCAGTGTTGTACTATGATCTTTTATTTTTTGCTTCTTTTATATACTACCATATGATGTGTTACGGACTTGTATGAGACATCCAGATTCCAGAGCATATCGAATTGCGCTCACCAGATACGTTTCATTTTGTTTATTTTCTATGGTGTGGGGGAAACCCACTAATTGCTGGTGTAGCATTGGAGTTGGGGTGGTTACGACGTGTTGTGTGGCGCTTACCATTTGTTTCACAAATACTTATTTCACTCATTAAAATGCAAATCAATTTATAACTTTTTTGAAATGCGTTTTTCTGGATGTTTTTGTTGTTATTCTGTCTCACTGTTCGAACAAGCCTACCATTAAGATTATAGACCGATCATTTTTTTGTCAGTGGGCAAACGCACAAAATCAGCTGGGGATCAATTACATTTTCCCCTCCCTGTATATTAATCATTGCCGAATCCTATGACAGAGAACCAGGACTCCAGATTGTGGTGTCCTGTGGTATGTGGCTTTATTTAGCAAAAATAGTAATTTAGTAATTCAAGAACAACTTAATTGTTTGTGACTAGAAAATTATCAGACGGTTAAGAACACCCTGATTAAAAAGACAGCAAATAAAATCATTCAGGTGCAATTAAATCTGGTCTCTGCTAATGAAGCAAGTTCATATTTTAGGCTAATTGCTCCTCGTATGTATGTATTTTATTATTAATGGGCTAGATTCCAAGTCTGGCGTAAACTTAACCAAAGCTCCAGTAAACACCTATCACCTCCTTAATGCTAGCGCTCGCATAAGTGAGCGTTTCGCTAGGTTAACGGAGGTGATGGTGATCGGGATCTGACCTGGGCGTCACGCTAACAGGTTAAAAAAAAATCTGTTAGCGCATCAGTCAGTCTGTTAGTAATTTCTATCGTGAGCTTACTGTACTTTGCGTTCCATTTGCTTTACATGGGGAACGCAAAGAGTAGTTAGCGTTAGGATCACAAGGTCCTAACTGAAAAGTTAGCCACAGCCCTACGCTGGTGCTAAGTGACGGCACTTCTGTGGAATCGGTTATCACCAGCTGAAAAGCCCTCCAAAAAATCAGATACTCACCTCTCATCCCGCGACGAGAACAGCGGCTTCTGGCCACTGAGTTGCAGAGTGAGACTGGGGACAAATAATCCCACTCAGAAGACGTCCCCAGCAAGTGTCTTTGGGCAAGATACCGATAACGATATGGATGTGCCGATCTCTCAAAATACTTGTACTTCTCATAGATTGTTAATTCCCATAGGAACAGGGTCCCCCTAAATCAGGCCATATCATCCATGTATGATATCCTAATGTATCAACACCTTAACACCGATCTTGTAAAGCGCTGCAGAATTTGTGGCGCTGTATAAATAAAGGATAATAATAATAGATGGAGTGGTAGACCTTTTCAGCGACTTCAGGGTGGTGAACACGTTTTCAGCAGGAAAATTTCTGTTTTATTTGCAGTAATTGCTAAGACTTCTTTTATTACATGTCAAATAATGCAATTTGTGTGAAGCACTGCCTTGTTTTTTCCTGGCCCTTTATATTTCAATTTCCAAAGTATAAACCTAAACTAAAAGAAGCTGTTAGAAGTTACTATCAGGGTTATTCCGAGAGTGTGAAAAGCAGAAGAATGACTGGAGAATGAAAAATTCTAGGTCAAAATAGCCAAACCAGAAAAATGCTCCCTTTCATCTCACTTTCCAAATCGACTATTTTGACCTAGAATTTTTCATTCTCCAGTCATTCTCCTGCTTTTCACGCTCTCTGAATAACCCTGTAAATGATTTGTTTGACATTCTTTTTATCATTCGTACATGGAGCACAAATATTTGTTACCAAATATTATGTGAGCAAATAAAGACAAGTAAATAACCGCTGTGCTTTATTTTCAAAACACCAAAAGCATTCACAGCAGTGTACAGAGGCATAGGTCACTGCATTTATGGCTACAATAAATGCATTTGAAATAGGCATAAATTGACATGGGTTAACCTCCCTGGTGGTCTAATTTTTGCAAAATTTTGTGTCTAGAAGCGTTTCAATTTTTTTGGAAAGGAAATGTGTTGTTTTATATAGTAAGCCTTAGAGCTGTGCAATTAATCGCAATCGCGATTTAAGCACATGCAATTTCTAAATCGCATAAGGCTGCAATTTTATCTATTAATTTTATTGGCTCCCTGTAAGCTTCCGGCGGCATGGAGCTTTGGGCGCTCGCAGGGGGAACCACGTGTACAGCCGCGTTCTCGCGGCTCGTCACGTGGTTCCCCCAGGCGAGCGCCCAAGCTCCATGCCGCCTGGAAGCTCACAGGGAGCCGAACACGCGGCGCAAAGAGGTGAGCTGGGGCAGTATCCATGTGCTAATCGCAAATAAAATCGCAATATTCATTCAAAAGATCGCAATATGATTGTTTTGTCCATATTGCACAGCCCTAGTAAGCCTGTATTCTGTAGGAATAACTCACTGAAATCCGTGCAAGCAAGAGTCTAGTAAAGACACACAGTCAGAGAAGGTTTGAAACACGAAATAATAATTTATTATCCCAAAAATAATTATCCAAAATAATGGAAATAAATTATATTCAATAATATAATCAAACCAAAAACATGCCTCTTTCCTCTGGGTGCTGGGATTCCTGTCCAGATGTACACTCCTTTGCCAATGAAATATACAGGACACGAGGGTACCAAAAAAAAGAGTATTTATTCTCAAAGCAGCTTTACAGAAATAAAAGGCAAATAAAAATCATTTCTAAAATGTAATAAGGCTTTGCAGTACAAGTTTCGCTGGTGCTTGCCCAGATCCAATAGTTGGATCTGGGCAAGCCAGCGAAACTTGTATTGCAAAGCCTTATTACATTTTAGAAATGATTTTTGTTTGCCTTTTATTTCTGTAAAGCTGCTTTGAGAATAAATACTCTTTTTTTTTTTTTTTTTGTATCCCCCGTGTCCTGTATTACATTGGCAAAGGAGTGTACATCTGGACAGGAATCCCAGCACCCACTGCACTGCACAACGTTTATCCTACAATATTTTTTACTGTCATTTTTTTTTTCAGTTTTTGAATTTGCTGCCTGGTCCCGCCCCCCTGCGTCGCGTGGTTCGCAGGGAGCGGAACCAGGAAGCAAGTCGCTGGCTGCCGCGATCATATTGCGGTGACGGCGACGGAGCGAAGGATGCGACAGAGCGAAGGATATACAGCCCGAGAGTGGCTCGGGGTTACCGATCGCGGTAGCGAAATTTAACCTCGAGTCACACTCGGGAATACCGCCAGGCAGGTTAAACAGTAGGAATAGAGGCAGTTTAAGAGCGTCGATCAGGTATAAATATTCAAGTCTTAAAGACATTAGCTGAACGTTGCAGTTTTGCCAGATCATGTGCTTTGCTTCCTCTGACATGGGCTTCTCTTTCCAGACTTCCAACACAAGTTCACTGTGCAAGCTTCTCCAACCATGGACAAAAGGAAGAGCTTAATTAGCACCAAGTTCAGCCCTCCTGCAAGTCCCACCATTATCCCACGGCTCCGAGCCATTCAGCGTAAGTTTTGCGTGGAGAATCACTCCTGCCCTTTTCTGTAAACACGTGAAAGATTAATCTGTGTCAGCGGTAGATAGTCCATAGCGTTAAACAAGTCAGAGGTTTTCTTGATCTTTATCCTGGAATTCATTTTTATAATTTAATTTGTGCATCCTCACTCTCTGTGGCTGCATTCTGATTTATTGTAACCAGCAACACTTTGTATAAACTCAAGTGACACACTATCCCTTTCTAGAAGTCTGCGTAAACACCAATGCCTGGCCAAGAGATATAGGAATCCAAGTTAGACGTATAGATTGTGGCAACTAAAGCCAAACTCTGCTTCTCTTCATATAGTGACACCTGGGGACTCCAACCTATCGAGAAGCAGGGGAGCTGGTGGATCAAAAGATGAAAGCGAAGACGATGAAAAGAAAGATCCAAAGAAGAAAATGCGGACACGGGTGCAGGGTACTCTAGGCAACAAAGATTGCATACCTGCGGATGACAGGTGAGAAATCAGCTAATTCTGGGATCACAATGGCATTTTATTTTAATTGTGGCCAATGTTTATTTTTACGCAGATGAAGGACAACATGTGGAGTATTGAAACAAAGAATTATTCATACAGTACATATTAAAGTGCACTTATAAATGCTCTGTGGTAATATGCGTATTTCTAATGCCTTATCTAAAATTAGCTGTCACTCACTTCCAAAAACAAAAATGGAATATAGCACTCAGCTTGTTACTCTGCAGCTTTGTCCAGAATTGGATGCTTCATAGATCGCTGTCGAAACAAGTCCACTGAGACAGCAGCGGCCAATGGATGAGACCCTGCGCACTGTATACTCCACAACGGCATTTTATTGGGTATGCAACCTTTCTGCAAGCTTGAGACAAGCTACATTCAGAGTCGAAATGTTGCATACACCATAAAGTGCCTCAGTGGATAGACTGTGTGCCAGGTCCCATCCTCTGCCTGTCACTCACTTTCAGTGACAACTGTGAGATGAAGAGCCATCCTCTACAGCAGTGGTTCTCAAGTACCCCTAACAGGCCAGGTTTTAAGGATCACCTTGGGGAAATGCAGTCTGAATCCTGTAATCACTGAGCAGCAAATCCTATCACCTGTGCTGTGCTTCAGATATCTGGAAAACCTGACCTGTTGGGGGTACTCGAGGACCGTGGTTGGGAACCACTGCTCTACAGGACAGCACTCATCATTTAATCTACCTCATTGCAGGTAGATGTCATTGCTGAGGGCCAATCGCACAGCGATGTGAAGCGGACTTTAGTAAGCTCTGCCCACAGAGACTTAAAGTGGTGGCAATGGAGCGAAGCAAGTACAACCTGTGCTATCTCCACAAGAGCAGAGATATTGCATAGATCTTTACAACCTACCCCCTGATGGGATATTAACAAGTGCACCTGTTGACTGGTACAGGTGCCCGCTAAATACGGGGCAAAGCATAGTTTGACACAAGTGCAGAACAACGTGTTTAAGGGTTGCAGTTTAGTTGTGAGTTACAACCAGCAAACATCCTGTGAAGCCTTGGTGAGCTTCCCTCTACTTTTTTGTGCCCCATGAGCTGGTATCATCTGTGGTCATCGTGAGCAAGTGAATATTGCTGGTTTACATCTTTACAGGGACACTATTAAAAAATAGAGTTGCCCTTTTTTGCCCTAAAGTAATTGCTCGGAGGTTCCCTCACCGCGCACTGCTGCTACTCTTTGACTCAGGGACTTCTGAACACGAATGTCCCTGAAGCTTTCTAGCGCAATTTGCACGCCTATGCTACTTGCGTAGTGTAGGAGCCGCATGTTGCACAACGGGACTTACGCTCTTTACATATGCAAGTTCTGTAGCGCGTGCAGAGAGTGGCGATGGGCAATCTTTAGGTGGGGTGGAGGAGAGGACTCTCCTTCACTTCCCCTAGCAATATCTCAAGATCAGAAAAACTGGGGGGGGGGGGCAATCTTCACATCCTGACCACTTTATAACGGTAAAGTGGTCGGGGTGCATAGAGTGTTCCTTTAACCCCTTGGATGCAGATTGCAGATGACTTGTTGGAGACGTCCTCCAGTTTCCTCGTTGCATGCGGAGGATGTCTCCAGCATGTCAGTGAAGTTTCGCAGGCCGGCGCCGATTCCAGACTTCCCCTGCAGGGACCAGGTTTTGTGTAAAATTAAAAAAGTAAATATGCACCGAGGTGAAATGGGTCAGCAGTGAAGGGGTTAATGTGTCACTATTTGGAGATCCCTACCTCCTCTAATTCCCAGAAACTTAATATGTCAGTAACTAGTAATTGTAACCGGCTCATCTTTTAGATTCCACATCATTGTTATCCTTCTTAAATCCCAAATCTGCAAACAGCAAACTCACAGCTACAGGTCACGTGGTCATATTGTCCCAGCGAACATGTTCAGCAGGTAAAAGTGGAAAAAGTTTGACCTTCTCTGCTCTCCAGCTGCATTACATTTTCCACCATTCAAATACAGTATTAGTCTTACAGGGGTTGGCAACATCTTGTACACGTCTTGGGCCCTATTACATTCCTAACGCTAACGTTCGCGCTCACCTGTGTGATTGTTAACGTTCGCGCTCACCTGTGTGATTGTTAACGTTCGCGCTCACCTGTGTGATTGTTAACGTTCGTGCTCACCTTTGTGATTGTTATTGTTAACGTTAGCTGTGGTTGCCCTAGCGCAGGCGCACCATATTACAATCCGAACGCTAACGGGTTAAAAAACCTGTTAGCAATTCGGATTTTGCGCTTTTCGGCTCGAGGTTACTGTACTCTGCGCTCCCTATGCTTAACATGGGGAGTGCAAAGTGTTAATTAGCGTTAGGATTAAAAAGTTCTAACGCTAATTACCGTCTTGTTGCAGTTAACTGAAAAGTTACCCACAGCTAGGACCTGGTGCTAACGGATTCCACTTTTGCGGAATCAGTCAGCACCAGCTGAAACCCCCCCCAAAAATCACATACTCACCTCCCAATCCGCAGCGATAACGGCAGCTCCATCCGCTTCTTCTTGCCATGAGAGCAGAGAGAGACTGGGGGGAAAAGTCCCTCAGTCTACCTTTGCGAGTCACTACGCCGATCTGCCGGATGTCGTGAGGCGAGATCCTGCAGGTCATGTGACCTGCATGGAGGGGATGCTCGTGGTGGCGCTTAGCGCTGCCGCAAGCATCCCGAGGCTTAACGCCGTGTTACGGTGCAGGCTGCTAGTTTAGCGCTAAAAAGGGGACGCTAAGGAGAAACTGGGGGGAAAAAAGGAAGATAAAATGTATTCTACATAAAGAATACAGAGCCACCATTTATCACTCATTATTCTATTAACATAATCTGCTCTATAATTCAGCTAGTCCATAGGGCGCGCTTTTCTAGTTTTAGTTTGATACTAATATGTTAACAAGGGATGTTAATGTCCTGCTGAGTCTGATTGCTGTTCATGTGTCACAAACCATTGACATACATTCTGAAAAGAAAAAGGTGTTTAGTTGTTGTCTAGGAAGAATATGATTCAGCTAAAGATTTAATGTAATAACATGTTCTTGTAATCGTCCTGGTCCGTAGTAGTTCATTTGAAATACTGACGTTTATGGGGTAAATCACGTAAAGTATTTGTGTACTTTCAGCAATCTTGGGATATTCTTACCAGATTTTTTAACTATGCTATTGTGTGCAGTGATTAAATGTGTAACAGTGTTATCTTCTTAAGTGTCAGGGTCTCTGCGGAAGGTTCAAAGTGTTCATCTACTTCATCAAATTATGGGAAATCCTTGAAATCCTCGGTCAACCATGGCTTCACCCCTGTGACAGAGACAGGTAAGAAACCTCTGAATTTTTTTTTTTTTTTTGCGGCTTTGAAGCATCTGATCCAAGAGATCCAAGCTAACCGTCTTCCAGGATCCTAGGATTACAATAGATCAGTAACCCAAATGTGCTCAGATTTCTGAACTCGGATGTTCAACAACAATCTGCTGGTTCAGCAGATGTGTGTGTATGCATAAGTACCTTCTGCTGTCCTTTATATATCTTGTACAGAACTATAAAGGGCATGGGGACAAAGATTACAATTTCACGCACAAACCTCTAGGATACAAAACAGGGGACCCCCTGAAGGGTCGTCTCAATGGCCATGGATGCTAACCTCTGCCTTGGGACTTATAATATACTGCACACACACTTTCAAAAGCTATCATATTGGCAAATAGAATCTTAGGCCAGGAATCCACTGGCTCCCGTAGTCGGCCACCAACTTGGTCACCCGACCACAGACAACGCCATCGGCCGATCAGGGTCGTCAACTGGAAGCATCTGTGGATGACCCAGGTCGGCCAATAGACAGGCCACCGAATGGGGGGGACGGGGACCGAAAAACCCCATTGCGGGGAGAAAAAAATCTGTCTTTGGAGCTGAAACGAAGCTTTAGCACCAAGGACAGCCCCCGTCCAGTGCAGCGAAGCAGCCAACACTCGGCTAGTGCTAGCTTGAAGGAGGTGATAGAGCCCTGTATCGTTTCATGCTTCCCCTGCACATCGCAGTTATATTATACAATGCATCTTTTACACGTTTCCCTGCAGAGGCTTAGTGTTAAAACTATACAATGCATCTTTTACACGTTTCCCTGCAGCGGCTTGGCGGTAAAACTATACAATGCATCTTTTACATGTTTCCCTGCAGTGGCTTGGCGGTAAAACTATACAATGCATCTTTTACACTCTTCCCTGCAGCGGCTTGGCGGTAAAACTATACAATGCATCTTTTACACGCTTCCCTGCAGCGGCTTGGCGTTAAAACTATACAGTGCATCTGTTTCATGTAAACGTGTACCGGATCGTCCCTGCGTCGTTCGATGAATCCAAAAAATTTGGAAAGATCGCTAGTCTGTTGTAATTGCAAAAAATCGTCTGAAATCGGCCTACGGTGGTCAGATGCAGTGGAGGAGGGCTGATTCACCTGTATGTTGTACGATCGGTCAAACGACTTCAGACGATATTGGATGATAGCACGAACGCACAAATATGGTGCCAGTGGACAGCCGGCCTTACTGTGATAAAATAAAGCAGTTTAATTTGGGTTTATGTCTATGGGTTTTAAATTTAAATGCTGACACTTGTTTTACTTTTTGATGAACAGAAGCTGAAAATGCCACAGATGCATATGTGAATAACGTGGATAACAAAGACTCCCAAACACCTACACCTAACAAATCCTACCTCTGCATACCTTTCCATAAAGGAGACGATGTGGAATGTCCTTTAAGTGATACCAGTGACAATCCCACTCCAGTGAACTCCACTACTAGCACCCCACAGCTTACTCCCACCAACAGTCTCAAGCGTGGCTCTCAACACAAGAGGTGCTCACTGGTTCTTCTAGGATGTGGAGCTCTTCTTGCTACTGTAGGCCTAGGCTTTGACCTCCTGGAAGCAGGAAAATATCATCTAGGTCAAGAAGAACCTGAACCAAAGGAAGAGAAGAAAAAAAAGGAGAGTCTCTTCCAACGTGCTGCCCGTCCAAGGAGAAGTACCAGTCCACCTTCCAAAAAGCTCTTCAGAAAAGAGGAGTCTCCGTCGCATCATGCCGAACCTACAACATCGCTCACTTTGCAGTCCCTGTCTTCCATTTCTGAATGTAATTCCACTCGATCACTTCTGCGTTCTGATAGTGACGAGATAATAGTCTATGAGATGCCTACCACCCCAGTAGAGGAACCACCACCTGTTGTTAGCAATCCACTGGTCAACATCCATATAGAGACATTTAAACGAGACCCAAACCAGTCCCTCACACCAACCCATGTGACTTTAAATTCCAGGGCTCATCAGGAACACAAACGGACACCTTCTGATGGAGCCATTAAGGTAGTCTCAATGATAACTAATGGAACATCTCCCAACAACAGCCTAGTAAACTGTACAGGAGCAAGTAAGTATTTCCTGCTGTTCACATTAAGAGATTCATTCCCTTACATACGTATAAATATGATTTATACCTTTTTAATGTCTGTTTCGGAATTGTAGTGTATCCATAAGTGCATGGGGGGGGAAAAGATATGTTACAGTCTGTAGCACATGTATTCTCTTTCCAGTTTGTTTCTTATTGTGTGCATCGTCAAATCATTGTCAGAAACCTGAACGAAAACAAATCTACAGTAGACAAAAACCGTTCTATAACCCCTGAATTACCAGGGCTACAAATGTAATACTTGTATCATATTACATTTATTTACAGCATGAAAAGCGTATTCACACATCTAGCATCACCATATAGCTCACGCAATTCACCAATTTTTTTTTAAAATAATTACTTTATTGGTAGTGAAGTATAAAAATATATAATAAAAAGTGTATTTTATAAATATCAGAAGCAAATGACACCAGGATTTCTATTAATGACAAGTATCCCAGGACAGGGCAGCAAAATGACATATTGTATATTAAATATTGCTATAAATCAGGGGTCAGCAACCCCGGCCCTCCCAAATATTTTGGAACTATATTTCCATTGAGGATCTGCAAACCTAATGAGCAGCCGAGCATCACGGGAAATGTAGTTTCAAAACATCTGGAGGGCCGTAGTTGCCCACACCTGATCTATAGGGATCCTTCGCAGTGATGGCTTGAGTGGCGCTCGACACCGCTCCTGCCTTGAGTATTTGCTCTTTGGAGATGAATGTGTGTGCCGATTTCTTTATCTATTTCAATGAAGCATTGGTCCCTCAAGCTACAATATCTGTCAATCGTGTTTTGGGTTGTGCTTCGTCATAGCTGTATATGTATAAATGGACACTTTACAAAAATAAAATGATGCTTGTACCCAACATCTCAAGGTTTTGGTTCCATACAGGAGACGCCAGTGCAGCTGTTACAAGCACATAAGAGGTCCTTCACTAGCCACCATTGTTCTGTTGAAATAAAAGTTGATCTACGTTGGAGAACGAATGGGAGAGCAAGAACTGCGAAGCTATAGTGCATACGCTGTTTATGAAAGTTCTGCTGTAGTTTTCAGATTCCACTAAAGTTGTTCAGTGTGTTATTGGTCTGGGCACTATGGAAATCGCCACATTAAGGGCTAAATTACGGTCTGAGCGTTAAAAAGCAGCAGGCGCAAGGGAGGAAAAACTGCACACGCAGTTTTCCTCCTTGCGCCCGCCTTTTAACGCTGGATTACAATGCAGGCGCAAAAAATGCTGCCTGCATTGTTACCGCGCTTAAAAGGCCTGGATGCTCTCGGCAGCTCTCGATGGAGTCCATAGCACTCCATTGAGTTCCCCCCTGCCGGGCGGCGTAGTGATACGCAGGGAGAGACTGGGGGGACTTTTTCCCCCAGTCTTTCCCTGCTCCAGGTCCAGTTTACCTTGCAGTCCATCACTCTCACCTTGCAGTCCATCACTTTCACGTTGCAGTCCATCACTCTCACCTTCAGTCCATCACTCTCACCTTGCAGTCCATCACTCTCACCTTGCAGTCCATCACTCTCACCTTGCAGTCCATCACTCTCACCTTGCAGTCCATCACTCTCACCTTGCAGTCCATCACTCTTACGTTGCAGTCCATCACTCTTACGTTGCAGTCCATCACTCTTACGTTGCAGGCCATCACTCTCACGTTGCTGGCCATCACTCTCACGTTGCAGGCCATCACTCTCACGTTGCAGGCCATCACTCTCACGTTGCAGGCCATCACTCTCACGTTGCAGGCCATCACTCTCACGTTGCAGGCCATCACTCTCACGTTGCAGGCCATCACTCTCACGTTTCAGTCCATCACGCTCACCTTGCAGTCCATCACTCTCACCTTGCAGTCCATCACTCTCACCTTGCAGTCCTCTCCTCCCGTTTCCACCCCAACTCTTCTAGATTGTAAATTCCCACTGGAATAGGGCCCGGTTTCCTCCTGTACTGGTTTGTCAAAATGTTGTTCAATTTATTGTACCCCTGTCTATGTTGTGCCCATTGTACAGCACTGCGGAATATGCTGGCGCTTTATAAATAAAGAATAATAATTATACTTGGTTAAAAATAACCCGGTACTAAAGGGGTTATTTCATTTAATTTGCCTAAGACGTGGAATTAATTATGACATGAATCATTATAAAGCAATAACTGACACGTCTTTGTTTTTCTTCCATTCAGGTGCGGTAACACCAAACAGAGATCTCCAGGAGGTCCCTCGCCTTCCTGACCCAAATCTAGTTTTCCCACCGACCCCACGGCGCTGGAATGTACAGCCAGACTCCGCTCTAGAACGACCTAAAACCCTGGAGTTTGTTTCAAGGCCTAGGCCCTCCACGAACAGACAGAGACTGGACGCATGGTGGTTCGTGTCACCAAGCAGAAACCGGAGTGAGTCTCCAGCAAACAGCTCATGCACTGAAACTCCAAGCAACCTGGACTCCTGCTTCGCCAGCAGCAGTGGGAGCACTGTAGAAGAAAGGCCTGGCTTCTCCAGTTTCATCCCACTTCAGGTGGCGCCCCCTGTGGTCGAACGGACACTACTGGATGTTGATGTAGAAGGTCAGAGCCAAGATAACACTGTCCCCCTATGCAGAACCAAACTTAAAAACTGCAAAGCTACAGCCTGTGAACAAAAACATGAGTTTTGGTCTTAAAAATGGTTTACCAGTCGCCATCAAAAAAAGAAAAACAAACAAACCATACCCGCAAACCTTGCACTGAATGCACTTTGAGGATTAAAGAAATCACTGGAAGGCAATATAAAAATGTATTCATTATGCTGCTCCCCTGTGTTCATCAAACAGAAGAACTTCCATTGCCTGGAGATGGATACATAGTAATGTATGGAACCCATTTAGAAGCCAGAAACCGAGCATTGATCGGGATTACAAGAATTTTGCAACCAGATCTAGTCTGGATTTGCTTTTATTTATATTTTTTAACCCCTTCACTACCATTATCGTCTGTACACTATCAGCGGTAGCATACACTGTGCTGTGTGATTGCGAATGAAATTCGTTTGTTGCAAACTAATTTTGTTTGCTTTCAGGCTCCAGAAGCTGTCCCCAAAGTTTTTGTCCAGGGGGCATAGTGCCCACGGTGCTAAAAGTGGTTAAAATCAGGTAAGGAATGCCCTGACATATCGGGCATCGCCCAGCCAACACGGAGACACGGGCTGCAGTTCTAACTGCAGTAACTCTGTTTGGCCAGCAGACGGCGACATCTGCCTGCCAAATGGATCATTACAGTAAGAAATACACTGGGAATATTCCCATATATTTCATGTTATATAACTAAAAATTATTTTCTAAAAATCCACTGGTTCCGGACAGTAGATTTTTGGAAATTCACTTGATAGTGAAGGGGTTAATATTTTTTTATTATTATTATTATTTTTTTTAGACTCTTAAACCATCATGTTTAATCAACGAACATCACAGCGGCGGCTCTGAAAGCTGCTAATTTCCATGTTACCAGCAGCAGCCTCGGTGCTGTTGACTTGAATTCTCTCTGGAATATGCAAACGCATGATGTGATCTCATTCCGTATTCATTTTTTTTTGTTTGTTTGTTAACATTTCTTGTGCTAAGACGTTGCTAACACTGGTGACTGGAATACCTACTGAGATAAGTCCCTTTCATTCCGAACTCCACCTCTCCCTCTTGTATTCTCAATGCCAGATATAAATAGTGAATTCTATGTCGAACTCGCCCCCCAAAAAGACATTCATAGGAGCAGCAAGAGATGATGGTGAAAGTGACTGCATTAAATCTGTTCTCAAGTCCGTTTGCCCCAACCTGCAGTCACACCGCTGCTTTCATCCATTGGTTGTATTCGGACTTGGGTTATGGCGTTCCCTGCAATGTGGCAAATCCGCGATACTTCTAATTATTCTACATATCTGCATGGAAACCGTAGAAAAGCCAACCATCTCTGATTGCCTCAACCCTAGTTATACCACGACGTCCCTCTTTTTGCATGGGTCTTTATATTATACGAAGGGGTTATTCAGTAAGCACCAGTGTTTGCCGACGTTTCAGACACCGGCAAGAATCCGTTGCAATGCCGACACATGCCTGCAATTCACAAAAGGAAAATCCAAACTGCTGCAGCAGAAACTTCACGGTGATGCTTCTCCGGCGTTCTGTATTTCTAATTTGTGAAACACCAGTGTTTGCAACTTCAGCCGACACGGTGCTTACTTGAATAACTCCTAAAGTGTTTATATGAACAACGTAGGCTTGTCACTTTGAAAGTACGGACCGGTGTGTCCTATATTACATATACTACTTGTGTTAACTAAATCCGCACCTTTCTAAGTACTACTGATCCATTTAGCCGCAGGTTTGGCTTAACCATAACCACTTTGCCTGCAAACAACTCCAGAACAAAATGAGGTGCCCCCCCCCATTCCCCCACCACCTATTAGTACTCATATGTTTTTATGCCTGTGCGAATGATTGTCAAAGAGGTCCTTGTAATAGTCAAGGATGTCTTGAGTTTTATTTCCCATTGGGGAGTCTCCGAGTTATACTCGTCGGCTCGGCTAAATCAAGAGCATTAACTGGTTCCGCTTTGCAATTAGCATATCGACACATACAACTCGACGATTGTCTTGTGTCTGCATTGAGCCCGTTATCAGCGCATCCCCTGATCCGTTATATAATAAGAGTATAGCTCATTTATGTATCCTCTGTACTCCATAGGGAGAGACTTAACTTTGGGCTCAATCCTCAAGTGCCAGGTTGCCACCGGCATGCAGAACTAGGCTGTAATCGGCACGTTGCACTTGCCGGTGTCTGCTCAAAATGTCTGTTAAATCGGAAGGATTGGGTAACGTTTCTACATATGGTAAACCGAGATGATGCCAACAAGCACAGCAGAGTTCTGCTTGTCGGGTGCAACTCTACACTTTGAGAATCGAGCCTTTGTTTCATAGACTTTTTCTTCTATTCATTTTCTTACAATGTTCTTTTGTCGTCTTAATAGAAGGTGAAATGAACCTAAATATGAGTGATGCCAGGTGGGAGACATGGCTAGCGATAAGTCCAGTTTCAAAAAAACAACTTTTTGTTCATATTGAATGGAAAATAGACATTTTTTGGAAGGCTATTTACTTTCAAGCTCTTGCAGTTAGCTATGCTCACACCACGGGTTGCCCCAGTCATGGCCAGAGGGATCTGACCGAAACCCATTAACCCCCATAGGATCTGAGTTCTGTAGCCCAGCGCTCTGCAGCAGCGGCTCCATTCATCAGATAGGAGAATGTCCGACTACCAAAATGTACGTGTAGTAGTAGCAACAGCAAACTAATGTGAAGTCCGTATGATGGTGCTATATAAAGGTTTGTAAAAACATTCCTTAGGACAGTTTGGTGACCCCATCGTGGGTTCACCTTAAATCATGTTTTTTAATTTTTAAAAATCTGGTTGCCCGTAAGAAGACAATTTATATTTTGGACTTACCCCGAGTAGTTTTATTTACTTTACTAATCATTACATCTACTCAGTACTTCTGTACTATGGAACCACCATGTGTTTATTGAGAGAGGAGGGAAGGGGAAAGACCTACTCTTGCCACCATGACCACTTGCAGCAATTTAAACTGTCATGGGGGCTAGGGTCCCCTTTATTAAAATGAAGAAAGTCTGGGCGGATTCTGTTCCGACTCAATAAGGCTTTAGAAAATACCACATTCGATTGGTGATGATTTGACTTGGCCAAGTTGCATTTGCCTAATAAACCTCTAACTTAGGATTCCGTGAGCAAATACTGAGCAAAAATTTCCGTGAGCAAAAATCGCCACTTTTTTTTTCAACAACAAACGCCGGCGTTTCACAAAAGAAGAGTCCAAAGAGCGACAAGAGAAGCTTCACTCTGAAACCTCCTTTGGCTCCTTGGATTTTTCTTTTGTGAAATGTCAGCGTCTGTGGAGTTGCAACACTGGCACTTAATTTCACAGAGCTCGAAAGAGGGAGCGAGGAAACTTTAAGTTCCGTTATGATCGAGCATGTGCAACTCTGTTAAGGAGGCATGAACTTTGCACACGTTCACAACTTAGGCTAATGTCAGACGAACGCAGTCTGAGCGCACTCTGTGTGCGTGCATAACGGATGGACGTACTGACAGAAGATACTGTAGACACCACACGATCTGTTTTTTTGACGGACGTAGAAAAAAAAAGGGAAATATGGGAAACAAAATTAATTAAAATTAAAAAAGACCGGTACAGTCAGCCAGACCAAAAAAAACTTCTGAGCGTCAACGTGATGTACGTCGCAAATGCACTGCGTCTGACGTCGCGTCATTACTCACACAGGCCTCTACGCGGACGCGGAGCACTCTGGGTGTCAGTCGTATCGCTTTTACGTCGAGGACTAAATGGTGTCCGTTGCCACCTGCGTGGTGCGTGCGCACTTCATGTGTTGGTCTCTATTGATCACAAATCAATGCTACGACGGACGTTAAACTGTGCGGCGACACGGACGTGATGACTGCGTTCGTCTGACGCTAGCTGACACTGGTGGCCAAAACTGTGGATGCACCTTACATTTTTACAAACTTTTGCAGTTTAAAGTACTTTTTATATAAAAATCGGTAAAAATGTCAAGGCACAAGTAAAGTTTAATATAGTAAATGAATGTCTTAATAACAAAAAAATCTTTAAGTTCAATTCTGGCTGGAAATGTCCCATAATGCATCTTGGCTCTTTTATATAGCATAAAAATGATAATTTCATGTTTGTCACAGTGTGCTTTTTCAATGACGAGTTGGATAGGCTTTGGCCTTAACTACTGCCCGACACCTTCTAGGCATTGACTCTACAAGTCTTTTGACATCCTCTTCTGTGATCACATGATGCCAGGAATTGATTAAAGCCTCAGTGAGTCCTCGCTTGTTGCTTGGATTCTTGCTCGAGAAAGACCACGCGTTTCAATCTTGACAACAGATTTTCGATGGGATTCAAGTCATGGCTATTTCCAGACCAGGGAAACAGAGGAATTTTCTTGTCAATCAAACCTGACATAATCAGAATGCGTATCCACAATTTTGGCCACTAGTGTAGAGACCACAGAATATATTTGCTTCCTTAAAGTACGGTACGTCTTGTTTTCACACGGAATTTATTTTGGCAAGTGCAGAAAAATACAAAGCGGAGAATGAGTAATAAGCAGATGATATTTTTTTGCATAGGATCCGCAAATCAGGTGTTGACTGTAGTGTTTGGGTTTGTAGAGTCATTTAGGCTAGGGTCAGACGAACGCGCGTGCAGCCGCACTTTATCACGGCCGTAGTAGCAGCAAACGACGGCTGATGACGGGCAATGTACGAAGTACGGCCGCACAAAAGTGCAGCCAGGCAACGCAAGCGGCAAACAAACGCATTTTTTTCGAGAACGTGATACCGCTAGTACTGACGTACAGAGTGCGCTGCGTCCGCTAGGGCGTGTGTGCGTGATTCGGAGACGTCAGACGCTGCTAATGTCCGGCCAACATAACGTCCAGACGCAAAAAGGGTTTTATCGATCATCCGTACAAAATCACAGACGCAAATGCGCATCGTATGACCGCTATCGCGTATTCCGGGAAAAATACGTCCATTCGTTCGAACGCACTTTTTCACGGACAACGCGAAAAATGCGTTAGTCTGACCCTAGCCTCAAACGGCAAAGACTTCAAGCCCTTTACGGACCAAACTCTGGGGCTGGGGTTCATGCTTTTTTCATTATTTCTTGGATCACCCAGCAATCACCCCCCACCCATTACTCTACAGGTTGTGTTGTATAAAGGTTATAGCACATTTCTGTCAATTAACACCTGACAAAGATAAAACAACCTCCCAATCCAGCTCGATTATTAAAGTTCCTCTTACTTCAAACCCTCAACAACAAGAAGCCACCTTTGTTCCCGTCCTTGCATACATTGGGTCTAATTATAAGTCTTGAAAGACCAAGCGCAGCTTACGGTGCAGTAAGACGGAACAACAGCTGTCGTATCCCGTTTAACATGTGATAATTGTATTAACGCACGGGGCGTTGCAGTGGATCCGGCTTGTGGGAGTGTGAAATAATTCCGAGTCCATAATCCCGCTTTCCTAAATTTCTGCCATAAAGGATTTAAAAAGGTTGGCTAATAAGTAACACGAGAATAATCACAGGGTAAAGGTGCGGGTGATTTGCCAAAATTTGAAGATTATGAAACCGAAGAGGGTGTTTTTATTTTCTTTTTTTCTTTTTTTTTTAATCACTGCGTATTAAAAAAAAAAAGTGGAGCTACTTAGTGACACCACACCGATTTTATTTAATTATTTTTATTTTTTAATGTATTTGGAAAATAACCAACAATTACATTATTAATGCGTTAAGTGCCATAATAGCCCATTAAATCCACACCCAGGTTAAAGGCGGCTAAGCGAGGTTTTCCTGACACCGAGCCAAAATTATTCGGAGCCCGCAAGAGGAAAGGAAAAATGCAGAAAGCGGCCAAAGCTCTCGTAGGAAAATAATTATAATGTGAATCTATACACTCTACTGAGTAACGTCCCCCCCCCTCCCCCCGCTCTCCGCGAGCAGATCGTGTTTTCTAGACATACCGGGAATTCAGCGCAGGTTTATAAAATGCCTTATAGTATTTTCTGTGACAAGTGTTTTATGTGTTTATTGTTTCTATTTTTTTTTATTTTTGTAATTAAATTATATGCGTGTATTTCTGCGACGCAGTAAACTTGTGCGCACTGTCTAGACCTCTAGTCGCAGCTTCCACTGCTGATCTGTAGGTGAATGGTCATGACTGGTATCATCCTGTAGGGACGATCGCTTTCATAACCAATGGGTAGGAGCCCCAGGTGATCCTGGGTAGTCTCAAGCAGGAGGCTGCGTGGTCAAAGTATCTGACCTAGCCAAATTATGCCAAAATAACCGTTACACTAATGGCTTGTGTAGACCAAGTTCGCTGGGCTCTATTACATTCTACGTGCAAAAACGCACGCGCAACGCGTGATTTTTTTGCGTAAAGCGTTAAACGTTAACGAGCGAAAAATAACGATGGTATTACAATCCGCGCGTATTTTTTCATCCGTCAAAAAAATAACGTGCGTAAAAAAAGACCATAGAACCCAGATGCTACTCACGAAAAAATGGGTAAAAAAGGAAGGAAATCCTTGCTCCACGATTCCAAATTTCAAAACGGCATAAATAAATTCCAAAAACCAATGTATTAAATCAAAAGTGGATTTATTCCAGCACCAACAAGGACGACGTTTTGACCAGAACTGGACAAAGACTTGACAAAGACCAGTTCTGGTCGAAACGTCGTCCTTGTTGGTGCTGGAATAAATCCACTTTTGATTTAATACATGGGTTTTTGGAATTTATTTATGCTGTTTTGTGCGTAAGAAAGACGTGCAAAAACGCGCGCGCATTAACGCTGCGCGCAGAAATCGCGTTTGGACTGTTTTTTTCACGCGATTCAGCCAATCAGAATTAAGAACCACAATTGCCTCCGTTATTTTTGTTGCGCCTGTCAAAATCAATCTGAGTATATATGCTGCAGCAATAATAAAAACACGCACAAACTCTCGATTTTATTGTTTGGGTATGTGTAGAATGTGTAACTATACGTTGCTGCGTATTTTTTTTCGTGCTGGTGTATTTGGTTTCGGCCAGGACGTTCAGATTTGCCGTCAACACCAGCTTTTCAAAGACGTTAAAATTATGCGCGCCAACGTTGTCCGTTAAATTTTGCGCATAGATTGTGCGCTGGTACATGGATGGTAATTGGATGGTAATACAAACGCATTTGCGCTCACAATGTTAAGTATAGGACGCGCAACGTACATTACGCTCGCGCAGGTTAACGCGCATTTTTTGCGCAGACATTGTAATACGACGTTCAGCGCAAAGGGTTTTGCCCTTCGCGTTAATGCGTTTTTGCGCACGCGTTAACATTTGCGCGCAGGATGTAATAGAGCCCGCTGTGTTTTATTAAGCTGCGAGAGAATTTCTCTGACAAATTCAGGCTAGAAACCCTCCAATAACTCATCCGGATTCTCCACCACTTCCAGTTCAGCAAAAAGCCCCCTTCAGAAGTCACCATAAAGTGATAGGTTCTGTTTAAAGAGTATTATTGCACAGGATCTCTGAGATGCTATGCTCGTTTTCCTGTGTGTATATGTATGCACTCCTAGACTGCGTCCATATTTGAAAATGAACCACATACTTTCCAAAACACCATCTGTATAAAGACAAAAGGAGTTATTCAAAGAGAGCCGGATTGCACCGGACAGTGTATTCCCCCATACGGTGCAATTTCGTGGCCATTCAACTATTCAAAAAGCTGGTGATTTGCCAAATATTGGCGAATTGCCAGCGAAATACGGTGATCTGGGGCGGCAGTGAAATCTCCATAGAGAAGTAATTGTTAATCTATTCAAAGAATACTCAACAGCAGTCAAAAGTTGTTGAAACGCCCAGATTGTCGGTGGTTTCGTTCGACAGGTTTAACCAGGCGAATCCCATAGATTTCAATGTACAAAAAAATAATCCCCCTGGTTTTATAGAAAAAAATGATTCCACTGTTTTTTTCTTTTCAATTGCAGCAAAAAGTCTTTTTATTTATTTTTTAGACATTTTTCGGGAATTTCTGGGGGTTTTTCAATGCCTTTTTTTTTAATTCTTTTTTTATTGTTATTTATAGGACCTAACTTATTATTCCCATGCATTATTTTTGTTTAAAACGCCTTTTAAAAAGTTGTTTGTCCCCCCCCCCTTTATCGTCGGCTTTTTCGGCAGTCTGTTTGGCGTCTCGTCGGCTGCGTTAGGCGATTTATCGGATCGACTCAGTGGGTTTCAGCGGAGTTCAGTGGATCAATTCAAGAGACCCTGAGATGAATGCTGAATTCACCGCACGGTCAACGAATTGAGCTCGCCAAAGTGTGCCAGATGAAAGACCAAAGTTTCGGTGCTCTTTGAATAACCCCTAAAGTCTTCATTCCGTAATGACCAACATATGCCAAGTTTGATCATATGCCAGGAGTTGGCAGTAAAGGAAGGCCAATTCTTTCCACCACTCGCTCCATTTACACTATATAAAATGCCTTACAATAGGGAGACAAAAGCAAAACGTGACAAAGCATGGCGTTCAGTGGCTATTGCCAAACCAGCCTTGTCTTAGTTTTCATTGGAAAACCTAAAGGGCTTGATTAAATACCAACCGCTAACTAGCATTGGGATATGTAAGCGTTAACGTCAGGAAAAGTGACTTTAACGCATCATACCCCCAGATTACATTCCTGCAAGCGCAGGTTTTCCATGTTGGCGTCATCCTTTTACTGTGAACTTTTTCCCCAAATCTTTGTCTGTAGAACTCCCGACTATGGGATTAAGAGCACAGTGTATTGACATGTGTTGTTTCTATAGCTCCTAACAACATTCCCCCGACTTCTTTATTGAAGCTGGACAAATACACCCCTTTCACCAGGTGATAGCGCGAAACTCAAAACCACCACCATCCAAGGGGGAAGTGGGTGGCGGGCGGTAGATGCTTGAAGATCTAATTGTGCTGCCACATCATTATGTGTATATTTTTGCCCACACCAAATTCAGACTAGCAAAATACGGTATCATGACATCCTCCATATCGCCTCTTGCATCAAGGTCCTTGGCTGTGGCTACCAGAGGAAGGCTTGTTGATTTGACTTGTCGATTTTGCTTCATAATACATCGAAAAGTAATCCTTAGCATATCAAAACCTGTTTGCATATCTTTTAAAAGCAAGAATAGTGCCCCCCCCCTGTGGAAAACCAATTTCCTTGTTTTATCTCTCTCCAGCAGTTACACTATATTACTGTAAACAAGCTGCAGATAGCAGCTCCAGACCGAACTCCAACAGAACGTTCAAACAATGCTGCTACATTGTAACGGCAAATGAGAGGGCAGAATACAGGGAGAACTCTGGGGTCACTCACTACTGAACATGGATCGGATTCAAGGGGTTATAATTACTGAAAATCCCTGTACAGACAGATACAATGCGTTACACCTCACGTTGGCTTTTTTTCCAATTACAAATTTAGAAAGTCGATTTATTTATTCAAACAAAGCAATATGATAAATGTGAAGGCTTTTAGAATTACGTCTAGGAATGTTTGCCGTTACAGCCTTAATTCCGCATGCAGATTATACTATTCCATGAGTCGTATCAGCAGTTTAGGTCGTCTTGTATCTGTATTTACATAGAACTGTATCTTTTTGTCGTGCATTGTGTTCAGTGTCTTTGCATCTTTGTATTAGATTTTGTTTAATTTAAATCTAGATTGGCAAAGCCATCTAGACGAAGCTCCTCCACACTCCAAAGATCTGTCTCTTCTCGGATCTTGATAACAGACGTTCATACAGCACAGTATTTGCAGGTCCGTAAAGCACTGCTGACCTGGTCATGGCCGCACTACGAGAATATTTGAATTTTCCTTTAGCAAAGGCCTCGCGGACCATCCGTAGTCCATCTATGCTTTTACGAACTCCTGTCTTTATTCTCAGAATCTCAAAACTGAAACGAAGAACTCCAAGTCAGTGTTAAAAGCAAACATTTTAATGAAAACATTCTGTAGAGCGAAAATTTTACTGAACAAGAACTTTGCATTCCTGGCTACAGGTCTATGGCAGGAAATATACACCTTTTAAACCTGTTGCGAACATAGTTTACAAGAACAGCCTGACCAGTTCTACACATCCCATTGCTTGGCCAGAGATAAATAAAACAAAATTTAAAGCTTCATAACAGGTCACAGATTTAAACTTGTGTGCCTACATGTATTTTGGTCCATTGGATTCCTCTCTGGGTGGGATAAATGAGGCTTCTCAATAGGAGGACTTAGAAATAGTGGCTCCCCTAGATAAAGGGGGACCATGGAGCTAGACCGATGAGAGATGTTAGTTACCTTATATGCAAGAGTAGCAGAATAATGTACATGGCATGGTATAATATAGACATTTATGATTTTCTTCCTTCAAATTTAATTTGAATTCCTCGCTTACGTACAGAAACATCTGTAGAAGGCGATTTAGTATATTTACCCCTTCACTACCGTGATCGAGATAACTCAGGACTTCAAAAGCACCATCAGGTCCCAATATCGAGTTATCTCGATCTGCAGCTTTGAAGGACAAAAGCAAATAAAATGTGTTTGCTTTTGGACTGCAGAAGGTGCCCCCAATATTTTAGCCCTGTGGGCATAATGCCTGAGGTGATAAAACTGTTTAAAATCGGCTAAAGAATGTCCTGACATGAATCTTTCAGCAGCCGATGCAGGGAGCCAGGAGCTGCAGCTCAAACTGTTGTAACTCCATTTGGCCAGTAGATGGCGACATACACCTGCTATATAGGTTATTACAGTAAGAAATACACTGGGAATATTCCCAAATATTTCTTACTGTATAATTAACTAAAAATTATTTTTTTTTGTTTTGTAAAAAAAAAACACTGGCTCCTGACAATGTGTGTTTTTTTTTTAATCACTTGGTAGTGAAGGGGTTAAGAATTGAAGACAATTTTATTTTAAAACCCTGAAAATCTGATTCCCTCGCCCCATGCGGTCATAGTCCTTTTCTAAATGCGCTACAGTGTTGAAACCTCCAAACGATATTCCTATTGTCTGTATTTCTTTATGTGCCATGAAGCAGGCAGATTTTTTTTTTATTTGATTAACATCCACAAACTGCTCTCAAAGCTGAAATTATGCAGAATGTCATCCGTGCCCAAAAGGATGAACGTCTTGTTTGAATTAAAATATTTAATTATTTCTAAATTTAAATATACATGTAGAATGAAAAGGGTGGTTTGTTCCCGGGTGAGAAAAGTCAGTTAAGGGAAACACTTAACAGGTACGTTCTAGTTATTTTTTTTTTAACACGTATATATTAATCGTGTTAAAATAGTGGTTGTAGAATAGGAATGATTATTTCCTACCAGTAGACCATTATTCCTAATTGACAAGGACTCTTAACCCTTTCACTACAAAAATATTACATAATTTTCTGTTGAAATACAAGGAAAATTGCAATTGATCATAAACTCTATTTGCATACCTTTTATTGCAAGTTCAGTGTTTTGAGAAACTACATTATCGGAGATCTCACACCTGTTCTGTATGGCTGTAACAAAGCTGCATTGAGCAGCATTCATGTAACAAAAAGTACAACAAACTTCACTGCTGCATCACAACAGCCAGGGAAAGGGCAGAATACAGGAAGCGCTCTGAAGTCACTCAATGCTTTAAAGGGATAAGATTTCTGAATTTATAATTGTTGAAAATCCCAGTACAGTACAGATACAATTTATTACTGCAGTATGCCAAGATATAGAATATAGTGGTATGTTGTGGAAGCTGCGTCACTTATCGAATGATCACTGCAAATCTCCATAATAAGAATATCTGACCGATGCATTATCTATTTTCATCTCGTTCACTGTATTTGATACAAAGGCCATTTCTGTCTGAATGCTGATTATTGTGCAAGGTAAGGGACACCATCTAGCGCTTAAAACCTTTCACCCCAGTAATATTTCTGTAAAAGAAACAAATACATGAAACAAATTAAGAGAGAAAATATTTTTTTTTTAAAAAAAACTTCCGAATATCAATATTAATCCTTGTTTCAAAACATTTTTGCCAACAAAAAACATTTGGTAGTGAAAGGGTTAACAAATAGCATACAATCTAGGAAATGCTTCTTTAAACATGCATAGAATGACTAGAATGTCCCTTCAACATATCAAAGTATAAAGTGATTATAAATTAAGATGTTACATTGTTGCCAACATTTTTTATCTCTTACTCTGTTGTCACGTCTACAATTCAGTCATTCACAGTTGGATATATTCCCATTGTGCGTCTTGGGAACGTGTGACCAAACATGCCATGTAAGCTCAGTGTAACACATACATCCAGTGTTTTATTCTTGATGATTTCTAAAAAGACCAACAGGATTTATTGCATGGTATGCCTATTCATAGGACATAGTTTGACTTTATAGGTTTTGCTCTTTAGTTTGTTTGTTCCCAAATGGGATGAGTGCATCAGATCTCTTTGAAAAGCAGATCCATTAATTGGCCAATTATATTTGTGCAAATCCTACTGTCGTATCATTTCCCATGTACTGTGAGCACATCCTGTGTATGTAACTTGGAAAAAATGTTTGTTTTTGTTTTTTCCTTTGGTATTAAATTATTGTATTTCATTTTATTTAAAATGGAGCCAGAAGCTAGCGGGATTTGTTTTTATTTTGGTTTGTATGTTATTATTAAAACGGAATATAAAAAAAAAAAATTACCAAGCCGGCTTGGTGCAACTGGAAACATTCAAATATATATATATATGAGCTCTCCTAGGCCTGGTCTGGATATTAGAGCACACAGACCAAAAATAAAATGTTTAAAATAAACATTCACGTTTTTGTCTTGTTATTGTATGTAAAGTGCTAACATGGAGAATGGATGTAATGGTCAAAAAAGTGTATAAAATCTAATATCATTCCTGTTTTTTTTATATTTCTTGTTTCTAAAAAGGGGCATTTTACACTAGTGTTTCTGTTTCATGTTAAACCTTAGTGATGGGTCATATGCAAACTACATTGTTGCCACAGGGTTTCTAAACAACGGCGGATATAATGTTTCATATGACAGCTGTAAATCAAAACACTCCTTATAACTCTAAAGGGGTCATTCAGAGAGTGCTGAAATGTCATCGACAATTTGGTGCTCTCTCGTTCCCTGCACTTTGGTGAGTTAAATTCACCTACCCAGCGGTAAATTCAGCATTCACCGCAGGGTCTCCGAACTGAATCAACCCACCGAACGCATCCAAAAAACCTCTGTAAAAGCGCCGACTGCATCCGATGATCCACCGAACAGAACGCCGACCAGCGGCAGGAAAAAGCCGACAAGCTGCCAAAAACTTAAAAAAAATATAAACACCACAACTTTTAAAAGGCATATTTAAAAAACTACTCCAAAAAATGCCTAAAAATAGACTTTTTGCTGCAAATGAAAAGAATAAACGGTTGAATAAATATTTAAGAAAACGGGGAATTTCTTTTTTACATTGGAACCTATGGGATTTGCTTGTTTAACCACTTTGATGTGGAGGATGCACTCAGCGCATCCAGCCGCATCGGCACTTGGCTGCAGAGGACATGCTGAGTGCGTCCTCCCATTGCAGCCGTGATCGGCTGGGATTCCAGCTGATCACTGCGGCCCCCCGGTGCAGGCTGACATCTGGGATGTCAGCCCAGCCTCCGGGACCCCAGCCGCACGAATAGACGTCATTGCGCTGGGCCAGTGCGGGGAAGGTGCCTGAAGGAGAGGGGGAGGTCCATTGGACCTCTCCCTCCCCATCCATAAGGGGCACGCACAAAAGGCAGGCACCGCTTGGAAGAGCACAGCTTGTTCTTCCAAAATGGTTGCTGCCTTTAACCCCATCGGGGCTGGATTGCGTTTCCCTCCCAGAGTTGGCCGACATCTTGGATGTTGGCCAAGCTTCCGATATCTCCCCCTGTCGACTGGCATCAACGCTCATAGCGCGATTACGTCAGTTCATTAGTTAACCCCTAGGTGCCACCTATGGTGGAGATGGGGAGTTACAATGAACCCCCTTTCTCCCGATCTGTGGCAGCTAGGGGTTAATGTTTGGTATCATTGGAACAGCCAGAGCATGGCCTTTCCAATGATACCAAACATGACCATACTAAATGTAATTTTAAAAAACTGTTTTTTTTTTTTTTTATGCAGCAGTATTGTTCCCTGTTTCAATTATGTGAACAATGATGCTGCACTAATGATTTTTCTATGGGGGGAATTTGCTAAAACACACACTTAATTCCCCCCCAAAAAAATGTAACGAGTTTCTATTTTTTTTTAACAAGCGTACCCCATAGAAAATCTAACTGCAAAGGCTCGTATGATAAAATGTGGGGGGAAAAAAAACCTTTACACACTGTAGATGATTGAAAATTCTAATTTTATTGCATTTTTTGTTATAATATACAGGCAGAACATGACGTATACATATAATAATGATATATTATGAATCTGCTGAGTCTGCCAGAAAGAACGATATATAAGTTGTCTGGGTGGTATAATAAAATGTGACTTCAAAACGCGTTTAAACATGATGAGCGAAACCGGTAAAAATGAGCTCAGCACAGAGGTGTGAAATGCCTCAGCAGCGAAAGCGTTAAACCTGTCGAATGAAACCACTGAAAATCAGGGCATTTTGACAGCTTTTCTCTGCTGTTCGGCGTTTTCTGAATAGATTAACCATGACTTCTCCATGGGGATTTCACTGCCGCAGAAGGTCACCGTATTTAGCTGGCAATTCGCCAATATTTGTCGAAATCTCCAGGTTCTTGAAAAGCCGAATGGCCATGAAATTGCACCGTACGGGGAAATTCACTGCAATTTCGTGACCAATTCGGTGCTCTTTGAATAACCCCTTTAATCTGGCTGACCTATTTTAGGGTATTAAAGGTCACGGTGGGAATCAGGGGTGTAACTATGCCTTAATCATGCATTTCTACGCAGGCTCAAAGTTTATGCACTTTTTAAACACATCAACTTACATATTATTACTCTTAGCGCTCCAGGAATGACTTGTTATGTCTTTTTTTAGTATGTTTGTTTCCTTTTGTATTGATGCATAAACTGGTGGGGCAACAGGGAGAAGCTGTCCCTTTTCTGATCTGTGACAGTGCAGCCAGCGCTCTGCAGATACAGGTGCTGACAGCAAGCAACGTTAAAGGGTCAGGTGACTGTCATGTCTCTTCACAGAGCTTTGTGACTCTGTCTCCCTTCCAGCTCCCGTTCCCACAGGGAACAATGAAATAGGTGTTTCCTCTGCCGTGCCCCTAAGGCTAGGGTCAGACTGAGGCAGTGCGAACGCGCGTGCAGGCGCACTTAATCACGGCCGCACTAGCAGCAAATGCCGGGCAATGACGGCCAATATACGAAGAACGGCCGCACAAAAGTCCGGCTGCGCAACGCAAGTGGAAAATGAACGCATTTTTTCTAGAACGTCAAACCGCTAGTATGGACGTACAGAGTGCGCTGCGTCCGCTAGCGGCGTGTGTGCGTGAATTGGAGATGTCAGACACTGCTAATGTCCGGCCAACATAACGTCCAGATGCACAAAGTGTTTTATTGATGATCCGTACAAAATCACGAACGCAAATGCGCATCGTATGACCGCTATCGCGTACTCCGTGAAAAAATGCGTCCATTCGTTCGAACGCACTTTTTCACAGACAACGTGAAAATGCGTTCGTCTGACCCTAGCCTAAGAGACTGGTTTGGCAGTGGTGAGGAAAATTAGATTTCAGATCTTCTATGCCACTTCAAAAAGACATGACCCTGGGAAAACGAGTCCTTCAGAATTCTGGCAGATCAATCATCTGACCCTATGACCTACAACAAACCTTCATACGCGTACATGTGGGATATCGCTATACCTGGGTGATGGAACATAACACAAATGTGTGGTTCTTACAGTAGTAAGACAAATCAGGCCTGAAATCACACCAAAAAATAACCTCAATAAAAAGACAATATTTAAATTTATGAAAAAGTAATGAAAGTGCTACGTCAAAATATCCTGAGATAATCTCTGTGCAGGGTGGACAAAGGGAGGGGTGAAACAACAGCTAGTACAGTTGTGCCAGGTCCAGATCCTGAACAACTAGTTGTTATCCCCGGGCCTACGTCAGTAATCTCCATTAGAGGTGTGCACGGCTGAAGAATTTGTTCGAAACTGAATTCGTTTGACTCCCGTTTCGTTATACCGGTTCGATTCAGATCACCGCAAGAAAAAAAAATCCATAAATCTTCAATTACTGTTAAATTAGGGTTAAAAATGAGGGTTTAAACCTAGGTTTAAATTACTGTTTCGCAGCACTTCGATGATCTCTACATAGAGAACCATGGAAATGAATGATTCCTCTATGGGACAATTTCGCTGCCACTGAAGTGCGTCGAACTGTACAGTAATTCGTTGTCAATTGGCCTGTGGTGCTGAATCAAACCGATCCCGCACCGCAAGTCAATTGACGGGGACGCGGTGCTGTGCATAACGGCATAACAAATTGATTTGTTATGATTAATCAAATCGATTCGTGGGAAAAGTTTAGTTTCATTTCGGACAAAATCCATTCGTTATTTTGGAAGTACTTTTGAAATATACGATTCGGCATAATTTCAGACGAATTGCGATTCATTATGAAAATAAATGCACACCTCTAATCCCCATATCCTTGGTGGTCAAGAGAGACAGTCACTGGGCCTTTTCAGCCATTTGCCATGGTCCCTGATGGTTTGGACCGTTGGAATTGAATTAATGTACAATATTAATGTTGCAGTCAAAGGGAGCAGAATCAAGAGGAACTCCCTTCCTCCCCCAAAAGCTAAAATCCATAGAAATCACAAATGGTCTGTGCACGCACCAATCCAATTTTTTTCCCACCATGAAGAAGACTATTTCTAGATATATTTGGTCTAAAAAAAATACACCTGTTGCGATTAACTTCTTAGGTACTTGCAAAAAGCACCGACCATTTTATCTGTCCTTTCTTTATCCAGTAAGATCCTCCATGCATGGAGTACTTATAGCAACAATTTCTCAAATCACGTGCATTATAATTAACTCAAAGCGGTTTCATTGGCAACCAGGCCCATCCATCTAAGGCAGGGCCATCAAACGAACATCGCAAGGGCCGGATCCAGCTCTCTGAAACACAAAGGTTTCCTCCAGCTGTCGGTGTGCTTTGCTCGGTCCCCCAGCTGCAACTTCCTGCGCAATTGACCAAAGGTGAGTGTAAGGTACTTTACAATTTATCCAAAATTTAATTAATTGAAATATGCAATTTATTTTCCTCAACAATTAAGCCATCTGTCCCAACCCCTCCCTGTGCCTTCTTATTCCTGTTTCTGTTTCAAGACCTATAGAATTGAGACTCTGTTTATCCCACAAGGCATATATTCCGGCAACCTGTTCCAGATAACATTCCAATGACATATTGTTATCACCAAACATAGAAGAAGGTGCTACACTCTCTATAAATGTTGCAGTGTCCACATGGCAGATTCTGATTGGTTCCTATAGTTTCTATGACATCACCTTCCACAATTGCATGCAAGGGTATATATACACTGATCTAAATTAATACAATTTGAATGACATATAGTAGCTGGTCTGTGTCTCATTCATTTTCCACAAGCGCTCTCGCCAATGCTCTGCTTGAGGGATCAAAACAGAAGACCAGAGACCTGTAAACGACATAGAAACATAGAAAAATTTCAGCAGATAAGAACCTTTCGGCCCATCTAGTCTGCCCAATTACATGGATACTTTACCTGGATTTATCTTTTGTTTAGGATAGCCTTATGCCTATCCCATGCCTGCTTAAATTCAATTACTGTTTTGGCCTCTACCACTTCAACTGGAAGACTGTTCCATGTATCCACCACCCGCTCAGTAAAATAATGCTTCCTGATGTTACTTTTAAACCTTTGCCCCTCTAATCTAAGACTATGTCCTCTTGTTTTGCTACTTTGTTTCCTTTTAAATATACTCCCTTCCTCTACCTTGTGGATTCCCTTTACGTATTTAAATGTTTCTATCATATCTCCTGTCTCGTCTTTTTTACAAGCTGTACATGTTAAGATCATTAAGCCTTTCCTGGTAACTTTTCTCCTTCAAGCCGTACACCATTTTAGTAGCCCTTCTCTGAACTCTCTCTAAGGTGTCTATATCCTTCTGGAGATACGGTCTCCAGTACTGCACACAGTACTCCAAGTGAGGTCTCACCAGTGCTCTGTACAGTGGCATGAGCACTTCCCTTTTCCTACAGCTAATACCTCTCCCTACACAACCAAGCATTCTGCCAGCATTTCCTGCTGCTCTATTACATTGACTACTTACCCATGGGGGACACGCAGAGATCCCCAGAAAAGGAGAGAGACCCTAACCGTGAAGAGTAAACGTGTCATTTCTCTACTCCTCTGCACAGCTCTGCTGTAAACTGTGAGACCAGAGGTTGGCAGAAATGTGAGGAGCAAGTTAGAATAAGAAAATATGCAGATCCAAGTGGCAGGGAAAGCGGGAACAGGAAGAGAGGGAGGATGTGGCAGGCAAAGAGGGAACAGGAAGAGGAGGGGACACATGGTTGGGGGAAGAGGATTGCAGGAAGACATGGCAGTGAAAGAGGGTGGCAGAAAGATATACCAAGGGAAGAGGGTCGAAGGAAGACATTACAATGGAAGAGGAGTACAGAGCATTCTTAATACATTTTAATGTTTGAATTATACATTACATTTAATTAGATATAGTTTTTTGAACCTAATTGGTAAATGAAGGCTGGTCTCCTCTTTCTTTTCCAAAAGCGTTTGTTAATAATATCTGAAATTTTAGAAATTATATTTGAGTATTGATAAAGTAAGGAAATGCTTGGCCAGGTGCGGTTGATACATGCGCGACTAAGGTAATTCATCTGACATTCTGATATTATTCAACAGCTTTGATGTCTTAAGAAGTGAGTAAACAGAGAAAAAAAGGCAAGATTAGATCTATATTTATTCTTATCTGTATTTCTTGCCTTTTTCTGTTAACATGTATCCATATGGTGGTTTGGTACAAGGGTGTGATGAATGAGTCATAATAAAGTTGTAAATCGGAGCTCTCTGAGATGCAATTACTGTTTATGAGATTAATTAGAGAATATATGAGCTATTGAGAATGTGGTTGTAGTCCACATCGGAATTATGAAATCTGAAGTGTGAAATATTGAAACTGAGGTTCGAATCCTCACTAGGAGAAATCTGTGAATTGAATTCAGTGGGTTATTTGTAGAGTAGGAAATAAACAGTTGGAAATTTAGGCGTAATATTTAAGGATTTGTTTTGTGTGTCACTGTGTACGGTGCTATAGTAGAAGCCTCATTGCATGTTTTATGTGTCATGTTGTAATGATGGTTGTATTGCCACATTTTGGTTTCCCTTTGGGGGTCTGATTGGTCTAGTAATTATAATAAGCCTGAGATCTTTCTTATTTTCTCTCTTACTGACATTTCTCTCTTATATTTTTCCTTTCTTTGGTCTCAACGATTTTGTCCCATCAACAGGGATGCCTTTAGAAATTCTGGCGCCCCTTCCTGAACCACTAGTCGGGGCCCCCCTTACTGGGGTAGACCATAATAATTGCACCCTCTGTGATGAGTCTGAGTACTCTTACTGGCTCCAGATAATACAGCCCAACAGGAAATTTGGTGGTATCTTTGGTGGGTCAGTCCTGGGTGGTATGAAGGGACCCTTACATCTTTGCACTTAGACAAGTTGCAAAGAGTTTAGCAAGGGCCAGTGTCCCATGGATGCATTGGACCCCTAGACATATCAAGGGCAAAATATGTCATATCCATTCAATCCCTTCACAGAGTACCTATAAAACCAAGTAATTGTAATTTTACTCTAATATAAACATATTATAACATAATAGATAAATCCACAGTCAATAAAATTATAAGTTCAATTAATATTGCAGGAAGAGGAAAGCAAAACAAAGGCGAAAAAAAAACAAATTTTTAAAAACGACAACATGGAGCAAAAAGCCTGCTCATGCGCCAGATTTGAGTTTACCACTTTAAAGAACTGTATATGTTTAAACGAAATTCGTATGAACCAAACGTCGTTTGAATAAAATCAAGTTTGGAAGAGAAAAAACACCACCAAAAAAACCAAACCACTTTGATATGGTCGGATCAAGGCTATTTCAATCCGAGCACGATTTTTCAAGGCTCCGAAGGGTGGAGGGCAGATGGTCACTTCGATGTTTCTTTATGCACGTGCATCGAGAGTCACTGGCTAGTCAGGAATGCATAGAACTATACATTCCAGACCTAAACCGGCTGGGTGGAGTTGAGGTAACATCACTGCTCTGTAACTGTGGCGACACAGGTTTGAATCCCAGCAAGAGCACCTCTCCAGTAAGTGTCCTGGGGCAAGACACCTTGAACAGTACATACTCACCACTGAGGACATACTTGAAAACGAGAGAAATCTCAATATATCCTTCCTGGTAAAATACTTTCAAAAAAACTGCAGAAGGCAGACTAAGTGACAGCTTTCTGGGCGAGAGGATATCTCCTACTGTTTAGAAGGCCAACTCTGACACCTGTTAAGGGCAAGTTTTTTTTTAAAGAGAACAATAATGCAGTCCAGTAATCGATACTAGATAGACTATATTTGGGGTACAATAAGCAGCATGATGATACCATTTAATTAGGTGATCAAGCACACGAGGGGAAGCATTTTCTAGTATACCAATTCCACAAAAATCCCCGGAGGGCGAACGAGGACTGTTTAATTAATTGCTACATTTCCTAGCGGCAGGCGTCGGAGACCGGTTCCTGGCCAACTCTTTATCGGACGTCATGCAGCTGTGTGCCACCTGACACTATCTCTGCACAAGAGGAAACAATCACATCTATGACCTTGATTTCCAAGAGGACATGATGGCAATGCTGCACGCAGAGCTGATCTTCCCAGCTACAGATAAATAGCTGTTTTATGTTTAAAAAAAAGAGAAACCGAACAGAGATCGAGGTTTAAAGAGAAAATAAAAACCTTCAATCTGTAGCAACAAGCCACGCAGTGCTGCTAACACGCTGCAAAAAAAAATCTGATTAAATCAGCTCTACGTGGATTCAAAGGGTATCGGGCTCTAAATGTTGATTATCTTTTGTGTCGAAGCCTTATAGATTCTAATCCCCAGTAATTACCAGCAGAAGTCCTGCCGAGAGAAAGATTTGTGGTCGGTCTTTAAATTGAATTTTGAAGAATTAAAGGGAACATCCAGGTTCCGATCTTCCTTTATTATTATTTGCAGTTCATCTATACACATGGCAGGGGTCAGCGACTTTGGCCTTCCAGGGGCCCTATTACATTCTTCGCGCACAATTGTGCGCGCGCGCAAAAACGCAAAACCCTTTGCGCTGAACATCGTATTACGACGTTCGCGCACAAAATGCCCGTTAACGTCTAACGCAAGTGACCCTGCACGAACCCTTTGCGAGCGCAATTTAGTGCGCGCATCCTATACTTAACATTGTGAGCGCAAATGCGTTTGTGCGCTGGCACGTGCATGGTTTTACAATCTTAGCGCAAAATTTAACAGACAACGTTTGCGCGCATAATTTTAACGTCTTTGAAAAGCCGGTGGTAACGGCAAATTGTAACAACCTGACTGTACCGAACTGACTGTACCAAACTGCGGATTCACAACGGAGAACGTTGATGTGCACGTTTTGTTTTTTTACTAGATCCGTCAAAAATGACGGCCACTATCTTGTCTTCCGTCAGCACGTACGTCTGTTGTGCGCAGTCCGCACAAAATGATGGACTCATGTTAAAAATTACATTGCGCTCACTGATTTCTGCACGCAAAGTATTTTTCGTGTCGGTTTTACGAGTGCAATTTCCCGACGGATGAAAAAATGCCCGAAGAATGTAATTCCAGCGGTGATTTTCGTGCGTTAACGTTTAACACTTCACGCAAAAAAACACGTTTAGCGTGCGTTTTTGCGTTAAGAATGTAATAGGGCCCCAGATGTATAACTAAAAAAGCCAAAATGTCGACAATACCCCATGTTCACTGGTTTGTCAGCCCCTGTACAGATCCCCTTCACCCTCCCATTCATGGGATTAAACCCTAACCTCAACTACTCCTAAAACAAAAAAAAGAAAGGGAGACCTAAACTAGAACACCCCTTCAAACCTCAGGGTGGGAGATATTGCTGTGTCACCCTTAATCCATAAATATCATACAAAAACAATATTACTTGATCAATAAACCTTGCAAATTCCACAATACAAAACCACAAGTGACAAACAAATAAAATCAAAATATTGCCATAATAAAATATAAAAAGGGCCTACTTTATATGTACTAAGAGCTACTACCGTAATCCGCCTTGAAGGACCATGCATCACACTCACACACCCATTATATTCCATATGTGACTAAAGAGGTTATTATCTATCCCAGGGCTCAAAATTTCAAGTCCCAAGCTACTAGCCAGGCCTTAAGAGTTACTCACCACCAGTTGCCCCACCTAACCCGTACCCTGTCCTTAACTCTGCCCCCAAACACACCCTCTTAAATTATCTTATGAAATCATACTGTTAAATGTTTTATTCAGAATAAAGTTACAAAAATAAATAGCAATAATAATACCCAGACATCAGACCCCAGATACAGGTATACCCAGACACAGACCCCAGATACAGGCAGAATATACAGCATAGGCAGCGCAAAATTTCTTGTGCTGCCTGTGTCTTGCATTCCCACTCGCCCTCACTTAATTTCCACTCGCCAAATGCGAGCAGGCGAGTGGAAATTTTGAGGCCTGATCTGACCTCTGAATTCATCCCGAATTGTACCGGGCAGTGAATTTCACCCCTTGGTGCACATTTCGGGCCAATTCGTCTATTCACTTAGGCTAGTGAGGACGGTGAGTCTGGCCACCTCCTATGGAGGGTCGCTTTGCAGCCTTGTCAACACTCATCCTAGTGTATCGACGGGGAGGCTTGGATAACAGACGCTTGTTGCGTGCGCATTTTGTGCGCCCGCACAATCGTACACAAGCGTGTGACCGGCCCCGTTGCAGCATCATAACGCTGCGACGGACGCCGGTAAGCACGTCAGTACGGGCGCACATAGCACACTCGTCTGACACCAGCCTAAGCTGTCAATTCACCAAATACAAGCGAATTGACAGCAAACTGTGGTGCGCTGGAACAGAAATTGCCCCATAGAAGACTATTGTGTCTTCTATTCACAAAACACCGAAATTCCCACGAAATTCCCTGATTTTCGGTGTTTCAGTTCGACAGGCTTAAAACAGACAAACCCCATAGGATTCAATATAAAAACACGATATCTTTCCTTTCTTTCTTTTCTTAAAGACTGTTTGTTTCATTTTCAGCAAAACCCCTTTTTAGATGGAAAAACCTATTCCTCAACTATACCTTGGCATTCATGTGCATACCATACCTTAAACATCATTATAATTAGTCATTAAGAGCAGGGCCGGTGCTAGACTATTTTGCGCCCTAGGCAAGACCAGCTACTTGTGCCCCCCCCCCGAAAAAAAACACTGCACATTACTGTGGAGCTCTGTGACCCACCCATAAGCACTGCACATTACTGTGGAGCTCTGTGATACCCACATACTCACCATACATTACTGTGGCCCTGCTGATTTGGCCCCCTCTGATTTTGGCTGCAGGGTGCGCCGCGTGACGTCTGCCGCCAGTGCATAGTGTCCTCACGGTTTGAGGCTTGGGGAGAGGTTTTGGGGCCCTTACAGTTTGTGGAAGGGGTTAATAGGGCCACTCATTTTGGGGGAAGGATGAGGGAGGGAGAGTGACGCTGGGGAATTTTACTGTGAGGGAGGGAGAGTGACAGTGGGGTATTTTTCTGTGGGGGAGGGAGGGTGCTGGTGGGGTATTTTCTGGGGTGGGAGGGAGAGTGCTGGTGGGGTATTTTTCTGGGGTGGGAGGGAGAATGCCGGTGGGGTATTTTTCTGGGGTGGGAGGGATAGTGCTTGTGGGGTATTTTTCTGGGGTGGGATAGTGCTTGTGGGGTATTTTTCTGGGGCAGGAGGGAGAGTGATGGTGGGGTATTTTACTGGGGTGGGAGGGAGAGTGGTGGGGTATTATTTTGGGGAGGGAGAGTGATGGCGGGGCATTTTTCTGGGGGAGGGAGAGTGATGGTGGGGTATTTTTCTGGGGGGAGGGAGAGTGATGGTGGGGTATTTTTCGGGGGGGAGAGTGATGGTGGGGTATTTTTCTGGGGGAGAGAGTGATGGTGGGGTATTTTTCTGGGGGGAGAGTGACGGTGGGGCATTTTTCTGGGGGGAGGGGAGTGGTGGGGTATTTTTCTGGGGTGGGGAGACTGATGGTGGGGTATTTTTCTGGGGGGAGGGAGAGTGGTGGGGTAATTTTTTTGGGGGGGAGGGGAGGGAGAGTGATGGTGGGGCATTTTTCTGGGGGGAGGGAGAGGTGGGGTATTTTTTTCTGGGGGAGGGAGAGTGATGGTGGGGTATTTTTCGGGGGGGAGAGTGATGGTGGGGTATTTTTTGGGGGGTAAGGAGAGTGATGGTGGGGCATTTTTCTGGGGGAGGGAGAGTGGTGGGGTATTTTTTTCTGGGGGAGGGAGAGTGATGGTGGGGTATTTTTCTGGGGAGGGAGAGTGGTGGGGTATTTTTTGGGGGAAGGTAGAGTGATGGTGGGGCATTT
The DNA here is from genome assembly GCA_009667805.1 of Leptobrachium leishanense. Lineage (NCBI taxonomy): Eukaryota > Metazoa > Chordata > Amphibia > Anura > Megophryidae > Leptobrachium > Leptobrachium leishanense. Next base: position 45,670,447 of record CM019075.1, on the reverse strand, counting down.
TTCTGGGTATTTTTTCTGGGGGGAGGGAGAGTGGTGGGGTATTTTTTGGTGGGGAGGGAGAGTGATGGTGGGGTATTTTTCTGGGGGAGGAGAGTGGTGGGGTATTTTTTGGGGGGAGGGAGAGTGATGGTGGGGCATTTTTCTGGGGGAGCGAGAGTGATGTGGGGTATTTTTTGGGGGCAGGGAGAGTGGTGGGGTATTTTTTCTGGGGGAGGGAGAGTGATGGTGGGGTATTTTTCTGGGGGGAGGGAGAGTGATGGTGGGGAATTTTTCTGGGGGGGAAGTGATGGTGGGGTATATTACTGGGGGTAATGGATGAGTGGGGTATATTACAGAGGGGATGCTTATACTGGGAGGGTGTGTCAGCCAGTGGGGGAATGGGTGATGGTGGTCAGGGGTGTTTTCCAGGGGAGGGGGACCTGGCATGGGGATGTGTACAGTGTACTTTGCTTGTGCGAGCTTGCAGCCAGTGAGAGGAGCCGCCCCCTCTCTCCTCCTGATCAGGCTACCTCCAGGGCATAGGGATTGGATGGCACACGTCATGTGGCGCGTCATGTGATCCTGGCCGGCCGGCTCCCTTTGATTAGGTCATAGGGAGCGCCGGATGGCCGGGGTATTGCAGGCGCTGGGCACAGAACAGCACCGCCGGTGGATAATGCAAGGGCTGACCTTGCTGACACCTGGCTCGGGGCTGGCTGCGCCCCTAGGTGGAGCTGCGCTCTAGGCGGCCGCCTAGCTCGCCTAGCGGGCGCGCCGGCCCTGATTAAGAGTAAAGGGAGCCAATAAACCAAACTCACTAGTGGAGAATTGGGGGGGGAGTGAAAAAACTAAATTTCTTGCTAAAAACAGTGACCCATATAAACACGTGCTCAGACCCATATATACATATGCTCAACACGCGTTTCGCTGCTGAATAGAAGCAACTTTCCTGTTGAGGTGATTGGGTCAGAGTCTGTACAGACTTTCAAACATTGGCTGGATGACTTCCTGCAAAAACATAATATTAAGGGTCACAATAATTAATATGTGAGTAAAAGCTTCTTGATCCAAGGAGAAATCTGACGCCATTCTGGGGTCAAGAAGGCATTTTTTCCCAGTGTGTTGCATATTGGCGAGCGCTTCAGACTAGGTTTTTACCTTCTATTGGATCAACAGCAGTAGGTGATGTATGAAAGGCTGAACCTGATGGACGCACGTCTTTTTTCAGCCTACGTAACCTCCTCAGGCGCTAAATCATTTAGCCCAAGGTTGGAAAAGGTGTTGTAACTTAGTCTCCCTTCCCTTTTGAAGAGATACCTCCATATGTTTTGGAACTACAGAATGAGCGGCTGAGCATCATGAGATATGTAGTTCCAAAACATCTAAGGCTGGGGTCAGACGAACGCCGTGGTAGCAGCAAATGACGTCCAACGCAGGCCCACACACGAAGTACGCAGGTCCGGCCCTTCCATGGAGCGGGGTGGAGCAGCTGCTCCAGGCAGCACTTTGTCAGGGGCAGCATTTTGCTGCTCTGTCAAAGGCTGCCAGTCCGGACAAGGCTGCAGGACAATGTTCTGTTGAAAACCAAGCCCACCCCTTTCAGCAGGCATGGAGGCCATCAGCTTAAGTTTTACCAGCAATGCAGCCTGGCTGTGGTCTCTCCTGCAGTGCAGTGCGCCTGAGAGACAGAACGCGGTGTTTAGAGCCTGTCACGTGACATGCGCGGCACTGCTCTGATGACGTAGGCAAGCGCGTGCCTTTAAATGAATCCCGGGGAACCATGAGGCTGCTGAGGAGGTAGGCCTGGCTTGATTTCATACAGGAGACTCTGTGCCCCCGTGTGTATTATGGAGGTTCCCCTCCCGCCCATCCCTCCTCACAGGGACATGTTGCTGTCGCTTAAAGCACTGCCAGCTCCTCTGTCCTGGTTGAGGGAAGGCCTGGACAGACACCCTATCCCAGAGTCCTGAGGGAGCTGCTGATTGAGGGCTGCACGTGGCCCAGATTGAAGACAATCTGCAGCTCCCTTACAGCCCTTACAGCATGATGGGAGCTGTAGTTAGTTGTTAATAGCTGGGGGATCTGCTTTTCACTGGCCTGGCAAGGCCTGGGTGACTTTACTAAAATAGATAAATCACATTCTTAACTTTCTAAACTGGGGGGGGGGGTTAGTATGGAGCTGCCAGGGTTTGATGGGAGAATTACAGAAATGACTGGGACGCCGCATGTTTTAATGCCGCTTTATGGCTTTTACCCCCCCCCCCCCGTATTCCCTGAATTATTAAATCATGGTGAAAAAACTAGCATTTTCCTAATTTCTTTCATACCTTCAGTGAGACGCTTCCTATTTAAAGGAACTCCCTGTGAAATCTAATCAACAGTAAATCTGTGTCATTAATCCTCTGTGTCTCCCCGTTACCGGCTGTGTTGTGTGTGTGTGTGACTGCAAGTATGTGACTGTGTTAGTGTGGATGCGGATGTGTGTGTATGTGACGGTATGTGGATGTGTGTGTATGTGACGGTATGTGGATGTGAGGGACAGTAGGCCGTGATTTGTGGCACTCTGTGATATGCTCATACACACCATGTTTTTTGGGGGTGGGGGGGCAGCAATTCATCCTTCGCTCCAGGCAGCACAGTGGCTTGGGCCGGCCCTGTAAGTACGGCCGCACAAAAGTTTGGCTGCGCAACGCAAGTGGCAAACGAACGCATTTTCACAAGAACGTTGAACCGCTAGTACTAACGTACATAGCGGCGTGTGTGCGTGATTAGGAGACGTCAGACGCTGCTCATGTCTGACCAACATAACGTCCAGACACCCAACGTTTCCTGGTTTGGATCCATAAAAAATACGGCCGAAATTGCGCATCGTATGACCGCTATCGCGTCTTCCGTGAAAAAATGCGTTCGGATGCATCAACGCACTTTCGATGGTAGACGTGAAAAATGCGTTTGTCTGACCCTAGCCTAAAAGGTCGAGGTTGTCGACCTCTGCTTTACATAGTGGAAAGAGGAATGAATGGACGTATTGTCTACTACAGAAAAAGGGGAGAATTTACCTTGAAACAAACTCTATTTTTATTTTTTTTTAAGGGAAAATATATTCCACATTAAAAAATAATCAAGATCAACCAGGCCAGCCAATGGTAAGCTGTGTTTATATCGGCGCAGTATACTAACAAACTCAAGCAAAGCAGCAGACACATTGATCAACTGATTACTTTTAGAAGCTCTTATTTATTTATTTTAAAATTTATCCTGGGCTTAACTTCTTATACTAAAAAAAAATAATAAAGAATTTATCCTGGGCTTAACTTCTTATACTAAAAAAAAAATAATAATAAAAATTTATCCTGGGCTTAACTTCTTATACTAAAAAAAAATAATAAAGAATTTATCCTGGGCTTAACTTCTTATACTAAAAAAAAAATAATAATAAAAATTTATCCTGGGCTTAACTTCTTATACTAAAAAAAATAATAAAAAAGAATTTATCCTGGGCTTAACTTCTTATACTAAAAAAATAATAATAATAAAAATTTATCCTGGGCTTAACTTCTTATACTAAAAAAAAATAATAAAAAAGAATTTATCCTGGGCTTAACTTCTTATACTAAAAAAAAATTATAATTTTTTTTTATCCTGGGCTTAACTTCTTATACTAAAAAAATAATAATAATAAAAAATTCATCCTGGGCTTAACTTATACTAAAAAAAAAATAATAAAAAACAATTTATCCTGGGCTTAACTTCTTATACTAAAAAAAAATGATAAAAAAGAATGTATCCTGGGCTTGCGATAACTCCAGTTCTGCCTTTTATTTAATAAAATGTTACGGTACCACTGCTTCATCACCTAAACCCATGAAGAAAAACTCATTTGAGAGATTGAATTGGAAAGAAAATTAGAATTTCATGCACTATGGGCCCCCCCTTTTCTGGCGCACCCCTGGGCAAACCATGTCAGATACATGACAGTTCTTTTTCACAGTATTTCATTCTGCTTCCTGGTAAATCAGTCAAAAGCTCAAACGAGATTCATGCCGTGCTTTAAGACAGTTAATTTGCGTTTCCTTGCAAGAATATTTCAAGGTCGAATGCTGCCAGTTCTGCTCAACTCCTTTAGTCTTACCGAAGCATAAAAAGCTCCGCGCAGATTCGAGCCTTGGGAAAGTCGCATTTAACACCTTGTGCAAGATGTAAAATGACAACACTGGACCAGAAAACACATCAAATCGCACATACAAATCTGCACGAGCGGGATCTCAATGCTGGTCCTTAAAACTATGGGCCCTATTACATTCTTCACGCAAAAACGCACGCACAACGCGTGAATTTTTGCGCTAAGCGTCAAACGTTAACACGCGTAAATCAACCCTGGTATTACAATCCTCGTGCATTTTTTCATCCGTAAAAAAATAACGCGCGTAAAACGGACACACAAAAACACGCGCGTAGCAACATTGCACATAGAAATCACTGTTTTTTTCACGCGATTCAGCCAATCAGAATTAAGAACCACAATTGTCTTACGTTAAGTTTTTGCGCCTGTCAAAGTCAATCTGCGCATATATGCTGCATCAATAAAAAAAGCACGCACAACTTCTCCGTTTTATTGGTTTGGGTATGTGTAGAATATGTAACTGTACTTTGCTGTGTTTTTGTTTTTTGGGCTGCTGTATTTGGGTTCGGCCAGGTTGATAGAATTTGTCATTAACACCAGCTTTTAGGAGTTGCTAAAATTATGCGTGCAAAGGCTGTGCGTTACAAACTGCGCATAGATTGTAAAACCATCCGCGTACCAGCGCACAAACGCATTTTCACTCACAATGTTAAGTATAGGACGCGCAACGTACAGTAAGCTCGCGCAGCGTTCACGCAGATTCACCCGCGGTAGACGTATACGTGCGTTTTTGCGCTGACATTGTAATACAACGTTCAGCGCATAGGGTTTTGCCCCTCGCGGTAATGCGTTTTTGCGCACGCGCTGATGTTGAGCGACGATTGTAATAGAGCCCAAACTGTTTTATTATTATTTTTACTATTTTTAAAGTAATTTCTCGTTTTTCTACAACTGACGTAATGAATAACAAAGTTTCCTATTATATGGACTATTTATTCTTTGTATAGTTAGCGGGCGACTCATAATTCCATACTCATACAGGTCTATTCAAAAAAAGGTGAAACTCCGGAGAATGACTGGAGAAGTGAAAATTCTAGGTCAAAATAGCCAAACCAGAAAAATTCTCTCAATTATCTCACTTTCCAAATCGGCTAATTGGTCTAGATTGTTCTCTTCTCCTGCCAGTTCTCCTGTTTTTCACCTTTCTTTGAATAGACCTGATGGTTTAAAGCAGTGGTCCCCAACCCTGGTCCTCAGGGCCCACTAACAGGCCAGATTTTGCAGATCACCATGGGGAAAAGCAGACTGAATCCTGCAATCACTGAGCAGCAAATCATAACACCTGTGCTGTGCTTCAGATATCTGGCAAACCTGGCCTGTTAGTGGGCCCTGAGGACCAGGGTTGGGGACCACTGGTTTAAAGCGTATGTTTAACAGCATAGCATAGGACTGTAATAACACACTGCGCCATCGCCCCTGCACTTGCTCCCAGCGTGGGAAATGAGGTGAGTAATTGAAGCAAAGCACCGTTGTTTACTTTATTATTAAAAAGAAAAAAAAATTCTACACTTTTTTTTTTGCCTTCTACAGAATTGGGTATCATTGGAAAGGCCAGACTCCAGTCTTTCCACTGACACCTCAACATCCTCATAGGAGATATGGATCCTGACATACAGGGGTGTAAAAGACCCCCTGCATCTCCTGTAATGGGATTTCACTGTCAGGCAGGGGAATCCCTGTTTGTTATGTCATTGCACACACATCCGATGACTCCCAATGCCCCGGTGGCTGTCCCAAAATGAGGACTGACGTCCAGGCCGCTGTGGCTGAAGCCCCTGCTCGGATCCAGATCCTCCTCACTAGGGAGGGAATCCTTATGATGCTCCATGCACTAGCGGGGTTAGTCAGGCATCAAGGCTTCCTTATGGGGTCTCGAATCCTGCCTCCCCCCAACTCCGGCCACAGGCCTGTAGGGAGGGATGTAATCCCCCACATTAATGTGGAGGATTACATCCCTCCCTACAGGTCCCTCAGGCAGTGCTCGATCGCCTAATGGATCAGTCCACCCCTGATTGGATCTTACCTTTAAATCATTGCACACAGAACTATCGGGGTTATTCAAAGAGATCCGAATTGCTGGCGAAAGGTAACCGAACAGTGAAATTCAGCGTACGGTTACCTTTCCTGGCCATTCGGCTATTCAGAGAGCAGGCAGTTCGCCAAATGTTGATGAATTGCCTGCACATACGGTGCCTGTTCGATTTCAGTGAAATCCCCATAGAGAAGCAATGCTTCGTCTATTCAGAGAACAAAAACCAGCAGTGAAAAGTTGCCGAATTGCCCTGCTGTTCGGTGGTTTATTTTGACAGGTTTATTCAGGCAAATCCCATAGGCTTCAATGTTAAAATTATTCCCGTTTTAATGCAATATCTAATAAACCGTTGATTATTTTATTCTGCAGTAAAAAGTCTCTTTATTTTTCGAATTTTTTTTTAGGATCTTTTAGGCATTTTTCGGGATTTTTTAACAAATTTTTCCGTCTTTTCTTTTTTCTGTAACAGCCCTTTTTATTATCATTCATTGGTTCTTATATGTAAATTTCAGACGTTTTCGTTCAGTAGTTTCTTTGCAAACAGCGTTTCACTTTTCAAACATTCAAGCGAACTGTTTTTTTTTTTCACTCCATTCGTCTGCGGTGTCGGGTTTTTCCGGCGGCTGCCCTGCGCTGTGATTGGCGCCGGCTGCTCGGGTTTCTCTGACGTGTTCGGCAGGGTTAATCCAGATGTTTTTGCGGGTTTCGGGGTGCGTTCGCCGGGTTTTGCAGTGAGTGTTCGACGAGTTTGTGGCAGCTTTTCCCTGCACTACGACGGACCTGTGGTGCTTGCTGAATACACCGCAGGGTCGCCGAAATGGGATTGCCAAATCGCAATGAATTGAAGAGAATGAAAAGTCACCGAACGTGAGGTGACTTTTCGATTCTCGATTCTCTTTGAATAACCCTGTAAGACTTTGATATCTTGATCCCACAAGTACAGATAGCAGCTTCACTACAGATTCACCTGGGTGTCAGGTGGGAAAAGTGGTCCATTAGGTCATAACTAGGGATGAGCCGAACACCCCCCGAGTTCGGTTCGAGCCCGAACACGAACTTCCCATTTGTTCGGGTCCGAACCCGAACCCGAACTCGAACCCAATGCAAGTCAATGGGGCTGAAAATTCAATTTTTAGAGTGCCCTCCAAGAGGGCATATATGCTACATATTTGCCATAAAAGGTGTATGGGGGTCCGGGTAGTGCCCTGGGGACAGGAAACAAGGACAAAAAGTTAAAAAAAAAAAAGTTTTTAAAGGGACAGTGAGTTTTCCACGAAATAAGGGTTAAAAATAAAAACGAAAAATTCCTTCAAATATCGTGCCTAGGAGGTCCCCATAACTTGCCCGTGAAGTGGCGGATTTCTAGGATGTATAGAAACACTTAAAAACAAAAAAATGACGTTTCATATGACGGTAAATGCTTTTCCTTTAATCTATCCATAAACAACTGCTTGGGGCGGCAGTGTGTATGAAAAGAGGAGACATTTTCGTACACGCAGAAAAAGTTTACTGATTTTTTTGCCTAAATTATTGTGAAATATATGCAGGCTTTGGATGAAAGTAACAATAGGTGCTTTAAAATTGGTCCTTTAGCGTCCCCAACAGTGCCGTCACACCGTAACCCCTCTGAGGATCTGATACAGGTGTCAGTGCACCCAAATATTGTGCTTTTGGTGCCAGGCCTGCAAGTACTATCATACAGTAACCCCTCTGTAGTATTGTGGAAGAGTGCAGGGGTGGACCATGTGGTCCTATATTGAAAAGATATGATTCTGGTCAAGGCGTCAGTGCACCCAGATATTCTGCCTTTGGTGCAAGACTGCCAGGCCAGCAAGTATCATCATACAGTAACCCCTCTGTAGTATTGTGGAAGAATGCAGGGGTGAACCTTGCGGTCCTATATTGAAAAGTTTTTTATCTGGTGGTAATGGGCGTCAGTGCGCCCAGATATTGTGCCTTTAATGCCAGGCCAGCAAGTATCATCATACAGTAACCCCTCTGTAGTATTGTGGAAGAATGCAGGGGTGGACCATGCGGTCCTATATTGAAAAGTTTTTTATCTGGTAATGGACGTCAGTACACCCAGATATTGTGCCTTTAATGCCAGGCCAGCAAGTATCATCATACAGTAACCCCTCTGTGGTATTGTGGAAGAGTGCAGGGGTGGACCATGTGGTCCTATATTGAAAAGTGTTTTTTTTTATCTGTTAATGGGCGTCAGTGCACCCAGATATTGTGCCTTTAATGCCAGGCCAGCAAGTATCATCATACAGTAACCCCTGTGTGGTATTGTGGAAGAGTACAGGGTTGGACCCTGCGGTTCAAAAAATTAAAATGATATAAATCTGGCACAGGCGTCAGTGCAGCCAAATATTGTGCCTTTCATGGCAGCAAGTGCCTTCACACCGTAACCCTTTTGTGGTATTGTGGAGTTCAGTGCTGGAGGTTTTGTGAATGCAAAAGAGGACATCCCGATCTATTCCATTACTTCAGCATCAGGGGATTGATAGCTGCTGATCCAGGACTGATTCATTTTTATAAATGTCAGCCGGTCTACAGAGTCGGTGGACAGACGCACTCTTTTGTCTGTGACAAAACCTCCAGCGGCACTGAATGTCCTTTCGGAAAGCATGCTAGATGAAGGGCAACCTAGTAGCTGCATAGCATATTGGCTAAATTCTGGCCAGTGATCCAATCTCAACACCCAGTAAGCCAGTGGATCATCTGCTGGAAAGGTATCCAGGTCTGCCCTTGCCCCTAGGTAGTCCTGCACCATATGGTGAAGACGCTGGCAATGGGTGCCTACATTTGATGTCCCTGGGCGTCGAGGACTAAAAAAATGTAAAAAAGCATCAGTCAAGGACACTATTCCTCTGATCACCCGCAGCCTCAGAAGCACGTGTGTCAGCACTTGGTAATCTACCAGTGCCTGGAAAGGTGTTGCACAAGTATCGCTTTTGAGCGTCCTCAAGTTTTTTCATCCTGTGCTCCCTCTGTGCGGGCAGGATGAGCTCTGCAACTTTCCCCTTGTATCGTGGATCAAGAAGGGTTGCCAACCAGTAATGATCCCTTTCCTTGATAGCACGAATCCTGGGGTCCTTTAGCAGGCTTCGCATCATTAGGGAGCCCATGCAGCATAGGTTGGAGGTGGCATTAGCTTCTGAGTCTTCCTGGTCAATGAGGATGACCGTATCATGCTCTTCCACCTCCCAGCCACGCACTAGCCCTTGTGTTTCTGGGCACACGAAACCCTCCCTTGAGGAATCCCCACCTTCAATGCCCCCACTACTTAAATATTCCTCCTCCTCCTCATCCTCCTCCTGTCTGATCTGAGTAGGACCCGCTGGAATGCTGTCTGCAGAAAGACTGGGGCCTTGAGAGCTAGGGAAGGCCTCCTCTTCCTCCCGCTGCTCTGCCTCTAGAGCCACATCTATAATTCCCCGCAGAGTGTGCTCCAGCAGGAACACTAAAGGAATTGTGTCACTGATGCATGCACTGTCCCTGCTCACCATCCTCTTTGCCTCCTCAAATGGTGACAGTACAGTGCATGCATCCTTGATCATCAGCCACTGCGGGGGGAAAAAAAACCCAAGTTGACCTGAACCTGTCCTTGTGTCATACTCACACAGGTACTCGTTGATGGCCCTCTGCGGCTTGTGCAGACGCTGCAGCATTGCTAATGTCGAGTTCCACCTGGTGGGCATGTCACAGATCAGACGGTTTGTGGGAAGGTAGAATTCTCTTTGAATTTCTGCCAGGCGAACGCTTGCTGGGAATGATCGTCTGAAGTGGCTGCAGACTTTTCTGGCCTGGATGAGAAGCTCTGGCAGCCCTGGGTACTTGGTTAGGAAACGCTGTACCACCAGATTTAGAACGTGTGCTAGGCATGGTACATGCGTCAATTTACCCTTGCATAGGGCGGAGAAAAGGTTGCTGCCATTATCGCAGACGATCATTCCCAGCTCAAGCTGGCGTGGTGTTAACCATCTCTGCACCTGCCCCTGCAGAGCTGACAAAATTTCTGACCCGGTGTGGCTCCTGTCCCCTAAACAAACCAGCTCAAGCACAGTATGGCATCTTTTTGCTTGAGCCATTGCGTAGACCCTGTCAGGCGTCATTTTAACTGCCACTTCGCCAGGGACAGAGAAGGAGAAGGAGGAGGAGGAGGAAGAGGTGGTGGTGGTGGTGGAGCAGACAGACCTCATACAAGCAGCTTTCTGGAGGCGTGGTGGATGAACAAGCTCCAGCACAGAGCCCCCTCTTGGATCCCTCCCAGCTGCAATCAGAGTTACCCAGTGTGCCATGAAGGAAATGTAACAACTCTGTCCATGCTTGCTGGACCACGTGTCTAAAGTCACATGCACCTTGCTGCTGACTGCCTTTCCCAATGACTGGATAACATTGTCTTCCACGTGCTGGTATAGTGCTGGAATGGCCTTGCGTGAAAAGTAATGGCGTTTTGGAACCTGCCACTGTGGTACAGCACATTCAGCAAATTCACGGAAGGGAGCAGAGTCCACCAGCTGGAAAGGCAGCAGCTGCAATGCGAGTAATTTTGCCAAGCTGGCATTTAGACGCTGTGCTTGGGGATGGTTGGGACTATATTTTTTCTTTCGCTGCAGCAGCTGCGGCAACGTAATCTGACTGCGTAAATCTTCAACTACTGGGATGATGTCACATTGTGAGGATGGACCTGGTACATCCATTACTGTAGCATCATCCCTGTCGGTGGAGGTTGTAGGCAATGACATGGCAGGACATACAGTGGGGATAGAGACAGATGAGGAGGAGGAGGACCTACGCAAAGTTTTGCGCCAACGGGATGTGTGGCACTTGTTCATATGTCGCCTCAAGCACGTGGTACCCAAGTGTCCGGTATCTTTCCCACGCTTAAGCCTCATCTGACATAGATTACAAATAGCAACGCTGCGCTCTACTGCACATTTCTTAAAGAACTCCCAGACAACAGAGTTCCTGCATGTGTTCTTTGAGACAACAGCGCTCTGCACCGGAGCAGCTCTGACATGTGATGCCTTGGACTGGCTAGTGCTACGGTTGGTCACAGAGGATGTTGTGCCTCATGTTTGCTGTGCCTCCTCCTCCTCCTCTTCCTCACTTAATTCCTCTGTTTGATCTGGCACCCAGGTGGAGTCAGCGACCTCATCATCATTGTCATCTTCACCCCCTATCTCCTCGTCACTGGAGCCAACTTGGCAGTATGCTGCAGCTGCTGGGGCAACATGAGTGCCAGTTATTTGTGTGTCATCACTGGCACCCCCTTCCTCTAGGTTGATTATACTCCCTTGCTCAACCTCAGAGATTGAATCAGAGCACTGTACTTGCTGCGCATCCTCAAGCAGCATGTCATTCTCATTGTAGTCAAACAATTCAGCTGACTCCTCTGTGGGTGATAGCGAGGCTACGGCAGGAGTAGCTGTGGACATGGAGGCTGCATTAGATGCTTTGGCAGCTGAAGTATACTGTAAAGCACTAGAAGCCTGGCTGGCAGAGGACTCGGAGGAGGAGGATGGCCTGGTTAGCCAATCCACCAAGTCCTCTGTATGTTGCTGCTGCTTAAGACGGCCAGCACCAGTTAGAAAGGACAAGCGTGCCCCTGCAGAGGATGCACCACGTCCACCACGACCAGAGGCACAGCCTCCCGACACAGGGGCTGCTTGCCCTCTTATCTGTGTCTGGGAGCGTCTGCCTGTCCTTTTTGTTCTTTCAGACATGGTGAGTGATATATACATTAATATATACAGAACTCTGATTCAACTCTGGTATAAAGATTTAAAGAACTCTGGTATAACTCAGTGAGACACACTGATAGCTGGCAACCAGTGACGAGACACAGATCACCTCAATTCACAAATGTTTTAAAGAAATTAGTGAGCCCCAAAATACTGCGTGGTACTGGATGTGTGACAAGACACAGATCACCTCAATTCACAAATGTTTTAGGCTAGGGTCAAACGAAAGCATTTTTACACGCGAATGTAAAAAAGTGCGTCCGAACGAATTGACGTATTTTTTCACGGAGTGCGCGAAAACGGTCATACGGTGCGCATTTTTCGTGCGTGATTTTTTCGGATCGTCAATAAAACTCTTTTTGCGTCTGGACGTTATGTAGGCTGGACATTAGCAGTGTCTGACATCTCCTAATCACGCAAACACGCCACTATGCCGCAGATGCGCACTCTGTACGTCCGTACTAGCGGTTCGGCGTTCTCGAAAAAATGCGTTCGTTTTCCACTTGCGTTGCGCGGCCGGACTTTCGTGCGACCGTACTTCGTATATTGGCTGTCATTGCCCGTCATTTGCTGCTAGTGCGGCCGTAATTATGTGCACCAGAACGCACGTTAAAAGTGCGCTGGTCTGACCCCAGCCTTAAAGAAATTAGTGAGCCCCAAAAAAACTTGCTGGCTGTGTGACAAGACACAGAAGATCACCTCAATTCACAAATGTTTTAAAGAAATTAGTGAGCCCCAAAAAAACTTGCTGGCTGTGTGACAAGACACAGAAGATCACCTCAATTCACAAATGTTTTAAAGAAATTAGTGAGCCCCAAAATACTGCGTGGTACTGGATTTGTGACGAGACACAGATCACCTCAATTCACAAATGTTTTAAAGAAATTAGTGAGCCCCAAAATAATGCGTGGTACTGGTTGTGTGACAAGACACAGATCACCTCAATTCACAAATGTTTTAAAGAAATTAGTGAGCCCCAAAATAATGCGTGGTACTGGTTGTGTGACAAGACACAGATCACCTCCATTCACAAATGTTTTAAAGAAATTAGTGAGCCCCAAAATAATGCGTGGTACTGGTTGTGTGACAAGACACAGATCACCTCCATTCACAAATGTTTTAAAGAAATTAGTGAGCCCCAAAACGATTTGCTGGCTGTGTGACAAGACACAGAAGATCACCTCAATTCACAAATGTTTTAACCCCTTAAGGACCGAGGACGTACCATGTACGTCATTGCAGCGGGTCTCTCTTAGACCCGCTGACGTACATGGTACGCCCTGCCGTTTTTTTGAGCGCTGGAAGCGATCGGATCGCTTCCAGCAGCTCAAACGCCATTGCAGGCTGCCTGGGAGTCCAGGCAGCCGTGCAATGGCGGTTAGAAGTGCCGGGGCACCATGTGATCGCTCCCCGGGAGCGATCAACATCCGGTTTCACCGGAGAGGTGCCCGGCACTTCTAGAGAGCGCTGGAAGCGATCGGTATCGCTTCCAGCTGCTCTGAGTATATTACAAGGATGCCTCGACATCGAGCATCCTTGCAATATGCTTACCTGCCGCCGGTCCGTCCGTGATCGCTCCCCCGAGCGATCACTTCCGGTAGCGGCAGGAAGTACTGAGTGCCACGAGGTATCGTGGCACTCAGTACAAAAACGATCACATCAGTGATCAGGTGCTCTGCTGGGTGCCTCGAGGGATCAAGGCACCAGCAGAGTAAAAAAAAGTGAAAAAAAAGTAAAATAAAAATAAAAATAAAAAATAAATAAAATAAACTGACGGTTAGGTGTAGGGTTAGGGTTAGGGTTAGGGGTAGGGTTAGGGGTAGGGCTAGGGTTAGGGTTCTAAGGGCAGGGTCATCTTGGGGCTGAGTGGGATGTTCCTAGCCTGCCTCAGAGAGGCAGGCTAGCAACATCCAATCAGAAGTTAGAAAAAATCAAAATAAAATTTCTAATTTGTCAGGTCAGGTCAATATTTTGTAAATATTGGCTCTGACCTCTGTGATTCTCCCTCCCTCTCCTCACTTGTGTTTTGGTGAGCGAGAGAGAGAGATCAGATTTGACAGGTTAGAGATTTTAGTGAGATTTAGTGAGATTAGAAAAATTGAGGCAGATTTAGAGAGATTTTAGGGAGATTTAGAAGAATTGAGGCAGGTTTAGAGGGATTTAGAGAGATTTAGGTGTTTATTTGTATTTTCTTGTGAAACCCAACGGTTCTTCTAAGAACCAACAATCCGCTTATATATATATAATAATTATAAAATTTTATAATCTATTATTATATAATGTCTGAGAGGGTGTACAGCGCCGAGGAGGCATATGCCATCCTGGCGTCAGAATCTGAGGCATCTGCGTCAGACTCAGACCCTCATTTCGACCCCGCTAACTGCTCAGAGACGTCGCTAGATACATTATCTACGCTGGCTGATGTATCTAGTGATGTTTCTGATGCAGATCCTGGTCACCACCTGCCAGCAGGAGACGCACAGCTCCAGCTGAGGAGTGGGTAGTGCCTCATCGCCAGAGGCCAGATATCCCTCCTTTCACGGCAAATCCTGGCATCAATATTGATGTTGCAGGATTTACCGCCACACAGTTTTTGCAGGTGTTTATGGGGGATGATTTGTTGGGCCACATCGTGGCCCAATCAAATCTGTATGCCCATCAGCATTGTGCTGCGAAGCCAGACTCCTACTTGGCAAGGCAGCAATGGACCCCGCTAGATGTGCCAGAATTTCTGAAATTCTGGGCACTTACTATGCTGAGGGCATCATAAAGAAGCCCTCAATTCGCTCCTACTGGAGCAGTAGCCCCATCTGCTCTACCCCCATTTACCCCCAATCAATGTCACGTAGAAGGTATGAAAACATTTTGCGTTTCATGCACTTCAGTGACAACAGCCTGTGCCCCCCTAGAGAGCATCCCCAGTTTGACAGGCACCAGACTTTTACATTTTATTCGTACATTTTTATGTTCTACAATTGGTGCTGTATTTTGCCAAAATCTTTGCACACCTATGCATGGGGGGCATGGGTGTACTCAGGAGATCTTGCAGAAAACAACCTGGAGAGTTTTCATGCAGTAACAAACAACAGTGTCTCCTAAATCACAGTCCAATACTGTGGGCGTAAAAATCTGAAAATTGAAAAATTACACCACACACCTTCTCAAATGTTTTGGGCTAAAACCGTTGCATCCATGTCATCAAAGCACTCCATATGCAATACCTTAGGGTGTCAACATAACAAATATAAACAATTTTCTGGCAATAATTCAAACTGGGGTATGCGGTAGACCCAAAACCAAAGATAGGCCTAGCTGAAGAAATAATCTCAATTTCAACTCCAATGACAAAGTCATAAAAATTGTATTTGAACCTTCCCAAAATCCTGGCAAACCTATGCATGGGGGGCATGGGTGTACTCAGGAGATCTTGCAGAAAACAACCTGGAGAGTTTTCATGCAGTAACAAACAACAGTGTCTCCTAAATCACAGTCCAAAACTACTGTGGGCGTAAAAATCTGAAAATTGAAAAATTACACCACACACCTTCTCAAATGTTTTGGGCTAAAACCGTTGCATCCATGGCATCAAAGCACTCCATATGCAATACCTTGGGGTGTCAACATAACAAATATAAACAATTTTCTGGCAATAATTCAAACTGGGGTATGCGGTAGACCCAAAACCAAAGATAGGCCTAGCTGAAGAAATAATCTCAATTTCAACTCCAATGACAAAGTCATAAAAATTGTATTTGAACCTTCCCAAAATCCTGGCAAACCTATGCATGGGGGGCATGGGTGTACTCAGGAGATCTTGCAGAAAACAACCTGGAGAGTTTTCATGCAGTAACAAACAACAGTGTCTCCTAAATCACAGTCCAAAACTGATGTGGGTGTGAAAATGAAAAATGACCACCAAATGTAATCCAATTTGTTTGGAGCAAACGGATGCATCCATAGCATAAAAACACTCCATTTACAATACTTTGGGGTGTTAGCTTACCAAATACATGCACGTTCATAAAACTGGGGTATGTAAAAAGGCCCCTAAAAAGAAGATAAGCAAAGAAGATACTGTATGTCAAATTAGAAAATTGACAAGCACATGTCAAAGATTGGCGTAGCACCCCAAAAACAACAGAACAAATCTATATATGGGTGGTATCAATTTACTCAGAAGATGTTGCTGAACATATTTTGGGGTGTTTTTTGGCAGTAACCCATAACTGGATTTGACAATTCATGCCTAAAGTACAATGTGTGTGAAAAAATAACACAAAAAGTGACTACCTGAAAGTTTGACATAGAGCTAGTGCATGGAAAGTGTTAAAATACAACTCTTTGAAGCACCCTAGGGTGTGCCCTTTCTAAAAATATATGGTTTGATGGGGGTAAATTACTTTGGCCGGCTTCAAAAATGTCCCAAATAGGACATGGGTGCATGATGACGAAATGTGAAAATTCCAAGTTGGAAAACTGAAATGCGCACCCCCAAATAAGGCCTATTAGCCCCCAAATGACCCGACATACCTATACATGGGTGGTATCAATTTACTCAGAAGATGTTGCTGAACATATTTTGGGGTGTTTTTTGGCAGTAACCCATAACTGGATTTGACAATTCATGCCTAAAGTACAATGTGTGTGAAAAAATAACACAAAAAGTGACTACCTGAAAGTTTGACATAGAGCTAGTGCATGGAAAGTGTTAAAATACAACTCTTTGAAGCACCCTAGGGTGTGCCCTTTCTAAAAATATATAGTTTGATGGGGGTAAATTACTTTGGCCGGCTTCAAAAATGTCCCAAATAGGACATGGGTGCATGATGACGAAATGTGAAAATTCCAAGTTGGAAAACTGAAATGCGCACCCCCAAATAAGGCCTATTAGCCCCCAAATGACCCGACATACCTACCTACATGGGTGGTATCAATTTACTCAGAAGATGTTGCTGAACATATTTTGGGGTGCTCTTTGGCAGTAAACCTTAAAGTTCACAGTACATGTATTCTTAAATTGCGTTAAAAGAAAAAAATCACCAAATTTTTTTTTTTTCTCAAACTTTGGCATAGATTTGTGGTAAAATGGTTTGCATGGAAAGAGTCAAAATACCCCAAGTTTAATACCTTGATTTGTGTACTTTAAAAAAATATGTATATGTGGAGGGTTATTCAGGAATTAGTGACAGATATCAGTGTTACAATGTCACTATCACTAGTTTTGAAAATAAACTCTTTGGAAATGGCAAAGTGCTACTAGCACTTATTGTTGCATAAAATAAGGAAAAAAGCGAGGAATATGTAAACATTGGGTATTGCTAAACTCAGTACTAAATTTAGAAACTACTAAAGAATTAATTTTTTTTGACGGTTGTTGATACATAAGAAATTTTGGGGGTCAAAGTTCGAAAAAGTGGTGTTTTTTCAATTTTTGTGTCATATTTCACAATATTTTTTATAGTAAATTATATGAAATGATGAAAAAAATGGTATCTTTATAAAGTCCATTTAGTGACGAGAAAAACAGTGTAAAATATGTGTGGGTTACATAAACGAGTAAGAGGAAAATTTGACGTAAACACTAAGAGCGCAGAAACGTAAAAACAGCAGCGGTCACGAACGGACGGATTCGTGTAAAACCGCCCGGTCACTAAGGGGTTAAAGAAAGTTGTAAACCCCAAAAAAACTTGCTGGCACAGTGACAAGACACACATCACCTAAATTCCCTGATATTTGGTAGAAAGGAGACCCCCCAGACCCCCCCAGTAGCGTGGTAGGCCGGCAGTAACAATACACAACTATCTCCTTTGAAATCTCCTCTGAAATGCGTGCAGAATCGGCGCGTGGAAACGTTATATAGTGTGCTGCGGGACTTAGCTCTCTGAGCCCATGATTGTGCAAAATTTGCCCAATCAGGACCCTGAGCGGTGATTGGCATAGTGTTGAACCAGTCTTGCATCAGACCTGTGGTCAGGTTCAAGGCTGTAGCCAATTACTAGCTTCAGGCCAGTGGGAAAATGCATTGTGGTCGAACATGCGGCGAACACCCGGAAATGTTCGGTGTTCGCGATCTAATCGACCAGGCTAAGTTCGGGTCGAACTCCGAACCGTCCGAACCGAACAGCTCATCCCTAGTCATAACCTGTCCATGATTCCAAATAGGACCTTAACACATGAACCTCCAAATACGGGAGGATAGAAGATAATTTATTGTGTCTTCTTATACAATAACATAAGGAACATCAACACTGGTTAAAGCAAAAGCCCGAGAAGGAGGGTTTCCACATTCAGTGTCATTGCCCTGGATATATAGAGCTCATAGAACTCATAGAAAAATGGCTATATAACAACCTTTCGGCCCATCTAGTCTGCCCAATTACATGGATACTTTACCTGGATTTATCTTTTGTTTAGGATAGCCTTATGCCTATCCCATGCCTGCTTAAATTCAATTACTGTTTTGGCCTCTACCACTTCTACTGGAAGACTGTTCCATGTATCCACCACCCTCTCAGTAAAATAATGCTTCCTGATGTTACTTTTAAACCTTTGCCCCTCTAATCTAAGACTATGTCCTCTTGTTTTGCTACTTTGTTTCCGTTTAAATATACTCCCTTCCTCTACCTTGTGGATTCCCTTTACGTATTTAAATGTTTCTATCATATCTCCTCTGTCTCGTCTTTTTTCCAAGCTATACATGTTAAGATCATTAAGCCTTTCCTGGTAACTTTTCTCCTTCAAGCCGTACACCATTTTAGTAGCCCTTCTCTGAATTCTCTCTAAGGTGTCTATATCCTTCTGGAGATACGGTCTCCAGTACTGCACACAGTACTCCAAGTGAGGTCTCACCAGTGCTCTGTACAGTGACATGAGCACTTCCCTTTTCCTACTGCTAATACCTCTCCCTACACAACTGAGCATTCTGCCAGCATTTCCTGCTGCTCTATTACATTGACTACTTACTATACATCACTTCTTTATATTAAAAGACATCACACAACTGCAGCCCTGCAGTATGTATCAATCAAACTGCAGTATGGCTTGCAGATTCGTACTTGTAGCATGTGGATTCTGTTAACTCTGCCAACCTCATAGTAATATATTTACATTTCATTTAGAATCTAGGCCTCTATATTTAAGGAATATGTACCTAAAACATATTACCAGACTTTCACAATACCGATGGGCCACACCAAAGTAACCATAGGAAAAAATATCTTTATTCGCTAAAATTGCGATGCTTCGGCTCTACTCCTTAGTCATGCATGACTAAGGCCTAGAGCCGAAAGTCGCAATTTTAGCCCCCCTAGGCGGTAGATATTTTTTCTATGGTTACTTTGGTGTGGCCCATCATATTGGTGAAAGTCTAGTACGGGACGGCGGAACCCTTGGTGGAGAGGATTACCATACGACGGGTTTGCTCCCATTGCGGTAGCCACGCTTTTCTGCCTCTGTAAAACATATTACCATAGATTTCATCCAATTCAATTCTTTGCGTCTTAATAAAAACTATATTTAGGAGGAAATTCAGGTATCTGCTGTAGACATTCCTCAATACAATCCTCGCAGGACTATCTGTTTTGGAGTTCTGTTGATGTTTCACATCCTATGCTGTTTGAATTCAGCCATAGTAATATAGTCCTGCAGGGTTATTCAAAGAGAATCGAAAAGTCAAGGCACGTTCGGTGACTTTTCGTTCTCTTCAATTCGGTGTGATTTGGCGATCTCATTTCGGCGACCCTGCGGTGTATTCAGCAAGCAACACAGGGCCGTTGTAGTGCCTGGAAAAGCCGCCGCAAACCCGACGTACACTCACCCCAAAACCTGGCGAATGGACACCGACAGTGGCGTCACTAGGGTTGGTGTCACCCGGTGCGGTAACTTATGGTGTCACCCCCCCCCCCCTCCGAGTTTTCCGGATTTTTTTTTTTAACTACTCTTACTCCTAAATCAGTACTCCCATATAACACTGAATGCTCATACACACAGCACACATTACTGTGAGGTTTATTGCTGTGGAGCTCTCTCATATGCTCACACAACTTTTTGCCAATTGCCAGCAAGTATGATGCCTGTTCGAAGGCAGTGAAAGCACACATGGATATATATTGCCCCCAGCAGCTCTGGATATATTGCTCCCAGCAGCTCACCCATGGATATATATTGCCCCCAGCTCACATATGGATATATTGCCCCAGTTCACAATTATATATTGCCCCCAGCAGCTCACCCATGGATATATATTGCCCCAGCTCACATATGGATATATTGCGCCCCAGCTCACATATGGATATATTGCGCCTCAGCGCACATATGGATATATATTGCGCCTGAGCTCACACATGGATATATTGCCCCAGACCAGCTCACACATGGATATTGCCCCAGCTCTCATGGATATGCCCCCAATACACATGGATACTGCCCTAAGCACACATGGATACTGCCCCCAGCACACATGGATATGCCCCAGCAGCTCTCATGGATATTGCCCCAGCTCCTCTCATGGATATTGCCCCAGCAGCTCTCATGGATATTGCCCCAGCAGCTCTCATGGATTTTGCCCCAGCTTCTCTCATGGATATACTGCCCCAGCTCCTCTCATGGATAATGCCCCAGCTCCTCTCATGGATTTTGCCCCAGCTCATGGATATTGCCCCCAGCTCATGGATAATGCCCCAGCTCATAGATATTGCCCCAGCACATGGATACTGCCCCAGCAGCTCATGGATATACTGCCCCAGCTCATGGATATACTGCCCCAACTCATGGATATGCCCCAGCTCATGGATATTGCCCCAGCTCATGGATATTGCCCCAGCACATGAATACTGCCCCAGCTCATGGATATACTGCCCCAGCTCATGGATTTGCCCCAGCTCATGGATACTGCCCCAGCAGCTCATGGATTTGCCCCAGCAGCTCATGGATATGCCCCAACAGCTCATGGATATGCCCCAACAGCTCATGGATAATGGCCCCAGCTCATGGATAATGCCCCAGCTCATGGATATTGCCCCCAGCTCATGGATACTGCCCCAGCTCATGAATAATGCCCCAGCTCATGGATTTGCCCCAGCTCATGGATACTGCCCCAGCAGCTCATGGATACTGCCCCAGCTCATGGATATGCCCCAGCTCACACATGGATTTGTCCCAGCAGCTCATGGATATTGCCCCAGCTCATGGATATTGCCCCAGCTCATGGATTTGCCCCAGCAGCTCATGGATATGCCCCACCTCATGTATAATGGCCCAGCACATAGATATGCCCCCCCATGTATAATGGCCCAGCACATAGATATGCCCCCCCCGTTCACCTCCTGGCCGCGTGTTCGGTCCCTCTGAGCGTCTGGCGGCGTGCAGCTTGTGCGCTCGCCTGGGGGAGCCACGTGACCAGCCGCGATTGGCTGGTGATGTGTTTCCCCCAGGCGAGCGCCGAAGCTGCACAGCTTCGGACGCTCGCAGTGAGCGAACACGCGGCGCAGGGTGAGACACCCGTCCTTAGGGTGACGGTGTCACCCTAAGGGCGGGTGTCACCTGGTGCAGGCCGCCCCCACGTAGCGACGACACTGCACACCGAAACCCGCAAAAACATCTGGATTAACCCCGTGGAACACGCCGGAGAAACCCGAGTAGCCCCGGTCACAGCGCAGAGCAGCCGCAAACAAAATCTGGAAATTTCTTTTGCAAAAAAATCCTGAAAAATGCCTAGAAGATCCTAAAAAAAATCTATAAATAAAGAGACTTTTTACTGCAGAATATTAAACAGTTTATTAGATATTGAATTAAAGCGGGAATATTTTTAACATTGAAGCCTATGGGATTCGCCTGAATAAACCTGTCGAATGAAACCACCGAACAGCGGGGCAATTCAGCAACTTTTCACTGCTGGTTTGTGTTCTCTGAATAGACAAAGCATTGCTTCTCTATGGGGATTTCACTGACCTCGAACAGGCACCGAACAGGCACCATATGTGCAGGCAATTCGCCAACATTTGGCGAACTGCCTGCTCTCTGAATGGCCAGGAAAGGTAACCGTATGCTGAATTTCACTGTTCGGTTACCTTTCGCCAGCCATTCGGAGCTCTTTGAATAACCCTGCTGGTTTTCAGTGCAGTAGCTTGTGTCTCTGCCTTTAGGTTGTGCAAATGTACAAACATTTGCACATACAGTATACAGGCCTTCAAGGGTCATTACAGCTTGGTTAGCAGAAATAATGCATCGCTGCTATAATGTGCATCTGTCATGCCCCGTGGAAGATGGGTTAATTTGGTGGGGGCAGGAATCAAATTTTAAGGCACAGAAGAAACGTCTATGGGTCCGTGGTCAGGCTGTCTCTGCGGCAATTTGAATCCCCTGTTTTCACACTTTGTTGCAAGTCATCCACATTCCCGCACTGCCCCTCTGTCCACAGAGTTTCCAGGCCTATATCATCATTATGCATGCAGGCACAAGGGCACGGTTATTGCCCCCTGATTAATCTGCTCACTACACCAATGATGAACCTCCTATTTAAGGGTGTTACCCCTTTCCTCTTGTGCTTTTGCATATTTGTATATGGCGTTGACAAAGCCAAAACCAAAGACCCGTGGTTGCGTATCCTGAACAGTCCGTCCAACTCTCTGTCAACCCCCCACCACCACCACTGTGATTCCCTTGGGTTTCCTGAAACCTTCAACATGAGACCTGTCAGTGCCCAAGCCATGTCCAGCGTGCCGCCACCTGTGCCTTATCTAGACTACCAGTAACGTGCCCAGTGCCAGAGCCCTACCCTAGTATGTACATTGGAGATGCTGGAGTCCCACCGCACCGCCTGTGCCATCTCATGATTCTCAAGACGCACTGCCTATAATGTGTTCCTGAGTCTTGCCATGCTGTTGTGCCGCACAACTTCCATGTCTGCTGATTCCTGCTGTGTTTCCCCGCATTAAACGTGGCTATTACTCTGACCCTATCAGGGTTATTCAGAGAAAGGTGAAAACCAGGAGAACTGGCAGAAGAAGAGAACAATCTAGACCAAATGGGAGAATTTTTCTGGTTTGGCCTTTTTGACCTAGAATTTTCACTCCTCCAGTCATTCTCCGGAGGTTCACTTTTCTTTGATTAGACCCGTATGTCATGCATTATCTCACCCATAAGGGCTCTAGCCCAAACATCCCTTGTGCAACTTGGAAAGTTGGGGAATCCCTCCTCATCGATCAGGGATCTCAAATTCTACCCCCCCCCCAGAGGTTGATGGCCTACAATTCCCATGCAGAAAACGGACAGAGAATTGTGGAAGTTGTAAATTAGCAACATCAGGGGAGGGGGGGGGTCAGAGTTTGAGATCCCTGCTATAAAAGGGGAATAAGTCCTTTTTTTAAAAAATCTCTGCCCTTCACATCCAGTGACAGGTTTACAGAAGCGCATTCTGCAGACCATGATCGAAAGCTGGCACACTGAGAAGCCACCAGTGAGGGCCAATTGCACATCTACCATTCACTTCCTTTGGCATGCCAACAGAATGACGACAGGTGATGGGCTCTCCTGATCTCTTCTCCTCAATGCTGAACGAGAGATGATGGCTACAGATTCAATACGGAGGGGCAATATCAGTGGCGGAAGTACCAGGGTCGCAGCGGTCGCAGTTGCGACCGGGCCCTGGCATTCTGCCACTGGAGGGGGGCCCAGCGCCAGATTCTGGCAAAAAGCGCCGGAATCTGTGACCGTGCGCTGGCCGTCCCTCTCCCTACGCGAGCGGCCGCTGACATGCAGCTTGGCCGCTCACGTGGGAGAGAAACCACCTGACCAGCGCACGAGACCTCGCGCTGATCAGGTGGTTTCCGGCGAGCGGCCAAGCTGGATGTTTCCAGCGGCCGCTCGCCAAGGAAGGAGGACAAGAACGCCGGCGGAGCCTGCCCTGGGCCTGGGGCCCCCCAGAGCAGGTAAGAGCTGGGCTGGGGGCAGTATATCCATGAGCTGGGGGGCAGAGCTGGGGCAATATATCCATGAGCTGGGGGGGCAAAGCTGGGGCAATATATCCATGAGCTGGGGGGCAGAGCTGGGGCAATATATCCATGAGCTGGGGGGCAGAGCTGGGGCAATATATCCATGAGCTGGGGGGCAGAGCTGGGGCAGTATATCCATGTGCTGGGGCAGCATATCCATGAGCTGGGGCAGCATATCCATGTGTTGGGGCAGTATATCCATGTGTTGGGGCAGTATTTCCATGAGCTGGGGGCAAAAATATCCATGTGTGGTCTTGGGGCAATATATGTCCATGTGAGCTGGGGGCAATATATGTCCATGTGAGCTGGGGGCAATACTATCTTTTTTATATTGCAGAAAAAAAAAAAGGTAAAAATATGGATCTTTTTTGGGGGGTTGGGGGGGCCCTTCATGGATTTTTGCATCGGGCCCTCAGGTTTCTAGTTACGCCACTGGGCAATATGCAACTCTTGCTAGAGATTTGACGGTGCCATGTACTAACTGCTGAAGCTATTAGCTATTTCACTGGGATCAATACAATACCCGCTGCCGGAAGAGTTATTTCATGAAAAGTGGACCTGTCAAGTGCGCAATGGAAAGTTATGGGGGCTTCTGAAAGAGAGTGCCGGTTTTTGCCAAAGTTGCAAACACCAACATAAATTGCTGGTGTTGCAATGGCAAAAGATGCCAGCATTTCACAAAAGAAAAATCCATATAGCAGCAGCAGAAGCTTCACTGTGAAGCTTCTCCTGCTTGGATTTTTCTTTTCTGAAAGGCCAGTGTTTTTTTTGCAACTTTGGTAAATCTAGGTGCTTTATGAATAACCCCAGTTGTATAAAAGTATAGTTTGCAAATATCCATGTGGCTACAGCTGTGGAATGAAGTTTGAAGACATACATGGGTAACCCTATAATGACATTTATATTCTTGTGTTTTCTAGGGAGTGGCAGTAGGTATCTATCACCCTATTTTAGCACCTCATTCAAAAGGAAGGTCTAATCAACATGTCATGTGAGTAGGGTTTCCAAATCGACCATGTTTTCCTGGACGCATATTACTATTTCACGCAGAGGGGAGCACAGGGAAAAGTGCTGCCTTGTAGCATGTATAGGTCATACGTTGCAGTAAGGCCACCTGGTTTCCCTTTTTGATTTTCATGCACTGCCCCTCAGTATGAATAAATTATGTGTCAAGGAGAACATGGAGGATCTGGCAACCCTACACGTGAGCCTGCAGAATGACACAATGACCGTATATTTTATTTAAGGAGACAGTCTGCTTGACGCTTTGACGATTATGTTACAACGGGTGCCGGACAAAATCCCTACAGCCAGGTTCCCTAATGCCAACATCCCGACGGCCAACTTCCAGACAGAACAAGTGCCGGACATACCAAGTTCCCTACACGGCCAACTTCCAGACATCCATAATCCCAGCGGCTAACCCTAAGGCTGGGGTCAGACGAACGCATTTTTTCGAGAACGCAGAACCGCTAGTACTGACATACAGAGTGCGCTGCGTCCGCTAGCAGCGTGTTTGCGTGATTAGGAGATGTCAGACGCTGCTCATGTCCAGCCAACATAAACGTCCAGACGCAAAAAGTGTTTTATTGCCCATCCGTAAAAAAAATCACGCATGAAAATGCGCATCGTACGACCGTTTTCGCACATTCCGTGAAAAAATACGTCAATGCGTTCGAACGCACTTTTTGACGGTCGCTGCGAATAATGTCTAACCCTAGCGGAAGCAGTAAGGCCCATTCACACCTGGGAGTTTTACAGCGCGTACCTGCGCGCTGTAAAACGTCCAAATACGGAAATCCCCCCGATTTCCTATGGGGTCCGTTCACACCTGGGCATTTTACCGCGTGCAGGAACGCGCTGTAAAACGCCATGTGCCTAAAGAAGTACAGGAGCTTCTTTGGGGCGTATTGCAGCGCAATATAGATTTATTAGGAATAAAGCAGATATGAAGTGGAAGCAGGAATTTAAGCCACAAACCAGTCTGGTAACATATTCTTTTAATATGACAGCAGCAGGCAGCAGTTTTCAGGAGGTTTCCATGAGTGCAGCACATAAACCACCAGGTATGAACCAGCAATCAAGTGCATAAAAGTTCTAATAGAAAAAAAATAAATACCCTCCCCATCTGAAAGAGCAAAAATATATATATAAAGCGCAGAACTCTTCCGATGTAAGAACCAAGAAACGCACAGCCTTAAAAAACGCTCTAGAATTTGGAGATGGGAGAGTAATATTATAGCCATTGCAGAGGACAAACCCTATGTCTCCCATTCTTTGCTCATGTGCTTGTTTGCAGAACATTAGGGTAGTATGATTATTTAAGAGAAGAAAAACGAGATTATTTCGCTGATCTGCTATAATCAATGGCTAATTAGCAAGAATAACATGTTGCGGATTGGCGTATTGAAACATTGTGCTTCCTTGGTTTTCCCTCCACCCCTTGTAATTTTGGGGCAAAATCTGTGTATACTGGAGGCACTGGCCAAGCTCAAGGAGTGCCAAGGACTAGGTTCCAGCATTTTTCAGAGGGAGGTTTGCACATGACTTCATTCCATTTGCTGCTTGCGATACATGTAGCACATGACACGTTGTTAAGGCATGGCTTAAGGCTTAGCAGAAGCTGCTCATTGACTGCAGTACAAGTGCTATACACCAATGGTAGGGGGGTGTGGGGGGGGGGTGTAAATTACATATAAAACACTTTTTTTTTTAATATATTTTTCTGTTTTGTTTAATTGAACCTTCAAACAGATAGGAGTAAAGAGATCAAAGAAAATTTAAAAAGGCATTCAGGATAATCGTGGATACAGACCAGTCTGTAATGGGCTTTTAAGCTGGTGTCAGACGAGCGCACTATTTTCGCCCATACTGACGTGCCTCCCGGCGTCCGTCGCAGCGTTGTGATGTCGGGGCCGGCCACACGCTGCTGTGCGCGCACAAATTGCAGGCGTAACAGCAGCCGTGCTGCAAGCCTGCCTGTCGCGTTCGACGGGGCTGCAAAGCACTAACTGCGCACAGCGAGGTGGCCAGACAGGCATCAGAGCGGACAGAACGTCCACTCTCACGGACGTTCCTTCCACTCTTAAAAATGCTCGACAGACACCAGCCTTGGCTTAAAGGCATGCATAAAAACCAAATGGTGAAAATGTAGGGGGGGGGGGTGCGCGGTTTGGGTGCAGCCCACCTTCAAACATGCAGTTATTGGCGAAGGAAGGTTCATCTCAAAGCAGGGGATTACGCTTTGGGAGGGTTTGAAGATCTAGGCTTCAGCAATGGCGGATGTCATTCGGAAATCTAAATAAAAACCTAAACCATTAAAGAGAAAAAAAAAAATCTATTGATGCACATCAAGTCAGTGAGGACAAGGTATGGCGTGCATGGATACCATGCATACCACCAAATACTTCTCATTGAGCATCCTTCAAAAGTCTAACGCGCATGTACTAGCACTGTTTAGGTTTACGTAGGACAAGCTGAATGATTGCTCATGTCGCCGTCTCCTCTTCTACGTTGCTGATGAGCCCAGCATGAAATTTCAACTACAGCAAGTTTGTAGGCGAAGCCAAGACGTCTGCTTTGAAGTGTTCTCATAACCATTAAAGAAGGGGGCAAGAAAGTGGACAGGGAGACATAAACTACCTGCCATAACCACCAAATTATGTTTAAGTGGTCACGGTGCCTAGAGTGTCAATTTAAATTCTACAGAGGAGTCAATAGACCCACCAAGAAATCAGAAATCTTTTTAGAATTTCAATAGAATGAAAAGAAGATAAATATTTAATATGGATATTTCAGATTATTTCTGTGTTTCCCCATCACCAAGAACAACAACAAAAAGATTCATATATTATCATCTACAGCAGCCTGCGCGCTGTCTAATCTATCCTAAACTCCATGACACGAGGCTGAAACCACCCCCCAATGACGAAAAAAAAAAACAACTTGGCAGAGAATTACAGGGATTCCTGTCAAACTGCAGCTGCATTTACACCAATATGACGATGCACAAGTCTCGAATAAAGCTAAAGTCTGCATCATCATTACACACTATACTATGTATACTCTGCGTGATTCTCGAATGGACATTTGAAGATGGTAGAATTTCAGTTGTATCAAGGTTTTAAACCACGGTCGTCGTTTTTGTTCTTCAGCGTTAGGAAACTAGGGGGGAGAGCTAGAAGGAGTAAAAACAGGCCGAACGCTTGGATGTAATCTGTAATCAGGAGGAAAGAACGGTGATATCCCAAAGTACGCATTTCTTGTTTTTGCTCAACACGTTCCATACGCAGATAAATCGCTTTTTTTGAGTATTATCCTGCCCCTTTGTACTAAGAGCAGAGTCATGCAGTGCTTTCGGTGACTTTATGTCAGTTTGTCATAGAAGAAGAAAACAAAAACACAGTTTTGAAGAACCTTGTAAGATGAAGAAGAAAAACTCAAACAAGCGAGCAGCCTGCTCCTTGAAATCCTGGTTGAGGAAGCAAGCCGAGGATGGATTTCTTTCCAAAAAGCATATAAGGTGTGACACTGGTGGCCTAATTGACATTCTCTGTTCATGGCCAAGGTCCGTTGTGGTTCCTAGTGCTTCAGGGCACTTGCGCAAAGGTGAATTGAAGTCCTTGAACTTTCTACAAAGGAGACGTCACCAACCTATGCCGTTTTTTTTTTTTTTTTTTATTTGTGATGCAATAGTCATAGGACAGTGAAAAGCTCTCATTTAGGAGACTTCTTTTTCTCTTTGGGAACATCTGCTTAGCTTCATCTCCGCCAACTGGATGTACCTAATCACGTTGGTATCTGGAGGCGAGAGACGATAAAAGATGAGGACACAGCAAAAAATAAAAAAGCCTGGCTACAGCGAGACAAATATAGAACGCAATAATACACTGATGGACAAGATCTTAAATTATGGTGCTATGCGATTCTAACTCCTTTCAGCAGGTGATCTCCACCGGTCATCGGTCTACACACGCACAGCCAACTCTCGCCTCAAAGACTTCAAGGGCAGCACCAGTCCTGTGTAATGACTTGTCTCGCCCTATCAAACTCTCCCCTGACCTTCAGGCCTTCAAGAAATCCCTCAAGACCCATCTCTTCAGATTAGCGTACCACATCACTGATGCAACTCATCCCTCTGCTCACCTACTCACGATTGAAGACACTTCTATGGCCCCAGAGTTCCTAAACCACTGGCACTAATGATCCTGCATCGAAAAAATTAAAAACAATGGCGCAAAATTGTGCATATATCAGTTAAATACCAATCTGTTGGATCAACAGACACTGTTGGATCACCAAATCTGTACTCCGTCTCCGAATCTTCTGATTTACACTCCTGATGAAGTGGGACAGACGTACCCACGAAACGCGTCGAGTGACTTATTGAAAAAGATCTGACGGTGTGCTCGGAGACCCCGGGGAGGAACGCATCCGAGGAGACCTGGGACCTTTGGAAGTGGATCCTGGATGTTCAGCGGACGTTTTATTCGGGAGGTCTGAGTCATTGTGGCAAATGTTTATATGCACATTTTGTTATGTGCCTAAAAGAACGTGAGTGTGCTTTTTGTTGAAGAATTTTAAAGAATTTTTTTATTAAAATACTACGTAATGTACCCTTTTTGATTTTTTAAAAAGTAAAGACTGAGTACAGATTTGGTGATCCAACTGTGTCTGGTGATCCAACAGATTGGTATTTAACTGATATATGCACGATTTTGCGCCATCGTTTTTATTTTTTCGATTTTGGTATTTTTAAAGGTTTTTTAAACCTTTTACTTTGTGCTGCAAAAACTGTTTACTAATGATCCTGCTATCTAGTGAAATTCCTCTCGTCTTCCTCAACCTCAATCCCTCTAGACTGTAAGCTCCTATGAACAGGGCCCTCTACACCTCGTTTCCATCTTATGTCCGTTGTAGATGTATTTTGTTCCCTTTGGTTATCGTAAAGCGCTGCAGAAACTGTTGGCGCTATATAAATGATGATAATAATACCGGGGAATATCAAGTGTCCTATTCTACCAGCACCATTAATGAGAGAAACGAACAACCCAACGTGTTGTTAACGGCTCCTTTTCTATTCAAGCCGAGTAGCAAACCTTCTTGCAGCTCGTCTTCTCCATTTACCTTTCTTATATTTTGTAGAGGAAGCGCAAATATTGAGGCAGCCGGAGAATAACTAGCGATTCCAATGCTGCTCATTATTCTGGACTACAGCGGGAAAAAAATTACCTGGTGGCAAGTGATTTTTTTTTAACCAATAAAGTTGCTAGTAACTACTGTTACCTTGTACATAATTTACCACCCCGTACTCGAATCTTGACGCATTGCAAAACACGAGGGATCGATTACAAAGCCAACGCTAAACTAGGGACGCTAACAGGGGGAAACCTGCGCACACCATGGAGCAAGATCGCGGAATGATCGCGGAGGGAGACTGAGGACCATTTGTCCCCAGTCTCACTCTGCTGCGGCCATGAGAAGCGGCAGACCAGGTCACCGCTCGTGCCGCGTAATGAGAGGTGAGAATCCGATTCATTGGGGGGGGGGGGGGGTTTAAGGGGGTGCTAAATGATTCTGCAAAGGCGGAATCAGCTCCAGCTTTTAGGAGTAGCTAAAATTTTGTTTAGCCCATTGGTGCTGTAATTAGCACAAGGACTTTGTAACATTACTTCTCCTAACGCTAATTAATGATTGTGCCCCCCATGTTAAGTATAGGATGCACAAAGTGCAGTAAGCTTGTGTAAGCTAGCGATTGCACTAAATGATTTTTAATGGGTTTAGCGTTAGGAATGTAATATGGGGGGGCATGCGTTAAAGTCACTTATCCTAGCGTTAAAATTTACGTATCCTGTAGCGTTCAGTATGTAATCTAGCCCTGAATGTGCTCCCAGTATGACAAATGAGAAGGTGAGTAATGGAAACAGCATTGTTCACTTGATAAATGCAAAGTGGACAATGTCACGGCCTTATAATAAAATAAAAAAACACTTTTTATTTATTTTTATGTTTTACATGGTCATGTTTGGTACAGACTCTGGCCTTTCAAATGACACATCATTTGACCTTGTGGGGAGTAAATCGGAAAGTTATTGCAGCAGCAGTGTTAGCTTTAGAAATAAAAGGAGGACAATGCTGCTGCATTAGGAAAATGTTAAACTTTTTATAGTCTTTTTTGACTCTGGCCTTCCCCCTCACCTGACCTTGAGAATGTAAACAATGAAGATACAGAGGTTCATCCACTCTCAAGATGGCCCAATTATTCTAGTAACCGCATTACCAGCGCTCTTCAGACACTTAAATATATACAAAAGCCTTGTTTGTTTGTTTTTGTACCTGTTGGTTGTCTGCTCTTAGCCTCTTTCAAGTAGTACAAAGCTTTGTCAAAGTCTCCAAGGTGGTAAAAGGCCACGCCAGATCTGTAAAGGGCTTTGAAATTCTCCCCTTCCTTATTGAGTACCTTCAGGCAGTATTCTTTCACCCGTTCATAATTCACCAGCTCGGCTTGTAGAAGACACGCTGGAGGGAAAAAGGAGCGACAACAGTTAACAAAAACATCTAGGTCACCACCGTATTAACACACCAGCCTCCTGAATTCAAAAGGGTGAATTTCAAATATGTGATCAGTTGACGGTCAAAAAAAGACCACCATAACATCACATTCAAAAGGCAGCCAATGGAATAATAAAAGATATTAAACACCTAAAAAATTAATGGGGAAAAATACAGAAAAAGGTCTTTACAGTTTAAAAAAAACACTAACAAAAATCATCATATGGACATGAAACTAAACCACTGACATTCAAGGCATGGTATTTAGACGTCTCATCCTGACTAAGCTGGTGGGTGTTCTGCGCACATTACATTATTTTTCCTTGAAAACACATTAAAACTCCTTGAATGTGCAGAGCTGCGCAGATAAAACCTGTAATGTTAAATGTACTACTGCTGGAAAAAGATGCAAGACATTATAAAAGCCACGTTACCCTCGCTCCGGAAAATCAGGGTTTGGAAAGTTCTGACCACATTTGCAGTGTAACGGCCATAAAACAATCACTGACTGCGCCGCAACAGGACAGGCAACCCCACCCAAAACTCAAAATAGAAAATTCCACACTCATCCCAGGTCTAACAAGCAATATAAATTTGGTAGTTAAACCCTAGAATGATTAGCCCCCCCCCCAATCCATATAAAACCACATTGGGGGAGGTGAGATGTGGACAGTGCCATACAGGGTTATTCAGAGAGCAACGAAATGTCGGTGTTCTAATTCGCCGGTGTTCAGCGAGTCCGATACTCTGACCCTACATTCACCGCAGGGTTCCCGAAGTGCAGAGAATCAGTCGCTGCCGCCAACCCGCTGCGCAGCCACCACAAAAAAAAAAAAAAGCCGCCGGACAGGTTAAAGAAAAAAAAAAAGTGATTGAAAGTGTCAAATTTGAAATACTGTTTGAAAAAAAACCTACTGGACGAAAACGTCTGGAATTAACATAAGGGCCTATGAATAATAGCAAGGTCTGTTACAGAAAAAAATAACGAAAAAAAACCACCTGAAACATCTTAAAAGATAGAGACTTTTTGCTGCAGATTTGAAAAAAAACCAGGAATATTTTTAACGTTGAAACCTATGGGGTTCTGCCTGCTTTCTGAATAGCAGAATGGCCACGAAATGGCACCATACGGGGGAAATTCACTGTTCGGCGTCATTTTGGGGCCAGATCGGCGGTCTCTGAATAACCACTATAGTCACCCAATCACACTAACCAGTTGCCCACCTCTCACGGGTGAAAGGTACAAACGACATAGTATCAAAAGGGCCATTCTATCGTTTTATATAGGGATGCACCGAGTACTTGGTACTGGTGCAGAGGCCCCCGATATACCTAAACCGATATTGGAAGTCAGCGCTGGGTTGGCTTGCCGGCTGGTTTCTTTGGGGCAGTGTTCGGCGTGCTGCCAGGCTCCTCTGGCGTTTTCTCCGTTCGAGCGGCTGCTGACAAAAAGTTGCAGCCCGGCCGCTTGTTGGGATCCACCAGCCGTGATCACGCGAGATCAGAGTTCGCGAGATCTCGCGAGACCGCAGCTGTGTGTGGTTCCCAATGAGCAGCCTGGCTGCAACCTCTGCCGTCGGCCGCTCGAAGGAAGAAGATGCCGAAGGAGCCTGGCAGCGCGGGAGGGTGAGCTGGGGCAATATATGTGTGAGCTGGGGGGGGCAATATGTGTGAGCTGGGGGGGGCAATATGTGTGAGCTGGGGGGGGCAATATGTGTGAGCTGGTGCAATTTAATATATATTAGTCTGCTCCTATTGAAAAGTGGTCATGTGACTTTAAATAAAAGTATCGGTACTTGTACTCGGTCTTAAAAAAATGGTATCGTTGCATCCCTAGTTTTATATTTAACCATTATATCCAGTTATCCAGTCTGCTAAAAGACGCATTTTAACAAATTTTATCGCTTTACAGTACCTCTTAAATACATATATACTTGCGAGGTGTGGGAGTGGAACAGATGCATGTGAGTTATCGAAGGAACGAAGGTAGGCGGTGTGCGCCATGGATGCATAGAGGAGGATGTTTGAATGCGGGGGCTCTGTTGGAGTTTCTGTTTGATTTTATTTTCACCGTCTCGGGGGTCAAAGTGGATGGTCACATTGCCACTGATTTAGGAAATTGATACTACCTCAGGCTGCTCTAGCAAGTGTACATTATTCAATTTAAGACCCCGGCTGCCAGAAAAGTTTGAAGTGTGGGGGACAACTGGATGGTGACCCTGCAAAGTGCTGTGAGGCCTCACACCCCAGTAAAGTGACTCTGTGCTCTGCTGTAACATTTCCCATCTCTACCCCTGATCTCTCTCCCCCTGTCCTTTCAAAAGTCAGTGACTGTTTATCTGGCATCTCCTCCTGGATGGCCTCCCACCACCTAAAGATCAACATGTCAAAGACTGAGCTCCTACTTATTCCTCCCTCCAATGCCTCCCCACCTCCTGACTTCTCTATCACGGTGGAGGGTATCACCATCTCCCCATCAAACCAAGTTCGCTGTCTTGGAGTTACACTTGACTCTGCTCTTTCCTTCATCCCCCACATCAAGTCTCTTTCCTCCTCCTGCCGATACCAACTGCGTAATATTTCCAGAATTCGGCCATTTCTTGCCGCTGTCACCACAAAACAACTCATACACGCCCTGGTAATCTCCCGACTCGACTATTGCAATAATCTCTTATCTGGCCTCCCTCTGTCCCGCCTCTCCCTCCTACAATCCATCCTGAACGCCTCCGCCAGGCTAATTCACCTCACCTGCCGCTCTGTCTCTGCCGCTCCCCTCTGCGAGTCCCTTCACTGGCTCCCCATCCACTGCAGAATTAAGTTCAAAATCCTTATCCTTACCTACAAAACCCTCACTAACTCAGCGCCCCACTACCTGTCCTCACTAATCACCAAATACACCCCAGCCCGCTCCCTAAGGTCAAACAGTGACCTGCGCCTAGCTTCTCCCCGCATCACCTCTTCCCATGATAGACTGCAGGATTTCTCACGCGCAGCCCCCACTCTCTGGAACGCTCTCCCTCGTACTGTCAGACTTTCCCCTAACTTCTCTTCCTTCAAACGCTCCCTTAAAACATTCCTATTTAGGGAAGCCTACCACCCAACTCACTGACGCAACCATCAATCACTCTCACCTTTCAGTCCTCTCCTCCTGTTTCCAACCCCAACCCTCCCAGATTGTGAGTTCCTACGGGAATAGGGCCCTCATCTCCTCCTGTACTGTTTGTCAAATGTTGTTCAATGTATTGTAACCCTGTCTATACTGTGCTTATTGTACAGCGCTGCGGAATATGCTGGCGCTTTATAAATAAAAGAATAATAATAATTAATATGTCCCTGCAAATGTCCAATTACATTAATGCTATGTGCGGCTAAATGCCAGCAGAAGGTGCCAGGCAATGATCTGAGCCCCGTTCAATACCTCAGCCGCTGCAAGTGCTAAGTTAGCAACTTGCCATTGAACGCCGTTTTGCCGCTCAGCGCTCAGCACTGCTAACTTAGCATTTGCAGCGACCCAAGGAGATGCTGCGAGTAGCTGAGTGTGACGTATTAAAGATGGCCGCCGCCATGAAGCAAGTAACAATCTTGTACAGCAATGTTAATTTTTATGTTTTTCTTCACCAAAGCACAAAATATGTATTTATTATTTACCCCTGCACAGACATATATTACAGTTCAATTTATATTTTGTTTCAGAAGTTAACATAATGTTTATTCAATAAAAACTGTCATTTGTGGTGTGTGCATACAAAACGGAATTGTGCTGACTGCTTTTCTTTGTTTTTCGTATCACTTTGACAAAATATAATAATCAGAATCTTTCATTAAGAAAATCGCCGGCCATTTTGGATTTGAAATTCGCATCCAAAGCGTTCAATGACACTGCTGCAGCAAACTGAATTGCTGCGCTGCAGCAATTCAGTAGCTGCTGAGGTATTGAACGGGGCTCCGTTAATACTTTGCTTAGCATCGCCAGCTGATGTGCGAGCACATGCTGCATAAGTGGAACCGCCATTACACTGTAAGGGGCCTCTGCCTGCGTGAGTTTTGCACTAACTAACCTGCAAACCAGCGGTGGGCAACTACGGCCCTCCAGATGTTTTGAAACCACATTTCCCGTGATGCTCGGCTGCTCATTAGGTTTGCAGAGCCTCAAGGGAAATATAGTTCGAAAACATTTGGAGGGCCGTGGTTGCTGACCCCTGATATATTGGAATATTTAATAATACAATATGTCATTTTGCTGCCCTGTCCTGTCACTCAAACGCTCCGTACTAACATACCTCAATACAGAATGCACCTGTAAACATGTAACATAATGACTATATTTCCTACATATTTTTCTGTTAATCTGTATATTTGTGTTGTTTTTTAATATCTTGCATTGTACTACTTTGTATTTCTGTAACTGTAACACTTCAATGTTTTTGAACCCAGCACATACTTGAAAACGAGAGAAATCTCAATGTATCCTTCCTGGTAAAATCCTTTATAAATAAATAAATAAATAAATAAATAAATGTGTTTGATCCTATTTGCTGTTTGTAAAGAAATCTATGGTGGGCACCAGTATAGAACAGCAAGGAACAGTCTTCCGACCCTGGCAGAGCGCTCTCCAAGGTGCTACAAGGCATCTGTTTGAAAAGGATTAGAGGATACAGAAAGTGTGCGCAGCCTTTATTTTCAGAAGTGCGCACTGGATAAATGTGTTACTTACAGGAACACTTGCAGTTTGTGATTATTTACCAGTTTGTAAGAATCAAATAAGAGGATATCACGAATCAAATAAAAGAAATCCAGAACGTGTAGATGGGAAGGAACCTAAAATAATGAACGTGGGAGAAATTCACAGAGCAGGCGCACACGCTGTAAGTTTATGGGAGATTCATTGAAACATTACAAAAGCAAGACACACAAATATATATATATAAATACACACACACACACACACACACACACACACACACACACACACACACACACACACAGTAGCTCACGAAAGTGCGTGCACCCCTCACATTTTTGTAAATATTTATTATATCTTTTCATGTGACACTGAAGAAATGACACTTTGCTACAATGTAAAGTAGTGAGTGTATAGCTTGTATAACTGTGTAAACTTACTGTCCCACTGTTAATGTTTAATATATGAATCGGCGTGCTCTCCTCCTGGTTTGTTATATATATATATATTTCTTCAAAAATGAGGAAATACCGTAAAAATAGATGAATAAAGCATTTTCCTGCATGCTGTTTTTTCGTTGCCAATGTTTCCTTCCTATTTATGAAGACCTGGAGCTCTCAGGCATGGGCGTTTGAGTTGCCCCTGATGCCATCACTGCAATGGGTTAAACCCACGTGTGCTCCTAGAAGGGGGCCACGGGAGGAAAAGGAGGCAGAGCTAAGGTGGGTAAATAAGGTGTCGCCGCAGGGAAGGTTTGCATGCCTACGCTGTGGAAGGACCGGTATCCCATCCGATCACCCTTCATTTACCTATTTGGAGGGTAGCTGAACAAATTCAGGGTGGTTTAGGGTTAGATCACCCAAACCGACGCACTATTTGTTCTGGGTGACCCTTTGTCACGGTGGGAAGGGGGCTAGAGTTTAAGCATCTTGGGTATTATATAGTAAATTAGGATAGGATATTTACCTTTTGGAGAGGGGGGTGAGTTTCAGGGAGGTGTTTAGAGAGGTCGGGGTTTGAATGAGGGTTAAAATAAAAGGCTGGCGCCACACATTGAAGTTAAATAGTTTGTACTTGGTTATGGCCGGGACATTCATGGAGCAATGTCAATGTTTTAAGTTATAAAAGTAGGTTTTGGAAAATACAATTTTATGAAAATAAGCTGTGGCCTGCAATTACATACAATTCCAAAGTAATAATAAATCCGTAGTGTGGATCTTTATATAGAACAAGGTTTTCAGCTCAGCGGTCGGTCATCAGTGGAAACTCAGGTGTACATACTAAACATGTCCACCGACAATAAAAATTTGTCTGAGGAAGCTATATTATACTAGTGAAATGCGTTGGTGATATTCTATTTACTATGGGCTATATTACAAAGTTGGTGCTAACTTAACCAGAGCTGTTAACTTAACACCTCCATAGGCTATAAGGGCTCTGGGAAGTTTACAACAGCTGTG
Organism: Leptobrachium leishanense; assembly: GCA_009667805.1. Taxonomy (NCBI): domain Eukaryota; kingdom Metazoa; phylum Chordata; class Amphibia; order Anura; family Megophryidae; genus Leptobrachium; species Leptobrachium leishanense. Next base: position 45,632,821 of record CM019075.1, on the reverse strand, counting down.
GTTAAGGCTAGGGTCAGACAAAAGCAGTTTTAACGTGCGTTTAGACGCACGAAATCACGGCCATGCTAGCAGCAAATGACGTCCAATGCCGGGGAAGTTCGTCCGCGCAACGCAAGTGGCAAACGAACGCATTTTTTCTAGAACGTCAAACCGCTAGTACGGACGTACAGAGTGCGCTGCGTCCGCTAGAGGCGTGTGTGCGTGATTGGGAGACGTCAGACGCTGCTAATGTCCGGCTAACATAACGTCCAGACACAAAAAGGGTTTTATTGATGATCCGTACAAAATCACGGACGAAAAGGCGCATCGTATGACAGCTATCGCGTATTCCGTGAAAAAATGCGTCCATTCGTTCGAACGCACTTTTTGCACAGACAACGCGAAAAATGCGTTGTCTGACCCTAGCCTAAGTTAGCGCCGACACTATAATACTGCCCTATATGTTTTATCTATAATAAAAGTTATTCAATTATTTTACCCACTACCAGACAGGACCCCCTTTACTGGAGAGCAGCTGGAGAGGATGGGAGGTCCGGTGCTCCCTTGTTTCACCGGCTGCTTGAAGAGTAGTGTCTGACTTAAGATAATGGAACATGTGAGTAATATTGTTTTTTTTGTTGTTTTTTTTACTTAAGTTGAACACACAAATACCGCACATCACTATTATTGTCTTTGGAGGGACACACAAAAAGAACGGTGAAACCATCCAGAAGGAGCACAGCACTGTGGATAAACAAGGGTGGGATTGCCTGTACGGAACAAAAGGCCTATCACACTGAGCCATACTCAATTGGGGGCTCCCCACCATGTGAGTGGATCTAAACATGACCATATAATTTTATAGTGGTTTTTATTGAAGGAATCACTGATCTACAAGATATTTGTTGCAAAACATTTGGTCAGGAATTCTAATCCTCCTAAAATTATGATCAGTTTGATTGTTCCAAGTTTTATCAGACTGTTACTCCAGATGAGCGCATAGGGAGACCCCGGCAAGTTGTCCGTAAGTTCTGCAGCTCCAGTGCACAGAAGGATGCATTTTTACACCTACTTTACTATAGATTTTTTGCCTTAGAGGTAAGGTGGCAACAGTTTCTTCATTTGTTCTTCTGAACCACAGTGAACGCATTGCGCAGTGTAGTTTTACTATAGATGATACTACTGCAAACTTCTGTTCAAACAGCAGTAGTAACGTTGTTTGCAGCTGTTCACCACTATTTTACAAAAACGTGATGTAAAATCGTCTATAGTACCTTTTAATTCTGGTGGCTCTTTAGAATAGTCATTAAAAAGACAACCTTTCAATAGTAAACTGGTTAATTAAGGCTAGGGTCAGACGAACGCATTTTTCGCGTCGTCCGTGAAAAAGTGCGTTCGAACGAATGGACGTATTTTTTCACGGAATACGCGATAGCGGTCATACGATGCGCATTTTCGTCCGTGATTTTGTACGGATCATCAATAAAACACTTATTGCGTCTGGACGTTATGTTGGCCGGACGTGTGCAGCGTCTGACGTCTCACAATCACGCACACACGCCGCTAGCAGACGCAGCGCGCTCTGTACGTCAGTACTAGCGGTATCATGTTCTCGAAAAAATGTTTGTTTCGTGCGGCCGTACTTCGTATATTGCCTGTCATTTGCTGCTACCACGGCCGTGATAAAGTGCGGCTGCACGCGCGTTCGCACTGCGTTCGTCTGACCCCAGCCTAAAGGTCGTTTGAAATGTTGCAGAAAAAAATCCAACAGATATAGTAGTACTGCACGAGTTAACACTCACATCTTTACAAGAGGTGAATGGGATTTTCCTTTTATGTGCATGTGTGTGTTTTTAGTGACTTGGTAGAATTTATTAAAAAGTTGGAATTTAACTTCTACGTAAAAGAAAAATGTTTATACATGTTTTTTGCAATGAAATACCGTAAAAAATAAATAAAATAATCTGGAATGCCCACCTTTAATTATGTGTTCGCAAAGGTGAAATACATTAGGTCCATGGGAGAAATCACAGCCTCACCTCACCCACACCCAAAGGGCAACATCACCTGGTGTGATCTAACCCTAGCATTGGCATGTTTCTGCGTTAGTGCCCGGTTAAAGGAGTCTAACACCCAAACAACCGTTAGTTTGCCTCGATAGATATCAAAAAAAATATATATATATTTTTTTTTAATTACTTAGCGCGTTGCTATTAGCGATTCATACCGCAAGCTTACTGTACTTCCCATACATAACATGGGGAGTGCTAGAGATCCCTTGGTGCCTGCGCAAATTTCTGGAGCCAATTGCAAAATTTTTACCTACCGCTTAACCCTGGTGCTAACTCCAAAAAACCCCACAAAAAACAGGTCCTCTTCCAAAATTAACAGGCAATTAACAGGCAATTGAAAGGAAGGCAGCACAGGTGTTCTCTTGGCCCCATACACCATAGTAATGAATCTGGTCAATGTCGCTGCTGTTGCAGTAGGCTCTATTATGATAAATATGTATCCTTTATCCACATATATCTTAATTCTAAACAATATATGCTGGGGGTTATTCATAGTATGCAAGCGGTTGATTATTAGGGTGACTGTTTAAACCATGTTTAAAAAGGGACACATGGATAAGTCTTGCCCTAAAACATGTATTACTTATATGCTGCAGCAGGGAAATTATTGTCGCTCACCTGGCCTTCCTTTTGGATCTATTAAATGCAGTGTACTCCAGGCCCAGGCGGCCGCAGGGCCGAACCGAGGCCCCGGCTGGACCCATGGACAGGTCAGTCCTGCCCATAGTCAATTTGTGGCCCTGTAAACCCCATGGTATCTCTTCCCCAACTAAGGAAATTATTGTCTTAAAGATAAATAAAAACCTTCATGATTTAAATAAAGATAGTAAGAGAAGGCCTTGAAACCTCACACACCATATTAATTCTTGCTTTAGGTTTTTGCTTTGGACAAACAAAATTCTTTTTTAGGCCTCACCCCTTCTCCTGGCACAACTGCAAAAACACTGGAAGCTGGAGTTCCCACCATTACTGTAATACAATAAAAAGTCAACCGACTCTTTTCTACCACAGTCTGTGAGAGGACAGAGCTGAGGGAGAGCTCTGGGGTCACTCACTACTGTATATGGATTAAAATCCCTGTACAGTACAGATACAAGGCGTTCCTCTAATTTCCATACACAGGCACAGACAGATCTTTATATTCTCTTGGTATTTTTGGACGCTGCATTGCCAATAAGCTCTTTATGATTACTACAAATCCCCATAAGCAGGAGATCTCACGATTTTATTATCTATCTTTATCACAGTTACTCGATTTGACACAAAGGCCATTTCTGTCTGTATGTCGATAGTGCAGACCCCATATGACATTGTGTAAGACAAGAGTCTCCATCCAGTGTCTAGAACTGTTCATCCCAACATCATTTCTGTAGATTAATGTGTATCAACATGTAAAATTGCTATTCTATGTTAACATTTATTTCAAGCTTGGGATACATGGTTAAGACAATATTTATTTTTTTTGAGGACAAAATGCTTGGTAATGAAAGAGTTAAAAAGTCGTGGAACAGGTGCCAGTCACATCATTAACTGAAGCACATTAGATATGGAAAATGTTTATGCACCTAATGTGAGCTGCAGAAAGCCACGCTTGGTATAAATGTGCAGCTTTATCACTTGTAACCACATTTACAAGCCTATATTTAGATTGCCTCATTAAAGCTTTATTGTACTTTGGGTCGGCCTGCTTGGGATCTTTACCGTGAAATCCTCCCATCATGAGTAATACACTGGCTAAGCTATAATTGGGCTTTTAGCCACATTCCAGTCCATTAGTCTTCAGCAGAGAAAGTAATAGACGTACTGAAAGCCTTTAACGCAGGTTTCAAATCAGGACTATTAACCCAGAACACAACGGGTGCCGACACATCGACAGAGCAACTGTGGTGCAAGTGGAGAAATCACCATGGAGACAAAAGGATTCTTGCACTGTTAGAAGGTTGCCGCAAAAGGGCAGGGTTTGGCAAATCCATGGACTAGGTAACCATAGGCAGTAGCAAGCCGGGGAGCGAGGGTCCGGTGGGGCCAGGAGGGCGACTTCCCCAAGTGTTATGCCAGGAGGAACGGCAGCGTGCACTTGACATGTGTGACGCAATGTGCATGTGCAGTGATGGCCAGTCCTTACCGGCTGTCATTTTAGTTATGGTTGATGCATAGCATAGACGGCCTGCTGGCCTTTTCTCCGAGTGGCGAAAGGACCCAGTATGCCACTGGCCATAGGCTTCTAGAATCTTACCTCTGGAAATACCAAATATATTTAACACAAGTGTACAAAAGAAAACTTTGCCTGGGTCTTAATATTGTGCCGCTGGTTCATAATTTTGATATAAAATATGGTGAATCTGGTTAAAAAGCCGGGAATGACAAATCAATATGGAACTATAAGGCCAGCGTCAGACGAGGGCACTAGGTGCGCCCCTACTGACATGCCTTCTGGCGTCCATCGCAGCACTGAGACGCTGCGACGGGGAAAACCACACACTGTTGTTGCGCGCAATTCGTGCGTGCTCAATAGCCGTGATGCGTCCGTGCTTCAGCCCTCTCCGTCAAAGCGCTAGGACGTGCGCTGACGAGCTGCAAAGCACGATCCTCCATAGGAGGATCGAGCCCTGCAGCGCTGAGCGTACTTACTGCGCTCAGCGATGTGGCCAGACGGGCGTCGAGTGTAATTAACGTCCACTCTCACGGACATTCCTTCCGCTCTTCAAATACGCTCATCTGATGACAGCCTAAGTGCGAAAAAGAATACCAAGTAGCCAACTACACATTTTAGGGGCCAAGCACCGTTTACCCCCTGCAACACCAAGAGATCACAAAGCGGTAGGTCAATCGAAAAATCATTGTTAATAAGAAATAAAAGAATTCTGGAGTGTTAAAAGTTTAAACCATTCTATCCATCACCAAAAGCTTCAATGGGAACCTTCCCAGAACACACATCATCGTTTTACCATCAGAATACAATGGAAGTCACCCAGCCTGGCCACGTCGCAAACAGTGAGACACTTCATCAAAGTGACAAAATAGGTGTAGACGCAGTTTTGGCATATAAAGATGACTAAATATCGTCTGCATGAGTGCAACATTAAATGTCTTTCTATGACGGATTGCGACACACTGCCCTAGTGAAAATCTTCTGTAATTATGTTTTGACGTGGGTTGTGGTCTGTTCGTCTGTACTCGAAATTAACACAGTGCTATGTTATTTGCCCTGGGGGTATCACAACTGCAGGAAGTCTGTAGGCGTGATGAGTTGGAACATGCAAAAATAAAAGCAGGATACGTATCCTGCTCCTGACTTCCACGTATTGTATTCAAAAGCAGACGGTGCCTTGCAAATAGATATCATAAAGAGCCTTTAAAAAAGGTCTCTGAAAAGCAGATTGAGGATATCAGGAAGCGCGGCACACAAACCAGTGCTGTTATGTGATCGAGAGCCCCAGGGGAGGCAGAAAGGCATGCTGAACTCTCAAAAGTTGTTGATGTGCAAAACACATCCATATTCATCCAGTGTTCATCAATACAGGGTGGCGTAAATCAGGGCTGTCAAACGCAAAGCCTCCCAGATGTTGATACCTACCATTCCCAGAAAACTTCCAATGGAATAGATCAGTGGTTCCCAAGCGCGGTCCTCAAGTACCCAACAGGCTGGGTTTTAAGGATTCCCTTGGGGGAAATGCAGACTGAATCCTGCAATCACTGAGCAGCAAATCCTATCACCTGGGCTGTGCTTTAGATATCTGGAAAACCTGGTCTGTTAGGGGGTACTTGAGGGCCATGGTTGGGAACCACTGGAATAAATGACCAGACAATAATGGGACTTGTAGTTCAGAAACATGGAGGGGCCGCAGTCTGACAGCCCTAGTGTAGATAGATATTAACCTCCCTGGCAGTTTTCCGAGTGTGGCTCGGGGTTAAATTTCACCGCTGAAAGCGGTAACCCTGAGCCACACTCAAGCTGGATACATACCTGTACCTGTGCTCCCTCATTGACCTCCACAATCGCATTCTCCTCCGGCTGATTGCGGCGTCCTGCTTCCCTTCTCGCGAGAAGGGAGCCAGGAAGCAGGGCGCCGCGATCGGCCGTAGGTGACTGCGGGGGACAGCGAGGGAGCGCAGGGACAGGTATGTATCCAGCCCAAGTGTGGCTCGGGGTTACCACTTTCAGCAGTGAAAGTTAACCCCGAGCCACACTCCAATACCGCCAGGGGGCCAAATAAATGCACAGATCCTGACATATAAAATACGTCGTAATCGTACCACCCGGGAGGTGAAGCAAGGTTTAGATTTGTATCACACTTGGAAACTACACATTTTATAACAGAATTCAAAATCCAGAAATTTAGGAGCCAAAAGAACAATCTAGTGTAAAAACGGGATGTACTTCAGAGGGGTTTATTTTATTATTATCTCGGGTGAACATGTCCAGTCCCTTCCCTTCATTTTTGCCATGAGTCGCTTAAAACATACCCCATCTCCAATGTTCTTCAGGGATGACAGCAGCCGCCATTGTTCGGACAAATGGCACACGTGCAAGTAGCACACCTGAAGCCAATCGGATGCCTCTCAATTCTTCGTTGTAACCAGAGAAGGCTGTGGAGAGGAAGCCGATTGCCTTTCAAAGCATGGCCTGGAAAATCTGTCACAGATCCCAGAGTCAGCGGAGACGGTGGGCATACTAGGATCATTTAAATTGGAACGGTCTTCGTGCCAAGATTGAGTTTCCAGTGGCTGCCTGACTCCTGGATTTTACAAGTCCTCGTGTCCAAAATGATGGAACTTATCATAAAATGTCAGATTCATTTGAGGGGTGTCATTCGACATGAATGCAACTATATCAGAGTGGGGTTTTGAGGTTATAATCCCGGCACACACAATGCACACAAAGCGAAGCCACTCAGATTCGTAGCAGAATTTTGTTTAAGGGAGTGGACCATAGAATCCGTTATTTGACCTCTGAGGAACACTCACACATGCATAGTGTACGTGGAGGTCTGCTCGGCAAGATTTTCCATAAATGAGGATTACACGTAGGATTAGGATCTAGGTGTGCTATAGAACAGCGACAGTGAGGTAGGACATTCACAGCTGCGATACAAATTAGTGCTGTGGATAGAAAACAGGATAATAAACCTATCCTTAAAATGAATAGAAACCTTAACCCTACATTGTAACCCTCAAGTCACTTGGGTCTCTCAATATAAAGCCTAACCCTGAACAGTAAAATATTCAGAAGTCCATGAAGCACAAAATCAAAGTGTTAAATTAATCTCCATGTTGGCCAGACGACTTCAGACAGTAGGAGCTAAGAAATCAGAAACATTACGTCTGCAAGTGAGCAAAAACAAAGTTTGTGAGGTTCCTGAGAACAAGCAACATCACTAGTGGCCTCCTCTACAGTGGGGCCCGCTCAGGTCTTACAACGCTTTAGCTCGATGGTGCCATTATAGAAAAGACTATTTCATAAGCAAATCAGACTGCAATCACCCAAAAAGGGTTTCCAGCTGGGCTGCCATCAGAAATATTTGGGACCTTTACTCAACCACTGATTGAGGGAGGACCCCATGCAAAATATGCCGCAGCCCACAACACATACACAAGTCTGACTGTATACAATACATAGGCTGAAAAAAGATGCGTCCATCGCGTTCAGCTTTTCCCACATCACATTCTGTTGATCCAAAAAAAAAAAACAGTCTTTGGAAAAAAAATCCTTCTTGACCCCAGAATGGCGTCAGATTTCTCCTTGCATCAAGCAGCTTTTACCCACATATTAAATATTATGACCCTTAATATTACGGTTTTGCAGGAAGTCAGTCGTTTTTTTTTTTTAAATTTGAAATTTTGATTTCTGAACGAGGGTCACAAGTCGACCAACAAAAGTGGACTCGCAGGGCCACATCAAAAATCAACAACATGTGAACGAGAAAGGGTTAGGTAACTGCACAGAAAGTCATGACAGTTCGCGTTCGAAAGTGTCCCCAGGCTATGCATAGTCCACAGTAGACTGGATATATACTGACTGCATAAATTCAATAATGCATGGGGGGGGGGAGAAAGAGAGGGAAAACGGGAAACAGGGGGTGTGTTACAGTTCACTGTGGGGAGGAGAATGTCTCCGATGGGAGGATGGAAAGAAGAGAAGAAAAGAGAAAAAAAAAAAAAAAAAGGGGGGGGGGAAGTGGGTGGGAAGTGGCAAAAGCCAAAACCGTGACTCTCCTGGCACGCTCCCAAGGGAGGCCATGGAGGGGTAATGTCACGAGGCCCGGGAGTGTGAGGGCCAGGCACGACAAGTATCATCATGATGGCGTGCCTCACAGACAGCCGGAATATGCCAAAAAAAAAAAAAAAAAAGGGGGGGGGAGAGAGGTAGGGGGATTAAAGAAGGAAGAGAACAGATCCTCCCGCGGGGTAGACACCTTGGTTAAAATAGGATAGAAATGGAAAAAAGGATGAAAGGATGATACGCGAGGGGGGGGCTGCAGAGGCAGCAACACAACAAAAATCCCCATACTCGGGGTATCAGATGAGGTGCCCCTAGCAGTGTAGTCTTAGTCCAGGTCGCTGGGGGGTAATGGAGAGCCACCAGGTCGAATCGCAGCTTCCTGGCCCTTAGCAGTGGGGAGTAGTCCCAGGGACCGAAGATGAGTCCCAGCATCTTCCGCCGATGTAGCCACAAGGACCTGTCCGTCGGCAGGGGTAATAATGAGAGAGCCAGAGGTGCCCCATTTATATCCTATTGAGTGGGCACGGAGTAGGGCTGTAACCGGCCGAAACTGCCGTCGAGCCGCCAGAACTAAAAAAGGTAGGTCCCGATACACAGCAATGGGTGCCTCATCAAACAAGACTGTCGGCGTATTCCGTGCAGCGCGAAACAATGCTGAGGGGAAGGCTGCGTCCTTGAAGGTAATAAGGACGTCGCGCGGCGCTTTTGTGGGAGCCAAGGCCGACTTTCTCACCCGGAAAGCGGTGAAGGCAGAGTTCTGCAGGAGGTGTGAGGGACCCATAACCACTTCCAAAAAACGCGTAACGTAGGACTGAAGATCCGAATCCGACACGGTCTCGGGCACTCCTCGAAGCTTTGCATTCCTACGTCTGTGTCTCGACTCCAGCATCACCACCGCAGATTGTAGGGTACAAATTTGCTGTTGCAAGGTTTGCATAGATGAGGTAGTTGCGGTCTGCGTTCTCTCCAGTGCCTGTGCGCGGGTCTGCAGGTCCCCTACCTGGGTTTGGGTCACCTCAACTGCCGCCTCAAGAGCTTGGAAGTCTGCCTGCCAGGACCTCCGTGCATCTTCCAGCAGGGTTCTGATGTCTCCTTTTGTGGCGGGAAGCGCATCGTCCCTCGGGCCAAGCATCGCTGCAGGGGGATCAGCAGCCTCCTCCACTGTCTGCAGGTCTCCAACATCAGATGAACCCGTTCGTAACAGCCGCCGTCCCAATCCCCCTCCTAGCGAGAGACGGATATCAGGAGTGCAGGGACTCTCCACCACTCCGGCGCCCTTACCCTTCTTCCCCATACTTATGGAGAGCGTCCTCGTGCCTCCACTGCAGGCCTCCAAGATGGCTGCCGACGACCGGGGATGTAGCCGTTAAAACGTATTCCTCCCGAATTGCGGGTCCGGAGGGGGGGACTAGACAAGCTCCGGGGTTGCAACACCTGATGGCCGACGTGCGGGCTTCAGCTGAATCAGTTGTCTCGTCTTTAAAGTGTTAAAATAGTCGCTTTTAGTGGTAGCTGAGACGGAGCTCTGGAAGCATGCGTGTGTCTCAGTCCATCGCCGGCCACGCCCCGTCAGTCGTTTTTTAAAAGTCTGTACAGACTCTGACCCAACCACCTCAACAGGCAGAGAATTCCACAGCTTTATTGTTCTCACCGTAAAATAACCCTTCCTATGCTTTAGGCTGAATTTTCTTTCTTCCAGTCTAAATGGGTGACCTCGTGTCCTGTGTATAGTCCTGTTAATGAATAGGTTTCCAGACAATGGTTGATAATGGCCCCGTATATATTTAAATAAGGTTATCAGATCCCCTCTAAGGCGCCGTTTCTCTAAACTAAACAGGTTTAAGCTTGTTAGTCTTTCCTCATAACTTAAATCTTCCATTCCCCTTATTAATTTATGTTACGAGAGCCCAGGTCAAATATTTTCTAGTTTTCCTCCGCTAGTTTCTGGATTCTCTCCTCAGCAAGCAGCACTGAATTAATGTCAGTTCTTAATCTTTAACATTAAAACATAAACAGATCAATAGCTTAAATGAGGGGAATAGCAGAGAAGCGAGGTTTTAGTACAGTCCGGTCTGAGCACAAGGTTCCGTGACAATTTAGTCGCCCGTCTCTGCACTTTTTCTAGTGCCATAATATCCTTTCTTAAGACAGGTGCCCAAAAATCACACAGCATTTTCAAGATGCGTTTTACCATTGATTTATAAAAGAGGCAAAATTATGTTTTCATTTGAGAGTGAATTCCCCTTTTAATGCCAATACCTTGCTGGCCTTGGCAGCTGCTGTTTGACATTGCACATTGTTACTTAGTTAAGTCTAGGATTATTCCCAAATCCTTCTCCTGCTTTGATTTCCCTAACTCAGTACCATTTAGGGTGTAAATTGCTTGTGTGTTCTTCACTCCAAAGTGCATAACTTTACATTTATCTACATTAAATTTCATCTGCCATTTAAGTGCCCAGTCCCCCAATCTATCTAAATCCCTCTGCAGCGAAGTAACATCCTGCTCACATTGTGTTACTTTCCCTCGCGTTGTGTCAGCTGCAAACAATGACACAGGATATAATGTGTGCACCGTGCCTGTAAAAAAACCAAAACAAAAAAAACAAAACACCTGCTCTAGGGGGGAAACAACCCTGTCCCTCATTCTGAAATGAGGTTTCAGCACAAGGACAGCACCGGCGAATGCAGAAAAAGAAAACGTCACGTCCAGCCAGGAAAGAAATTAATCTATTTAAAAAAATTGGGAATCGAAAATTTTGCCTAAAAATATAATATGAAAATAAAAAAAAAAATGGATAAAACCAAAAATATAATTTTTTTTACATTGAATCATATGGGATTCGCCTATCAAACTGAATAACTTCTCTAAGGGACAATTTCGCTGCCGCGGAATGGCGGTGTAGGCTAGTGTCAGACAAGTGTCTTTGGAGAGCGGAAGGAACGTCCGTGAGAGTGGAGGTTCCTTCCAATCGACGCCCGTCTGGCAACCTCGCTGAGCGCACTTCATGCGCTCAGTGCTGCAAAGCGCGATCCTCCTATGGAGAATCCCGCTTTGCAGCTCCATCAACGTGCATCCTACCGCTTTGCCGGAGAGGCTTGGATAACGGAAGCTTGTTGCGTGCGCATTTCGTGCACAAGCATGTGACCGGCCACGTTGCAGCGTCACAACGCTGCGACGGACACTGGTAAGCACGTCAGTACAGGCGCACACAGCGTGCTCGTCTGATGCCAGCTTTAACCTCCCAGGCGCTCTGATTACTTCATTTATCTCTGGCATCGGCTGGAGGACACAGCAGGAGGACAATGGAGGAAATCGCAGGGACAAGGCAAGTTATACTACATTGTAATCCCGAGTCTGGCTCGGGGTTTACTGCTTTTGGTACGGATAAATCAAACCCAGAGCCAAACTCAGGATTACCGCCAGGGAGGTACCTATACAATTCATCTTTTTTTCATGTAACTTGTAGCAGATCATCCGGCTTCTTCAGATAAATCCCATTCAAATGGGGAAGATCGCTAGTCTGTTGTAGACGCAAAGAAATCATCTGAAGTCATCTGATGGAATGGAAGTCCGATTCAGTGAATGAGGGTTGAATCTCATCTGCGTTGTGGGATTAGTCGTCAAACTATGGACCCAGTGGACAGCCATCCTTATGGGCACAAGAAAGTCCTATCACAACCCACTCAAATGGAGGACAAGGGACACTTTGCACGCCATGATCGATTAAATGAATTGAGCAGTCATAGCGGCTAGAGTGGCCATCTAAAAAGGAAACTGAAGACATGTACCCCATTACAGACATTTTTCTGCCTTCTCGAAGGAAAAAAAATGTCTTTGCTTTCAGGATTGCGACTTGAACGGAGGAAATTATACAACAAAAAAATCACAGGTATCGAACAACAAAAAGAAACTCCCTTTCATATGCAACCTATTCCCAGTAGGACACACACAACCATCAAACTATATTTAGTATAGAGAAGCACCAAAATTTCGGCCACCGAAAATTAATCGGCCGAAAATTGTGTTTTCAGTTTCGGCCAAAATGGAAAATCAGAAAAAAAAAAGGCCAAAAATTTCCCTTTCAAAATAGGGCTTGGAGACCTGGCCGAGCTGGGGGCTCGTCTGAGCCTGGAGGCCGGCCTAGCTGGGGGCTCGGGCGGGCCTCCAGGCCCAGGTGATGGATTTTCTTGGGGGACCCTGGGTCAAGACTTTAGTGACGTCACCCCGGCGAGGTGAGTGTAGGGGAGTATGTGCAACCGGTGGAGGACTCGGGGCCGATGTAGGAGAGTATGTGTAGGCAACATACTCACCTACTTCCTCCTACTTCGGCCCTGAGCTCCAGCGGTGACAGTCTTCCGGCTGTCGCAGGCTGTTTGGCCAGCATCCAGGCTCAGGCGAGCCCCCGGCCAAGTCTGGAGGACAGCCGAGCAGCCTGCGACAGCCGGACGACTGTCACCGCTGGAGCTCAGGACCGAAGTAGGAGGATGTAGGCGAGTATGTAAGGTGCAACCAACCAATCAGCCATGGGCAGGCCCCCGGCTCGGCCCAGCCTCCAGCTCGGCCCAGCCTCCAGGCCCAGGTTCTCAGGTCTGATTTTTGGTTTCGTATCAGTTTTCGGCCGAACCAATCCCGAATTTTCGGTTTCAGCCGGAAATTTCCACTTCGATGCATCCATAATTTAGTATAGAGTATTTTTATACCTAAATCAATCAACATATTTAAATCACATTAATTCACTGTCCCTGCAATGTCCCATCAAGCGATGGATATCTGAAGGGTCAGCAAGATCAATGCAATACATGATAGCGCAAAACGTTACTAATTCTGATTCCAGCGTTGCCTTCATAACATTCCTCCATTGTAGCCATTACTGAATGAGTGGGGGGGGGGATAAATAAATAAAATCACTGTGCGATTGTTGTGATAGAGTCCTGACTCACAAATTGATGAGCCAAAAGTTAACTTCCCGTGAACAGGAGGGTCGCTGATGGGATGGCTCTTCTGCTCTCTGCTGTCACTGCTCTGTTGGGGAGTATTGGTTAATTACTCAAAATATTTCTCTTAGCAACATCGCTAGCTCATGCATAGGATTTAATTCCCAATCAAATGACACCATTATTTTGTAGGGCATCACACGTCCATTCATTGCGACAAAATACTAATCTTTTACTTGTTTTTCGTTCATCTCCCAAGGAATAACAATGCTTTGTCTGTCCGGCGACCCATGAGAAAGGAATTCCAGACATAAACACCGATGCCCTTGAAATGGTAGTTATTATCAGATTCCATAGCAAGTGATTTGCAACGCAGTGCAGGAGATTCACTGAAATATAATAAATCCAATCTGTTGCACGTTATAAAAGCAGGTTCTGGATTTGTAGCAGATATTACCTGCACATAAGTTATTCAGAGAGCACCGAAATGTCACCATTAGGCGCACTTCGGCGGGTTCAGTCTCAGGCGGGTTCAAACTCAGCAATCACCGCAGGGTCCCTGAAAGGATCCGCTGAAGAGGGGTAATAAATACAATTTATTTTTAAAATCTCAATGTATCCTTCTTGGTAAAGTACTTTATAAATAAATAATATTTGGCCAATTGCCAGCTTTCTGAATTGTTGGATTGTCATGAAATTGCACCATACTGTGAAATTCACAGTTCGGTGCATTTCGGTGGCAAATTCGGCACTCATTGTATACATACACTATAGGGGTTATTCAAAAACAAAACAGGGCTACATTATACAATATTCACACTCAAACGGGGACGCTGAAGGAGAAAAACCTGCGCCTGCAGGTTTCTCCTTTGCGCCCCCGTTTTAGCGCAGAATTACAATGCAGGCGCTAGAAAAGCTGCATGCATGGTTGACGGGCGCTAAGCCCCAGGATTGAGGCAGACCCTGGCGGTCACATAACCTGCCAGATCTTGCCTTGCGAGATCCGGCAGGTCCACGCAGTGATCTGCAGAGGGAGACTGGGGGACTTTTTCCCCCAGTCTCTCTCTGCTCCCGCCGGACAGAGGAGGCGGATAGAGCCGCGGGATAGGAGGTGAGTATCTGAATTTGTTTGTGGGGGGGGGAGGGTCTCTGGCTGGTGCTGATGGATGCGACACCAGCGGAATCCGTTAGCACCAAGTCCTGGCTGTGGTGGTTAACCACAGCCAGACGTTAATCAGCATTAGGACTTTGTAATCCTAACGCTGATTAACACCTTGCGCTCCCCATGTTAAGTATAGGGAGCGCAAAGTACAGTAACCTCACCACCAAGGCTAACGTTAAGGCTCACACAGGTGAGCGCTAACGTTAGCACCAACTATGTAATGTAGCCCATAAATTGGTGGGTGTTGGGGAGACAACTAGGTTAATATGAAAGATATCTTCAGTTCCAAATACCTATTGTAAATAGGTTTTGGAAGCTAGGTTATTACAGTAGTTCTGACATGATGTCACTGCCCTTACAAAAGGACACCAAGTAGAATATCAGCCAAAGCTACAAATTAAATCACTCAGAGACTACGTACAAAAAGGCTGCCAACCATCTCAACCCTGTATACCACTGCAAAATAATATTCAGGCCAAGATATCAGATTAACCCAGGCAAGAGGGAGTCAACATTTTACACATCACATTTTGCTGATCATCATTTCCAAAATACTTGACCAATAATAACTACTATATAAAGCAGTGCATGATAAAATGTAGAGGCCAGGTAGCCACTGTAGGGTTGCCACCTTTCCTTCATGCCAAACCTGACCACTCAAACGTCGCATGGCATATATATATATATTTTTGGTAGAGTATACAAAAATGATACAGAGTTAGGGAAATCCAAGCAGGAGAAGGATTTGGGAATAATCATAGACTTCAAACTAAGTAACAATGTGCAATGTCAAACAGCAGCCGCCAAGGCCAGCAAGGTATAGGCATTAAAAGGGGAATTCACTCTCGGGATGAAAACATAATTTTGCCTCTGTATAAATCAATGGTAAGACGCATCTTGAATATGTTGTGTGATTTTTGGGCACCTGTCTTAAAGGATATTATAGCGCTAGAAAAAGTGCAGAGACGGGCGACTAAATTAATAAAGGGAATGGAAGATTTAAGTTATGAGGAAAGACTAACAAACTTAAACCTGTTTACTTTAGAGAGACGGCGCCTTAGAGGGGATCTGATAACTTTATATAAATATATACGGGGCCATTATAAACCATTGTCTGGAAACCTATTCATTAACAGGACTATACACAGGACACGAGGTCATCCATTTAGACTGGACGAAAGGAAATTCAGCCTAACGCATAGGAAGAATTATTTTACGGTGAGAACAATAAAGCTGTGGAATTCTCTGCCTGTTGAGGTGGTTGGGTCAGAGACTGTACAGACTTTTAAAAAACGACTGGATGACTTCCTGCAGACACAGAATATTAAGGGTCATAATATTTAATATGTGGGTAAAAGCTTCTTGATCCAAGGAGAAATCTGACTGCCATTCTGGGGTCAAGAAGGAATTTTTTTCCCAGTGTGTTGCATATTGGCGTGTGCTTCAGGCTGGGTTTTTTGCCTTTTTTGGATCAACAGCAGCAGGTGATGTGTGAGAGACTGAACCCGATGGACGCATGTCTTTTTTCAGCCTATGTAACTATCTAATACACACTTTGCGTATGAAGGATACTGAGGTCTCCCAATGATGGCGCTCTCGTGGCTGGGTCAGCATCCATTCACACATGGGCATTGTCACTTGTCAGCTGTACTCGTTCTCAGCGCCCTAAGGCAAGAGAAAACATAAGGAGTTTGTGGATTGTGCCGTCCTCTGCACTGCGGGACAAGAGGGGAGTATAGATACTTTAAGGGAGTTTGCAAACTCACTTTATATCAGGTTCTCAGAGCTGTTTTTTTTACTATTGATTCCAGAGGAGAATCATGAGCGGCAAGCTGACATACGGGGTTATTAAGAGAGGTGAAAACCAGGAGAATGACTGGAGAAGTGAAAATTCGAGGTTAAAATGGCATATTTGGATATAGCCAAAGCAGAAAAATTCTCCCATTTATCTCACTTTCGAAATCTGCCATTTTAACCTAGAATTTTCACTTCTCCAGTCATTCTCCTGGTTTTTACCTTTCTCTGAATAACCCTGTTAGACTCATTCTGAGTTGAAACGTTGCCTTGTCCACTTGGGTGGAGTGAAGCCCTCTTATTCCTGGAGTTGGGTGGTCTCCAATTGCTCATATATTCTACAGGGACCTACAGACCCACATATTGCCAATATGTGGTATCCGGATTTGTATTAGGATACTGAAAGACACTGATAAAGACACTGACAGTCAAAACGTGCCCAGAGAAATTAACACAGATACAGGTATACACTCACATAGGCTGTCAATGGTATTTAGTCCAGGCCTAATCCAGTCTTAATCATGTGTCCGGATGGGAGAGAGACTGAAACCTGAACACATGACTACAAACACGAACTGTCCGGGTGAAAACCGGACATGTGGCAACCCTAAGCTCCTGGCTCCCAAATGTTACCTCTAGCACCTATATTTTCTAGTTTATTCTACAATAATTTCTATATAAAACTTCGACTGACTATTACAAATGTTCTGCTTGTCTACAGGAGGCCCTATTTGACACATTTTGTGACTTGAGACGCTATTCCGTCTGCATTACATGCTTAGCATTGTGGCTCAGAATTAGAGGATCCATATTGTACGTTAACGGCTCCTACACCTTATAAAAGACCCGTTAATAGAGGCTCAATGCGTGAAAAGCAGTGCTGCTATTTCACAGTATCTCACTGTTCTTTGCTCAAGCCAGTATTCCTAAGAGAATACTGTGGCAGATTAGATCTGTATTTCTATCGTGCCAGGTATAAATTATATATATACACATTGATATATATATATATGATACATACCAGGCCATTTGGCGCAGCTGGCCTAAGAAATCAATGGCTGCGTTTCCAGTTTGCTGGAAGGAAACAATTAAACTGGTCCGTGACAATTTTCTCTGAAGAAGTCAAAGGTGTGAATTAAAGATAACACCTTTTTGGGGTCTACCCAGCAGGCAGAAAGAGCAATTGCTCATGGCAGGGAAAAGACACAACCAGAGCGGCACCCCAACCGCATATCAAAGAAGCAATCACATTCTCTGATCACAGAAGGTGGTCTTTGGGAGATGATTGATAGACCAGGGAATTAAGAGTAATGACAAGCATACTGAGCGTGCTCAGGAGAGGGGAATTCTGGGATATGTAGTGCAGGAGGCTGGGCCATTTGTGGGTGGGTTTTGGAAGGACCAGGAAGTGTATAAATTCTGAAGCTGGCCATGTGCTGGTGCTGATCACAAGGGGTACATTCGAATGATGATGATCGGTCCATGCTGTCCATGTTTCTATCTCCAGGGCCCCAGGAGTCGCTGATGCTAGCTTACTGATTAGGTTGTTGTAAGTAACGCTCTGTGCTTAATCCCTTTCTTTTATTTGCTGTGTAGTGTGTAATTAATTGATTTATTCTAGCTATAATTTTTCCTGTAACAAATGCACTGTGATATATATATATATATATATATCTTTTTTCTATATCATAAATAAATACAACTTCTTTAAGTTTCTGCTTCTGGCTGATGAGATCCACACTCACTAAGGGACTGGAGTATTGCTGATTGTTTTAAGCTCGGGTAGATGCGAAATTGTGATTTGCGGTTGGATGGGGATGGCAGGGATTGTTGTCTATGCAGTCACTGTCCGGGTCTAGGGTAGGCAGACAGTGCGGTTGCTTAGCCCTGCGTCTCTCTCTGCGACGCACGTAGTGTTCATGAGGACTGGTGGCAGCGTAACTAATAGAATAGGAAAGTGAGCCCAGGGATTACGGGAGACGTAGTCATTACTCGCTTCAAGAGAAGACGTGTACTGCATTGCAATCCTGGGACCATTGTATCGCGCTCTACGTACCTGTTGCGAGAGAAAGTGTGCAGGGACAGATAGGTAAGCAAGCGTGGGGGCTTGCTGTCCATGCAGTCATTATCTGGGTCTAGGCTAAGACAGATAGTGGGTGGCTTAACCCGGCGTCTTTCGCAGCAGCACGCGTAGGGGTTGTGACAAATACCACTCAGAGCCTTGTGTTAATCACTTAAAACGTAATAATAAATATACTAAATAAAAAATAAGAATGCATTCCCATGACTCCAAAATTGAGAAGGCAGAGAGAATCCGCTGCCTCCTCTGGCTGCATGCGGAAACAATGGCATTGTCCATTTGTTATGTATAAAATAGGCAAAAAACAACTGCCATTACTCACCTTCTCATTTCCCACACAGAGAGCAAGGTCAGTGTTTCATACATAGTCATAATATTCATAAAACCCAATCTACCAAAGAAAAATGGTTTTTCTTTTACAGTTTTGGTTAAAATTCCATACTTTTAGAAAAATCTGTTACATTTTGATTTTTAACAACAGTAATCCACAGAATATACTGTATAACCACAAAAGGTGTGGATGATAAAATGTGAGAAGACAAAATTTACACCCTGTAAATAATTGAAATCTGAATGGAAATTTCTTTTTTTTGATACAGCATTCTGAAAGAACATGGTGTATACACGTAATATATGATATATTTGAATCTCCAAAGTCCACTGGGAAAAAGAAAAAAAAAAAAGAGATATATATTTTGTCTGGGTCCTAAAATAAAACACAGACTTCAAACCACATTTAAATATGATGACCACAAGACAGTCAAAATTAGCTCAGCACACTGGGTTGACATGGCTCAACCATGTCACTTTGTGACAGTGTGATTAGGGGCAGGGTGGTGGACCATAGGTTTATCAGCAGGTGAATGCCCTTTTTCCCCTATAGGGTAATGCTAATGCTTGATTAAGTCTGCCCTGCCCATATAGGTGAGGTGGTCCCCTCAGAGAGCAGTCTTTGTGCTGGGTACAGCAGGAAAGGAAGCATAAACCCTGAACACAAAAATTAAAGTACATTTCATTTTGTTTCGCTTGTTGGTTGGTAAGCGGCTTAGCCGCCCAATAATACAGTCAGGAAATCCTGTATGTTTAGTTAGACTCCACATAAAGGAGTAGACGTTTGATTTGTATTTATCTTTATTTTCATGCTTGTGATGTACCCTGCAAATACCGGGGCTGCATAATAAAGGAAAGCGTGAGGCACGGATCCCTGTGTCAATTGGCTTTATCACAGCGGCTAGATACAAGGTAAAACGCGGGGCCGGAAACTGACACGTACACAGCCAATAAGAAGTCTCTGAATTCGGAAACATTGTGTTTACAGACACAAAACAGAAAGCTAGGATGTGATAAAGTACTCTCTGTGATAATAAATGCGGTGGCACTAGTGCACCATGACAACAGAATGCAGCTTCCTGTTTTGGTTTTCTGTTACCAAATCTATGGCTATTGGTCCTAAACCTCTCTTGTGGAGCCTGCTGCTGGAGTGAACAGATTATTGCAAACCCGAGAGCTTCTGGTCATCACACAAGACTGATCGAAGATCACAGAAATGGTTGTGGTAGACTGTATGTCCATCTAAGGTCCGAATGAAAAGGGGAAAAATAAAAGCAAACCACGGAGGGGAAAAAAAAAAGTGTACCTTTAACCCCTTCACTACCAAGTGCTTTTTGTTCTAAAAAAATAAAAATATAACATTTGGCTAACGTGCGATACGAAGTTAATGTAAACTAAAATTGAAAATTTGCACAGAGATAGCTAAAATATTATAATTTAAAATTTGCTGATTTTTAATATTTCATGGATTCGTTTATCCTTTACAGAAATATTGCTGGGATGGAAAGTTTTGGACTCTAGCTACTGTCCTTTATCTTACACAATATCATACGGGGTCTGCATTATCACTGTACAGGCAGTAATGACCTTTGTGTCAAATATAGTGTGTGATAGAAAATAGGAATGTTCAGGTATACTACTTATGGGGATTTGTGGTGATCATAAATGATCTTCTTAGATCTTCATAGATGTTCTTGAACCCAGGACATGCTTGAAAACGAGAGAAATCTCAATGTATCCTTCCTGGTAAAATCCTTTATAAATAAATATTATCAATGCAGCGTCCACAAAATACCAATAGAATATAAAAAGTATGTGGCATAATGCCTGTATATGGAAATTACAGCAACACCTTGTATCTGTACTGTACAGGGATTTTTTTTATCAATTATTACCACCTCAATGTTATTCCCTGTACAGTAGGGAGTGACCCCAGAGCTCTCCGTCAGTTCTGTCCTCTCTCTGATTATTGTAATGCAAAGGTTTTGAACTTTTTGTTACAGTGAGGTTTGGGGATGCTGTTTGCAGCATTACAGAGGAATGGAGTGATTTTTCATGGTGGATTTGGTTTCTTCACAAGGGGCACACTAATCCTATCTAAAAAGAGATATGCAAAGAGGTTTGACACACTAATGATTGCTTTTCAATGTATCGCGATGCAAAATCGAGTTAACTCGACTTCAGTAGTGAAAAGGTTAAAAGCACAAGCCATAACAATCGTGGCTTGTAATTTGGTCGTAGCCAAATCTCATGTTGCCCTATTTTGGGGGGGGGGGACAGTTCCTATCAATCTGTTCCTCTTTCCTGTCCTAAAGGTCTCGCTTTTAGCAGCTCCATCACATGGCGTATGCAAGTGTGTAGAAGAGCTGCAAAATAAAAACGTAATCAAACTCCTGGCAACGAGTCTCTAACCAGGGATAGGCAACATTGGGCCTGCAGATGTTTTGGAATCTCTATTTCCCACGATGCTCAGCCAAGCAGTAGATTATGTACGTTTCATGAGTAATGTAGTAGCAAGGTTTCTGGGGGACCGAGGTTACCGAACCCTGATCTAAACTATAATAAAACGTTTAAAACGGGAAAATAAAAAACAAAAAACAAGATATAAATTATATTTTCCACTTTCATAAACGTTATGAAATCATCTAAAAAGTCTCACAACACCCTGTGTTCTGGATTGGCCTTCAGCGACATTCCCTAAAATATCCGAGCCCCTGATGTTTCTGGAAATGTGAAATGCCTGGCAGATATGGCCCAGCTACATTGGAACCAGGAGCTGGTGGAGAGAATAGACAAACACGCAACTTTCTGTCGTTACTTGATTTACAGGCCTCCAGGGATTCTTCGTGGCTCGCTTTTAGGCGTGTCTCACCCGCAAGGCACGCCGTTAATTACCACCCCACAATCTAAAATATGCACCCTATGCCAAGCAGTCTCGCGCTAAGGGCAAGCAGCTGCCGATTCGAAAAACACAGGGTCGACGGAATAACTGGAAGAATCGGATCTATTATGCTTTGTCTCAAAATCAGGATGTCAAAAATGGCACATCTCTCGCTCTATGAGTTAAAGCCAACGAATGCCCAGCTGTCTGACTGCCAACACAGACTTATCCTTTGCCCAGGAATATCGTGACGGCTTACTATTACCCAACTGCTTATACAGTGAATACAGGGCACCCAGGCCCTGGCAATAAAAGTCAAGATGTTTTCTCACTCTGCCCTGATTCACTGTCCAAATGGAAAGAATTGATTTTGTGCCATGCCATGGAAATACGAAGCCCCAGCAGACAGTGGGCATGTTGGCAGAGCCTGGGTGGGTGCAGAGTCATTGTACCAGCTGAACGGTGCTTAATGAGAAGAAATTGAGCGGATAAGATGGAAATAAAAAAAGGTAGTTAAGGGTGAATAATATACTGCGAATGGCACCTGTTTACATGTTAACCCTCCGTGTTGCCCCCGTCAGGTGGCAGTCTGTGTAGGATTAGGAAAACCAGGTCATACCGGTATTTTATTGTAACAAAGGGGATACGAAGCTTTGCGTATCAATACGAGCAGGCCTGGCCCCTTCTATCCTTTCATACGACTAAGTGGCAGTGAAATACGGTGTCGATGCCCCCTGTGCCTGAGGCACCGACGGGTGGCAAATCCTGGATCCATCCAGTAGAGTAGGTGGCTGTTTAAAACTGGCATTTTTAGACAATCAGGGAAACGACGCACACTGGAGGAGCGCGGCAACCCATCCTTCAGCGACGGAACACGCTCAGCGATCCGTTAAATCGGAACATAACAAAAAGCAAGAGCCGTCAGCAGATTCTCCTCCGCTGCATCGGGCACGGCTGGGCCACCAGAGAAAGACGACTGCAGGTGGCACCACGGGACCTGTGAATCAGCTCGCTTCCCTTCAGAGGCGAAGGAGCGCCCAGGTTTGGTACGGTAACGCGGGTACGTAACCCGCGGCTGGATCATTTTACAACTCTGCATAAGATTAATGAAAAAAAACGAGAAAACAATGGCCAAGATATTAGAAAAATGGAGGGGGAAAAAAAAGTATTTTTTATTTTTTTCTAGCTATTTTACCCACCCCCCCCCTTAAAAATAATAATATTGAATAGAATCTTCAGTTTCGCTCCGTTTATTCACTGGTTTAATAACTATAATAAATTGGGTGTGATTTACGGGTAAACGTTTGTCTCGTTATTCCATCGGGCACGTCCCAGTTCGGTTATTTACCCAATCGGAGGCAATATTTGGTGTAAAGAAACGGCCCGTCTGTTGGGATATAGCGGGTTTTAGTTGGTAAAATAATCGTGACGGGTTCAGACGGTTAATTGGCCATCAGGATTTTGTTGGCATCGCTACAGCAAATCGATTGATCCAGGGCTCGGTGAATTCATGTCAAACTTAAAGAGCCAGCAAGAGAACTCAGGAGCCAGCTGGGGATATTTAGTAGCCAGGTGTCATATTGACATAATGCTGACATTTAAGAGCCAGGAGCAGGTGATGGATTCTAGGAGACAGGGACTATCCCCTGGAGCAGTGTGAATTCCCTGGCACTGCACCTCCCTGGGGCTGCTAGGGTTAAATGATCAAGGCAGAGAGTGGGGGAGGGAGGGCTGCTGGTTTACTATGGGAAATCACGCCACTTTCTGCCCAGCAGCACCATGGATGATGCCAGGAGGATCAGCCTGGCTCTGGTACCTGCTGGCTTCTGGTGATGATGGGCACTGTGCTGTCATGGCTGCACACCATGATGCCATCTCCTCACCCCAATGCCAGGGGGTGCCAGACAGAGGGCTCCCTCCCCCCAAGCTGGTAGCCCTGTACCCCCAATCCTTCATCACCCACCTGCAAGGCTGTTGTAGCAATCCACCTCGATGCCCTCCACCGCCCTTCTTTGCTCCTCTGTTAGCTGTCCGGCCCCGGGGGTCGGTTGCTGGGGCCCCCCTGAGCAGTCCTTGTCCCCCGGTAGCCCCTTCAGTTCCAGCAGTGCCCGGTGGTACTTGCCGATGGCCTCCCGGTACTTCTTGTCCTTGTAGCACTGCGCCCCCTGGCTCTTGAAGTCCATGGATCTGAGGATGAGTTGGCCGGGGTCCCCCCGAGCCCCTCCGGGGAGGCTGCCTCGGTCCATGGCTGTGCGGGCAGGGCGGGGGGTGTTACATGCTCTACCCCGGGGTGCGGGATCAATGGATTGGGGAGGGGGTCCAGAGGGAAGGTGATGCTATTGACAGGGGGGAGAGATCCCCAGCTCAGGGAAACAGCAGAACCGTCTGCAAACACGGCAGACAGGGGCAGCTCCCTCCGCTTCCTCCTCCTCCTCCTCCTCCTCCTCCCAGAGCAGCCCCTTCCCGAGTTAAAGGGACAGCGCGCTGCGAGCCCAGAGAGCTCCTGCATGTGGGTCGCACCGTGCGTCTGCTGCTCCTGCATGTGGGTCGCACCGTGTGTCTGCTGCTCCTGCATGTGGGTCGCACCGTGCGTCTGCTGCTCCTGCATGTGGGTCGCACTGTGCGTCTGCTGCTCCTGCATGTGGGTCGCACCGTGTGTCTTGCTGCTCCTGCATGTGGTCGCACCGTGTGTCTGCTGCTCCTGCATGTGGGTCGCACCGTGCGTCTGCTGCTCCTGCATGTGGGTCGCACCGTGCGTCTGCTGCTCCTGCATGTGGGTCGCACCGTGCGTCTGCTGCTCCTGCATGTGGGTCGCACCGTGCGTCTGCTGCTCCTGCATGTGGGTCGCACCGTGGGTCTGCTGCTCCTGCATGTGGGTCGCACCGTGCGTCTGCTGCTCCTGCATGTGGGTCGCACCGTGCGTCTGCCTGCTCCTGCATGTGGGTCGCACCGTGCGTCTGCTGCTCCTGCATGTGGGTCGCACCGTGCGTCTGCTGCTGCTCCTGCATGTGGTCGCACCGTGCGTCTGCTGCTCCTGCATGTGGGTCGCACCGTGCGTCTGCTGCTCCTGCATGTGGGTCGCGTCTGCTGCTCCTGCATGTGGGTCGCACCGTGCGTCTGCTGCTCCTGCATGTGGGTCGCACCGTGCGTCTGCTGCTCCTGCATGTGGGTCGCACCGTGCGTCTGCTGCTCCTGCATGTGGGTCGCACCGTGCGTCTGCTGCTCCTGCATGTGGTTCGCACCGTGGGTCTGCTGCTCCTGCATGTGGTTCGCACCGTGCGTCTGCTGCTCCTGCATGTGGGTCTCACCGTGCGTCTGCTGCTCCTGCATGTGGGTCGCACCGTGCGTCTGCTGCTCCTGCATGTGGGTCGCACCGTGCGTCTGCTGCTCCTGCATGTGGGTCGCACCGTGCGTCTGCTGCTCCTGCATGTGGGTCGCACCGTGCGTCTGCTGCTCCTGCATGTGGGTCGCACCGTGCGTCTGCTGCTCCTGCATGTGGGTCGCACCGTGCGTCTGCTGCTCCTGCATGTGGGTCGCACCGTGCGTCTGCTGCTCCTGCATGTGGGTCGCACCGTGCGTCTGCTGCTGCTGCATTTGGGTCGCACCGTGTGTCTGCTGCTCCTGCATGTGGGTCGCACCGTGCGTCTGCTGCTCCTGCATGTGGGTCGCACCGTGTGTCTGCTGCTCCTGCATGTGGGTCGCACCGTGTGTCTGCTGCTCCTGCATGTGGGTCGCACCGTGTGTCTGCTGCTCCTGCATGTGGGTCGCACCGTGTGTCTGCTGCTCCTGCATGTGGGTCGCACCGTGTGTCTGCTGCTCCTGCATGTGGGTCGCACCGTGCGTCTGCTGCTCCTGCATGTGGGTCGCACCGTGTGTCTGCTGCTCCTGCATGTGGGTCGCACCGTGTGTCTGCTGCTCCTGCATGTGGGTCGCACCGTGTGTCTGCTGCTCCTGCATGTGGGTCGCACCGTGTGTCTGCTGCTCCTGCATGTGGGTCGCACCGTGTGTCTGCTGCTGCATGTGGGTCGCACCGTGCGCCTGCTGCTGCTGCATGTGGGTCGCACCGTGCGTCTGCTGCTGCTGCATGTGGGTCACACCGTGTGTCTGCTGCTCCTGCATGTGGGTCTGACCGTGTGTCTGCTGCTGCTCCCAGCTGGATACATGGGCAGGTGGTGGGACGCCATAACGACACTGTGTCACTGGAGTAGGACTCAGCACCACCAAATCATCCAAACCTCAGTCACCACATGCTCCCAACTGCTCCTGTTTAGAAACCACAGCAGTCCCCAATTTGGGCCTATATTGGGCCTCCTGGCTAACCCTGTGTTACATCAGATGTACACAATGATAAAGGATGGCCAGGCTTTACATTATAATACATGTCACAATGTATCAGCTTTATACAAGATACAGATTCCTCCAGTAACATGTATGTAAATAGCAAATATTTACATTAGAGTCTGGAGTCAATATTTTTTTATTTACATTAAGTGGTAAAGGTCTCAGAATAGTCTCCAGCACTGCCTGGCTCTGCGTTCAGCCACATTCATGAAATGCGTGACACACACGTTCCGTAGCGATGTACAATGGAACACCACAGGTCAACAAACACAAGCCCTAAGCCCTCACCACATACAGGTGAAACTCGAAAAATTAGAATATCGTGCAAAAGTTAATTTATTTCAGTAATGCAACTTAAAAGGTGAAACTAATATATGAGACTCATTACATGCAAAGCAAGATAGTTCAAGCTGTGATTTGTCATAATTGTGGTGTTTATGGTTACAGCTCATGAAAAGCCCAAATCTACAATCTCAGAAAATTAGAATATTCCATGCAATCGATAAAACAAGGATTGTACATCGAACAATATGGGACCTCTGAAAAGTATAAGCTGCAGATGTACTCAGTACTTGGTTTGGGCCCCTTTTGCAGCAATTACTGCCTCAATTCGGCGTGGCATGGAAGCTATCAGCCTGTGGCACTGCTGAGGTGTTATGGAAGACCATGATGCTTCAATAGTGGCCTTCAGCTCTTCTGCATTGTTCGGTCTTATGTCTCTCATCTTTCTCTTGGCAATGCCCCATAGATTCTCTATGGGGTTCAGGTCAGGCGAGTTTGCTGGCAAATCAAGCAAAGTAATCCCACGGTCATTGAACCAGGTTTTGGTGCTTTTGGCAGTGTGGGCAGGTGCCAAGTCCTGCTGGAAAATGAAGTCAGCATCCCCATAAAGCTCGTCTGCAGACGGAAGCATGAAGTGCTCCAAAATCTCCTGGTAAACGGCTGCGTTGACACTGGACTTAATGAAGCACAGTGGACCAACACCAGCAGATGACATGAGTCCCCAAATCAACACAGACTGGAAACTTCACACTGGACTTCAAGCATCTTGCAGTGTGTGCCTCTCCATTCTTCCTCCATACTCTGGCTCCTTGGTTTCCAAATGAAATGCAAATGTTGCTCTCATCAGAAAAGAAGACTTTGGAGCCACTGAGCAATAGATCAGGTCTGTTTTTCTTTAGCCCAGGTAAGACGCTTCTGACGTTGTTTGTTGTTCAGGAGCGGCTTGACAAGAGGAATACGACATTTGAAGCCCATGTCCAGGATCCATCTGTGTGTGGTGGCTCTTGATGCACTGACTCCAGCCTCAGTCCTCTCCTTGTGAAAGTCCCCAACACTTTTGAATGGCCTTTTCCTGACAATCCTCTCCAGGCTGCGGTCATCCCTGCTGCTTGTGCACCTTTTTCTTCCACATAATTTTCTATTAATGTGCTTTGATTCAGCACTTTGGGAACATCCAACTTCTTATGCAATTACCTTTTGAGGCTTTCCCTCCTTATGGAGGGTGTCAATAATGGTTTTCTGCACAACTGTCAGGTCAGCAGTCTTTCCCATGATTGTGATTCCTACTGAACCAGACTGAGAGACCATTTAAAGGCTCAGGAACCCTTTGCAGGTGTTATGGCTGAATTAGCTGATTAGAGTGGGACATGTGCCCCTTTAAGTTGCATTACTGAAATAAATGAACTTTTGCACAATATTCTAATTTTTCGAGTTTCACCTGTAAATAAATATATTTTAACACCCCCTCAAGGATATTGAATTATACAGCTGACAGCCTCCGCATCAAATTACATCATCTACACCTAAAGTTAAGCAGGAAAGATCTTAATTTTTTTAAATTTAAATTTAACATACATTTTGAGGACATTACAACAGATATAGATATAAGAGCGATGTACACAAAACATCAAGAGTAATAAAAGAAGAGGTTGGCTTTGTGAAGAAATCATCATATTAAAGAATGTTTTACTATGTGGATGATCTCTAGCTCAATGGCACAAAGAAAAGCCAAATATGCCAGCCCCCAAGAGACAGGAGATGGGGGGAGTGCTGCCAACGAGTGTGTGAGTGTCACGGATCCCCCTGATACTAGAGTGGTGGTCCCTATACGCAGGACACTCTCTACCCTTCCGATCCTTAGAGTGGTCGGCACGACTAGACAGACTACAAGAATGGCAGTACAGAGCACGTACAAGAGAGACGTCACGGATCCCTCTGCTTTATCTGAGTAGTGGTTTCTAGACACAGAACAGTCTCTACCCTTCCGATCCTTAGAGTGGTCGGCACGACTAGACAGACACAGAATGATACACAAGAAGTTAGAATGATTAGCTCTTCCCAAGACCCTAACAATACAAGGGGTAGTCTGATGTGTGCTTAGGGTGCCACACAGACTGACCACAATACCAGAATTAGAAGAGTTGATGCCAATACCAGGGGTTATGCACAGAATGGTTCGTTCGCCAATGCCAGGGATCATACACAGAGTAGTCGTTTGCCAATGCAAGGGGTCAATACACAGAATAGTCGTTTGCCAATGCCAAGGGGTCAATACACAGAATAGTCGTTTGCCAATGCCAAGGGGTCAATACACAGAATAGTCGTTTGCCAATGCCAAGGGGTCAATACACAGAATAGTCGTTTGCCAATGCCAAGGGGTCAATACACAGAATAGTTGTTAGCCAAATATACAAGAGCTCTGCGGGAAGTAACTACCACGTCAGGGCACCGGCATTTCTGAGAGCCTGGGCTTTAAACCCGGCGGGTCCGCGTCAGCCCGCCAGGCCCCGCCCCCCGGCTTCCCCACGTGTGCGGAAGCGACCGCAATATCATTCGGCGCCTGGCCAGCGAGCAGCGAGGAAGCTGCTGCCAGGCGCCGGGGTGCGGGGGCCACCGTGACAGAACCCCCCCTCTACGGGCGGCCACTGGACGACCCCCAGGGGCGCGGGGATGAGCCAAATAGAAAGCCCTCACCAACCGAGGAGCATGAACCTCAGTAGCCGGAAGCCAAGAGCGATCCTCTGGGCCGTAGCCCACCCAGTCAACCAAGTACTGAAGGACCCCCCTAGAAACCCTGGCGTCCAGAATGGCCTCAACTTCAAACTCCTCCTCGCCCTCCACAGAGACCGGAGGAGGGGGACACGGGCCCTGGTGTACCGATTACACAAAAGTGGTTTCAAAAGGCTCACGTGAAACACATTGTGTATCTTGATATGGGAGGGCAGAGCCAGAGCATAGGAGACCGGATTGATTCGCCGCAGAACCTTATAGGGGCCTATGTACCTGGGTGCCAGTTTCATGGAGGGTACTAAAAGCTTAATGTTGCGTGAAGAAAGCCAAACCCTGTCCCCAACTTGATACACGGGTGCCGGCCTCCTGTGTCTGTCGGCTTTGATCTTCTGTGTAACACTACTATCCTCCAGTGCCCGTTTAACCCTTCCCCAGGTTTCTTTCAATGACACTAAATGCTCATCCAGAGCAGGAATCGCGGTATCAGGAAACGTAGCAGGGAGCACGGGAGGATCAAAACCGTAAACAGTGAAGAAGGGGGAACGTCCTGTGGCTTCGCTTACTGCACTGTTCAAGGCATACTCTGCCCACGGTATCAGGTCTGACCAGTTATCTTGTCGTTCGGATATAAAGCACCTGAGATATTTTTCTATATTTTGGTTGGCTCGTTCCGCCGCCCCGTTGGTCTGGGGGTGATAGGCCGAAGAGAAAGATAGGTCTATCCCCACACTCTTGCAAAACCCTTTCCAGAATCTGGAGACGAATTGGGTCCCCCTATCCGAGACAATCCCAAGAGGAATACCGTGTAAGCGGACCACATTGGAAACAAAAATGGGCACCAGTTCGGCTGCCGAAGGAAGTTTCCGAAGAGGAACATAGTGACCCATTTTGGAGAATCGATCTATGACCGTGAGTATTACAGTATTCCCTCTAGACTCAGGTAACTCTACTATAAAATCCATAGCTAAATGCGACCATGGTCGTTCGGGGATTGGCAGAGGCTGGAGTAAACCAATAGGCGCTGTTTTGGGACTTTTATGTCTTGTGCACACCTCACACACGGTTATGTAATCTTTAACGTCACGGCGCACCGTGGGCCACCAAAGGAGTTTACGTATACTAGACACTGTTTTGGTGATCCCCATGTGCCCAGAGATTTTGTTATCATGATACAGTTTTAATACCTCTTCCCTTTCGTTCTCAGGTACAAAGAGTTTCGCAGGAGGTCTCCCCCCAGGAGCTGTGCCCTGGGCGGTCTGCAATCTTAACATTAGAGGAGACGAGACACTAATCGTGGTAAGTGCTATAATCCTTTCCTGGGGTACAATGGGATGTTGATCTTGGATGTTATGTTCGTATGACTCGTACTGTCTTGACAATGCGTCTGCTTTAATGTTTCTCGACCCAGGTCTGTATGTGAGGACGAAATTAAAGCTGGAAAGAAACAATGACCATCTCGCTTGCCTGGCATTCAACCGTTTAGCGTCTCCAATGTACGTGAGATTCTTATGATCGGTTATGATGACAATGGGGTCCCTAGACCCCTCTAATAAGTATCTCCATTCCGTCAAGGCTGCAATAACTGCTAACAATTCTCTGTTTCCGATATCATAGTTCCTCTCTGCCGGGACAACTTTCGGGAATAGAAGCCGCATGGATGCAAGGGCTTGTCGGGTGCCTCCCTTTGGGACAAGACTGCACCAAGACCTAGCTCGGAGGCGTCAACTTCAACCTGGAAAGGCAGAGCCGGATCAGGATGTCGGAGAACAGGGGCAGTGGTGAAAGCCTGTTTAAGTGCCTCAAAGGCTTGACTGGCCTGGGGTGTCCACTTCTGATTCACCACCCCCTTTTTAGTCATAGCCGTGAGGGGAGCTATCAAGGCCGAGAAATTTTTAATGAACCTCCGGTAGTAGTTAGTAAACCCAAAAACCTCTGGATGGCTTTAAGCCCTTGGGGTAAAGGCCAGTCAAGAATCGCTGAGAGTTTTTTAGGATCCATTTGGAAACCTTCAGGGTTTATTATATACCCAAGGAAGTGCACTGTCTCTATGTCGAATAAGCATTTCTCTAGCTTACAATATAACCCAGCCCTCAATAGTCTCTTCAACACTTGTCTCACGTGGGCGTGATGAGTCTCCTTATCAGGAGAGTATATCAGGATGTCGTCCAGATATACTATAACGAACGTTTGCAGAAAATCCCTTAGGGTGTCGTTTATGAGGTCCTGGAAAACGGCTGGCGCATTGCATAACCCAAAGGGCATCACCAGGTATTCATAATGCCCGCTACGTGTATTAAAAGCCGTTTTCCATTCGTCTCCCTTCTTAACCCTGACCAGGTTGTACGCTCCGCGTAAATCAAGTTTCGTATAAATACGGGCCCCTTTAAACGGTCGAACAATTCTGTTATAAGAGGTATTGGGTATGCATTTCTTATGGTAATCCTATTTAAACCTCTATAATCGATGCAAGGTCGCAGGTCACCCTCTTTTTTGGAAACGAAAAAGAAACCTGCTCCTGCTGGAGAGGAGGATCGTCTGATGAATCCTCGCTCTAGATTCTCCCTTATATATTCCTCCATAATGTCATTTTCCCTTTGAGACAAGGGGTATACGTGTCCTCTAGGAGGCATAGTACCAGGGAGTAACTCTATAGCACAGTCATAAGGACGATGCGGTGGTAGGACCTCAGTCCTGGTTTTAGAGAACACCTCCTTTAGCGCCATATAACATTCTGGGACTTCAGTGGACAAAGGAGGTGCTGTGGCAATGTTGAGACTACCAATCACATTAACCCTGCCCAGGCACTTTGACTGGCAACTAGGACCCCAACACATTATATCTCGCTGGGCCCAGTCAATCACCGGGTTATGTTCTGTCAACCATGGGAACCCTAGAACGACAGGACATGAGGGAGAGTCGATAACCTGGAATCGTATGGTTTCACAGTGCAGAACTCCTGTAGTCATGCACACATCGATAGTGTCGTGTGTGATATGGGGACATGACAGGGGTTTCCCGTCTATGGCTTCTACCATAAGAGGCCTCTCCTTTAGAACCAGAGGTAAGAGGTGGTTGGCAGCAAAACATCTATCCATAAAATTACCTGAGGCTCCAGAGTCTAGGAATGCCTCAGTCTCGAGGTGAACCCCCTCCCAGGTGAGGGAGATGGGTAACAGAATCCGAGTTTTTTTTTTTCATCATCCACAAAGGAGGCATACAGAGAACCAATAACCTGGGTATTACTTGTCTTTTGACCTGATTTGCCACTCTCACCCCTGCTACCCCTGGGTCTCTGAGGACATTGAAGGCGGAAATGATCTGCCCCGGCACAATAAAAACAGAGCCCCCTTTCTCTCCGGTGAGCTCTCTCTGCCTCTGAAATACCCGTTTTACCTATCTGCATAGGTTCAATGGCCGGTACATCGGTCTTAACGGTCTCCAGGTTACCTGATGCAGTGGTATGCCTGGGTACTAAGGGTAAAGGAGGTAGGACCCTTCTGGGTCTGTCTCTGGTGTGTCTCCTTTCCCTGATTTGATCGTCCATGGCGATGCAGAAATCAATCAAATGATCCAGATGTTCTGGTAATTTTAGGGGAGCCAATTCAAACATAAACGCCTCGTTCAGACCTTCGGTAAAGGCCAGGGTTAAAACGTCGTTCGGCCAGTGTACCTCAGAAGACAAAGTCTTAAATTCTATGGCATAGTCGGAAACCCTCCTATTACCTTGTTTGATGTGAAACAGGGATCTACCCGCATTGGTAGCCCGTCTAGAGGGATCAAAAGTACGCTTTAACTCGGAGGTAAAACCCTCATAGTCATATATGATGGGTTTCTTGTTCTCCCACAAGGGCGTGGCCCATAATAAAGCTTTTTCGGTCAAGTGATTAATCAGATAGCCTACTTTGGCTTTATCAGACATACAGGACCCGGGATTGTTTTCGAATAAGATCTCGAGTTGGGTCAGAAAGCCCCGGCATAAGTTCGGTGTTCCGTCATAACGTACGGGTGCTTTCATACTGAGCCTACAACCCTCGAGAGCGGCCGAACTGACCCTAGGCACTACTGGGTCTGGCGGGCTTGCAGTACCAGAACTGGATCGGTTTAGCAGGGTTTGCAGGGCAAGAGCAATCTGGTCCATTCTATGGTCCTGCTCTTCTTGTCTGGCTGCAATACGTGTCAATTGATTAGAGAGGTCTGCGGGATCCATGGCCCTGACGTAATGTCACGGATCCCCCTGATACTAGAGTGGTGGTCCCTATACGCAGGACACTCTCTACCCTTCCGATCCTTAGAGTGGTCGGCACGACTAGACAGACTACAAGAATGGCAGTACAGAGCACGTACAAGAGAGACGTCACGGATCCCTCTGCTTTATCTGAGTAGTGGTTTCTAGACACAGAACAGTCTCTACCCTTCCGATCCTTAGAGTGGTCGGCACGACTAGACAGACACAGAATGATACACAAGAAGTTAGAATAATTAGCTCTTCCCAAGACCCTAACAACACAAGGGGTAGTCTGATGTGTGCTTAGGGTGCCACACAGACTGACCTCAATACCAGAATTAGAAGAGTTGATGCCAATACCAGGGGTTATGCACAGAATGGTTCGTTCGCCAATGCCAGGGATCATACACAGAGAGTCGTTTTTGCCAATGCCAAGGGGTCAATACACAGAATAGTCGTTTGCCAATGCCAAGGGGTCAATACACAGAATAGTCGTTTGCCAATGCCAAGGGTCAATACACAGAATAGTCGTTTGCCAATGCCAAGGGTCAATACACAGAATAGTCGTTTGCCAATGCCAAGGGGTCAATACACAGAATAGTTGTTAGCCAAATATGCAAGAGCTCTGCGGGAAGTAACTACCACGTCAGGGCACCGGCATTTCTGAGAGCCTGGGCTTTAAACCCGGCGGGTCCGCGTCAGCCCGCCAGGCCCCGCCCCCCGGCTTCCCCACGTGTGCGGAAGCGACCGCAATATCATTCGGCGCCTGGCCAGCGAGCAGCGAGGAAGCTGCTGCCAGGCGCCGGGGTGCGGGGGCTACCGTGACAGTGAGCCAGCCTGAAGAAGTGTGTGGGGGCCGGAGCAGGGTCCCCCCTCTCCTCATAGATTGTAAGCTCTGGAGCAGGGTCCCCTCTCCTTAGATTGTAAGCTCTGGAGCAGGTCCCCTCTCTTAGATTGTAAGTGTCATGAGCGTGATGGCGCTCACCTAAGAACAGCGTTGTTTGGATTCTTATGGACAGATTTCTACAATATGAAACTTGACAGCAATCAGCACTGTAATACCTAGTATCCCAAGCCAGGGAGGTAATACAGAAATCTAAGTACCACTCAACACCAAATGGTTTCGTGACCAAGAGGTTGCTGAGCGAAAGCAAGTTAACTATATACTTGTTCATCACAAACACAATGCTCAATGTATTGCCCGGCCTGCAGGGCAGATCTACAATCAGGTATTATGTGTTGCGTTTGGTACATGGACTTGGCGTCCAGCCGGTAAAGTGACGGTTGGTAGATTTATCAACCTGCAGGGCAGAACCACTCACGAAAATCCTATAATAAGCTTTGTACTTAAACCAGAGATTTGACAAGCAACCTGGAGTATGGATCGATTTCACCACCTGGAGGACAGCCCCACGGACTGGGATCCTATGGAAGAGCTGCACTTAGACCGGGTTGTCTGCAGACAGAGTGGTTCACAGATTGCGCAACCTGCAGGGCAGACCTTCTAACAGTTTTCATGCGGTACAAACTATACATATACTCCGATCACAGCTTACAATCAGTACACATATAGGGAGTAATCGTAAGAATAGTCAGTAGGCAATCCGGGTCATTCAACAAAAGCCAGGTCCTCGTACTAGCAGAGATTCGGCAACAAATACAAAACACAACACTGAGACAAGCTCGAACAGCTGGCGATGCGGGAAAATAACTTAACGTAAGGGCGACGAGCAGACCCTCGTGCCCTGCATTTATGGCCGGCGGCTCCGCGTCACCACGCCAAGCCCCGCCCCCTGAGACGCCGATCTGCCAGCTCTAGCTCCTACACCTGGCCAGCCAGCGATACCACCGGGTGCCCAAGCCCCCCAGGCGCTGCGGGGGCTGAAGATGTGACAGAACCCCCCTCTACGGTCAGCCTCAGGACGACCGCCAGGCGCAGAAGGATGGGCAGCGTGGAATTGGTGAACCAAACGAGGTGCATGGATTTCGCTAGCTGGCAACCAAGCCCTATCCTCAGGACCATAACCCTCCCAATCCACCAGGTATTGGACAACACCCCTGACCACACGGGACTTCAGGATGGCACGGACCTCATACTCCTCCTCACCCTGGGACGAAACGGGTGGATGAGGAACATTAACCCTTGTGTACCTGTTACACGTGAGAGGTTTAGAGACTTACAAGAAACCCATTGTGAATGTGAAAGGCGCTGCGGGGGCCAAAGATGTGACAGTAAACTCTTGAGCATTGTCCCCTCTCCTCTTAAATTGTAAGCTCTTGAGCAGGCTCCCCTCTCCTTAGATTGTAAGCTCTTGAGCAGTGTCCCCTCTCCTCTTAGGCTAGGGTCAGACTAACGCATTTTTCACGTTGTCCGTGAAAATGTGCGTTCGAAGAATGGACGTATTTTTTCACGGAATACGCAATAGCGGTCATACTATGCGCAGTTTCATCCGTGATTTTGTACGGATCATCAATAAAACACTTCTTGCATCTGGACGTTATGTTGGCTGGACATTAGCAGTGTCTGACATCTCCAAATCACGCACACACGCCTCTAGCGGACGCAGCGCACTCTGTACGTCAGTACTAGTGGTTTAACGTTCTCGAAAAAATGCGTTCATTTTCCACTTGCGTTGCGCAGCCGGACTTTTGTGCGACCGTACTTCGTATATTGGCCGTCATTGCCCGGCATCTGCTGCTAGCACGGCCATGATTAAGTGCGCCAGAACGCGCGTTCGCACTGCCTCAGTCTGACCCTAGCCTTAGATTGTAAGACCTGGAGCAGGGTCCTCATCCCCATTACCCAGGCAAGGCCTAGAGCACCTGTATACTGCCAATATTGCCCTGGCCTGTACCTCATGCAAGCTCTGTGAGGTTAACACAGGCCCCCACCATGGTAGCCGCCCTAGAGGCTCACCCAGAAAGCTGGTATTCCTTTTTAAATACTGATTCCAGATGAGAATCATGAGCAACAAGCTGATGCAGACTCATTCTGAGTTGAAACGTTGCCTGGTCCACTTGGGTGAAATAAAGCTCTCTTAATCCTGGTGGGGGGGGGGGAAGTGACCACTCACTCATACATTCTTCAGGGACCCCAGACCCAAATACTGTCAAAGTGTGGTATCCAGATTTTTGATTTTCATACTGACAGAGACGCAGGCAGACAATGCCATTTCCCACACTGTCAGCAAATGTGGAGCTGATGATGCAATGTATTGTTTCATCAACAACCTAGACCGTGGCACTGTAGGGAGGGGAGACAGGGGGACTTTGGTACCTGCATATCTGACTTGTAAACCGCACAAGGTTAAGTGAGGTGTCATTGGAAAGGTCAGAGTCTGGTCTTTACAATAATACCAAACATGACCATGTAATGTGTAACAATATATTTTTTAAAAAAAAAATTATTTTCTCTGTTCTATGGCAGAGGCAATATATGCTTTTACATCAGGGCTCGAGTCGAGCAGGAACGCGCGGGAACGGCGTTCCCGCACTTCTCCCACAGCAGGAACGCTGCGGGAACGCAGCATTCCCACTGTGGCCCGAGCCCGAACGCTTTAGCAGGCGGCCGCCGCACATTGCCGGCGGCCGCGTGCTTCCTATTAGAATGGCCGGTGACCGGAAGTGGAGCCGCTCGCCTGGCTGTTTCATCAATCCCAGGCGAGCGGCTGCACGTCCTGTCAGCGGCCGCTGAAGCAGGCAGCACGAGGCCACCAGCAATGTGCGGCAGCAGCAGAGGTAAGCTGGGCTGGGGGCAATATCCATGAGACCTGGGGCATATCCATGAGACCTGGGGGCAGTATTCATGAGACCTGGGGCATATCCATGAGACCTGGGGGCAGTATCCATGAGACCTGGGGGCAGTATCCATGAGACCTGGGGCATATCCATGAGACCTGGGGGCATATCCATGAGACCTGGGGGCAATATCCATGAGACCTGGGGGCAGTATCCATGAGACCTGGGGGCAGTGTCCATGAGACCTGGGGCAGTATCCATGAGAGCTGGGGGCATTATCCATGAGAGCTGGGGGCATTATCCATGAGAGCTGGGGGCATTATCCATGAGAGCTGTGGGCAGTATCCATGAGACCTGGGGGCAGTATCCATGAGACCTGGGGGCAGTATCCATGAGACCTGGGGGCAGTATCCATGAGACCTGGGGGCATTATCCATGAGAGCCGGGAGCATTATCCATGAGACCTGGGGGCATATGCATGAGACCTGGGGGCATATCCATGAGACCTGGGGCATTATCCATGAGAGCTGGGGGCATTATCCATGAGAGCTGGGGGCATTATCCATGAGAGCTGTGGGCATTATCCATGAGACCTGGGGCAGTATCCATGAGACCTGGGGGCAGTATCCATGAGACCTGGGGGCATTATCCATGAGAGCCGGGAGCATTATCCATGAGACCTGGGGGCATTATCCATGAGACCTGGGGGCATATGCATGAGACCTGGGGGCATATCCATGAGACCTGGGGCATTATCCATGAGAGCTGGGGGGGCATTATCCATGAGAGCTGGGGCAATATATACCCATATGAGCTGGGGGCAATTATATCCATGTGAACTGGGGGCAATTATATCCATGTGAACTGGGGAAAATATATCCATATAACCAGTGCTGTGCATATTATTCTTGGGGTTCAGTGCTGTGTATGTTATTCTGGGGGTCCAGTGCTGTGTATATTATTCTGGGGGGGTCTGTGCCTGGATATATATATATTATTATTATTATTCTTTATTTATAAGGCGCCAGCATATTCCGCAGCGCTGTACAATAAGCACAGTATAGACAGGGTTACAATACATTGAACAACATTTGACAAACAGTACAGGAGGAGATGAGGGCCCTATTCCCGTAGGAACTCACAATCTGGGAGGGTTCGGGTTGGAAACAGGAGGAGAGGACTGTAAGGTGAGAGTGAATGATGGTTGCGTCAGTGAGTTGGGTGGTAGGCTTCCCTAAATAGGAATGTTTTCAGGGAGCGTTTGAAGGAAGAGAAGTTAGGGGAAAGTCTGACAGTACGAGGGAGAGCGTTCCAGAGAGTGGGGGCTGCACGTGAGAAATCCTGCAGTCTATCATGGGAAGAGGTGATGCGGGGAGAAGCTAGGCGCAGGTCACTGTTTGACCTTAGGGAGCGGGCTGGGGTGTATTTGGTGATTAGTGAGGACAGGTAGTGGGGAGCTGAGTTAGTGAGGGTTTTGTAGGTAAGGATAAGGATTTTGAACTTAATTCTGCAGTGGATGGGGAGCCAGTGAAGGGACTCGCAGAGGGGAGCGGCAGAGACAGAGCGGCGGGTGAGGTGAATTAGCCTGGCGGAGGCGTTCAGGATGGATTGTAGGGGGGAGAGGCGGGACAGAGGGAGGCCAGATAAGAGATTATTGCAATAGTCGAGTCGGGAGATTACCAGGGCGTGTATGAGTTGTTTTGTGGTGACAGCGGTAAGAAATGGCCGAATTCTGGAAATATTACGCAGTTGGTATCGGCAGGAGGAGGAAAGAGACTTGATGTGGGGGATGAAGGAAAGAGCAGAGTCAAGTGTAACTCCAAGGCAGCGAACTTCGTTTGATGGGGAGATGGTGATACCCTCCACCGTGATAGAGAAGTCAGGAGGTGGGGAGGCATTGGAGGGAGGAATAAGTAGGAGTTCAGTCTTTGACATGTTGATCTTTAGGTGGTGGGAGGCCATCCAGGAGGAGATGCCAGATAAACAGTCACTGACTTTTGTCAGGACAGGGGGAGAGAGATCAGGGGTAGAGAGGTAGATCTGAGTGTCATCAGCGTAGAGGTGGTAATTAAAGCCAAAGCTGTTGATGATTTTGCCCAGGGAGGAGGTGTAGATGGAAAAGAGCAGAGGACCAAGGACAGAGCCTTGGAGGTACACCAACAGATAGAGGCAATGAGGATGTAATGCCCCGCGCCGCGGTCGGACCGCGGCCGCCATGTTGGGACGCCTAACAGACTCACCTGAGGTCCCTCGTGGCGCGTCGCTCCCTGGATCTGGCCTGCAGCTCAAGGGAGGAGAGCCAGGATGTGTCCCACGCCGCCTCCGCGATCCATCTGAGCAGAAGTCAGGTGCGCACGCGCGATCGTCCATCCTAGAGTATGAAGACCTAGGTACTCTGGCGCCCTCTGCTGGTTAAGTTAAGGTACTGCATCCCACCTGCACTGGAGATCCTCGTATACCACCAATCAATCTACCAAGCACTCAGGTATCCCTATTCCACCTGCGAATCCCAGGTGAACGGTGTTCGTATGATTCCCTGAACCCTATTTAAACCTGCCACCTTCTCCAGTTCACTAACCAGGTTATACTGTGCTTACACCACGTTACCCAGTGGTTCCCCTTCGTGTTCCTCTAAAAGGATTCTGACTTCCGTTCCTGCTGCCGATACAGCTTCGCCTCGATTCCTGTCGCCACGGTACCAGCTCCACTCCTGTTCCTGTTGCCACAGTACAGCTCCGCTCCGGTTCCTGTTGCCACGGTACAGCTCCACTCCGGTTCCCGCTGCCACAGTACAGCTCCACTCCGGTTCCTGTTGCCACGGTACAGCTCCACTCTGGTTCCCGCTGCCACAGTACAGCTCCGCTCCGGTTCCTGTTGCCACGGTACAGCTCCACTCCGGTTCCCGCTGCCACAGTACAGCTCCACTCTGATTCCTGTTGCCGCAGTACAGCTCCGCTTCTGTTGCCACGATACCGCTCCGCTCCTGTTCCTGTTACCACGGTACAACTCCGCTCCGGTTCCTGTTACCACGATACAGCTCCGCTTCTATTCCTGCGGCCACGATACAGCTCTGCTTCTGTTGCCACGATACAGCTCCGCTTCGGTTCCTACCATCACGGTACAGCTCCATTCCGCTTCCATATTCAGGATTGCCATCGCAGTGCCAGTTCCACCTCCCGGCATACCTCTATCCATGGACTATTTCCAAGATTGCAACCGTATTTAATTATCCTTACTACTCTCCGTTCTGGACTTTTATTTCTGTCAAAAGAAACATTACATTACTTTATTCTGGACTTATATTTTGTTGTCTTCAGTAAAGCTTAATCAATCATATTCCTTCTGGTCTCCTCCTTCGGCTTGCCATTGGGTTCCATACACCCAACACCATACAGGGGTCAAAGCCTCTGTCCTTACAGAGGAGGAGGAGTTACCAGCAAAGGACACACAGAAGGACCTGTTGGATAAATAGGAGTCAACCCAAGCAAGTGCAGTGTCACCGAGACCCAGAGAGTTGAGGGTCTGTAGAAGGAGGGGGTGGTCAACAGTGTCGAAAGCAGCCGAGAGGTCAAGCAGGATGAGAATAGAATAGTGGCCGTGTTTTTTAGCAGTTAGGAGGTCGTTGGTGACTTTGGTGAGGGCAGTTTCAGTTGAGTGTAGGGGACGGAAGCCAGATTGCAGGGGGTCAAGTAGGGAATTGGAGGACAGGAAGAGGGAGAGGCGGTTGAAGACTAGTTTTTCTAAGAGCTTTGATATGAAGGGAAGCAGGGATACAGGGCGGTAGTTGGATGGAGAGTTGGGATCGAGGGATGGTTTCTTTAGTAAAGGGGTAACTAGCGCGTGTTTGAAGGCGGATGGAAAGGAGCCAGTGGAGAGAGATAGGTTGAAGATGTGTGTGAGAGCAGGGGTGAGGGAGGAGGAGAGGGGAGGAATTAGATGTGAGGGAATGGGGTCGAGCGGCACGTGGTGAGATGTGAGGAGGACAAGAAGGAATTGACTTCCTCCTCAGTGGCTGGGAGGAAGCGGCAGAGGGTGGCAGAGGGGACCTCTGGGAGTGGAGGTGGCAGATAACTATCTTGTGTTGGGATGTTGCTTCTGATAGTTAAAGTTTTACTGAGGAAGTAGTCTGCCAGGTCTTGAGCACTGAAGGCAGCTGTGGGGGGAGGTGCCGGTGGGTAGAGGAGGGTGTCGAAGGTGGACCAGAGCCGTTTAGGGTTGGAGGACAGCGTAGATATAAGAGATGAGAAGGATTGTTTGGCCAAGTGGAGGGCAGAGGTGTATGACCGGAGAATAAACTTGAAGTGAACAAAATCAGCTTCAGAGCGGGATTTCCTCCAGGCACGCTCTGCGGTGCGGGAGCATCTTTGCAGGTAGCGAGTCTGGAGGGTGTGCCAGGGCTGAAGCTGGCAGCGTGGGGCCTTACAGAGTCGAAGAGGAGCAAGAGTGTCTAGAACAGAGATAAGCGTAGTGTTGTAGTGATTAGTGGCAGCATCAGGGCAGGTGAAGGATGAGGTATGAGGGTGGTGGTGAAGTAGGTTGGAGAATTGATGGGGGTCCACAGCATGTAGATTTCTGCGAGTGTGTGTGTGCGGGGTGGGGGAGCAGAGTATTTAGGAAGTCCAGATAGGTTGAAAGACAGAAGGTGGTGGTCAGAGATGGGGAAAGGGCGACATTTGAACTCAGAAATGGAGCAGAGGTTGGAAAAGACAAGGTCAATAGCGTGACCATCCCGGTGGGTAGGGAGGAGGGAGGATTGTGTGAGTCCAAGGGAGGACGTGAGTGAAAGAAGTTTGGAGGAAGCAGGGGCGGAAGGATCGTCAATGGGAATGTTGAAGTCCCCGAGAATTAGGCATGGAAGATGAGAAGACAGGAAGTGAGAAAGCCAGGTAGCAAAGTGGTCAAAGAACTGGGAGGTTGGTCCCGATGGGCGGTAGAAAACTGCCACCCTGAGAGCCAGAGGAGAGAACAGGCGGATGCAGTGTGTCTCGAAGGAGGAGAAGGAGAGGGATGGGGGTGGAGGGAGATGCTGGTAGGTGCAGGTGGGAGAGAGCAGGATTCCGACCCCGCCACCATTTCTCTCACCCGGTCTGGGGGTATGGCTCAGGTGTAGACCGCCATGTGAGAGAGCAGCAACGGAGGCCGTGTCAGAGGGGGATAGCCAGGTTTCAGTTAAAGCTAGGAGGTTGAAGGAGTTTGAAAGGAAGAGGTCATGGACGGCTGTGAGTTTGTTGCACACAGAGCGAGCGTTCCAGAGGGCGCAGGAGAAAGAGGACAGGCGCTGAGGGATTATGGGAATGAGGTTGCTGGGCTTGCAGGGAGGTGATTTATGTGCGATGGAGAAAGGATGAGAGGGGAGTATTGGATGTGTTGTGGGGCCAGGGATAGGGGATATGTCACCTGCATAGAGTAACAGCAGGAGGGTGAGAAAGAGAAGGTGGGAATGGGATTTGTGGGAGTGGGAGTGATTAGCAGCACGAGAGTTAGAGGGAGACCATGTTCTGAGGAAACAGAAAAGCTCATGCGAGGCCGTCATGTGGGACGAGAGGAGGGAGGGAGAGATGCAGATAGTGTAGGGGTCGGTGGTAGAGGGGCAGGAGTTCCATTTAAGGAGAAAGGTAGAAGTAAAGAGTAGAAGCGTGAGAGAAAGCATGATATAGACGTGTGTTTACCCGGAGTAAAAAGTGGGCCTTGCAGTTCCTTCCTCCAGTCCCGCACCTCCAGGAATCAACTCTGAACGTCCACTTAGGATGCCACTTGGGGAGGTCACAAGAGCCAAGGCTCAAATGGAGCCAGTGTTAGTGGTTATATAGGGCGGACTGATTGCATTCAGGCAGTTAAAATGTAAACACCTGAAGCTGGATGGGCTGTGTCACTAGGGCAGGAGATTCACATGCTAATTAGCAAAGCAAATGGTGGAGAAAAACAAAAATAAAAAAACAGAAAAAGACCAAGGTAACGTTACAATGTGGGTGCCTGCGAATACTGGGTGATGGGAGTCTGTAATCCTTGTACCTGCCTTGGGTGTTATATCCTTGAGAAAGCACGGTCCTCTTGGGATATCATAAACAAGTCCTTTATTGAATTAACTGCTGTTTAGCAGACAGCAGTGTCAGCATTCAAAAACAAAACAAACACATCCCTAAAAAACAACTCTAGCTCCTTTGAGCACTGACTCACTTAAAGGTCCCTTACTATCAGGGCTTCTCTTCTAAACTAAACAAAACATAGGTTTCACCAACCTTAGAACTGTTATGGTAGCAATCAAACTTCAGCCAGGAACCAAAACACTTTGCTCCTCTCCACCACGGGCACCTCCCTCAGAGTGAAAAAGCAGGCAGTGATTTCTTTTCACTGCTACTAAATTACTTCCAGCTGAACCGTGTGTGGAGAGTAAAAGAACCTCTTGGGCTTCCATATATATTGCAAACGCTCCCCCTGGAGCTAAATATCATATCCCTCCCTATACAGTTTAGAGGGAATATACACCCCCGTCACAGACCATACCGTGTACTTTATCACAGGGTCCTACCAGCAAAAGTATGCAGGGGATCAGTTGAGATGTGGGTGTCTGTGGATAATG
This sequence comes from Leptobrachium leishanense, assembly GCA_009667805.1. NCBI lineage: Eukaryota > Metazoa > Chordata > Amphibia > Anura > Megophryidae > Leptobrachium > Leptobrachium leishanense. The sequence continues at coordinate 45,589,469 of CM019075.1, read as the reverse complement.
GGTGATAATGTCCTACCAGCAAAAGTATGCAGGGGATCAGTTGAGATGTGGGTGTCTGTGGATAATGGGTGATAATGTCCTACCAGCAAAAGTATGCAGGGGATCAGTTGAGATGTGGGTGTCTGTGGATAATGGGTGATAATGTCCTACCTGTGGAGAGAGGATATATTATATATAAAATGCGTTAGTCCAGTTGTGGAATTCGTTGGTGAGTTTCCTCACTTTTTTTTCCAGGACTTGACCCCTGTTTTACATATAAAACAAACAATGCTACTGCACTATCTCAACTAAGGCAACAGATTCTGGCCCTTCTTTTGACTTGAATGCAGAAAGAAACTGTTTTTCTTTTCTTGTTTTAAATGTTTGGTTTTTTTTACTCTTTTTATAGTTTGCTCCAAAATGAAAATTTAAAAAGTCACTTTGGCGTGTTTCTTTTTTTGTTTGGTTATTATTTCGTACTAATACTTAATTGATATACTAATTGTTATCATCTTATATTGATTAGTCATTTATTCCAATATCATCAGTGTCTATGTATGTATGTATGTATATGTATATATATATATATATATACTGTATATATACACTAAAAAATTTGTACCAAGTTTTTGTTGTTGTCATTAGCCAATGTTTAATGTCATCTATGTGTGTCTCATAACTCTCAACCAGAAACAGCATTTGAAGCTCAATGGATTAATCGACTACCTTAATTAATGAACTACGGTATTATGTGTGATGTTCCTGATTGCCACATGCGATCTTCCTGTAGTAATTTGTTGGTTGATTACCGTGATGTTTCAGGTTGATGTGTTAATTGATTAATTGACAAATACGCATTAGGTTTAATAACTGATTGATTTTGATCTACTTGTGTGTTGGTTCCAGTGTTAACCACTTGAATGCTAAGGACGCGCTCAGCGCGTCCTCAGCATTCCCCCTGGTATGCGGAGGACGCGCTGAGCGCGTCCTCGCATTGGGGTCAGCGTTCGGCCGGGTTCCGGCCGATCGCTGGCCCCTCCGGTGCGGGCTGACATCCTGGATGTCAGCCCGGCATCCGGAGCAGTGGCCGCCATTATTATGTGTCATCGCGCCCCCGCGATGACACATAATTCAGGCGCCCCCCCCGCATGTGCGGAGGAGGCGCCTGAAAGGGAGGGGGGGGAGGTCCTTCGGACCTCTCTCCCTCCCGATCGGCGGCTCACAGGGGCTTAACCCAGGCATCATTTGGAAGGGCACAGCCTGCCCTTCCAAATGATGCCTGGCATTAACCCCTGGGGAGCTGGATCGCAAATCGGCGCTGAAAAGCGCCGATTTGCGATCCTTCCCGGGAGCTGGCCGACATCTTGGATGTCGGCCAAGCTTCCGGGAACTCCCCCAGAGGACTGGCGTCATCGTGCGCAGCACGATGACGCCAGTCCTAGCATTAACCCCTAACTGCCACGAAGTGTGGAGATAGGGAGTTCCAATGAACTCCCTATCTCCCGATCCGTGGCAGTTAGGGGTTAAATTTTGATATCGTTGGATCGGCCAGAGCATGGCCGTTCCAACGATACCAAACATGAAAGTAAAAAAAATTGTAAAAAAAAAAAAAAAAAAAGAAAAATAAAAATAAAAAAATTAAAAAAAAAAATAATAAAAAAAAATAAACACTTTTTTTTTTTTTTTGTTTTGTTAATGCAGCAATATTGTTCCCATTTCAATTATAATGTGAACAATGATGCTGCATTAACGATTTTTGTATGCGGTGCGTTTGTTAAAAATGGTGTCATTTTCCCCAAAAAAAAATGTAACGAGACCCCATCTCTAATTTTTTTAACAAGCGCACCCCATACAAAATATAACCGCAATTGCTCGCATGTTAAAATGTGGAAAAAAACACTTTACACGCTGTAAATTATTGAAAATACATATTTTATTGCATTTTTTGTTATAATATACAAACATGACATAACGTATACATATAATAATGACATATTATGAATCTACCGAGTCTGACGGAAAGAACGATATATAATATGTCGATGTCATATACTAAAATAAGCCTTCAAAACACGTTTAAACATGATGCGCAAAACAGGTAAAAAATTACCTCAGCACAGGGGCGGGAAAAGCCTCAGCAGCGAAAGGGTTAAACTCGTTTCAAGAAATGTCCTTGGGGTTTTCTTATGTATTTGCCTAGTACCTTAATTAAAAAAAAAAATACACTCTCCAAATGCTTCAGCACAACGCTTTGGAACTCCAAATTGCCACGGTACAAAATCCCCGTAGTAAAGATATATACAGCCAAAAGTGGGAGCACTCACGGTCTTTAAAGTTTAAAAAATTCAATTTTTAATTAGCGATACATTAAAAACCCAATGATTTGGCTTATACAAGAGCCTTTTTCCTTGAAGCATTAGTCCACAATCTCCTCCCCTCCGGGGTACTGGGATATGATCAATCGCCATACATTTTAGTGATGTCAATGGATGATTTAGTCCCAGAAAATGTTGTGCTACTGGCTTATCTGATCTGCCATCTCGGTACGCTATACGTATATTTGAGCTGTGGTTCCTAATACGTTTGCATAGTCGTGTTTCCGTTTTTCCTATATAAGCAAAACCACACGGGCACGTGATCTGTATATTACGTGATCTGTCTTGCAGGTTATATTATGCTGTATTGTGAACACTTTGCCCGTATGCGGATGTGTGAAGGTTTTTGAAGGGATCATGTGTCCACATGTAACACGTCCCAAGCATCTTCTGCAGCCAGTGTTCACATACTTGCTCGGGGCCGGCATGTAACTACGTGAAGGATCTGTATGTACTAGCAAGTCTTTCAAATTCCTACCCCTTCTGTAGCAAAACATCGGCTTATGTTTAAATATATATTCGGTAACGAAGAATCATGTTCCAAAATATGCCAGTTCCTTTTTACTACCGAAGTTAAATCATTCGAAGTTGTATTGAATTGCATAGGGAATCTAACAGGGTTATTCAAAGAAATCCGAATGGCTGCCGAAAGGTAACCGAACACTGAAAATGAGCGTTCGGTTACGTTTCTTGGCCAATCGGCTATCCAGAGAGCAGGCAGTTCGCCAAATGTTGGCGAATTGCCTGCAGATACGGTACCTGTTCGTTGCCTGTTCGAGGGCAGTGAAATCCCCATAGCTTCGTCTAGTCAGAGAACAAAAACCAGCAGTGAAAAGTTGTCGAATTGCCCTGCCATTCTGTGGCTTCATGTGGCAGATTTATTCAGGTGAATCCCATAGGCTTCAATGTTAAAAATATTCCCATTTTAATTCAATATCTAATAAACCGTTGATTATAATATTCTGCAGTAAAAAGTCTCTTTATTTATAGATTGTTTGGGATATTTTAAGCATTGTTCGTGATTTTTTTGCCAAAAAAATGTTTGCAGATTTTTTTTATTGTTTGTTAAATGTTTTTATATTTTTCTGTAACAGCCCTTTATATTATCATTCATTGGACCTCATATGTAAATTTCAGACATTTTCGCTCAGTAGTTTCTTTGCAAACAGCGATTCACTTTTCAAACATTCAAGCGTACTGTTTTTTTTTTTCACTCCATTCGGTGTCTGCGGTGTCGGCTTTTTCCAGCGGCTGTGATTCGCTCCTGTTCGGGTTTCTCTGGCGTGTTCGGCGGGGTTAATCCAGATGTTTTTGCGGGTTTTGGTGTGCATTCGCCTGGGTTTTGCAGTGAGTTTTCGGCAGCTTTTCCCTGCACTACGACGGCCCTGTGGTGCTTGCTGAATACACCGCAGGGTCGCCAAAATGGGATCGCCAAATCAAGCCGAATTGAAGAGAATGTGCGATGACTTTTCGATTCTCTTTGAATAACCCTGTAAGTCTTGTGTCCACCTTCGCTTTACTCTTCTCAGGGTGCTTTGCACGTCTGATCGCGGAGTCTAAGACTTTGGCTAAATAGCCACATTCCCTAAATTTCCTATACATGTCACTTATCTGTTGTTCCTGGCCCTGTTCGTCAGAGTTGTTTCTGCATACCCTGAGAAATTGTGCATAAGGCATAGATTTTTGTATATGCTCAGGATGAGCACTTGAGGCATGCAGCAGTGTATTTTTATCTGTAGGTTTCGAATATAGTGAATACTCCAACTTCTCCTCTTTCACATAAATTTCAACATCCAGAAATTGTATCCTCGACTCACTTGCCTGCAGAGTAACTTCCAGCGGAGTCCCCAACATATTAATGTAAGCTTCCACACTTTCTGCTTCCTCCAGCGATCCGCGCCACAAGATGAACACAACGTCTATATAGCGTACATACTCAATGATATTCAGAGCAAACTTCGGCAGGATATATTCCCTTTCGAATTTGTACATGTATGCATTCGCGTACATTGGCGCCATTGCCGCTCCCATTTAATTTCCTGTCTTCTGCAGGTACCATTTATTTTCGAACCTAAAATAGTTATTCTGTAGCACCATCAATAATAACTCCAGGGTGAACTCTATAGATGGTCAATCATATTTGTTGGATTCAGATAGTAATATATATATATATAATATTGTTTTCAGTAACTGTTTAATAAAGTTTTTCCCCTTTACTTTCACCAATCAATTTCGTGTCCTGTTGATTAAATACTACATTAATTGCTGATTAGACAGTTCATGCCTGCCTGTGCCATGACTGCTCACTTGATCATACTTGCGCATACCTTGTAACACTGCTGCAACATCCGCTGCTCTGTGTGCTGCATTAATATATCCATCACACTTGGGCTGAATTCTCTCATAACAATGCCAACAAGGAGATCACTGGATTATATCCTTTCCAGGCCACCTTTGGTTTTCATCCTCTGTTTCTTCTTTCAGAATTCTGGAATTAAAACCTTCCTGCTGTCACTGAGTACCTGCATGAAATTCAGACTACTTGGGAGAACATACAGAATGCTTCAGAAACTCTATATAACGCTTTGTATAGAAACATTGAGTAGATCATCATCGTTGTCCTTCTATCACTTACCTTCCCTGGACAACAGGCTTGGCTTTCTAGGATGAACATCAGGCTACAGCTTCCTTCTATGAAGTTGGCACTGGAATACATAAGACATTTTCCTAGATCAACAGATGCATCAAAGATGTAACCTATGCCCTGGATCCACATCCTTACACATCCTTAACTTTTTTGGTTCTTCTCTTCGTAAACTACTGCTTAACCTGATCTCCCCCATACTGTTCGTCCTCGTCCGATCATGGTTCAGGGTCAGGAGGAGTACGTAGCTTAACTGATTTTGAGTTCTCGTCTGTTTACAGATGGTTTGCAGTACTTGCTCTGCTGGCCAGTTCTGGTCCAAAGGAGCATTCCTGGATGTCAGCTACAGATTTTCATATTCCCCATTTGGTCCTCAATTTATATTCTTGCCATTCTTTCCTTCTTGATCTGGTTCACCTGCAGTTCTCAGAGTGGGATGGTGGTTACTATAACAGATCTCCACACCCCAGCTAGGTTACATCTGCTAATACCACTCCCTTACAGGACATCCATTCTTCCACCAGCAATCGTTCATGCCTTCTCCAGTACTTATCCGAAGCTTAAGAACTGGACCAATGATAAAGTGTATATAACATTCCCCAGAAATGAGGCAGGCCTCATTGCTGGGGTGATACAGACAGACTTTAATGAAACATATGATCTGAATATATACGGTGCAAGAAAGGACCTGGAGACCAATGGAAGATTGGTCTCCAATCTTCCTCAATTGAGCCAGTCCCCAACCATAGATCATTTTAATCTCCAGACATGAAACAATAGATTGTATTCATAAGGTGGACATGAATAAAGAAGATAACAGCTAGCAGAAACATACAACAGTCTGATTGTGTGGCAATGTTTGGTCAAACAAAGACTACTCAAACTTATCACAGGTGTATAACATATTCTATACAGGGGGCGGGGAGGTTGGAAGGGGCTGTAGTGACACACACAGCAATGATATTAGAAACAATAACAGCAACATATAAACATAAAAAAATAACAATATTAACAATAACACTTGTAGCGCTGTGTTTAAAAAGACTGTTCTGCTGCATTTACTTGCAATGGCCACCAGAGGGAGACAGAGACCATGCTAAGATTATGCTGGACAAACACAGAAAACATTGGGACTACATTTCCCAGCATGCTTTGGGGGCAGACACAGGAAGTGGGTGGGACACAGACACTTACATCCTGAGCCTCGTGGAGAGAGCTGGCAGAGCGCACCAGGGAGTGGGAGAAGCAAGACCCAGTGCTGCAGAATGTGACAGTGACCAGGCCGGAGCGCAGCTGGGGCCTGACAGAGCTAAAGACTGGGTTATTCAGCCTTACCAGAGGAAGACCCAGTGATTCACAGGAATACCCACGCTGATACCAAGTGAGCGAGAGGACCCCAAGTTAGGAGCACCGCAGATCGATCGGACAGGGAGAGCAGGCGGTGAGCTGGACATCTTGCAGCAGCTACAGAAAGGCAAGACAGCGGATCCGGTAGCCCAGAGAATCCCAGCCAAGATCGAGCGGAGAGACGTCCTGGGTCGAGCGGAGCACCAAGTATCTGGCGGATGGGTGAGAGGCCTTCCAGGCCGTTTGTGAATAAAGAAAGCACGCTGCTGTTTGTTTCCAAAACCCACAGGGCCCCAACTTGACTAGTCGAAGATACCTCATAAGCAATTCACTGGCCAGTTGAATATTGTACCCGGGTACCATCACACACACACACCTACATTCTTTGGGACATAACCTGTACGGGACTCACTCCCCAACCACAAAGGGGGTTAAAGATATTTTTTCTCTTTTCCGCTGCGCGTTCCTCGAATTACGAAGCATCGTATTTCTTTTCCGCTGCGCGTTTCCCTCATTACGAAGTACTGTAAATATATATACGAACACCGTGTTATTCATTATATGCCATTTGTTCTAGTAAACTATATAATTTATAAAATCCACAACGGTGCTGGAGTATATTTATTCCCTAGTGCGGGGAGACTGGCCCGAGGTTCAACTTCAGCGGCTCCTCCGGGAGTGAGCGCTACACGTGGGGGCTCGTCCGGGATTCAGTCTCTGGAAAAAACGCATTTAAAGGGTTAAATATGGATCCAGACGAAGCAGCAGAGTGGTGTAAAGCACAGGGTGGCCAGTTAGAGTTGAGTGTAGTAATGGATATTCCTGTAGACACCTGGGCAGAAGAGCAGATCCGCCTGGCCGTGGCAGCATTGGCACCTGACCAGCGGGGGTTTCTAGCGGACATTAAAGTGAACCCAGAGACTTCTCACACGTATGTTCTTTTTGAGTGGAGAAAGGGTGTTCCTGTGTGTTTTCAGGGCGTGAGTATACAGCTAACCGACGACGTGGAAGTTCGTCTGATCCAGCCAAGTAAGCCACGTGGTGATTCAACGAACATTCCTGCATCCAGCCCGCTGGCCAAGATCGGGCCGGAGTTCATTGCTGCTATTGGAGACCTCGTGGTTAAGTGTCAGAGGGCTCACCCTTCTTACATCAGCTTCGGATATCGGAAGTTGGAAAAAATTTCAGGAAACTTGCCAACTCTGGTGGGAGAAGAAACCTTCGAAGAATGGGTAGAACAAGCGATGCAGGCTCTGGATGAGTGGGACGTCTCTGAAGCGCAGAAGAAGCAAAGAATTACAGAGAGCTTAAAGGGACCTGCGTCAGAGGCTGTCAGGAATCTGAAGCTGAGTAAGAGAGACTGTACTGCTCTAGATTACCTGAACATATTACAGGAAGTCTTCGGGTGAACGGAAAAGGCTGCTGAGCTTATGTACCAGTATGAGCATACTTACCAGAAAAGGGGTGAGAAGATGACAGAATACATGAGGCGCCTGGATAAGATACTGTACCAAGTACTGTTGAAGAAAGGAACAGACCCCACTACAGTAGATCAGGTTAGAATGCGTCAGATATTGAAAGGTGCCTTACCCTTAGATCCTGTGATGTTGCAACTGAAGACTCGAGAAGGTAATAAAGAGTTAAATTACCTAGAACTGATTTGAGTTGTTCGGGAAGAAGAAGCCCTTCTGGAAGAGAAGCTTGGAAGAAGGGGAGAAAAAGTCTATGCGCAACCCATAGAGTATAACGAGTGTTCATCAGATGAAGATGATCCGGAAGGGACATATGAGCCGGAGATAACTAATAAATCGTCAAACCAGGTGTATGGTGAGATACAAAAGACTCTCGAGAAAGTACAAGAAGCCCAAGTTAAGATGGAACAGACACACACGGACCTATGCCGGGCAATCTTGAAAGTAGCAGAAATGCAGACTGAAATACAGAAGTCTCTCTCAGATATACGAACAGCAGTGGTTGCTGTGGTCTCCGACAGAGGATTTTCAAATGAGCCACAGGAAGAAAGTGTGCCCTCGTCCTCGTGGGGAAGATGTTTCGCCTGTAGAGAATTCGGCCATTTCAAGGCTCAGTGCCCGGAAAGGAGACAGGGAGGGTCTCTATATGTGCCTGCTAGACCTAGGAGATCCTCTCCCTGGAGGTCTGGTCCTACGTCACAAGAAGACAATGTACGCCCGCAGTCACCACGTATGAGGACAAGGGTTAGAGTACAACAGACTGGGTCTACCTCTCCTGCTGCTACGAAAAAGTTCCCTGACAAGTTGATAGGTCCTTCGCCCATCATCCCGGTTCAAGTGGAAGGAGTCTATACTAAGGCTCTTCTAGATTCGGGTGCTCAAGTAACGCTGATTTACCGAGACTTCTATCAAAAATATTTGAAGCATATACCCCTGAAGAAATTGAAGGGTCTCGAAATCTGGGGGATGGGAACGGAGAGGTTTCCCCATGATGGATATATACAGGTGAAGCTAGAATTCAGTTCGGTAATCGCTGGACAACCCGGCGTATGTGACACGTTGGCAATTGTGTGTCCTCGTCCCTTGGGAGCTAATCGAAGTTCTATGATAGTGGGGATGAACACTGATGTGTTGAGACACCTCTTAACCCCACTGGTTATGGAAGAAGGTCCTGCTCCTAAGAAGGCACACTCAATGTCAAGACCGGCCTGTCCACGGAGGGTTAAAGAACAGAGAGCCACTGCAGAAGTAAGAAGGCTGAGGAGAACGGAAGGGACAGAGAAAGCCCTACGGTCAGGAAAGACTGTGCAAGTACCGATTGGAGACAAATTCTCTGTGCTTGGTCTGCCTACATCTCGTCCGACTTCTATTACTGGGTCTCAGCAGTTACGTCCCGTCGGAGAGAGTGAAGAAGACAGTGAAGAGGAAGGCTGGTGTCTGAGCTGGGTGTGGACATCTGAGTCTCAGGGCGTCAAGCCAGTCTCTGACCAGAGTGAGAGTGATTTAGAACCTGATATCTCTGAAGTTATGACTCGAGCACCTGCAGTACCTGAGACCTGGGAAGTTCCTGAAGTTTTAGAGGAAATATCCATAGATTACAGTTCTATGCCTTCACTGGAGGGCTCATATTCCGAGGAAGTGTTTGCTCCGATTGTTGATGAGAAAATTGAGCCCGTAACTACAACTCATCCACCTGAAGACGTGTCGGGTGATGACAGTTCTATGCCTTCCCTGGAAGGTTTATACACCGAAGATGTATCTACTCAGTCTGCAGGAGAGAGAATTGAGCCTGTAGAGTCAGCTCTCCCGACTGAAGAGGTTCCTAAAAAATTTGAACTTAAATGTTCAGTACGACCCCCTCAGAGACTCACGTATGATTCACCAGGACATAGCACAGAGGAAGCTGTAACAACTGGGCGGAGGTTTCCAGAAGTGTCAGCTCTACTTGCCGAGGTGTCTAAGAGTTTGGGGGAGACTGAGGAAAATTGCTGCCTGTTGTCAACCTTGAATATATAGGCTAAAGTTAGAAATGTTATGTTGAAATGTAATGCAACTGTTGTTATGTTATGTTGTGTTATGTATGACCGACACATGTACCTGTTACACGCCTTTGGGAGGACCCAAGAGTTTAGGGGGGGAGAGTGTAGTGCTGTGTTTAAAAAGACTGTTCTGCTGCATTTACTTGCAATGGCCACCAGAGGGAGACAGAGACCATGCTAAGATTATGCTGGACAAACACAGAAAACATTGGGACTACATTTCCCGGCATACTTTGGGGGCAGACACAGGAAGTGGGTGGGACACAGACACTTACATCCTGAGCCTCGTGGAGAGAGCTGGCAGAGAGCGCCAGGGAGTGGGAGAAGCAAGACCCAGTGCTGCAGAATGTGACAGTGACCAGGCCGGAGCGCAGCTGGGGCCTGACAGAGCTAAAGACTGGGTTATTCAGCCTTACCAGAGGAAGACCCAGTGATTCACAGGAATGCCCACGCTGATACCAAGTGAGCGAGAGGACCCCGAGTTAGGAGCACCGCAGATCGATCGGACAGGAGAGCAGGCGGTGAGCTGGACATCTTGCAGCAGCTACAGAAAGCAAGACAGCGGATCCGGTAGCCCAGAGAATCCCAGCCAAGATCGAGCGGAGAGACGTCCTGGGTCGAGCGGAGCACCAAGTATCTGGCGGATGGGTGAGAGGCCTTCCAGGCCGTTTGTGAATAAAGAAAGCACGCTGCTGTTTGTTTCCAAAACCCACAGGGCCCCAACTTGACTAGTCGAAGATACCTCATAAGCAATTCACTGGCCAGTTGAATATTGTACCCGGGTACCATCACACACACACACCTACATTCTTTGGGACATAACCTGTACGGGACTCACTCCCCAACCACAAAGGGGGTTAAAGATATTTTTTCTCTTTTCCGCTGCGCGTTCCTCGAATTACGAAGCATCGTATTTCTTTTCCGCTGCGCGTTTCCCTCATTACGAAGTACTGTAAATATATATACGAACACCGTGTTATTCATTATATGCCATTTGTTCTAGTAAACTATATAATTTATAAAATCCACAACGGTGCTGGAGTATATTTATTCCCTAGTGCGGGGAGACTGGCCCGAGGTTCAACTTCAGCGGCTCCTCCGGGAGTGAGCGCTACACGTGGGGGCTCGTCCGGGATTCAGTCTCTGGAAAAAACGCATTTAAAGGGTTAAATATGGATCCAGACGAAGCAGCAGAGTGGTGTAAAGCACAGGGTGGCCAGTTAGAGTTGAGTGTAGTAATGGATATTCCTGTAGACACCTGGGCAGAAGAGCAGATCCGCCTGGCCGTGGCAGCATTGGCACCTGACCAGCGGGGGTTTCTAGCGGACATTAAAGTGAACCAGAGACTTCTCACACGTATGTTCTTTTTGAGTGGAGAAAGGGTGTTCCTGTGTGTTTTCAGGGCGTGAGTATACAGCTAACCGACGACGTGGAAGTTCGTCTGATCCAGCCAAGTAAGCCACGTGGTGATTCAACGAACATTCCTGCATCCAGCCCGCTGGCCAAGATCGGGCCGGAGTTCATTGCTGCTATTGGAGACCTCGTGGTTAAGTGTCAGAGGGCTCACCCTTCTTACATCAGCTTCGGATATCGGAAGTTGGAAAAAATTTCAGGAAACTTGCCAACTCTGGTGGGAGAAGAAACCTTCGAAGAATGGGTAGAACAAGCGATGCAGGCTCTGGATGAGTGGGACGTCTCTGAAGCGCAGAAGAAGCAAAGAATTACAGAGAGCTTAAAGGGACCTGCGTCAGAGGCTGTCAGGAATCTGAAGCTGAGTAAGAGAGACTGTACTGCTCTAGATTACCTGAACATATTACAGGAAGTCTTCGGGCGAACGGAAAAGGCTGCTGAGCTTATGTACCAGTATGAGCATACTTACCAGAAAAGGGGTGAGAAGATGACAGAATACATGAGGCGCCTGGATAAGATACTGTACCAAGTACTGTTGAAGAAAGGAACAGACCCCACTACAGTAGATCAGGTTAGAATGCGTCAGATATTGAAAGGTGCCTTACCCTTAGATCCTGTGATGTTGCAACTGAAGACTCGAGAAGGTAATAAAGAGTTAAATTACCTAGAACTGATTTGAGTTGTTCGGGAAGAAGAAGCCCTTCTGGAAGAGAAGCTTGGAAGAAGGGGAGAAAAAGTCTATGCGCAACCCATAGAGTATAACGAGTGTTCATCAGATGAAGATGATCCGGAAGGGACATATGAGCCGGAGATAACTAATAAATCGTCAAACCAGGTGTATGGTGAGATACAAAAGACTCTCGAGAAAGTACAAGAAGCCCAAGTTAAGATGGAACAGACACACACGGACCTATGCCGGGCAATCTTGAAAGTAGCAGAAATGCAGACTGAAATACAGAAGTCTCTCTCAGATATACGAACAGCAGTGGTTGCTGTGGTCTCCGACAGAGGATTTTCAAATGAGCCACAGGAAGAAAGTGTGCCCTCGTCCTCGTGGGGAAGATGTTTCGCCTGTAGAGAATTCGGCCATTTCAAGGCTCAGTGCCCGGAAAGGAGACAGGGAGGGTCTCTATATGTGCCTGCTAGACCTAGGAGATCCTCTCCCTGGAGGTCTGGTCCTACGTCACAAGAAGACAATGTACGCCCGCAGTCACCACGTATGAGGACAAGGGTTAGAGTACAACAGACTGGGTCTACCTCTCCTGCTGCTACGAAAAAGTTCCCTGACAAGTTGATAGGTCCTTCGCCCATCATCCCGGTTCAAGTGGAAGGAGTCTATACTAAGGCTCTTCTAGAGTCGGGTGCTCAAGTAACGCTGATTTACCGAGACTTCTATCAAAAATATTTGAAGCATATACCCCTGAAGAAATTGAAGGGTCTCGAAATCTGGGGGATGGGAACGGAGAGGTTTCCCCATGATGGATATATACAGGTGAAGCTAGAATTCAGTTCGGTAATCGCTGGACAACCCGGCGTATGTGACACGTTGGCAATTGTGTGTCCTCGTCCCTTGGGAGCTAATCGAAGTTCTATGATAGTGGGGATGAACACTGATGTGTTGAGACACCTCTTAACCCCACTGGTTATGGAAGAAGGTCCTGCTCCTAAGAAGGCACACTCAATGTCAAGACCGGCCTGTCCACGGAGGGTTAAAGAACAGAGAGCCACTGCAGAAGTAAGAAGGCTGAGGAGAACGGAAGGGACAGAGAAAGCCCTACGGTCAGGAAAGACTGTGCAAGTACCGATTGGAGACAAATTCTCTGTGCTTGGTCTGCCTACATCTCGTCCGACTTCTATTACTGGGTCTCAGCAGTTACGTCCCGTCGGAGAGAGTGAAGAAGACAGTGAAGAGGAAGGCTGGTGTCTGAGCTGGGTGTGGACATCTGAGTCTCAGGGCGTCAAGCCAGTCTCTGACCAGAGTGAGAGTGATTTAGAACCTGATATCTCTGAAGTTATGACTCGAGCACCTGCAGTACCTGAGACCTGGGAAGTTCCTGAAGTTTTAGAGGAAATATCCATAGATTACAGTTCTATGCCTTCACTGGAGGGCTCATATTCCGAGGAAGTGTTTGCTCCGATTGTTGATGAGAAAATTGAGCCCGTAACTACAACTCATCCACCTGAAGACGTGTCGGGTGATGACAGTTCTATGCCTTCCCTGGAAGGTTTATACACCGAAGATGTATCTACTCAGTCTGCAGGAGAGAGAATTGAGCCTGTAGAGTCAGCTCTCCCGACTGAAGAGGTTCCTAAAAAATTTGAACTTAAATGTTCAGTACGACCCCCTCAGAGACTCACGTATGATTCACCAGGACATAGCACAGAGGAAGCTGTAACAACTGGGCGGAGGTTTCCAGAAGTGTCAGCTCTACTTGCCGAGGTGTCTAAGAGTTTGGGGGAGACTGAGGAAAATTGCTGCCTGTTGTCAACCTTGAATATATAGGCTAAAGTTAGAAATGTTATGTTGAAATGTAATGCAACTGTTGTTATGTTATGTTGTGTTATGTATGACCGACACATGTACCTGTTACACGCCTTTGGAGGACCCAAGAGTTTAGGGGGGGAGAGTGTAGTGCTGTGTTTAAAAAGACTGTTCTGCTGCATTTACTTGCAATGGCCACCAGAGGGAGACAGAGACCATGCTAAGATTATGCTGGACAAACACAGAAAACATTGGGACTACATTTCCCGGCATACTTTGGGGGCAGACACAGGAAGTGGGTGGGACACAGACACTTACATCCTGAGCCTCGTGGAGAGAGCTGGCAGAGAGCGCCAGGGAGTGGGAGAAGCAAGACCCAGTGCTGCAGAATGTGACAGTGACCAGGCCGGAGCGCAGCTGGGGCCTGACAGAGCTAAAGACTGGGTTATTCAGCCTTACCAGAGGAAGACCCAGTGATTCACAGGAATGCCCACGCTGATACCAAGTGAGCGAGAGGACCCCGAGTTAGGAGCACCGCAGATCGATCGGACAGGGAGAGCAGGCGGTGAGCTGGACATCTTGCAGCAGCTACAGAAAGGCAAGACAGCGGATCCGGTAGCCCAGAGAATCCCAGCCAAGATCGAGCGGAGAGACATCCTGGGTCGAGCGGAGCACCAAGTATCTGGCGGATGGGTGAGAGGCCTTTCAGGCCGTTTGTGAATAAAGAAAGCACGCTGCTGTTTGTTTCCAAAACCCACAGGGCCCCAACTTGACTAGTCGAAGATACCTCATAAGCAATTCACTGGCCAGTTGAATATTGTACCCGGGTACCATCACACACACACACCTACATTCTTTGGGACATAACCTGTACGGGACTCACTCACCAACCACAAAGGGGGTTAAAGATATATTTTTCTCTTTTCCGCTGCGCGTTCCTCGAATTACGAAGCATCGTATTTCTTTTCCGCTGCGCGTTTCCCGCATTACGAAGTACTGTAAATATATATACGAACACCGTGTTATTCATTATATGCCATTTGTTCTAGTAAACTATATAATTTATAAAATCCACAACGGTGCTGGAGTATATTTATTCCCTAGTGCGGGGAGACTGGCCCGAGGTTCAATTTCAGCGGCTCCTCCAGGAGTGAGCGCTAAACACTATTAACACATAACACAGACACCCTCTACCCTTAGACACAGGGTGCCTTTGGCATAGGAGAGGGTTGGAGTATAAAATTATGTCAGATCCCCCAGAACCCACTGCCCCACACCTCTTAACAGTAATGCAAAGTCCAGGTACCCTGAGTACAAAGTGACTATTGTCCCAGTTACTGTTATCATCTTGTCCAGTCTAGCATCATAGTGATCTATCCTAAGGTCTTAACACCTGTGAATCATTCTTGAACCTCATTCTGACATATGTGTCATTCTGATGATGCATCGTCAATGGTTCGTCATTCTGACAAGGCTTCTCCTGTATTGCATCAATTTGTTGGAACACCACCACCAATGCATCATTCTAGCAACAATGTGTCGCTGTTGCATCATTTCTATAATTCTGCTGAGGGGCAGACCTGAACGTTCTGTCCATTTGGTGTCTT
Organism: Leptobrachium leishanense; assembly: GCA_009667805.1. Lineage (NCBI taxonomy): Eukaryota > Metazoa > Chordata > Amphibia > Anura > Megophryidae > Leptobrachium > Leptobrachium leishanense. Next base: position 45,574,114 of record CM019075.1, on the reverse strand, counting down.
AGCCAATGGGGTTCCTCACTAGGGTATTTAATGGCGTCCCCTGTTACAAACTGTGCTTTGCTGTGATTTCACTTACGTTCAGAGCATCTCTCTATTCACTTGCTTTGTGTGTCTTGACCTCTGCTTTGTTATTGACTATCTTGATCTCTCCAACTTTCCAACCTCAGCTTTACCCTTGAATACTGTGATTTCTCCTTCCTTTGTCTTGGCTTGTTCTTTGACTAGTTTCAGTATACATTAGTTTTCCCATCATTACTATTGACTGGTGATTATTTGTTAAAACAAATGAATTGAAAAGAAGAAAAAGGTTTAAAAGGGACATTCTAGCAACCTTGACTATTTAATTTATTTTCAGTGGTCATAGCTAGCTGAGTCCCCAAAATAGTGACTGGAAAAGCATAATCAGGAATAACCCAAATCAAAGATGTCAGTGAGGTCCAAAGGAACTGTGCTCAGTTAGGCTGATTCAGTCCTCCTAACTGGAGGGGTTAATGTTTAAATGTCAGTCTGTTGTATGAATCTAACTCGCAAAGTGTGAGCCAGATCCTAAAAGAAAGAATTCTTTAGAGTGGCGTGCCATCTGAACATAATGGATTACCTCCTAGTAGGTAGAGAAACAGATATCCAGGAAAAAAAAGGACAAGGTAGTGTATAGGCAAGCTGAGACCAGACACTAGATTAGCTCATAGTGCTCATAAATGTATTAACTAGCTATCGGTAGAGAAACCAGAGACAAGCTTTGTTAGAAATGTGAGAATCAACAATCAAGTACAAAGAACTTCAAGAATCCTGAGATGGTAGAGGACATTGTAGTGTCTGTGGTCTTCTCTCTTATTCTAGCAGAACCAGTAAGAGGGATCTGCTAATGGGCTAAAAGTTGTGCTAATTGTTTTTCATAAGCAGCTCCTTCTAATTTACCCAAAACAGCCAAGTAAAAGGTGTGTGTGGACCAAGATGTATGAGGACCAAGTCGTGTGTGAGTGATCCAAGGTGTGTGTGGACCAAGTTGGTGTGTGTGGACCAGGATGCGTGTGTGGACCAAGTTGTGTGTGTGTATGTGTGTGGACTAGGGTGTGTGCCAATTTGTGGGTGTGGACCATAGTGTGTGTGTGTGTGTGTGTGTGTGGACCAGGGTGGGTGGGTGTGTGGATCATGTTTTGTGTGTGGACTATGGAGTGTGGACCATGTTGTGTGTCTGTGGACTAGGGTGTGTGGACCAATTTCTGTGGGTGTGTGGACCAAGGTGTGTGTGTGTGGACTAGGGTGTGTGGACCAATTTCTGTGTATGTGTGGCCCAAGGTGTGTGTGTGTAGGCCACGGTGCGGATGGACCAAGTTATGTGTGGACCAAGGAGTGTGTAAACCATGTTGTATGTGTGTGGACCAAGGTGTTTGGATAAAGTTGTGAGTTTGTGGATCGAGCTGTGTTTGGATCAAGTTGTGTGTGTGTAAGAACCAGGGTGTGTGTGGACTAAGGTGTGTGTGCCAAGTTGTTTGTGAACCAATTTATGTGTGTATGTGTGAGTGGACCAAGGTGTGTGGATCAAGTTGTGTGTGTACCAGGTTGTGTGTGTGGACCATGTTGGTTGTCTGTGTGCCAAGCTGTGTGTTTGTGGACCAGGGGTTATATGTCTGTGTGCAGCGCATTTCTCTGCCTACCAGCACTTGTGAAGTAAATCCTGTGGCAGCCCTGTAGCCGGGTAAAATGTACTTTACACAGGGCTGCTGGATAAAGCGTATTTTACTCGTTGCTCAGAGCACTTTGTCTGGGTAATGCTAGGATTATCCAGAGATGTTTGGGTAATCTGCTGTTTACCCGGGTAAAGTCCGATGTGGCATTTTGGACTTTACCCAAAACCACTGAGTAATGCTGCTATTACTGAGGTAATCTTAGGATAACGTGGATTATGGGCTTTACCCATAACATATAAACATACATAAATCCCATATGTAAAGCCCCCCAATAAATATACATGCATAGGCACACACATATACTCCCATCTATCAAAAATGTGTAAATCAAGTGTGATCTAAAGAAGCCACCATGGGCCTTGGATTGTGTGGAGCAGAGATCTACAAGCTGGTAATGGGTTTCTAATGCTTGATCATCACTGCTTGCCATATACACTCTGACACTCCATATAGTCCTATGGGTTATAATGTGAGAATGACGAGGGATGCCAGGAAACTCACACGCATGTCGTTCTGGTAGGAGGACATCAAGGAAATAGTTATCTGTGTCCTTTCCATAGCATAACATCATACACAAACTACAGAACTCAGAAATCTAGAGAAAGGGCCGGCATAAAATTTGTAGGGGGACAAGTGGTAATAATACAGGCAAACACTAGTAAACCAACTTGGAAGAGGGGCCTATATATATAGTTACATGATGGAGTAATCTCAATAATTTGAGCAGGACAGAGCACACATGTGTTACGAATCCCCACCGGGAGGAGAATATTATCCTTGTACGCAGCACCTATCCTTTCCCTCCGATCCTTATAATGGTCTGGCTATATATATATATATATTCCTAGAATGACACTGAAGAAACCAAGCGTGAGACCATATAGCCAAACCAGAAATGCCAGAGAATATCGTAAAACGTTGCCAGGGGTCAGTACGCCAGAGAATATCGTAAGCCGTTGCCAGGGGTCAGAATACCAAGAAATACCAATATCAACAGGAGCTGCTCTAAGGGATGTTAAACCACGATAGGGCAATGTGTGACTGCATTGCCTATGGCTTTAAACCCGGCGGGTCCGTGTCATCACACCTGGCTACGCCCCCGGCTTCTCACGTGGCCGTCTGGACTCCTTCCATTACTCGGCGCCCGAGCAGTGAGGACGACGCTGCCGGGCGCATGCGGACCGTAGCGCGGTACCTAACAGTACCCTCCTCTCTATGGGAGGTCCCCGAACGACCACCCGTGCCAATTAGGTCAGAATACTAAGAAATACCAATATCAACAGGAGCAGCTCTAAGGGATGTTAAACCACGATAGGGCAATGTGTGACTGCATTGCCTGTGGCTTTAAACCCGGCGGGTCCGCGTCATCACGTCTGGCTCTGCCCCACGGCGTCTCACGTGGCCGCCTGGACTCCTTTCATTACTCGGTGCCCGGTCAGCGAGGACGATGCTGCCAGGCACCTGCGGACCGTAGCGTGGTATGTAACAACATGCTGATTTGCACTATGCTATATAATCCTAGTTTATCACAAGATGTATTCCATGTTTTCTAAAAGGAGTCACGTCAACAAATTCTGACAAGAACCGAAATGCAAAGGTTTGCCAGCACCTCCCATGCAGTGATGAGTCCTCAGGATAAAATACACTTTCATCTTCAACACAGCTTGAGCCAAGCAATAAATATTGTCAAACTGATAGCCTGAGGCTCAATACCTCCCGAGACTCGTATTAATAACTTGTGACAGGATTTTAATATCACCTGATGTTTTACATACCTTGTGACATGCGCTTTCTGGGGCTTTTAACAGTATAGAAACAAACAGTAGGTGATAGGAGAGGCACAGTAATACTTATCTTGAAGATTATTGAACTATTATTTTACTTTTTGATTTACTGCATATTACTACTGCCCTTGAGGAAGTCTTTTAGACGAAACGCGTTAAAAACATTTGTTTTATTTATTTATAATAAATTAAATTATTTTATTCATTTAAATTCCCACCTTCCTGATTTATTTGGAATTGATCCGGTTATTGGCGTTTCCGGTACTGATGACCAGCATTGGATCGGTCCGTATATTACTCTGGATACCCTTCCTGCCGAATTCCCTGCGTTTTTTCTAGGCTTTTAACAGTATGCCAGTATCAGAAGGAAACTGGGGGTTCTCTTCTACCTTTCCTTCACGTCGTTGTCTCTGTTACTATTTTTGTCTATCAGGACGGCAATAGTGAGGAAAAACTGACACTGGTTGCCGAGAGGATACTCCCTACTCAGTGGGAGCTCCAGTGATCAGACCAGTGCGTTGTACAAATTTTATTATCAAGAGGAAAAGGATTTAGGGCACTAGTCCCTAGTGTGCGCTAAAATGGGGATGCTAAAGGGGAAAATCTGCGCCTGCAGGTAGCGTCCCCATTGTAGCGCGATATTCTAGGGCAGGCGCTAGCGCAGCACCTTGCCCCGAAATGCAGTGCTAAGTGTTGGGATACTCGCGGTAGCACTTTCTCTCCGCCGCGAGTATCACCTTCTGGAGTCCACAGGACTCCATGGAGGGTTGTGCTTCTGGGCCGCGAGCCCTGTGCGATCTTGCTCCCGCAACTATTTCTTCCCATTCTCACTCTGCTCGTAGCAAGAAGAATAGCGATGGATCGGGCCACCGTTCTCGCCGCAGGATGAGTGAGAAGTGAGTTTGGGATTTATTGGGGGGGTTTAGGGGGTGCTAAAGGATTTCTAAAAAGTGGAATCATTTAGCACCAGCTGTTAGGTGTAGCTAAATTTTTGGCTTTCGTGTCCCAATGGTAATTAGCGCTAGCACTTTGTAATACCTTACTTATCGGAACGCTAATGAATGATTGCGCTCCCCATTTTAAGTATAGGATGTGCAAAGTACAGTAAGCTCGCGCAATCTCCGATGTGCTAAGTGATTTCTTACGAGTTTAGAGTTAGGAAGATAATATGGGGGGCATGCGTTAACCCTTTCGCTGCGGAGGCATTTCCCGCCTCTGTGCTGAGGTCATTTTTACCGGTTTTGCTCATCATGTTTAAACATGTTTTCAAGGCATGTTTTCATTAGTATATGACCCAGACATATTAGGCTAAGGTCAGACTAACGCAGTATTAACGTGCGTTTAGCCGCACTAAATCACAGCCGTGCTAGCAGCAAATTACGTCCAATGCCGGGCAGCATAAAAAGTGCGGCCGCGCAACGCAAATGGCAAACGTACGCATTTTTTCGAGAACATCAAACCGCTAGTACTGACGTACAGAGTGCGCTGCGTCCGCTAGCGGCGTGTGTGTGTGATTATGAGACATCAGACGCTGCTAATGTCCGGCCAACATCACGTCCAGACGCAAAAAGTGTTATATTGATAACCGTACAAAATCACGAATGAAAATGCGCATCGTATGACCGCTATCGCGTATTCCATGAAAAAATGCGTTCATTCGTTCGAACACACTTTTTCACGGACAGCGCGAAAAATGCGTTAGTCTGACCCTAGCCTTATATATCGTTCTTTCCGTCAGACTCGGCAGATTCATAATATGTCATTATTATATGTATACGTTATGTCCTGTCTGTATATTATAACAAAAAATGCAATAAAATATGAATTTTCAATAATTTACAACGTGTAAAGTGTTTTTTTTTCACATTTTAACATGCGAGCAATTGTGGTTATATTTTGTATGGGGTGCGCTTGTTAAAAAAATTAGAAATGGGGTCTCGTTACATTTTTTTTGGGGAAAATTACGCGATTTTTAACAAACGCACTGCATGCAAAAATCGTTAGTGCAGCATCATTGTTCACATTATAATTGAAATGGGAACAATATTGCTGCATTAACGAACCAAAAAAAACTTGTTTATTTTTTTTTATAATTTTTTTTAAATTAACATTAACCCCTAGCTGCCACGGATCGGGAGATAGGGGGTTCATTGGAACCCCCTATCTCCACCATTGGTGGCAGTTAGGGGTTAACTCCAGGACTGGCGTCATCGTGCTATGCACGATGACGCCAGTCCTCAGGGGGCATTCCTGGAAGCTTGGCTGACATCCAAGATGTCGGCCAGCTCCGGGAAAGGATCACGAACCGGCGCTTTTCGACGCCGATTCATGATCCCGCCCCCATGGGGTTAATTCCAGGTACCATTAGGAAGGGCAGACTGTGCCCTTCCAAACGGTGCCTGGATTAACCCCCTGCACCCCGGCGATCGGGAGGGAGGTCCGAAGGACCTCCCCCCTCCCTTTCAGGCGCCTCCTCCGCACACGTGGGGGGGCGCCTCAATTAGATGTCATCGCGCCGCCGCAATGACATCTAATTAGGCCGGCGGCGGTTCCGGGTGCTGGGCTGGCATCGAGGATGTCAGCCCGCACCGGGGGGCACAGCGATTGGCCGGAACCCGGCCGATCGCTGGCCCCAAAGGGAGGACGCGCTCAGCACGTCCTCCGCAAGGAACGCTACCTGCGGGTGGACGTGCTGAGCGCGTCCACCGCAGCGAAGGGGTTAAAGTCACTTATCCTGGCAGTAACGCATACATATCCGAACGGTAATGTCAGCATCCACCAGGGAATGGTGTCCTTAGGTGGCATTCACTAAAGTTAGGGCCCATCTGATCCACATCCACATGTCTTTCAACAGGACAATGATCCCAAGCATACCTCCAAGTCCACTAGACAATGGTTGCAGATTAAAGGCTGGAACATTTTGGAGTGGCCATCGCAGTCACCTGACTTAAATCCGATTGAGAACCTCTGGTGGAACTTAAAGAAAGCAGTTGCAGTGCGCAAGCCTAAGAATGTGACTGAACTGGAGGCTTTTGCCCATGACGAATGGGCGAAGATACCCGTAGATCGCTGCAAGACACTTGTGTCAAGCTATGCTTCACGTTTAAAAGCTGTTATAACTGTAAAAGGATGTTGTACTAAGTACTAAGATTGAATGTCACTTGGGGGTTCAATAAAACTGATAATGATGTGAGCACAGAAAAGACATTTGTGGTTATTTCATTATAAATGTTATGTTATATTTGTCTGACCTACACGTGCCTCTTTGATTTAATTGTAAGCAAGATGACTGAATGATCAAAATCAATGTCAAACTGGCCAAAACACTCAATTTCAGTGGGGGTTGAATAATTTTGAACACAACTGTACTATACGTATGTCTGCTTGTTAATATTTTTGTTGATAATTATCATTTTATTTATATTTTTAAACACCTCTCTACATGTTTTTTTTTTCTGTTAAATCCTGAAAGTCCCTATATATATATATATATATTGTGTTGTTAAATAATTGTAAATAATGATGACAGGAACTGATGTTTATGATTTGTTTGATTACTGCTGCCAGTTGTATTAACTTACAGTTACTAAACAAATCCATTATAAATAACCACTTAAAAGTAATTCCATGTCATGTTACCATGGGATTATCTACCACAAAAAATGTTATTTTAACAGATAATTGATGAGAGATGGTTTTATTCCTGTCTGTGCCTGTTCTTTTGCTTGTTCAGGTTGGAGGAGCAGTATAAGCTATATTTTGAGCATGCTGTCTCTCCTCCGGACACCAGAGGGCGCGCTGCTATCCAACACGTTAACCTGAAAGGCCGCGTTAGAGATAACCATAGAGATGAGGAGTCCTAGGACGTCACAGGTCAGCGACCGGAAGTAGATTCTGCGTTTCAACATGGCGGCTGTGGATATAAGAGGTGTGTGTGGGCGCTAAGGGTTTTGTTTGTGTGTATGTAAAATACGTTTGTTGTTTTGTGTCGCTACCATGAATGAGGAAGGTATGTCTCTTCACCCCGGATTTGCTTCGCTCTGTGTCCCAGCTTTTCTAGGGTTTTACCTCTGCATCTTTCTGCACACTTCGAATCCCTGACTCCTTAAAAAGCTGAGCTGGCTCCTAAGTGTGAAATCAGATTGTCGAGCTATGTAAGGGGAGCTTGGGTACATTGTTATTGGAGTTATTATAGGGTTGGTTTCTGTTTTATTGTGGAGGTGAAGCTTGGGTCTATTAGATTATTTGGAGTTTCTATTGTTCTGGTGAAGCTTGGCTAAGTGTTTTATGGAGGTGAAGTTTGGGTGTATTTTAAAAATATTAGTGGTATCGTTACAGGTTTTCTATTTTTTTTTATTATTGAAGTGAAGCTTTTGAGTGTCTATAATATTAGCGCTGTTGTAATGGAGTCTGTAAGAATCTGTATGTACCGTTAAGTACATATATTATGAGCACTTGTGTTACAATGAAGTGTCTTATGGAAGTGACACGTTGCTTTTGGTTTAAAAAACAAAAAAAATGTGTGTGTGTGTGTGTGTGTGTGTGTGTGTGTGTATATATTGCAGAGGCCACCTGCACATCATAGCCATTCAAAGAATTGCACCCCCAGAGCTCCTGTGATGCACTTCTTTGAATTGCTATGATGGGCAGGTGGCTTCTGCTATGATAAACACACTATAATATATTTATTTAAAAAAAAAAAATTGTGCTGTTTTCTGCAGTTTGTTTTGAACTTTTGGTTCTCTTGCTGCATAGTTTCGTTGCAGAGTGCATGGGCTGCATAATGTTGTTTTAATTTGCAGATAATCTGCTTGGTATATCCTGGGTTGACAGTTCCTGGATCCCTATACTGAACAGCGGCACAGTACTGGACTACTTCTCCGAGAGAAGCAACCCGTTCTACGACCGGACATGTAATAATGAAGTTGTTAAAATGCAAAGACTAACCCTGGACCACCTGAAGTAAGTTTAGGCTCGTGTCAGACAAGCGCATTCTGTGCTCAACGGATGTATTTTCTGACTGACGACAAGGTAGTGGCCACACAGTCTGTTTTTGTAACTGACTTTTTTTTTTTTTTTTTTGACTGATGTAGGTGGGGAAATAAAAATGAAATATGAAAAAACCTCTTGTCTCTCAAAAATCCAGTCCGTCTGACTACGTTCCATCACTCACACACAATGCGTTGCAGACGTGGCGCACTCCTTGGTCTTTTATGGGCAAAGTTCCTGGTTTTGGTGTCCTTTTTATAGGAGTAAAGTAAATAAACCTTGTAGTCTTATTTTCTGCTGAATAGAGTTTGATTGGTGGGGTTTTGTATTTTGTGTATTTTGTTTTTTTGGGGGTTTCAGCAAAATTGTAAAAGTAAAGCCTCTGTACTTTATGTTTAAAAATAAAACCAAAAACACTGGAAACAGTGTTTGGTGCGGACACCATCGTTCTCTGTACCCGGGCCACTTGTGCTTCTTGCTTAGTTTACAGTACAGTGGTTTCTTCTGACTTGAAACTGTTTTATAGGTGCAGCAGTTTGTGTGGAGTGCATTTATAGCGGGACAGATTCTTACAGACAAATCACAGGATTTCTTGGGTTGGAGGGCACATGCCAAAGCCTAGTTTTGCTATGAGATCTGACATTTTAATAGTGATGTTCCGATCAGCTTTTTCGTGCCCCAAATCCAGGTCGTTCAGAAAGTCATTATCTGCCAAGGCCAGCGTCAGACGAACGCACTAGGTGCGCCCGTACTGACGTGAAAGTTCAAACATATATGTTGCACCCAGCAAAAAATCCACTAGCCGGCGTGGACCGGAAATCATTACTGACTCCTTGTAGTAAAATTGAAAAGGATTTGAATCCAGTGAACAGCAAAAGACAACGTTTCGACACCATGGTCTTTGTCAAGTCTGAATATATGATGCACAAAACCTCTCTCTCAGAAGTAATCCGTGACACAATTGCTCATTGATAGACAGAAAACCTTTGATCCAATTAAACTATTAGATAGAAAACTGACGTGCTGCCCTGCGCAGCATTGTGATTCTGCAACGGGGCTGGTCGCACACGTGTGAGCACGCACTAAACATCCGTCCACAAAGCCTCCCCGTCGATGCGCTAGGACGTGCGTTGACGGGGCTGCAAAGTGTGATCCTCCGTAGGAGGATCGCGCTGAGTGCGTTCAGCGATGTGGGCAGATGTGCATCGAGTGGAAGGAAGTCCACTTTCACGGATGTTCCTTCCGCTCTTCAATGACGCTCGTCTGACACTAGCCTTAGAATCCTAATTTACACAGGACACTTCCTCAGCAGTCGATCCCAGCACTGGCTTTGAGGCAGTGGTTGTGGTTTATCTATGGGGAGACCCAGACACTGCTAGCTGCATCCCTAGCTAAGCAGCTCTTCTGTGCCCTGCTTTCCGGTCTCCTTGGGTGCTGCATTACATCAGCAGAATGAAAGAGTAGGATCTCCTACTCACTTGAAGTCATTTCCCAAAAAAATTCTACATCGGATCAGGACATTCTCCTTTTTAAATGTTCGAAGTTTTGCTTGATGGTGTATTATTATAGTTTGCATTAGCTAGGGTGGTTCGTATCCAGCCTGGAATGTCTTCTGAAATGACGCCATCACTATTTTAACATGCTGTGCGTTTTCCCTTCTGAGTGCATTGGTTAAATTAAAATACTCTGCTGAAAAATAGTATTGTATTTTTTTTTTTTTTATTTTTTTTCTCCTCTCTCCCCTTAAATCCAAAGCAGAGGCTGCCTACAGCCTCTGTCCAATTATTTAGTTATTTTAATCACCTTTTTCCCTCTGCACTCAACGACTTCTCTTCAGTTCAGGGACTACCGAACCTGGAAGTCCGAGGCTTCTCTGCAATTTACCCTTCCTGTGCTACTAGCGTAGGAACTGCAAATTGTGGTTCGGGACTTCCGAACTTTCCATATGCAAATTCTGTAGTTGGGGGGGGGGGGGGGGTTCTGTGGAGGCGCTGATTTATAGATATAAGTTTTGGGTTTGCAGCCTACGAGGTGTTGCACATAATCTCAACAAAATGTGCAAATGTAATAGAGAAAACAGTAGATGGTCCTGGTGGTGTACTATAAATCGTATAAACCCTAGCCTGATATTAGGCCCTACAGGTGCTCGTACTAGAGTCTAAGATCTAAAAATGTCGCCAGGAGCCTTTCAGGTCCCGAGAGAGACGTACAATTAAAAAGTGCAAATTACAATTGATACATAAATGCAAAGCCGAGAGACATGCAAGGATTATGTATAACAATATGCATGTGCTTATGAAACCATTCCTAAGTAAAGTGCATACACAGGTGGTGCGCTAAACCGCTGATAGTTCTTTGGAGGGTTGTACAGTCAATAAGTCCTAAGCCACAGTAAAGTGCACGTGCAAAAGTGCAAATAACATGAAAAAGAACCAGAAAAAGTTTTTGGCAACTAGTGGTTGCACAGCGTATGAGCCGTGTTTGTAGAGATAAACGGTCCACTGCCACAGCTCCTCTCCTCGAGTGGTTTTATATAAGGGGGGGGGGGGGGGGAGAGAAGAAAAAAATAATAGTGCAGACTGCTTCAGGTATTTATGGTGAGGATAGAACAAGAATCTCACTCACGGATTACAGAGCCTAGTGTGTCCCTGGCTCTGGGTTGAAGCACCTCACACCAGATATAGGGTGGCGTATCCCTTCTTTGTCCTACAGTTGGCCTCAGATGAAATACAAGCAGATAGACAGTGCTCCCATAGCGTAACACATTCGGTAAAAGTGGCAGCAAGTTAAAAAGCTGATCAATCTCACTCACCAATGGTGGAGCCTCGGTTTTCTCAGGCTCAGCTTGTAAGCATATGGTACCATTTTAAATCTGTGTGTACCTCACCTCTCTCGCCTGGAACGTCTGTTTCTTTCCTTCTTCTATGCTGGTACTCCACCTCCAGAAAAATTTAGGAAGGAAAGAGGGGGGGAAAGACCAGGGTAATAAACTAGATGTGGCTCTTGTGGAGCAGCTTCCACAGTCTAGATGGTCTTAAATGAATAAAAAATAATAAAATTTAAAAAGCTGAGACCCAAGCATAAAAACTTCAAAGGGTAAGGGCATTACATAAAATAAGTCGGGGGGGAACGCGTTTCGGCACTTAACCTGTGCCTTCCTCTAGCAGTGTGGTGTATGGGGGTAAAAGCAAATTCTGTAGTGTCTGCACAAAACGATGGATCAGAGGTTGGGGAAGGGGGTGGCACTCCGCACAGCCTGACTAATTTAAATCGCTTGCAGCAGAGACCGGGATCCTTTGATAAGATAAGACAAAACCTCACATACGTTCAGCAATTTGACTACAAAGAGCAAACTTAAAAGCAAAAAAATATATAGTGCTCTCCGTGGCTTCTAACCTTGTCAGTGATTCTGTTTTGCACTTGCTTTTAAAGAGTTTCTATTTTAACTATTAATTGAAGAAATAGTTCTTTAGTCTGCAGTGCACCCAGTCTCTCAATCAGAATACTGTGCGGCTATTTGTATAAAGAGTTTAGAATAATGCACATTATTGTGACTATTAAATTTTATGCTTTCTGTATTTCAGTCAGATGGTTGGTGTTGAATATATTCTGCTGCATGCCCAGGAACCCATACTGTTTATCATCCGGAAGCAGCAGCGACAGTCCCCAACACAAGGTGAGCTAAAAACTGATAAGGCGTATCAGATGAGGTATTGTGTGCTCTGATTCTACCTTGACCAAAGTTTAGGACCTAAAATTTTAAGCTGTTGAGATGGTCTGGGTAGCCCCCCCCCCCCCCAACTGTACTTTCATGTCCTGGTATGTAAAGCACCTTAATCATTATGCAGTGGACTGGTTGCCGTCCTTAGATATCCATTTATAGCAGTAAATTTGCTGACCATGTCAATGTTGGGTGGTTTGTCATGTTACTGAGGTGCACTGTGCTAGTTGGTAGCAAAAATCTTGTCCTTTTGAATCAAATCAAATCTGTTTTTTATTTTACTGTCTAATGCAAATATGCATTAATAAGAATCATTAACCCCACCACCCCACAGATTTGATACAACCCTGCTTCATGAAGCAACAAACCAAAGGAAGAAAATGAAATCTGCATCTAAATCACAAGACTAAACCAAAACATCGTTTTTTTTTTTTTGTGTTTTTTTTTCTCATCGTATAATTTATTTTTCATTTTTTGCTTAAAAAGGAACATTGTATAAAAACAACCCCATCCTCCACCCCTTGTTTTCATAAGCAAATTGCGTATCTCGTGTACTTTTCAAACGCAAGGTATGCATGCTTCTGGTCAGTGATGGATTGATGTGTGCGCAGCACAAGCCCATGTCTGTTTTCTCTTCAAACGAACATTACTACTGGTACTCCGATAAGATGTCAGCGATTGGGAGGGGGGGGGGCACTACACACAGCCTGACCACTTTAATAAGCTACAAAAGAAAGTGGTAAGGCTTTTTAAAATAATTTTATGAACAAGCTGAGTGGGAGGGATTACATTTGGGCAAGGGACCAGACCAATGGGGGAGGGTAGGGTGGTGGCACAAGACTCCAGCTCAAAGTAAGGATAAAATGCCAGTGGTACAGCTCCTCCACCCAGTGGCAGTGCCCCAGGGTCTGTGCTATAGTTCTGCTACTGGCGTATACTAAATAAAAACAAACTGGATATGACTAAAATAACCCCATAACTAAATCCATTTATAGACTGGCACATCTTCTCTAATCAGCTCCGAAGTAGAGTCTGAGGGTGTTAAATACTCAGTCGGACTATATAAACTGTGTGCTGTGCATAGACCAAATAATCGAGAATTGAAATAGTTGTCAACTATTCTCATCGATTAGTTGTTTCACCCCTAGTTCCCATTGAATACGGAGCTTCAACCACTCAGACTCACCGAGGCTTACACTATATACAGCTCTTCTATTCCTGATTCAAACAAAGCTTGTTTATTGTCTCCATAAATTTCTATGATCCCGTTTGATGGTTTAATTCAAGTTATATATCGTCCTTCAGCATCCTGTCTGAGAGCAAACAATTTCCTTTTGATATGCATAAATCATTCCTGAGGGCTCTTTGATCTTCCTGATTGGTTTCTCACCCCAGCTAACATGCCAGGTCACATCTATCCCTGATCAAATGCCCTTAATTACCTTCAACATCGCACCTTCAAATGGCTTCAAAGGCAGCTTGCTGGGGAAGAAACAAAAGGCTATTCAAACCTTCAGAACAAAGTTAGGTTGTGTATACAGTAGCGCTGCACATTAACTATATTAAAAACTAACATCATTCTAAATATTACCAGATATATCCGTCATACTCTATTTTCAGTAGAGTATCCCAATAAAATGTACATCTGTAATGTATTTTAATTTTGATCAAACTTTATCACTTTTCATATAGTTATTCCATTTGCTGACTACTACATAATCGCAGGAGTGATTTATCAAGCGCCGGACCTGGGATCCGTTATCAATTCAAGAGCAGTAAGGTTTCTTATTGACAAAACCCTAAATTTCATACCTGCGAATTTTGGTCAAGGGTGCACCCTTCCTCTTTATCAGTCTTGCATGTTGCCAATTCTGAAACCTGTCCTTGTACTTTTTTTTTTTTTTTTTTTTTTTTAAACCCTGGCTTTGGCCATAATTCAGTGCACTCCTGACATGCCCACTTGCAGTTAGAAGTTACTTATACAGCGCCAACAGATTCCGTAGCACTTTACAATGGGGAAGCACAAACCGGTTACGTAATAAAGTGGTCACATCAAACTTGTTCATGCACCTCGAGGTTGCGTCTCCTGGATAAGCTATAAAACCTATACATTTGATGTCTTCAACAGCTTTTCCAACGTGTCAGTGTTAAACTGTGGCGACCATTGCCTGTTCTGCAGTTTTGACATTTCATGAAAAGTACAATCCAAAGAGTTACCGGGGAGGCTGTACTGCGAAACATGACACTTTTTGGGTTTTAATTTTGTGAAATTGGGGCATTTGTCACCGGCTACACTAATACTTTTGTATATTTGGAAAAGGAGCAATCCGTCACACATAAGGGGTTAATTCAGAGTTTATTCCATGTTTGTGCCTATTAATGACCATAGTATCTTGCAAACTGGTGGCAGGGGTGAGAGTGAAGTTGTGCTTGGCTGCCTATAGTAGGGTCTGTCTGTGTATTCATGTTCACATATACAGGGAGTGCGCTAGTACTGTATAATGTTTGCCACCCTGTAACTGCTAACGTTCTGTAACATACATGAACGATCACTACGAATACCGACAATGCTGGAATGAATGCACAAAAATGGCCAAAACCCATTACTTCAATGAAAATCTAAACAATAACATATGAAACCCCTAAACTTTTGGAGAACCATAAGTAACATACAAGCACCCCCAGTCCACTCCCAGCCAGCTGCTGTAAACAACCAAACCCTGCAACACCCCCTAGATGTAGCAAATGCCTTTAATGATTATTTTGTCGGATGCACCACCACTTTGATTGCCAAGCTAGGAAATGACATGCAATCAGAGGCCTCATGCAGGTCAGGCCCCTCCAACTGTGCAAAGTCCCTGTACCAGACAGGAATTCAGTTTTAGACCAGTGCCTGTCAGTGTCGTAACTAAACTTCTCCGTAAGCAAAAAATGAAATACCAGTCTGGACCTGATCAAATACTAGCAATGCTGCTGAAAATCCGTGCGCCGGCAATTGCAAATCCTGTCGCAACCCTAATAAATGAATCCCTGGCGACTGGATACATACCCAAACTCTGGAAGACTGCGAGAGTGGTACCTATCCATAAAAGTGGTGACCGTACTTTGGTATCCAACTACCGTCCGATATCGTTGCTCCCTGTAGTGTCAAATCTTGGAAAAATGTGTCTAAACACACAATTACGTGATTATTATCAATATTGGAACTACTAAACCCCAGATCAATCAGGCTTTCGTCCAAATCACTCAACTACAAGCGCCCTTTTAAAAAAGTCTGCAATGATATCCAAGCTGGGATGGAACAAGGAAACCTAACTGGAGCCATCTTCCTTGATTTTGCCAAGGCCTTTGACACCGTAGACCATGGCATCTTGTTAGAAAAAACTTAAACTCTGGCATTGGTGATCGCACGCTAACCTGGTTTCAATCAGATGTATCCGACCGATCAAAATATGTGTAAATTTCTGGCAGCTCCTCCCTCCCCCTCCCAGTCACTTGCGGTGTACCCCAAGGCTCAATACTAGGCCCCCCTGCTATTCACAATATTCATAAATGATCTGCCCAACGTCTGCAAAGCCTCAACTATACATATGTATGCAGACGACACTAATCTATACCAGCAAACCAAATCTCCCGCAGCTGGAGGCCGTGCTGCAAGAACAATTCAGAGGTAGAAAAGTGGATCAAACACAACAAACTTTTTTTTTTTAAATACTGACAAAACTGTAACGATGCTCTTTGGAACAGCACCTAAACTAAACAAATTGCAAAATCCCCATCTATGTGTTGGGACAAAATCAAATGGCACGCTGACCAGTCACTTCTCTCAAATATCTAGGTATGTGGTTGGACCCTAATCTATCCTTTGGCCCCCACATCGAAAAACTCATCTAAACTTTACCCCAAACTAGGTGCCCTGTACAGAAACAAATCCTGCCTGAGCCCTGCGGTAAGCAAGCAGATTGTAAAACAAATACTTATGCCAGCTATTGATTATGGAGATGTAGTGTATGCAGCGGCCCCGCAAACACACCTTCAGAAACTTACTACATTGTATAACTCCTTCTGCCGCTTTGCATTACAATGTAACTACATGACCCACCATTGTGACATGTTAAAAGCGCTAAACTGGCCATCGCTGGAGTGTAAACGCACCCTTCACCTTTCCAACCTGGTGTTTAAAAGCTTTTCTGGGAAGCTGCCACCCTACCTGAATAGACTGCTTCCCCTCATCCTATAACCTCCGATCCAGGACCAGCACCTTACTTGCAATAACACAATACAAAAAGACAGTGGCTCGGTCCTCATTTTCCTACAGAGCGCCACAATTATGGAATAACCTCCCAGACACCATCAAATCTTCCCCCAGTCTTAAGTCACTCGAGCTCCCTATTAACATACCTCAATACAGAATGCACCTGTAAACATGTAACCTAGTGACTATATTTCCTACATATTTATTTTCTGTTAATCTGTATATTTGTGTTTGTTTTTCAATATCTTGCATTGTATTACTTTTGTATTTCTGTAACACTTCAATGTTCTTGAACCCAGGACATACTTAAATGAGAGAAATCTCAATGTATCCTTCCTGGTAAAATCCTTTATAAATAATACATAAATTAGTGTTGATCTCTCTATCGCTCTTACACTTTATCTTGACTGCATGTATTGGTTGCCTGTTAATGTTGTGCCTGTTAAATGCCCAATAACACTATACAAAAATGTGTTTCTGCTTGCTGGCAGTGTTTTCATTGGGTGGTGTAATTGTGACGCGTGCTGCTTGTATTCACAGCTGACTGCCGTTCACGGAATTCAATCTGCATTTGATGAAGCCATGTCTTACTGCCGCTATCACCCATCCAAAGGGTATTGGTGGCATTTCAAAGATCAGGAGGAACGAGGTATGCAGTTTTGTGTCATTACTGTGGCAATCGGTGTGTACTGCATTGTCTGCAATTCCCACCTGACCCTTCTGCATTGATTTTTATATATTTGCTTGGAAAGCTCTCCGTACTGAAAGCCTCATCTGGCTGTTCTAAAGACTGCACTTCCGTTTCTGCTGAGGTGTAGTTGGCGGGGAGCTACAGTGTGGGCTTTAGGCATATTCCTCCATCACCTCCCTTTACTGAATCGTTGCTTAACCCATTACTCACCAGCTGACATAGATGAGTGCTAGGCCTCCAGTATTTCCACTCCCATGGGAAAATGGGGCACGTGTAGGTACACCTCAAACACCTGGTGGCTATATAGTTATTAGTCTTATGCTAATTATTTTTTTTTTTTTTAGATAAAGCCAAACCAAAGGCAAAGAAAAAGGTAGAAGCCAGTTCTCACTTTCAGAGACAGCGGGTAGATGCATTACTTCTGGAGCTCATGCAAAAATTCCCTGCAGTATATGTACAGGTGAGTATGCTGCACCAACCAGCTGTGGTAACAGGTTAAATGCTTGTGATACAGGTACAAGATGGTCTATAAACTGTTTTCGTCAGGCTATGTCTGAAGGTATCATAGGGAGAGGGACACTTACAAATATTCAATGCACTCTGGACCATGTTATTTACAGTAAGAATGATTTGTAGTCTGTAGCTGGCAAGTTCGAGTGGGCAAAAACAAGAATTTGAGTCCTCATAAAACAATGTAGTGGTTCTTATTACGCTTGATGCATCTTTTGTAGGATTACTCCATTTTACATTTTATAAACATAGAATTAAAGTAATTATTTTTGTATAAAAATGTCACCATGACTTTGCCTCATCCTCCACGTTTTAGAAGAATGTGTGGCTAAGCTTATAATAAATTTTTTATATTTAAATCTCTAATTCCATGTTCTAAATATACTGATATTCCATACTTGTCTTTACACCCTTCACTTTTTTTTTATTTTTTACTACAGATCTTGCAGTATAAGCTATTAAACAATTAAAAGTTAAAAAATAACTTTTGGATATTCTATATTTTGCAGCAAAAGCCTGGGGATAAACCAGTACCTGGTGAGTTGGTCAAATCAAATACAGTACTGTTATGTGTTGTGGCTGTTGGTAACGAGGCAATTTCCCCATCCCTGGGTATCTGCTTAATTATTTACTCTTTGACACTTTATTACACAACATTCCCTAAAGTCACATGCAGATCTCCAGTTATGTCAAGGATTTTCTTTTTCTCTTCACAATAAAACCCATTAAATATATAAAATTGAAGTTTTAAATACCTTTTTGTACTTGGTTTATGATTGCCACTTGATTCACCTTTTTGGGTAGATTTACAGGGTTATTCAGAGAGCTGAAAACCTGGAGAATTGTCAGGAGAATGAACAAATGGCTGATTTGGAAAGTGAGAAATGGGAGAATTTTTATGGTTTAGCTATTTGGAGAAATATAAATTCTAGGTCAAGTCCTTCTCCTGGTTTTCACCTCTCTGAATTACCTTTTGTTAGTTTCAGTCTTGTAGAAATATTGGTATTTGCAATGATTTATTAACCCCTTCAGTGCCCAAGACATTTGGGACACAAGAGTCTATTCACGAAAAAACTGAAATTGCATGCAATTTCGGTGGCTAAATTTTGCCAAATCTAGTGAATTGACTATTTAGTGAATGGTCACCATATTTTGCTGAAATTGAGTCGCTGACGTGGTTGTTGGACGTCGGTGCAAATCGCCAAATTGTCATCGGCAAATTCAACTGAACTGAAGTAAAGTCTCCTAATAGGAATTTCAATAAATAAGGATTTAGACACATTTTTAAGTTCTAAAGGTCTGTTAAAAAATGTAGTCTTAAAATTTACAAACCGTTTTTGGAAAAAAAGGAGAATAAGCAATGTTAAAATGTGATTCACCTGTTGCCGTGAAACGCCACAAATCAGGGCATTTTGCCTGAATTTTGGTGCAACTTGGTGTTTTCGTGAATAGAAAACCTGACCATCTTCTGTGGAACAATTTCAGTGTTGCTGAATTGCACCTTATTTTGCTATCAGTGATTGCAGGATTCAGTCTGCATTTCCCCAGTGATCTGTAAGAAGAGAGGTCCTGAGGACAGGTTTGGGAAACCCTAGAGTGACAATTCCATCCTCAATGTGCCTTACAGGAACAAGAGGACCCCATTGTGCCATAAGAGTGGCCTCTCTCCTTTCCAAAGCTGCAGGAACAGTTAACCTGCTTTACAACTGGGGCTTAGCAGGGCTGTAATGCATACTTTCTCTATCTACTTGGCTTATTTCAAAAGGAAATGTAACAAAGCTTGCCTCTTTAAAAAATGGAGGGGTCACTTGCCCTTATTTAAACAGGTGTTGCTATGCAAAATTGTGAATAATTGTACCCTGTGGATTTCCAGGGAATGTAATTGTTATACAGATTCTCTCATTCTGTGCTGTATGGGGGGGGCTTACTACTGTTCCTGAAATTTTCCGTAAAGGTGGTGTGGGACATGGCATGAGGCTTTTAATAGTGCCTTTTTAATATAATTTTTTTCAGTTGAGCAATTGAAGAAAGAGCAAGAGCCACCCCCTGAAATGGTTAAACAGGAAGAAAAGGAACCAGTAAAATCCACTCAAGCAACAACCCCTAAAGGTCCTCCAGAGAAGAGAATGAGACTCCAGTAGATGTAATGATCCTTGCTGTCAAGTTACAAATGGATTGTTTTCGATTCAGTGACTGAAAGACATAAAATGCTGGGAGCCTTTTATGATGATTTACATATCATTGCCAACTGTGCCCCCCTTATGTGCATACTCTTCAGATCTGTGACTACATCGTTTGACCAGGAATGTGCAAAGGAGTTAAACAATTTAATACTGTATCTTCATTCCACTGGGTGGTTTGTGTAGTTCTGTTAGGGATATGTTAATTGGGAACATGGACCAAGACAGCTCTTATTTTATGACGTTGAAAAAAGGTGCCATGATTCACTATCGGTGGGAATCCCTGCTTGATCGTGAGGACTCGGCCAAGGTGGGGGCGCTGTAACCCCAAGTACAATTGTAATCAAAGAAGCGGATCCTCAAGCGAAATGTAGTGCCAGAATATTCCTTTTTATTTCATTTTATTGAATAAAAGGAATTTTCTGGCACTACATTTCACTTGAGGATCCGCTTCTTTGATTACACAAAACCTTTTAGTATCACTTAGAGGCACAGCATAGGCTTGCTGGGCAGCTGGAATATGTCAGACCTGTATCCATTGGGAGGGGAGAGAACGACATAAAAGTGGACTCTACTACCAATTATTATGCTTTTAAAAGTCAAAGTGTGTGTTTTATAACAATATGATTTTATTTACTGTTTATTCATGCTTCCATGTTCAGAGTGCAAAAAACATAAACATCCTATCCTCGAATGTACAGCCTACAATGTTTGACAGTTATAGAGCCATTAAATGGGATTATTGCAATATCAGTGTTTCCCAAACGTGTCCTCTAGACCCTCAACCAGGCAAGATTTTGCGGATCACCTTTGGGAAATGCAGACTGAATCCTGCAATCACGGAGTAGCAAAGGTGATACGATTTGCATCATATCCTGCAAACCTGGCCTGTCAGCGGGTTCTGAGGGCACATTTGGGAAACCCTGTTCTACATGGAATGGATTTTCGTTCCTCATGCTATTTCGAACAAATCTACGGGGCCACCGCAGATTCTTGTTAGGTTAGGATCACCTAGTACCCAGTCTACAGAGCATAACCCCAATTGTAATCAAAATACACCCAAACGGCATGAGTACTTGTATATTAAGTTACAATTTAAAAAAATAAGTTTAGACAAACCGTTGGAGATACGACCTATAGAAGGAAGGTGCCAGAAAAACAAATGTGGTTGCAGTATAGTAAAACCCATTGCTTCAATTGATCTAGCATGAACTAGAGCAGTTTATTTATTTACACAATGGCTTCAGTAACGTTGTGATGTGTCTGCATGATGGGATCTTCCACTTTTTGTCAATCATTCTAGACCAGGTGTGGGCAAGTACAGCCCTCCAGATGTTTTGGAACGAAATTTCCCGTGATGCTCAGCTGTTCATTAGGTTTGCAGAGCCTCAAGGAAAATGGTTCCAAAACATTTTGGAGGGCCGGGGTTGCTGACCCCTGATTTTATAGGAGTATTTAATGTTCCAATATGTCATTTTGCTGCTCTGTCCTGGGATACTTGTAATTTAATAGAAATCCTGGTGTCATTTGTTTCTGATTTAGATATTTGTTTCTGAAACCTTTTTATAATCCGAAACAAATGACAACAGGATTTCTATTAATGACAAGTATCACAGGGCAGCAAAATGATAAATATCTATACTATGAGTAAGGCTTGGCGTGTCCGTCGCCAAGCCTTACTCTGCGCATGCGTGCGCAACCAGCGGTGGTTGGTTGCGCGCGCATGCAACCGCCGTGGCACGAGCCGGCTGTGCGCTCGCCGCGGCGGTTACAAGATGCACACAGCAGCCGGGTAGAGGCTGCGCTCGCATCCAACCCCCGAGCAGCGAAGGGAAAGTTCCCTCGCTTCCGCTCTTTGAAGGACCCAAGCCGCGGTCACGTGGGAGTCCCACGTGACCGCGGCTTGGGTCCTTCAACGACCGGAAGCGGGGAAACTTTCACTTCGCCGCTCGGGAAGGTAAGTATGCGGAGCTCATGAGGCGGCTGTCCGAATGCCGATGGGGCGGCTGTTAGAAATGTGTTGCTGCCCTGTCCTGGGATACTTGTCATTAATAGAAATCCCTGTGTCGTTTTTCAGAAACAAGTATCCCAGGACAGGCAGAAAAATGACACATTGTAAAATTCCTATAAATCAGGGGTCAGCAACCCTGGCCCTCCAAATGTTTTGGAGCTATATTAGGCTAGGGTCAGACTGAGGCAGTGCGAACGCGCGTTCTGGCGCACTTAATCACGGCCGCACTAGCAGCAGATGCCGGGCAATGACGGCCAATATACGAAGTACGGTCGCACAAAAGTCCGGCTGCGCAACGCAAGTGGAAAATGAACGCATTTTTTCGAGAACGTTAAACCACTAGTACTGACGTACAGAGTGCGCTGCGTCCGCTAGCGGCGTGTGTGTGTGTGATTAGGAGACGTCAGACGCTGCTAATGTCCGGCCAACATAACGTCCAGACACAAAGTGTTTTATTGATGATCCGTACAAAATCACGGATGAAACTGCGCATAGTATGACCGCTATTGCGTATTCCGTGAAAAAATACGTCCATTCTTCGAACGCACATTTTCACGGACAACGTGAAAAATGCGTTAGTCTGACCCTAGCCTTAACCCTTGAGGCTTTGCTGAGCATCACAGGAAATGTAGTTTCAAAACACCTGGAGGGCCATACTTACACCCCTGTCCTAGACTGTGTGTACTTACAGCTGGACACACATACACACATAATCTGAGCTGTCACTTTAGACATTGCCTAATAATTTGGTACTGTGGGTGCTGTACTTATTGTAAAAGTTTATGTTAAGAGAAGGTTGTATTTTTAATGAAGTACTTGGCATACGGGTTGGCTGTATTTCGATATGATCTGTTGGTTTAAAATGCCCCGGTCATGGGCAAAAGCCATCCCTTTATAAAGATTGAGGTATTAGCAAAGACTACACCAATGGCTTGTCAATACAATTAATGACTTGAACCAAAGGCTTATTAATTTAATATCTGTAGCGTCAACTTCATGCAGAGATTCATTTAAGTGTATGTCCACTAGGTGGCGCTTGGCTAAACAAGAGGGAAGTTGAACGACGAAGTGGTAACGAGGGGGTGACCTGGAAGGATAGATACTACTAGCATATGAAATATACCGAAGCTTGTAAAACAGCTGTGGGTCAGTATTGGTGGAAAGAAATAATCCAAGAAAATTACAGTAGACCAAGAAATCTACATGTAGTTGTTTTGTGTCAGCCATGAAAATCCACAAAAACGCGGCTTAAAAGAACCTAATATGTGGTCACATCACACAAGCCATAACTGTGCTGTAATTATAGTTTAATATTCAGCAGGTAAGTCATCAATTTCATATGCCAGATTAATTAAATCAAATGTGCATAGAGTGTCTTTTGCTAACTTGCAGAATTAAACCCCCCCCCCCCGATGGCGATTGAGTTACATGAGCAGGTCCACATTTTACATATTTATTTTCCTGCTTAATACTTTGATTTAGTTGCAATTATTCAGTGTCTGTAAAAGCCGCCAACCTGTTCATCTAGAAAAAGCAGCAGAGATTTATGACAAATCTACATGTTTCCAGCTGTGTATCTTGGCTCCAAACTCTTGTCAAAAGGAAGTGTTAAGTTATAATGTGGCTTGTTCTATTTAAAGCCTTATGCTTTAAGGCTAATGTCAGACGAACGGAGTCTAACGGACAGACGTACTGACGGAAGATACTGTAGACACCACATGGTCCGTTTTTGTTGACGGACGTAGAAAAAAAAAAAGGAACTATGGGAAATAAGAATATGAAATGATAAAAATTTTGAAAAGGATATGAAAAGCCGTTGGGTGCGTCGAGGTGTTGTCAGATGCAGCGCTTTTGCAACTTCCATCTCACACAGAACGCTACGCGGACGTGGCGCACGCTGCGCGTCCGTAGTAGCGGTTTTACGTTCTTGCCTAAATTGCGTCCGTTTGCCACGTGCGTGCGCATTTCGGTGCGGACGCGCTTCGTGTGTGGGGCTCTATTGATTATGATTCTATGCTACGACGGACGTTAACTGCGGCAACACTGACGTGATCACTGCGTTCGCCCATTGGCAGTTTGACAACTTGTCCATCAGAATCTCCTAGAGAAGAGCGTCTCTAGTCTAGACCATCTCCGATGCTTCCCTGTGGGGGACAAGCCATAGAACATGGATACAAGTCCTAAAATACTGCCGCTTTATGAAAATTAAAAAAGGACCAGATTGGCCTTCCACGGGCAGGCAGTCGCCTACAAAAGGTATGCATAAAAAGGTCTGGCCCCTCCCATTCCCCCTAACCCTAAGGGTGTCCATGCCCCAGGTCCAGTATCCTCCTAAGGCCAGGTCCAACCTGAGATCCCCAGTTCTCTTGCCTTACCTGTTCTTGGACAGGTAGGTCACCTTGTGGTGAACGCTGGGTGTTGTTCAGGGGCACGCCAGTTTTCACCCTGAGCATGAGGTGGAGAAGCAAAAGCTGCTTATTTACCTCACACACCTGATGCACCAATTAGGAGAGTGGAGAGATCTATATATATATATATCTTTTTCTTTCTTGAGCTTGCCTGCAGAAGGAGGCAGGACCTTCTCCAGAGCTGAGTTGGTAAAGTTATGACTCCGGAGGCCCTAGACTAGGTGTGCTCGGGGTAGGATGGGCCCGTCCTGCAACGTTGGCATCTGTTTTCCCTTCCACCTGCACTGTGGAGCGCACAGTTTTTCACCAGTCCTGGAAGGTGAACGGCTCCTGCTGTCCAGTCTGTGGTCCTGGTTGTAGTAACTATGCTGATGGTGCGATTCCAGAGTGGGAATTGTGTATCCGGAACTTCGGTGCACGCTTCCCTCGTGGTTTGGTGCCACGAGTTTTGACTTACTTAAACTTTTCATCTAGCTTGTTGTTATTTATAAAGCGGCAGCATATTCCGCAGCGCTGTACAGCGGGCACAAATTAGCCAAGGCTACAATACTTTGCACAACACTTTGACAAACCAGTACAGGAGGAAACGAAGGCCCTATTCCTGTGGGAACGCACAATCTTGAAGGGTTGGGGGGTGGATACCGGAGGAGAGGACTGCACGGTGGGAGTGATGGACTGCAAGGTGAGAGTGATGGACTGGTTCGAACCGTAAGGTGTATCAGTGAGTTGGGGGGTAGGCTTGTCTGAATAGGAATGTCTTAAGGGAGCGTTTGAAGGAAGGGAAACTAGGGGAAAGTCTGACCATTACGAGGGAGAGCATTCCAGACAATGGGGGCTGGACGTTTAGAAATCCTAGTCTATCATGGGAAGAGGTGATGAAGGAAGAAGTTAGGCGCAGGTCACTGTTTGACCTTAGGGAGCGGGCTGGGGTGTATTTGGTGATTAAGGAAGACAGGTAGTGGGGAGCTGAGTTAGTGAGAGCTTTGTAGGTCAGGGTAAGGATTTTGAATTTAATTCTAAAGTGGATGGGGAGCCAGTGAAGGGACTCGCAGAGAGGAGCAGCAGAGACAGAGCGGCGGGTGAGATGGATCTGGTCTGTTCTGCTCAGGTTCTGGAACAGAAGTCTACGCAGCACTTCCACCGTCTGCCCCAGGTGCTGTTAATGTCATTTCTATACTTGTGGTTGTTGCCCAGTGCCTGCACGGTATGGCTTAGGATTTCTCACTTTGCTGTACTGGCGTGGGTATTGTTGGAGATCACTTTTTACAGCCGTGGGATGCGTTCTGCTTTTTTATGGATTGGTGCTGTGGCTTCTATGGTCAGTGTGCCTCTCTAGATACAGCAGACCCGGAGTTGCTGCTCTCCGCTGTGCCGGCTTATTTTCTCATTGGCTTTGTATGAGAAGTCAGGTACTGTTTGTTGCATTGTTTTTTTTTTTTTTCTTAGTCCTTTTATATACTGTATACTACTATTTCCTTGATTTGAGGCATCGCTGTTATAACCCAGGAGATCTTGTATCTTTTTAAGCATTTTTGTTTGCATTCCAGTGGTTTACCTCTGCATTTGGGTGTGTTGATCAGTTAATGAGCTGCACATAGTTATTTTATTATCTTTTTCTCCAGCCTGTGGAGCTGCGGCTCCCAGGTAGTGCATTACGTGTGTTTTTTTTTTTTTATTATTCACACAGTGGTATAACACACTGAATACGGACGGGAGAGTTTTTTTTTTTTTCTTCAGTGCGTCATCACCAACTTTTTCTTGAATTTATAATTCTAGTATCACCGTAACCTATTACAGATCAATAAAACACCCACAAGGTTACTGAACAACCACAGTGACTGCTCGACAATGACAGATGCTGTAGGATTATGTGTCCATATGTTTGGTCCATTGGTTATCCCATCACTTACCAGCAAGTGATCATATCTGATAAAAGAGAATGGGCAATACTACATTCAGCTCTGTGAGCGTTAACGTTGGGTTAAGTGGCCCTAGCGCGGGTCCCCCATATTACATTCCGAACGCTAACTCTTTAAAAAACCCGTTGGCGCTTTTCAGAGCAAGCTTACTGTACTTTGCGCTCCCCATGTTAAGCATAGGGAGCACAAAGCGTTAATTAACGTTAGGATTACAAAGTCCTAACTCTAATTACGCACCACTGTGGTTAGCACCTGTTAGGAGCTGGTGCTAACTGATTCCGCTTCAGCAGAATCAGCAGCAGTTACAAATCCACCAAAAATCACTCCCCTCTCATCCCGTGGCGAGAACGGTGGCTCGATCCGCCTCTTCTGCCCACCAATGAGTAGAGTAAGACTGGAGAAAAAGTCACCAGTCTCCTCTGCAATCACTCCGCGGACTTGCAGGATATCTCGCGATAGTACAATAAAAAAAACTTTGAAGAAAATCATAATTTAAGTATTAACAAGGTGTCCACAGTAGAGGTGTATAAAAAAAATTCTCAAAAGGAAACAAACGCATAAAAACAACACATAGTGCAGATGGTAAATAAGTTCATAAGAGGGTAAACAAAAGGGGTGCTATAGTTCCACTCACGTGTGTGAGAGCCAGAACAGGGGCACTCCTTTGACCAGCAGCAGATCAGCTTTCAGTGGTGAAAGAAGACATTTGGCTCTCACACATGTGAGTGGAACTATAGCACCACCTTTGTTTGCCTTCTTAAAAACAACATAGTGCAGCTGGTAAGTTCATAAGTGTTGGTTACCTTTTTTGAGAATTTTTTTATACACTTCTACTTTGGAAGCTTTGAGGAAAATCATAATTTAAGTATTAACCTCCCTGGCGGTCCGGTTTTGACATATTTTTAGATGTCAAAATCGGTGCATTTATTCAGCCCCCTGGTGGTATTCCCGAGTGTGGCTCGGGGTTAAATTCTTCTTGTGACGGGAACCCGGAAGCAGGACGCCGCGATCAGCCGGAGGTGACTGCGGGAGGACAGTGAGGGAGCGCAGGGACAGGTATGTATTAGCCCGAGTGTGGGTCGGGGATACCGCTTTGAGCATTGAAATTTAACCCCGAGACATACTCGGGAAAAACGCCAGGGAGGTAAAGAGATTTTTTTGTTGTACTATTATTAGATAATGTTGCCAATAAATATATATATTAACCCCTTGCTACCGCGGGACGTACTATGCCGGCCTCGCCGCGGGAGGGCTTTGAAGACACAGGGCGTACATGTATGCACTGCTGTCTTCAATTGGCCACCTCAGCCCCTCCCTGCAGCTGGCACACACCGCACGCCATTGGCTGCAGTAGGACGGCTTGAGGGCGGGCCAAATTAGAGGCCCGCGGCAGTACCTGGCGGCTAGGCGTACCTGTATGCCTCGCCATCATTAACCCAACCCCGATGGGTGACGCCTGCTCGTCCTGAAGGGGTTAAGCATTTTTATGTGCATTGTACACACGTGAGAGTTACACGCATCTAGGTCTTGAGCTTTGAATGCGTACATTGTATTCACTGGAATTTTATATGTGTAATTTTGGGGGGATTTAATGCACTACGACATTCGCATTGAGCTGCATGACATTCATAATATTTGTATCCATTTCTTCCAGCGCTTGTCAGTAGTGTGTTTTTTTTTTTTTTATCTCTGGCTACTCCCCATGTTTCAGTCATTGTCACATTTGTTCATGTATTCCTAGTAATACAAATTAGCAAATAACAGCCAGTATAAAAGGTGCAATAAAACCCGGCTTCCAAAGTATTTTACCAGGGAGGATAGATTGAGATTTCTCTAGTTTTCGAGTATGTCCATCCTGGGTGGCGAGTATGTACCGTTAGGTGTCTTGCCCAAGGACACTTAGGCTGGTGTCAGACGAGCGTAGTGTTCACGTCCGTGATTGCGCCTAAAAGTACGTCCGTGATAGCATGAAAGAAAGTCCATTGGAGCCCGACACATGAAGTACGTCCGCACTGAACTGCGGACGCACAACGGCCTCGGCAAACGGACGCAGGTTAGGCAAGAACGTAATACTGCTAGAACGGACGTGCGGAGTGCGCTGCGTCCACAACGTCTGCATAGCTTTGTGTGTGAGTGATGGAGCATGGTCAGACGGACTGCATTTATACGTCCAGCATTTTTGACGGACAGAATGTTTTTTCATTGTAATTTATTTTTCCCTCCTACATCCGTCAAAAATAACTTCAGTGAAAAAACGGACTGTGTGACCACTACTGCGTCATCCGTACTGACGATGTCCGTACTGCACGCACGTACAGTCCGTAGAAATCACGCTCGTCTGACCCCAGCCTTACTGGAGAGGTGCTCTTGCCGGGATCGAACCTATGTCTCCACAGTCTCTCTCCACAGTTAATACGTATGGTACAATTTTATATATAACTTTTTTTGCTAAAATAAATCTAACATTTTGATCAGTTGCCTGACTTGACAAAAGTCCTGAAAAACCTCACAGTTCCAACCCACAATCCATACCCACACTCAATCCCATCCTACACATCCATTTACACCCCACATTGCTGACCCCCTCCCTCCCACCCACAACAATTCTCATCATTAAGGTATATAAGGTGGGTTATTGTAAGGTTGTCAAATTCCTTGTACTGAGTGGGGCTAAATTCTAGAGTATACAAGTGTTCAGGCATCGTGGGATTCTGAGCTGGAGGCTAAACCATCCATATACATATATATTTACCTACAGCAGGGATCAGCAAGCCTGGCCCTTCAGGTGTTTTGGAACTAAATTTCCCTTATGACTCAACCAGCCTAAGGCCGTCAACTGGCACCATATTTGTGCGATCGTGCGATCATACGTTACAGAGGCGTACCTAGAAACCTCAGGGCCCAGGTGCAGGAACCATGACGCCCCCCCACCCTTGGCAAATACATATTTGGTCCCCTACCATCAGGGCAGCCATCAGAAATGATGGGGCCCCTTACTAAACCTCACGATGGGGCCCCCCCCGGCACTCCCTCAACCTCTAACAGCTTTTCTCCCCTTCCAAAAAAAAAAAAAAAGGACATAACAGATCACCACTGCAATAAAACTCCCAGTAATGTGCAGTGTGTATTAGCGTATCACAGTATCCACAGCAATAAAACTCACAGTAATGAGCGGTGTGTCTGAACGTATCAGAATCCACAGCAATAAATCTCACAGAAACGGGCTGTGTATGATGGCCTTTGGGTCTGGGCCTGGGCCTTGGGGTCTGGTTTGGGCCCTGGGTCTGGTCCCTGGGACTGGGCCCTGGGTCTGGTCCCTGGGACTGGGCCCTGGGTCTGGGCCTTGGGGTCTGGTCCCTGGGACTGGGCCTTGGGGTCTGGTCCCTGGGACTGGGCCTTGGGGTCTGGTCCCTGAGGTCTGGGCCCTGGGTCTAGGCTGGGCCTGGTCCCTGGGTCTGGTCTGGGGTCTGGGCCCCGAGTCTGGCCTGGGGTCTGGGCCCTGAGTCTGGCCTGGGGTCTGGTCCCTGGGTCTGGGCTCTGGGCCTTGGGGTCTGGGCCTTGGGGTCTGGGCTGGTCCCTGGGCCTTGGGGTCTGGGCCCTGGGTTTTGGCCTTGGGGTCTGGGCCCTGGGTTTTGGCCTAGGGGTCTGGGCCCTGGGTTTGGGCCTTGGGGTCTGGGCCTTTTAGGGTCTGGGTCCTGGGCCTTGGGTTCTGGGCCTAGGGGTCTGGCTCTTAGGGTCTGGACCTTGGGGTCTGGGCCCTGGGTTTGGGCCTAGGGGTCTGGGCCTTAGGGTCTGGGCCCTGGGTTTGGGCCTTGGGGTCTGGGCCCTGGCTCACCACTCCGCTGTCTTCTTTGCTTCACCTTTTCTTTAATCTTCTTCTCTTCACTTCTTCTCTTCACTTCTTCTCTTCACTTCTTCTCTTCACTTCTTCTCTTCTTCTTCCCGGCCCCTCCAGCTCCGGCGCGCAGCTTCACTGAGTGGAGGGGCAGAGCCAAAGCAACGTGCTTGGGAGGCCCTCACACGCTGCTTGGCCCCGCCCAGCCAGGACGTGAAGCTGCCAGGAGCCGGAGGAGACACAGTGTCTCAGTCTCCTCCGGCTCCTGCAGCAGCAGCAGCGACACAGCTCCGGATTCGGACTCATCGAGTCCGATACCGGAGCTGTTAAAGGGCGATGCCCAGGCCCCTTACGGCAGCATGAGGCGTAATGCCCTGATGGCGGCCCTGCCTACCGTCAACATGCATTGGTCCACTCCAGGTCCACAATGTTGACTCCAGACAATCAGTGTCCCATTAGTTCCAGGTCCACTATGACCTCTTCAGTCAATCCCATTTTTAATGTAGTGTGCACTATGTGTATCTCACAGAGCTCCACAGCAATAAATCTCACAGTAATGTGCGCTGTATATGAACGTATCAGAGCAACACAGCAATAAAACTCACAGTAATGTGCAGTGTGTATGAGCGTATCACAGAGCCCCACAGAAATAAAACTCACAGTAACGTGTGGTGTGTATGAACCTATCACAGAGCTCCACAGCAATAAATCTCACAGTAATGTAATAAATTAACCCCCCCCCCTCCTTGGTTATCCCTTTTAATTTGGTCATGTGAAAATAATGGTAAGATTCAGAAAAGAAAAGAATGTTGATATTAAGCATCATTTTAAACATATAAAGCTATAATAGTGATAAAGAATGCCATTTATCTGATATTGATACATATCATACACCTGTTCTCACATGGCCTTTACAAGTGATTAAGGCTAGGGTCAGACTAACGCTTTTTTCGCGTTGTCCGTGAAAAAGTGCGTTCGAACGAATGGACGTATTTTTTTCACGGAATACGCGATAGCGGTCATACGATGCGCATTTTCGTCCGTGATTTTGTACGGATCATCAATAAAACACTTCTTGCGTCTGGACGTTATGTTGGCCGGACATTAGCAGCGTCTGACGTCTCCTAATCACGCACACACGCCGCTATGCGGACGCAGCGCACTCTGTACGTCAGTAGTAGCGGTTTGACGTTCTCAAAAAAATGCGTTCGTTTGCCACTTGCGTTGCGCGGCCGCACTTTCGTGCGGCCGTTCTTCATATGCAGCCCGGCATTGGACGTCATTTGCTGCTAGCACGGCCGTGATTTAGTGCGGTTAAACGCACGTTAAAACTGCTTTCGTCTGACCTTAGCCTAAATATTGCTTATTTACAATAATGGTAAAAAAAAAAACCACGACACTGAAGAGTAATGTTTATATAATATTACAATTAAAAAATAGAAGTGTAATAATAAGCTAGCTGTGTTTATAAATAACATGTATCCTATCAGGGCTATTCAGAGAGAGGTGAAAACCTTGAGGATTGCCAGGAGAATGAACAATCTAGACCAAATAGCCAATTTGGAAAGTGAGATAATGGGAGAAATTTTCTGGTTTGGCTATTTTTGCCCTAGAATTTTCACTTCTCCAGTCATTCTCAAGGTTTTCACCTCTCTCTGAATAGCCCTGTATGTATAAATGGTATTGATACATACAGGGTTATTCAGAGAGAGGTGAACCTCAGGAGAATGACTGGAGAATGGAAAATTCTAGGTCAAAATAGTCAAACCAGAAAAATTCTCCCTTTCATCTCACTTTCCAAATCGGCTATCTTGACCTAGAATTTTCCATTCTCCAGTCATTCTCCTGCTTTTCACCTCTCTTTGAATGACCCTGATAGATTCTGTCTACTCTCACACCCCTGATCACCGAGTAGCCAGAAATGGTACCTTGGGTTAGTCCTGCACTCAAGGTGAAGTGACAGAGATAAGGAGAGGCCCATGTATGCTGTTATTATGCTCAGCCGCCGCTAGAGGGCAGCAAAGAGAAGCGAGAACTACAACTCCCGGCATGCCCCGCGCGGCGCTGTCTTCTCTGCTCCCACGTGGGAGCTCCCTGGTTCCCGAAACTGAAAGTCCTGCTGGCTTTGCGCTTCACCTTCAGCCTTTGGCTTGGCCCTGCAGGGGGGTGAGGGACCACAATGTCCGCCGAGGAAATCCAGCTCACCAGGGGTCCCTCAGGTATGTGCATAGCATTGGGGAGTCCACACTGCTTGACCCGTGGCTCCAGCACCGGAGACTTGGGCCCTTTGGCTCAGGAAGGACTCTTTATGGACAGACATGTCCTCCAGGCCTGACCTGCACAAAGAGCCAGGGGGAGGTCAGGCATCTGCAGCTCTGATTGAAGGACAATGGCTATAGATTACACTCTTAACTTTAATATTCTGCTGTAACAACAACTTTATAAAACACCCTGCTATGAAAACACTACTGCATTATATATCTATATCTGTTAATTATATATCTATATCTGTTTATTATATACTTTAACATTAAGGACAAAAAGTGAGATTAAAATCCACCAGAAATGACCAGAAATAATAATAATTATTTTTATTAAAGTTACACACAGAATTTTAATCCCATCAGTGACAGATCTCCTAAATGACATTCTGTTTTAGTATTGCGTTTGTTCCATTATTTTATTAAGGCTAGGGTCAGACGAACGCATTTTCACTTTGTCTGTGAAAAAGTGCGTTCGAACGAATGGACGCATTTTTTCACGGAGTACGCGATAGCGGTCATACGATGCGCATTTGCATCCCTGATTTTGTACGGATCATCAATAAAACACTTTGTGCATCTGGACGTTATGTTGGCCGGACATTAGCAGCGTCTGACATCTCCAATTCACGCACACACGCCGCTAGCGGACGCAGCGCACTCTGTACGACCGTACTAGAGGTTTTACGTTCTCGACAAAATGCGTTCGTTTTCCACTTGCGTTGCGCAGCCGGACTTTCGTGCGACCGTACTTCGTATATTGGCCGTCATTGCCTGTCACTTGCTGCTACTACGGCCGTGATTAAGTGCGCCTGCACGCGCGTTCGCACTGCCTCAGTCTGACCCTAGCCTAAATAATCCATTCCATTATTATGTAATCAATTGGATTATTGAAAACGAAAAAAAAAAGACTCCTATTCTTATCGTATAAATCAATAAAAATGCAGTAAAAAAAAATGTGTCTAAATAATAAAAAAAATCCTGTTTAAAAAAATAAGAGAAAGGTCTTTGGGGGAAAAAAAAATGTTCCGAAGTTCTTTGCAACAATGAAACGTTTCAACATCTCTAAAAAGTAAAATAAAGAAAAAGGGATTTTTTTTTTATAAATATATATATATATATATTTTTTTTTACATTGACGCCTATGGGATTCACCTGTTTAAGCTAGGGTCAAACAAACGCATTTTTCATGTCTGCCGTCAAAAAGTGCGTCTGCGTCCGAACGCGTTTTTTCACGGAAGACGCGATAGCGGTCATACGATGCGCAATTGCGGCCGTATTTTTTGACGGAGCTATAAAAAAACAAATGGACGTTATGTTGGCCGGACATGTGCAGCGTCTGACGTCTCCTAATCACGCACACTCGCCGTTATGCCGACGTAGTGCACTCTGTGCGTCAGTACTAGCGGTTCCATGTTCCTGAAAAAATGCATTTGTTTGCCGCTTGCGTTGCGCGGCCGAACTTTTGTGAGGCCGCACTTCGTATATTGGCCGTCATTTGCTGCTACTACAGCTGTAATAAAGTGCGGCTGCACGCGCATTCGCACTGCGTTCGTCTGACCCCAGCCTAAAACCTGTCAAATTGAAACACAAAAAAATCTGGGCATTTTGCTGGAATTCCGGTGACATTCCGCATTCTGTGAATAGAAGACAAGTCTTTTTATGGGGAAATTTGGGAAATTGACAGCTTGGTGTCAATTTGTTTTTTTATAGCTCCGTCAAAAAATACGGCCGCAATTGCGCATCGTATGACCGCTATCGCGTCTTCCGTGAAAAAACGCGTTCGGATGCAGACGCACTTTTTGACGGCAGACATGAAAAATGCGTTTGTTTGACCCTAGCCTAAACAGGTGTTCACCAAACACCAAAAATTCTTTAATTTTTCAGCTGGCACATAAGATCGGTGTAAAGTCATCAAGCCCTGGTGTAAGGACTTGTGGAGGTTGCACCATCCTGCTTGTTCGGGTACGGAGTGCTGTGCGCTATATCTGTACACCGAGTACAAACTTAGCAATGAAGCGGGGAGCTGTGTGACCTTTACCCTCCTTTTTTTTATTTTTTAAATTCTCTCCTTGCTTTACTTGGCATTTCCCATGGTTTCTAAAAGCATTGATCTTAAGACGTTTCCGTCTGATACATTTAACCGCTTCACTTCCAAAAGCTGTTAAAAAGGCCATGCTTTTTTTTTTTTTTTTTTTTGCTGCGTCAAATGCATCCTGCCCCTTCATGCCGAATAGAGGAGAAATTCCGCAATGCCCAAGATTTTCCGATACTGTGTCCAGATCACTTATCCTTTTGCTGTGTGGCGGTTTCATATTGCTCTGGCAGCTTCTGGTGGGAAAGACCTCATTGCCCAGTGCCAGTGGTTACAGGAGATGCTGCTCGTGACCGCTGCCGCTGCACTGTGAGCTTCGCATCCATAACCAAAAATTATTGGCAGACGAAATCCACCTGCATGGCTACTGGGTATGTATCTGCGTTGTTATGGTATGGAACATGCCTCTTCTACCGTTGATAAATGCTATTGGTCGTGAAGGGGATTGCAGCATGTAATATTTGCCCAGATCTCTTGGCCTGCCCCGGGGAAAACCTGTTACTCCTAGGGGAAGGGTGTTAAACCGAAGGGTTCTGTAGCTGAAACATTTGACTTTGATGCTCATTCTATGCATTAAAACACAAGTGTGACACTGGTGGACCTTTTTGAAAAACAGCGCTTGTAACTGTCAAGGGACAAGGTTTTTTTTTTTGGAGATGTGTTGTCCCTGTGTAACTTTGTGTTTTTGGAGGTGTGGGAGCCAGAGGCCTGTTCAATACCTCAGCAGCTGCTGAATTGCTGCAGCACAGCAATTCAGTTTGCTGCAGCAGTGTCGTTGAACCCTTTTGGATGCGAATTTTGAATCCAAAATGGCCGACGATTTCTTAATGAAAAATTCAGATTGTTTTTCAGATCACTCGGACAAAAAATAATAAAGAGAAGCAGTCAGCACAATTCCGTTTTGTATGCACACACCAAAAATGATAGTTTTTAATGAATAAACGTTATGTTTACTTCTGAAACAATATATAAATTGAACTGTAATATATGTCTATGTGCAGGGGGAAATAATAAATAAATATTTTGTGCTTTGGTGAACAAAAACCTCAAAATTAACATTGCTGTACGGAATTATTACTTGCTTCGAGGCGGCGGCCATCTTGCTGTAGGGCATTGTTACTGAGGCCTGTTCAATACCTCAGCCGCTGCAAGTGCTAAGTTAGCAACTTGCATTGAACGCCGTTCAACCGCTCAGCAGTGCTAACCTAGCACTTGCAGCGACCCAAGGAGATGCTGAGTGTGACGTTTTAAAGATGGCCGCCGCATGAAGCAAGAGGCCTGTTCAATACCTCAGCAGCTGCTCCTCGGGTCGCTGCAAGTGCTAGGTTAGCACTGCTGAGCGGTTGAACGGCATTCAATGCAAGTTGCTAACTTAGCACTTGCAGCGGCTGAGGTATTGAACAGGCCTCAGGATTTCCTGGTTACAAGAGCCGTGTTCACCAGAGACAGTAGCAGGAGTGACCACTAGCTTCCTGTTTCAAAGCTGCTGCAGCTGCTTGAGGAGAGACAGCTCAGGGTGTTGCATAACTCCTCATAAGAACCTTATCTGCATGTGGTCTAGAGGCGCACACGGTAATTTCCCTAGCTGTATTTGTTTTATATTGTGTATAATGATGTTTTTATAACACTTTAAATGGGCAGTGGGATCTGTTAATGATGTAACTGGATTTAACATATTTCTGTTGGAAAGACATGCTCATTTTGCATGAGAGACTTGTAAAGGACTGTGTGAATATTTTGAACGTTATATGGTTTTTATTTCTTGTAGTTTTCGCAGTGTCGGCTAAAAAGCGAGAGGCAAAGCGCAAAAAGACCTCTGTATGAAGCATGCCATTTCTTTAGACCTCATTTGAAGTTCATACCGTACGCCTATTCTGCCCCATGTCCCTACGTGTTGCGGTAATCTACTGCCCCCCTGGGTCTCCTGGACCCTTTCTGGAGCACTTGTCAGCCTGGCTCCCTCACTTTCTCTGCTCTGACATTCCATCTCTCATCCTTGGAGATTTTAACATTTCCACCGGCTCCCTTACCAACCCCCTCACCTCCCAATTTCCTTTCTATCCCCTCCTCCCTGGGCCTCACACAGTGGTCCGACTCTCCTACCCACCAAGCTGGCAACACCCTGGATCTTATTTTCTCTACACTCAACAGTTTCCAACTTTTCGAACATGCCTCCTTTCCTGGAACCCTCTCTTGCCACCTACCCAGCCTCCTGCTACCACCTCCACTCCTCTTCTACCCCGGAGACACCTTGGTGCCCTGAATCCTAAACTACTCTCCACCACTATCCATCCTCTTCTTCTTCCAATCTCTATCTCCAACTGCACTGACCAAGCAACTGATATCTACAACTCTGCTCTTTCCTCATCACTTGAGGAACTTGCTCCTACTCCTCTCCGTGCTAAACACAAGCCAAACCGTCAACCGTGGCACTCCAAATACACTAGATACCTTCTGCGCAGCTTAACGCGGCTGGAGGAAGTCTCGTACTCCTCCATTACAAATTCACGCTCCGCTCCTACAGTCTCGCTCTATCTCTCGCTAAACCGTCTTATTTCTCGTCCCTTATCTCTACCTTTTCTCATGATTCTAGACGTCGTCTGAACGTGTGAAACGATCTATTAATGCGCCACACGTCCACCCAACCTTCCACGGATCTCACCGCCGTCTGCTTTGCTGACTACTTCACTGATAAGATTGCAAAACTAAGACTAGAAATCTCTTCTCTGCCCAGGTACATCCCATCCCGACCACTTCACTCTGCCAATGATTTGATGCTATCAGCTCCACGTACCCACACTCCCACCTTCAAGACTTCTCCCAAGCTGCCCCCTTTCTATGGAACTCCCTCCCCTGCAACATTAGACTCTCCCTATCTCTCCAGTCCTTCAAGAAGTCTCTGAAAACTCATTACTTTAGAGAAGCCTATCATCTCACTCCTTAATACTCCTCTCTTCATTTTCTGCTGCATCTTTACACAAAGCCCACATGCACTCCGCTCTTTTTACACTCTCTATTAACCCTCACCTAGTGTGTCACCCCTATCGTCTTAGATTGTAAACTCCTGAGCAGGGTTCTCCCACCTACTGTACTGTGCGTTTAACCTGTATGTATATTTGTTATTCTGTCTCGCCTATTGTACAGTGCTCCGGAACTTGTTAGCGCTGTAGCTCCACAGTTAAACGTTTTTATAAAGCGCTGTCTCTACTTTCTAAGTGGTTTCTGATTGTTTCCCACATCTACGGATCCAGGGTGTTCATGGTGGACGTTGCGGTGTGTTTGGGGATATCCTTAGGCTGGCTGTCCACTGGCACCGTAGTTGGGCGACCGACTTGGTCACCCGACTACGGACAACCCCATCGGCTGATCAGGGTCGTCTTCTGGAAGTGTCTGTGGATGACCCAGATCGGCCAATGGATAGGCAGTCGAATGAAAAAAAAAAGTAAAAACCCTGCTGCGGGGAGAAAAAAAAGTCTGGTGCTGAAACTTGAGTTTCAGCTCCAAGGGCAGCCCCTGTTCAGCGCAGCCAAAGCAGGGGGGGGGGGGGGTGGGACCTCACCAGGCTGTGGGAAACTTAACCCCCCCTGACCCTGGTGCTGAATTTCAGCACCAGGGACAGCAAAGCTGAATGAAGCCGCCTCGCAGATAAAAAAAAAAAACCGACAAACAAAAGACGTGCGAGAAAAAAAGCCTCATCCTTTTCTTTCGCCTAAAAAAAATAAAAATCCAGGAAAAT
The DNA here is from genome assembly GCA_009667805.1 of Leptobrachium leishanense. Classification (NCBI taxonomy): domain Eukaryota; kingdom Metazoa; phylum Chordata; class Amphibia; order Anura; family Megophryidae; genus Leptobrachium; species Leptobrachium leishanense. The sequence continues at coordinate 45,536,028 of CM019075.1, read as the reverse complement.
ACCACATTTTTTTTTTAATTAAAACAGCTTTTTTGTTGTAGATTAAAAAAATAACCGCTTGACTAAGTACGAAAATAGTTTTTACCTCGACTGCTATGGGCTTCGTGCACGGTGGTTATACTATGCAATGCATCTTTCCAGGTTTTCCTGCACACGGCGGTTTAACTATACAATTCATCTTTTTCATGTAAACATGTACCAGACCATCCTATCATCGTCTGATAATTCCAGATAAATTTTTGCTAGACTGTTGTAGTCACAAAAAAATTGTCCGATGCAGTGGAAGAGGGCCGATTCACCTGCATGTTGTAGGATCGGTCGGACGACTTTGGATGATCACACCATCGCACAAATACGGTACCAGTGGATGGCTAGCCTTATGCTGTAGTGGGACTTTACTTGATTTCCCCCCCCCCCCAACTATTTTGTATGCTCAAAGGGGTGGATTTGAATCTTTTTGGTTGATTCACAGAATTTCATGGAAATTACAAATATTTGGACAATGTCAAGCGGATGGTAGGCAGAAGAAAGTTTCCAAACTTGTCTATTCTGCCATAAACAGATTGAATGGTCAGCGCCCACACTTGTGCCACCACCAGTATCCCAATGCCAAACCAGATGAATAGAGGTTTCCCCCAAACCAATGTGACAACAAACGTGAATATATGTATCTGGTAGGTCGATGTTAATCTCTTCTCAGAATTCAGGTGGTTCTCATAATTTGCATCATCCACATGGACTTTATATAAAAAAGAAGCAAAAAGGTACATATGATGGTGCAGAGTGTATTAATTCAAATTTTGGTGTTCTACTATTAAACTATTCCACTCACAAATACAGAGCCCTATCACTGGCTCTGAGTGGTTAAACGCATCTGGGTCCTTTTTCTTCTTATTATTCTGAAGGTAACCCACACCTTTCACAATCGATAGCTCCACTTGTTCATCAAATATAGGAGAAAGCATAAAGACAAAGGAACTTCCTTGTGCAGATCCACCAATCAACACATGGAGTAATACGGATAGAGTGTCAACTCACATTTGATGGAGCTTTTAGCCAAGCTGTAGGTGGTGGTGCCTGTGGATTTGTTAACTGGTCAAATCCACGAAAACCTCAACCAATTCCAGGACAGAGACCAAATTGTAAAAAATCTTTAACACATAAAACAATAAAATTAGATACAATATAATTTTATTGTTTTATGTGTTTAAAGATTTTTTACAATTTGGTCTCTATGTTCTGGAATTGGTTGAGGTTTTCGTGGATTTGACCCGTTAACAAATCCACAGGCACCACCACCTAGAGCTTGGCTAAGGCTAGGGTCAGACTGAGGCAGTGCGAACGCGCGTGCAGGCGCACTTAATCACGGCCGTAGTAGCAGCAAGTGCCAGGCAATGACGGCCAATATACGAAGTACGGTCGCACAAAAGTCCAGCTGCGCAACGCAAGTGGAAAATGAACGCATTTTGTCGAACGTAAAACCGCTAGTACGGTTGTACAGAGTGCGCTGCGTCCGCTAGCGGCGTGTGTGCGTGAATTGGAGATGTCAGACGCTGCTAGTGTCCGGCCAACATAACGTCCAGACGCACAAAGTGTTTTATCGATGATCCGTACAAAATCACGGACGCAAATGCGCATTGTATGACCGCTATCGCGTACTCCGTGAAAAAATGCGTCCATTCGTTCGAACGCACTTTTTCACAGACAACGCGAAAATGCGTTCGTCTGACCCTAGCCTAAAAGCTCCATCAAATGTGAGTTGACACTCTATCCGTATTACTCCATGTGTTGATTGGTGGATCTGCACAAGGAAGTTCCTTTGTCTTTATGCTTTCTCCTATATTTGATGAACAAGTGGAGCTATCAATTGTGAAAGGTGTGTGGGTTACCTTCAGAATAATAAGAAGAAAAAGGACCCAGATGCGTTTAACCACTCAGAGCCAGTGATAGGGCTCTGTATTTGTGAGTGGAATAGTTTAATAGTAGAACACCAAAATCTGAATTAATACACTCTGCACCATCATATGTACCTTTTTGCTTCTTTTTTCTTTAAAGTCCATGTGAATGATGCAAATTATGAGAACCACCTGAATTCCGAGATTAACATCGAGCTACCAGATACATATATTCACGTATTTTGCCGTAAAGTTTGCATTTTTCCACCAGTTCACATCTTCGTGATTTAACCTTTTTATATTCCACTCAACAGGGAAAATTTAAAAATTTCAGACCAAAATCATGATGGAAGGGTCTCTAAAATGGCAGTAATCGGCTTTCTCCAAATTCGGCCTAATCTAGTAACCTTGTGACTTTCTATAAATTCCTGGTTCCGTTTCTAATCCCAGCAGTATTTGCACATCCCACATCTCTGCATTTAAATGCAATATGCAAATCACATAACCTGGTTTAACCCTTTAGTTTTAACAGTACGAGTGTCAGAAAACGTCTGTCTTGCTGTCTGAGGCACATACGGGTAACTATATACTAGATGAAGGCTGGGGGGGGGGGTGGCGGCGGCGGCATTTGTATCCTTGCCAGTCAAAGTGAGGGGCAGGAGTGGTATATAAAGGCATCATGTATTTATGGAGACGGCTGTATCCTATATTTAAATGTCTCTGTGACACTTGTGTTATTTTTGTAGCGTTGGTATTGCTTGTGGGTGGGTAAGCATTTAACCCCTAGTGATGTATCAGTGGCTTAATGAGATGCTAACATTTCTACAAAACTATATAGAACAAATTTTAAATATACATGAAAAAATGGGCTGGCATGGCATGCCTCTGGTCTTTTTACTGGTCTAGCTGAATGCTGATTGGCTAAAAAGAGCAAGCTAGGATTTCAAATATAATTTTGTATGGAGGGGACCACGTTTGAATTATTTTTTTGTCTCGTTGCTCCAAAAAATGATTTATTTAAAGGGACACTCTAGGCACCATGACCGTTCAATGTAATGTAATGTATGAATGGTGATCTGCATGTGCCCTTCGTTTCCCTACGCATAATGCTCCCAATTAGCTTTCAGAGTTTTCTGCATTTTTAAAGGGACTCTCTACATACCCTGACTACTTTTATTTTATTAAAGTGGTCAGGCTGCATAGAGTGTCCCCCTCCGCCTCTCTCGTCCCCCTCCGCCTCTCTCGTCCCCCTCCGCCTCTCTCGTCCCCCTCCGCCTCTCTCGTCCCCCTCCGCCTCTCTCGTCCCCCTCCGCCTCTCTCGTCCCCCTCCGCCTCTCTCGTCCCCCTCCGCCTCTCTCGTCCCCTTCCGCCTCTCTCGTCCCCTTCCGCCTCTCTCGTCCCCTTCCGCCTCTCTCGTCCCCTTCCGCCTCTCTCGTCCCCTTCCGCCTCTCTCGTCCCCTTCCGCCTCTCTCGTCCCCTTCCGCCTCTCTCGTCCCCTTCCGCCTCTCTCGTCCCCTTCCGCCTCTCTCGTCCCCTTCCGCCTCTCTCGTCCCCTTCCGCCTCTCTCGTCCCCCTCCGCCTCTCTCGTCCCCCTCCGCCTCTCTCGTCCCCCTCCGCCTCTCTCGTCCCCTTCCGCCTCTCTCGTCCCCTTCCGCCTCTCTCGTCCCCTTCCGCCTCTCTCGTCCCCTTCCGCCTCTCTCGTCCCCTTCCGCCTCTCTCGTCCCCTTCCGCCTCTCTCGTCCCCTTCCGCCTCTCTCGTCCCCTTCCGCCTCTCTCGTCCCCTTCCGCCTCTCTCGTCCCCCTCCGCCTCTCTCGTCCCCTTCCGCCTCTCTCGTCCCCTTCCGCCTCTCTCGTCCCCTTCCTCCTCTCTCGTCCCCTTCCGCCTCTCTCGTCCCCTTCCGCCTCTCTCGTCCCCTTCCGCCTCTCTCGTCCCCTTCCGCCTCTCTCGTCCCCTTCCGCCTCTCTCGTCCCCTTCCGCCCCTCTCGTCCCCTTCCGCCCCTCTCGTCCCCTTCCGCCCCTCTCGTCCCCTTCCGCCTCTCTCGTCCCCTTCCGCCTCTCTCGTCCCCTTCCGCCTCTCTCGTCCCCTTCCGCCTCTCTCGTCCCCTTCCGCCTCTCTCGTCCCCTTCCGCCTCTCTCGTCCCCTTCCGCCCCTCTCGTCCCCTTCCGCCTCTCTCGTCCCCTTCCGCCCCTCTCGTCCCCTTCCGCCTCTCTCGTCCCCTTCCGCCTCTCTCGTCCCTCTCGTCCCCCTCCTGTCCCGGTTTTTGTAGTAATTGCTATGTGACGTTTCCTCCACCAATACAGTGATCACCCAGGTAGACAGGATTTGAATGTTCCACCTTTCGGTCTCGTATGATGTCAGTATGCTCTCATCACCCTCTCTATGAACACTTGCAGTAGCAAATGATGGCAGGTAGAGTTGGCAGCCGATGGATTGGTACTGCACTTGTGTCTACAGAACTTCCATTAAGCAATTTGTGTTGTGTGTGTGCGCCACGATAATAGAATTTGATAACCGTAGGAACTTCCGCATTTCCGAAGCCCTCCTAAGTTGAAGGGGAGGAGCAGCCCGGCAGGGAAGGCGAAAAAGGAGCATTGTCGCAAAAAATAGTGGCTGACGCTGTCAGCAGCCTCTGCCCAATTATTTAATCATGTCCCTTAAAGTCAGGATCGTACAACTGTATGTTCCAGACCAGCCAATGTCTCTCAATGCACCAGCATTGGATTGTCTGGACGTTAGAGCAAGTGTCCAGCTCTTTGCTTGCTTCAGCACACCGCAGCTGTGAGCAGCACAGACGGAGCCCAATGCTCCAGTAAAGTGTATCTATGAATGACACTTCATCATCCCAGTGGCATGCCACAGGAAGTGAGAATAATAATTGTTTTTTTGCCTCAAGAAAAAAAGAATTTCTTTTTAATATCTATCACATACATACATACATACATACATACATACATACATACAGGGGGGGGTAGCACTCAGCCTTAACTAAGCGTTTCAGTGCGGGTGCGTCTCAAAATAAAATACAAAACAAAAACATGGAGAGAGCACTCCAGACAAAAACCTGCAACAACAGCTCCATGCATGGGTACATATTACATTGTAATAATGAGGGTGGATTACATTGACGCTGTTGGCAGGCTTAAGCAATTCACGGCCGTTCATTGCGAACCAAATTTCCACCATTTTATTCAGCAAAGCTCAGAGTTATGAAATTTTCACCATGTGGTAAAAGCTGGTATTATGTACCCATGCATGGAGCTGTTGTTGCAGGTTTTTGAATGTGTTCGTCTGGAGTGCTCTCTCCATGTTTATGTTTTTGAAATATATATATATATAAGTATTTTTAGTCAGCCACCAATTGTGCAGGTTCTCCCACTTAAAAAGATGAGAGAGGCCTGTAATTGTCATCATAGGTTCACTTCAACTATGAGAGACAAAATGTGAAAAAAAAATCCAGAAAATCACATTGTCTGATTTTTAAAGAATTTATTTGCAAATTATGGTGGAAAATAAGTATTTGGTCACCTACAGTACAGTACAAACAAGCAAGATTTCTGGCTCTCACAGACCTGTAACGTCTTCTTTTTAGGCTGGGGTCAGACTAGCGCATTTTTAACGTGCGTTTAGGCGCACTTAATCACGGCCGCAGTAGCAGCAAATGACGGCCAATATACGAAGTGCGGCCGCACGAAAGTACGGCCGCGCAACGCATGTGGAAACTGAACGCATTTTTTTGAGAACGCAGAACAGCTAGTACTGACGTACAGAGTGCGCTGCGTCCGCTAGCGGCGTGTGTGCGTGATTAGGAGACGCTGCTCATGTCCGGCCAACATAAAGTCCAGACACAAAAAGTGTTTTATTGACGATCTGTAAAAAATCACGCAAAAAATGTGCATCGTATGACCGTTTTCGCACATTCCGTGAAAAAATACGGTAATGCGTTCGGATGCACTTTTTGACGGTCGCTGCGAATAATGCGTTCGTTTGACCCTAGCCTAAGAGGCTCCTCTGTCCTCCACTCGTTACCTGTATGAATGGCACCTGTTTGAACTTGTTATCAGTATAAAAGACACCTGTCCACAACCTCAAACAGACACACTCCAAACTCCACTAGGGTCAAGACCAAAGAGCTGTCGAAGGACACCAGAAACAAAATTGTAGACCTGCACCAGGCTGGGAAGACTGAATCTGCAATAGGCAAGCAGCTTGGTGTGAAGATATCAACTGTGGGAGCAATCATTAGAAAATGGAAGATGTACAAGACCACTGATAATCTCCATCGATCTGGGGCTCCACGCAAGATCTCACCCAGTGGGGTGAAAATGATCACAAGAACGGTGAGCAAAAATCCCAGGACCACACGGGGGACCTAGTGAATGACCGCAGAGAGCTGGGACCAAAGTAACAAAGGCTACCAGCAGTAACAAACTACGCCGCCAGGGACTCAAATCCTGCAGTGCCAGACGTGTCCCCCTGCTTAAGCCAGTACATGTCCGGGCCTGTCTGAAGTTTGCTAGAGAGCATTTGGATGATCCAGAAGAGGATTGAGAGAATGTCATATGGTCAGATGAAACCAAAGTAGAACTTTTTGGTAAAAACTCAACTCGTCGTGTTTGGAGGAGAGAGAATGCTGAGTTGCATCCAAAGAACACCATACCTACTGTGAAGCATGGTGGCGGAAACCTCATGTTTTGGGGCTGTTTTTCTGCAAAGGGACCAGGTCGACTGATCCGTGTAAAGGGAAGAATGAATGGGGCCATGTATCGTGAGATTTTGAGTGAAAACCTCCTTCCATCAGCAAGGGCATTGAAGATGAAACGTGGCTGGGTCTTTCAGCAGGACAATGATCCCAAACACACCGCCCGGGCAATGAAGGAGTGGCTTCGTAAGAAGCATATCAAGGTCCTGGAGTGGCCCAGCCAGTCTCCAGATCTCAACCCCATAGAAAACCTTTGGAGGGAGTTGAAGGTCCGTGTTGCCCAGCGACAGCCCCAAAACATCACTGCTCTAGAGGAGATCTGCATGGAGGAATGGGCAAAAATACCAGCAACAGTGTGTGAAAACCTTGTGAAGACTTACAGAAAACGTTTGACCTCTGTCATTGCCAACAAAGGATATATAACAAAGTATTGAGATGGACTTTTCATATTGACCAAATACTTATTTTCCACCATAATTTGCAAATAAATTCTTTAAAAATCAGGCAATGTGATTTTTCTGGATTTTTTTTTTTTTTCTTCTCATTTTGTGTCTCATAGTCGAAGTGAACCTATGATGACAATTACAGGCCTCGCTCCTTTTTAAGTGGGAGAACCTGCACAATTGGTGGCTGACTAAATACTTTTTTGCCCCACGGTGTAATAACAGACCCAGGATGCATAAAAGTGAGACAGATGTCATTTGCATATCCTACCCAGAATTCCTTGCTGCATATGGGGAATGTGGCACAGGAGCTCTGATGATGCAGTTCATTGAATTGCTGTGATGTGCAAGTGGCTTCTGCAATAATATATATATATTACAAACCACAGGGGGGGTTGCACTCAACCTAAATTGCAACACAAGTGGGTGCATAAATACAAAACACCAAAATAGAGCACTCCATATCAATGACCACCTTCAGCCACCATTTTCTGCAACAAAAAACACACATTTCAAAAAACCAGACTCTGTATGTCTTTACAATTATTTTTTTTTATTTATTATCACACTATATAGGTATCACCAAAACAATTTGCTAATGTCTACATGGAAGGTGAATTCCTGTCAAGAGTCCAGTATCCTTTGGGCATGACAGGTGCACTTAAACAAAATTTAAATACTAAGGTGCCCCTTTAATCCAATACATACTAAATCCTTGAGGTTTTTTTTAATGACTTGCATGCTATATTCCCGATCTGTAAAGGTGTGATCTTGTCCTGCAGGAGCTTTTCAGAGTCTGCCGAAACATTCCCATAAGTATATACAGAACTGTTGGCATCACTTTTTGTAAAATACAGTCTGTAACCCATGTTGCCTGCAGAGCTGAACTTGGCTTCATATGTTATTCTGTATAAAATCATCATTACCAAAGATATCCGAGCAGTAAATTCAAGAGCACCGCTCTCACCCCAAAGCAATGGGGGGGGGGGACCTCCCAAAATCGCACTCTCTATACTCATCACATAATACAAATATTTTGATACACAGTAGCTAAGTTGTGATTCTAAAGTTCCCTTTGCAAATACATTTCATTTATAAACATTGTGTTTGTTTTATAAACATCTCACGCTTCTATATGTTTACACATACTCTACGTGCATTTCTTGGACCTGTATATTCTTCCGAACATTTGAAAAGGTTGCACACAGAGTTTTCTGAGCAAATCCTGGGCAGCCTTGAAATATTTCCGTTTGGCATTAAGCTGTAGTGGTTGTCTGGCACTTGAATAATTCATTTATTTTTAATCTCTTTGAAAAGAAGCGTGTGCTTCTGCCTGGTTTCCTCTGGCAATGAAAGGGTGCGTGCTCCATTAATTTTTTCTTTCCCCGTGGGAAGAGGGAGTATTGCTCGGAGCTTCTTTTTCCATTATTGGTGCCAGGAATGATCATTTAAATACAGAAAGAGCCGGTGGAATTGATGAGAGCGGAGTCTACGTGAAGTCTTACGTGACACAGAGCGTTTGTTAGCTGTTCATGCGTATAAATCCTCTTGACTTGCAGCCGTTTATATCTTCAATATTCATTTTAGTGGATGTGCTTCCTGGTTCCTTTTTTTTTTTTTTTTTTTAACCTGCTGCCAAGGACTCCATAACACCGGAGTTTCTTGTGTGCTCTCGTGGCATCTGCGTTATGCCATTCCGTGTTACATGCTGAAATGGTCTGACAGTACTGCACCTGATTTTAATGTTCAGACAAGTTTTCCTGTACCTTTTATATCAGGATAAACAATAGAAACATAGAAAAATGTCAGCAGATAAGAACCTGTCTGCCCAATTACATGGATACTTTACCTGGATTTATCTTTTGTTTAGGATAGCCTTATGTCTATCCCATGCCTGCTTAAATTCAATTACTGTTTTGGCCTCTACCACTTCTACTGGAAGGCTGTTCCATGTATCCACCACCCTCTCAGTAAAATAATGCTTCCTGATGTTACTTTTAAACCTTTGCCCCTCTAATCTAAGACTATGTCCTCTTGTTTTGCTACTTTGTTTCCATTTAAATATACTCCCTTCCTCTACCTTGTGGATTCCCTTTACGTATTTAAATGTTTCTATCATATCTCCTCTGTCTCGTCTTTTTTCCAAGCTGTACAATCCCTATTTCTTTGGCTCTAGCTGCCAGTTTTATAACCATTTTATAACTAAGGCACTGGGTTTAAAAAAAAAAAAAAGTTAAAGGACTTTCCTTTACTTAGTTCTTCCTGAGATTTCTTTTTTTTTTAATTTTTTTTGTCCTATTTTTCTTATCCGTGCGTCTGAAATTTCAGTGCTGTGATCTTCGGTGATTCCATTTCGCCGACCGTACGGTGAGTTGACTATTTAGCGAATAGTCGCCGAAGTCTCATGAAAAGGTTTTGGAACCAAAGTGGCCTTGGCAAATTCCACTGAACTGCAACAAAAAGGAACTCACATATTCTTCTAATAGGTGTCTAAACCAATAAAAAAGCATTAATATATGAATAAATAATAAAAAAAAAGGTCTGTTGCAGAATAAAAACAAATCGAGAAACATTTCATAAAGTGTTCTTAAAAGAGAGAAATGTTTTTTTTCTGAAAATGAAGAAAGAATATCTTTTTTTTTTTTTTTTTTTTACTTACAGTGACACCTATGGGATTTACCTGTCGAACAAAATAAAACTTTTTTTCTTTCACAAGAACTAAATTAACTGTTTCAGATTTTATCATATGGGCAGGGGTTTCTTGTGGCCCACGTTACTATTTGTTATAGAATTCGTATTTACGTAACACTGATAAATATACACCTCGTTTTGGCTCGCCTAAAACTGTTTATATGATGATTTTTGGAGTTGTCTCTTAAGGTCATGAATTCTGGACACTTTGGTACAGGGTACTCGTCACTATGTGATACAGGCTTCATTGCAGATGGCACATTGGGATAGTTATTAGTTAACCGTATATTTTATCTCCAATGTGATTCCTCTAATGTTAAACAGAAATGGCAATCCGTTGAATGGTCCTTCTGTTCTCTCAAATCCGAGGAATTGCAAATGGCATTTGGTGTGTACCATTTTTCCATCCGGTGAGAAGCCGAACACATATTTGGTGCCCAGTCTTTAGCAAAGTCACCAGCTTTACACCCAACATAAAGTTCATAACACTTTTTTTTTACAAGTGGCGTGAAATTTCACCTCCTAGACTTGAAGGTTACTTCATCACACACGGAGCAGAAATTGTCTGGATGATTAAACACTTTCTTGGCATATTGAAACTTTTCTTAAATGTAATAAAACATAAAAATGAGAATAGCATACAGCATAAAACACTACACCTAAAAAAACAAAATACACGTGTTGATAGGCTCACTACAAGTTCAATACTGGCTGTTTATTCTTAACAATGCAATATCTAAACGTCATACAAACTGTCTGAACATGAATAATCCTGCATAGTGTTGCCAAAGATTTCCCACATTTCACAAAACTTTTCCACTTTTTATAACCTACAAAATTCATGATAAAGAATTTCGAATTTCGCCCTCAATTTGGCAAATTGACAGTGAATAGACTAATTGGCCTGAAATTACAATGAGCAGTGACATTCACTGTGTGGTGCAATTCGATGAACAATTCTGAGGTTCGTGTGTTGGGCGTTAACGACTCTTGTGCTCCTATTTGCTTTATGTTCATACACCCTTGTTTTCATCCAGTGCAGTGATTTTAATGGAATTTCACGTTGTGCATTTTGTCCTAATGATAGGCCGGTGTTTGGACTGAAACACTCAAAGCAATATAGTATCATCTTCGCTGTTATGTAGTTAATAAAGTGTGGTGCGATAATGTCACCAAAAGGTGTCAAAGTGTATTTAACTTATGACATCACTGAGGCATTTTTTTCAATGAGGCGGAGGGGCTTCTGTATCTTGTGTGTAAAACCTACAAAAAAACCTAGGGCTGAAACAACTAATCGCTTAATCGATTGCTTAAAATAGTTGGCAACTATTTTAATCGGAGTCGATTTAATCGTCCTGTGTACAGCATACACTGTTTAGAGTCAGACTGAGTTAAACGTAAATAACCTCAGCTTTGGAGAAGACAGGCCGCTGCTTTACTAGGTATGATTTAGTTCTAGGGTTATATCAAACACAACCAGTTTGTTTTTATTCCGTTTACAACAGTAGCAGAACTGTAACACAAACAATAGGATACTGCCACTGGGTGAAAGAGCTGTATGCCTGTGTTTAATCTTTTCTTGAAGCTGGAGTCCTGTGCCACCACCCTGCCACACCCTCTTTGGTCAGGAACTGCCATTCCCTCCCTTTGGGTCTGGTCCCTTTCCCCAAACACTCCCACACTCAGATCCGGTCTTTTGTCCATATCCACTCCCTCTCACACTCAGGCCAAGTCAATTGAGCAAAATCAGTCCCACCTCCAATCCCTACTCCCGTCCCTCCTCCCACTCAGTTTGTTCACGAAATTATTCAAAAGGGACACTCTACGCACCCTGACCACTTTAGCTTATTAACCCCGATTTTCATGCTGACATCATAATCTGTGACCGAATCGAAGTGCTTGTAGCCGTGTTCATTTGAGAAAGCAAACGTGGGCTTAAGCTGCGCATGCAGCATCAACCCATCCCTCTGACCAATCACTCGCATACCTTGTATGAAAAGTACGCAAGATCCGCAAATAGGAGTATGTACGTACACTACACAAATTACTTACGAAAAAAAAAATAGTTTACTTGTTTTTATCCGATTTAAATCGATTCAATCGGCCACCTAATCGTTTGAGAATAATCGTTACTTGCAGCCCTACAAAAAACCTTTTATGCATTTCATCTATGAATTTATAAAAATACTTATACAGTTTATGCCTAACACAACCTGATTTTGTTATGTTTGAAGGGGACGAGACTTCTTTCTTGCAGCATAAACAGGATCACCTGAAAAAAAAAAAAAAAAAAAAAAAAGAGAGAGATGTAATCCTAGTGCTAGATGTGGTTTCATTGATCTTGTTGAGAGGTTTTTCTGCTGACACAGTGTTTAATGGTGTCTGCTTCACAGGAAAGAACTATACTCCATTCTTATTTAACAGTAAATGCATGCGGGTTGTGTTTTTTATTTTTATTTAAATTTTTGCTGTAGAGTGAACATCTACACACTAGTCGTCTGCTGAGGTTAGCACTCAGGCTGCGGGTTGCAAAATATTGGCGAATTGCCAGCTTTCTGAATTGCCGAACTGCTATGAAATTGCACTGTACGGTGAAATTCACCGTTCAGTGCAATTTGGTGGCAAGTTCGACAGTCTTTGAAGAACCCCTTTTAGTAGGCATTTCAAAAGCTTAAAACAAATCCTGATGCAGAATATATCTAGGGTACAAACTAGGGATGCACCGATACCACATTTTTTATAACCGAGTACCGATACTTTTTAAAAGTACTCACCGATTCCGAGTACCAATACTTTTATTTTATGCCATGTGACCACTTTCCAATAAGAACAGACCTCATATAAAAATGCCCCAGCTCACATGTAGCTTGCCCCGCCTCACATGGATATTGCCCCAAGCCTCACATGGATATTGCCCCCAGCCTCACGTGGACATTGCCCCAGCTCGTGTGGACATTGCCCCAGCTCGTGTGGATATGCCCCCCCCAGTGCTCACCTATACACTGGGGAAGCTGGCCGCGTGCATGAAAAGGCCAGCGTTCCCTTCCGGCGGCAGCGATACTCACCCATCCTGAGGTCCGGTCGCGCTGCTGTGGCGCGATCATGTGGCCGCCGGCGCTTCTGTGATGCTGCCTCCAGCCGAGAGGCAGTGTCACAGAAGTGTCCGGAGGCCGCGTGAACGCATCACAGCAGCGCGACCGGACCTCAGGATGGGTGAGTATCGCTGCCGCCGGAAGGGAACGCTGGCCGCATGCTTTTCATGCACGCGGCCAGCTTCCCCAGCCCCGCAGATGCTGGCCCAGCGCTGGCTTCCGGTATCGGGGGGGGGGGGGTGTAGTATCGGGCCGTTTGCACAAGTACTCGTGCAAACGGCAGTATTGGCGCCGATACTAGTATCGGTGCATCCCTAGTACAAACATATGTCTTTTGCTGTTAAGTAGATCTGCCAGGTCGACCCATGTTTTCCAGGACAAACCACTATTTCATGCAGAGGGGAGCACAGGGAAACATGCTACCCTGCAACATGTATAATTCATATGCTTCAGGAAAGAAATCAAGGCCTGGGATTCCATTTTGATTTTATACCTGCAGCATATGGATTCTACATGCTGCGTGATGGCATTTTTCAAAGGTCATCGGCATGAATAAATGATGTGTCCTGGAAAACATGGCCGATCTGGCATCTGGTAACTAAGAGGTAGTGAGAAAACAATAAGTTGGAAAAAATGGCGCAGATAATGTGTAGATGGTCGGTCTTGGGTAGCAGCAAGGGCACAAACGCACACTCCCATGTGCGAATAGTCAATGCATAAAATAATGGGTAGAGTCCTCGCGCTTACGCCAAGTGTCCAGTGAGTAATACTTCAAGAAAATCTAGAAAACATAATAGGAGACATACATTGCGCAGTACATCCTTATGACACCTGGTTTCCAGAGAGAAAGTATTCAACTCACTTTTTTCTGAGCCCCATAAAGTCGGCTCTGGACTATATAGGCATATATCTGTGGATATGATCTCACCAGCCTGTCCTACCAGCAACCATCTGTGGTGATAACCTGGTCCATAGATGAAATATTGGATCCCCGGGATTTGTCACAGACGAAAAGTCGGCAGGATAAAATAAAGTAAAATTTATTGCAGCACTAACGCGTTTCGACCTAATTGGTCTTTATCAAAGTGCAGAAAAATATACATTTTATATTTGTATATTTTTCTGCACTTTGATAAGACCAATTAGGTCGAAACGCGTTAGTGCTGCAATAAATTTTACTTTATTTTATCCTGCCGACTTTTCGTCTGTGACATATCCCGGGGATCCAATATTTCATCTATGGACCAGGTTATCACCACGGATGGTTGCTGGTAGGACGGGCTGGTGAGATCATATCCACAGATATATGCCTATATAGTCCAGAGCCGACTTTATGGGGCTCAGAAAAAAGTGAGTTGAATACTTTCTCTCTGGAAACCAGGTGTCATAAGGATGTACTGCGCAATGTATGTCTCCTATTATGTTTTCTAGATTATCTTGAAGTATTACTCACTGGACACTTGGCGTAAGCGCGAGGACTTTATCCATTAACTAAGAGGTAGTGGTGCACTGAAATTTAAATTTCTGGCCGAAACCGAAAATTAGTGATCGGTTCGGGAGAAAACCGAAAATCCGTCATGAGAACCTGGGCCTGGAGGACGGACTGAGCCGGGGACTCGCCTAAGCCCACAGGCCGGCCGAGTAGGCTGCTCTGCCGTCCTCCAGGCTCAGGGGAGCCCCCGTGTGAGAACATGTTTCACCTACATACTCACACCTGCAGTTAGCCGGGTCAAAGGCTTCCGCCTCCGCAATGTCATCCCTGCGTCTGAGGGAGAGTGGGAACCTGCTGCCGGAGGACTGTCACCATGGGCCTGCCACCGCTGGAGGAGCTCAGGGCCAAAGTAGGAGGATGTAGGTGAGTGTGTTGCCTACACATACTTACATCGGCCCTGAGCTCCTCCAGCGGTGGCAGTCCTCCTGCATCCAGTTACTGCTCTCCTTCAGACGAGGGGTGCCGGGATGACGTCACGGAAACCTTGTATGTATGTTATGACCCTGTGTAGTCACTGTCAACCCTCTTCATTTCACTCCTCCTTTTTTGTGAATGGGCGGTCACATGGAGAAAGGAACTCCATCACTTATTTGGGTTCATATAAACGGCCATATTTTAGTGAACCATTTATTTCTATGTGGCTGCTGTGCTCCATTTTTGTTGGCATTAACCTTGCTATGCTGCCTAGTTGGTCATTTTGGCTGGTTTTCA
Source organism: Leptobrachium leishanense (assembly GCA_009667805.1). Taxonomy (NCBI): domain Eukaryota; kingdom Metazoa; phylum Chordata; class Amphibia; order Anura; family Megophryidae; genus Leptobrachium; species Leptobrachium leishanense. The sequence goes on along the minus strand of CM019075.1, from coordinate 45,521,003 downwards.
TGAGAAATCGAAATCTATACCCACTAAGGCTTGCCAACAACTCTAACACCTCGTCTGTGGAACGACGGAAGTCGTTCTTCATCGGGCATTAATGAAATTAGCAATTCAATCCTTTACGTGATTATTCACCTTCTCTAATCAAGCAATTCCCGGCTCTTGTTCACACATTTAATTAGACCTTCTCCCAGAGGGTTTGCATCCAGCTGCTCCCCCCCCCCCAGGGGCGCAACGTGACACAATGCAACACATTCTCTGATCGTGTTATTTTTTGAAGGTCTGATTCAGATATCCTCAACACGTTTTGTCCCCCTCCACTCCCTTTCCATGTATTTATAATGGATTGTGGCATTCATCCAATTACAATGACCTGAAGGAGTGGTACAAATCCTGTTGTACAGCTGTGATGCCATAGGGCTGGCTTGCTCTAGTTTTATGACCGCTGTGTTGTTGTACAGCTTGGAAAAAAGACGAGACAGAGGAGATATGATAGAAACATTTAAATACGTAAAGGGAATCCACAAGGTAGAGGAAGGGAGTATATTTAAAAGGAAACAAAATAGCAAAAGAAGAGGACATAGTCTTAGATTAGAGGGGCAAAGGTTTAAAAGTAACATCAGGAAGCATTATTTTACTGAGCGGGTGGTGGATACATGGAACAGTCTTCCAGTAGAAGTGGTAGAGGCCAAAACAGTAATTGAATTTAAGCAAGCATGGGATAGGCATAAGGCTATCATAAACAAAAGATAAATCCAGGTAAAGTATCCATGTAATTGGGCAGACTAGATGGGCCGAAAGGTTCTTATCTGCCGACATTTTTCTATGTTGTTGTGTGTGTGTTTTTTTTATTTTCCCCTTCTTAAATTGTTTTCAGAAATGGGGATTTTGTCACGTCCCACGCCGTCTATTTGTAGCCCGGCAGCACCTTCCATGCTGCTCGCTGAGTCGCTGGCTGGCCGCTGAGTGAAGAAGCAAACAGGTGTGGTCACGTGGTAAGGTCATGGGCGGGGCGTGATGACGCGGTGCCTGTCGGGTTTAAAATCGGTAGCCTGAAACCGGTTCAGTGTCCTGACATGATTCTCACTCCTCAGTGCTTGTGTATTTTCCGATTGCTGTTCTGTGTACCGACTCGAGTTGCATATTGTTTCTCCTGGCTCTTAACCCCTTGGCTTCTGTTCGGACTACCTGCTCTAGCATACGACCTCTGGCACTTGGTTGACACTTTACCCTGGCGAGACGACCGCTGGCATTCCTGACAACCCGCTCTGGTATACGACCTCTGGCACTCCTGACAACCCGCTCTGGTATACGACCCCTGGCATTCCTGACAACCCGCTCTGGTATACGACCCCTGGCATTCCTGACAACCCGCTCTGGTATACGACCCCTGGCATTCCTGACAAGCCGCTCTGGTATACGACCCCTGGCATTCCTGACAAGCCGCTCTGGTATACGACCCCTGGCATTCATGACAACCCGCACTGGTATACGACCTCTGGCACTTGGTTGACACTTTACTCAGTCGAGACACCCCCTGGCATTCCTGACAACCTGCTCTGGTATGCGACCCCCTGGAATTCCTGACAACCCGCACTGGTATACGACCCCCGGCATTCCTGACAACCCGCACTGGTATACGACCCCAGGCATTCCTGACAACCCGCACTGGTATACGACCCCTGGCATTCCTGACAACCTGCCCTGGTATACGACCCCAGGCATTCCTGACAACCCGCTCTGGTAAACGACCCTTGGCATTCCTCTAACGTTCCATAATGTATTGTCCCTTGGTTTTGCTGTTTTGGTTACATACTCCAATTCTGGTATAGGAAGTCATACTGACCATTCGATGGATCGGAGGTGTAGGATAGATGTGTTGAGTACATGGATCAGACATATATATCATATTCAGTACAAAAAATACTGCATAAAGTCACACACATATACCAGAAAAAAGTATATATTAGCATGTATGAAACACCAGTTTTCATTCAGTCTAGAGAACTGAACGTATCAGTACAGAGAGAGACCAACAAGGACATGACAAAAAAGGGGGGGGGGTTCAAGAGAAAACAGACATGGGTGCCCCCACCCATAAGAGAGGGGGAAGGACTCAAAGGGAAATTTGTACAACTGGCGGACAAAGTACTCAGAGGAAGACCTGTCTACAGTCTATGGAAGATCAGCCTCCGTCCAGGCCTCCCATATTTTACCATAAGAACGCAGTGTTCTGTGCAACCTAGCTGACAGTTCGTCCATGGTTCGCAACTCCTCAATAATTTGTAGAACTCTTCACCAAGGTGGGGGAATCAACCTCCACATCTCCGCTAACAGGAGCTCCGAAATAAGGCAATTATGAGCACCTGACAAACCCTCCACTGGGCGAGATAAGAGAGTGTGTGTTCCCTTTGTTTTCTAAGAAGCTCAGACTTTAAATTGCTTTGTATTCAAAATTATCTCTTTCTGTTTCCATAAGCAATAGATGGTAATTGGCTTTATGTGACATCCCTGGCACAATGTGTTTCTGGATTGTGTAAGCTGCTTCAGGTATTTACATGGAAAGGGACTGGAAGCCTTCCAACACTTTTATTATTTTTCATTGTTTGGGTATGCGTGGGATGACTATAATTAATATTGGAGAGCACAGAAAACTTTGTAAAGGTGTTTTGAAGGTGGCACTTCAGATTGCCTATCCTTTATCCGATATTGTCCAAAATCTGAAAAAGTAGAGCCCACATGACCCAACAAGAAGAAAATTCCACACCCGATATCGTGTGTGTGTGTGTGTGTGTGTGTGTGCGCGCGCATAAGTATTGAAAATCTTGTAGAACGTGCCCTTCAAGCTATGTGAATAAGGTATAAATACACACAACACCTCAGTGTATGAGACTATATAGATGCCTCTATCTTCTCAGTATTCCTGTTTTCTGGAGTTCTGGCTTTAGGTGAGGTTATGCAGATTAACAACTTCTAACCTTTTGAGAGGATAGAGCCTCCTATATAGGCTCTTGCACATGTGAGTTTGCCTCCTATTTTATTATATTTTTAAACCCTGTCCATGCTATGCGCTTTTTTTATTTGAGGTTACATATTCTTTAGAACTCGTGCAGGTCCCGGTATCGGCACCAATACTAGCAGGTATTTGTAGGTAATGTAATTAGTTTTCTGTTTGTCCAGCCTTGTTAGTAATGTTTACTGTAACTGACCTAATGGAATTAGATTTATCATTCCAAGAAGTCAATGTTTGTGCAATTATGTGTCAGTATAATTAGGTCACACTAGAACAGTGTTTCCCAAACCTGTCCTCGGGACCCTCAACCAGGCCAGATTTTGCAGATCACCTTGGGGAAATACAGACTGAATCTTGCAATCACTGAGCAGCAAATCATATCACCTGTGCTGTGCTTCAGATATCCTGCAAACCTGGTGAGGCGGAGGGTCCTGAGGACAGGTTTGGGAAACACTGCACTAGATGTTGGGATTTTGTGTATGTAAATGACCTATGTTTGACTGTATAAATAGTTACATAGTTACATAGGCTGAAAAAAGACATGCGTCCATCGGGTTCAGCCTCTCCCACATCACCTACTACTGTTGATCCAAAAGAAGGCAAAAAACCCAGTCTGAAATGCTTGCCAATATGCAACATACTGGCAAAAAATTCCTTCTTGACCCCAGAATGGCGTCAGATTTCTCCTTGGATCAAGAAGCTTATACCCACATATTAAATATTATAACCCTTAATATTCTGTCTGCAGGAAGTCATCCAGTCGCTTTTTAAAAGTCCCAACCACCTCAACAGGCAGAGAATTCCACAGCTTTATTGTTCTCACCGTAAAATAACCCTTCCTATGCTTTAAGCTAAATTTTCTTTCTTCCAGTCTAAATGGATGACCCCTTGCCCTGTTAATGAATAGGTTATCAGACAATGGTTGATAATGGCCCCGTATATATTTATATAAGGTTATCAGATCCCCTCTAAGGCGCCGTTTCTCTAAACTAAACAGGTTTAAGCTGGTTAGTCTTGCCTCATAACTTAACCCTTCCATTCCCTTTATTAATTTAGTTGCCCGTCTCTGCACTTTTTCTAGCGCTATAATATCTTTTTTTAAGACAGGTGCCCAAAATTGCACGGCATATTCAAGGTGTGGTCTGACCATTGTTTTATACAGAGGCAAAATCATGTTTTCATCCCGTGAGTGAATTCCCCTTTTAATGCATGCCAATACTTTGCTGGCGTTGGCGGCTGCTGTTTGACATTGCACATTGTTACTTAGTTTGAAGTCTATGATTATTCCCAAATCCTTCTCCTGCTTGGATTTCCCTAACTCCGTACCATTTAGGTTCTAAATTGCTTGTGTGTGTTCTTCACTCCAAAATGCATAACTTTGCATTTATCTACATTAAATTTCATCTATCTAAATCCCTCTGCAGCGAAGTAACATCCTGCTCACATTGTATTACTTTTCCTAGTTTTGTGTCATCTGCAAACACTGATACATGACTTTCAATGCCTATCTCAAGGTCATTTATAAATAAATTGAATAGTATTGGTCCTATAACCGACCCCAGAGGGACACCGCTTACCACTAGTGTCTATCTTGAAAATGTACCATTTATGACCACTCTCTGTACCCTATCTTTTATCCAGTTTTCTATCCAAGAACAAGTATTTTCATCAAGACCAATTTTTCTTCATTTAAATAGTAACCTTTTGTGTGGAACTGTGTTGAAAACTTTGGTAAAATCCAAGTAAATCACATCCACTGCCACCCCCTGATCTATACTTCTACTTACTTCCTCATAGAACGTAATTAGGTTAGTCTGACATGATCTGTGTTTCATGAAACCATGCTGATTTTTGCCAATTACATTATATCTCACAATAAATTCCTGAATATTATCCCTTAGTAACCCCTCAAATACTTTCCCAGCCACAGATGTTAAGCTCACAGGTCTATAATTCCCAGGCACAAATTTTAAACCTTTCTTAAATATAGGGACCACGTCAGCTTTTCTCCAATCCTCTGGTACGATTCCTGAAAGAAAAGAATCTTGAAAGATTAAGAACAGAGGTTTACATATTTCAACACATAGCTCCCACAGTACTCGCGGGTGAATTCCATCTGGCCCTGTGCCTCTGATTAAAACAATTCATTCTAACCCTGAAAGACCACAGATCTACAGCGTCGCCTTATTTCTGGGGGATGCTAGCAAGCTCTAAGAACTGGAGGAATGCACGGGAGTCTGGCTGGGTTAGAACACGAGGCTTCCTGCGAGGAAGCGGCATTGGCAGATGTGACCCTGTCAGGGTACAGAGATCTGTCACAACATCAGAATGACATATTAAAATTGCGTAAATTTATATTCAAATTTCAGGTTTTTTTCACCATGTAAATTTATTCTCCCACATGTTATGATCAAAAACTTTTGGGGTGATATATTTGATACGGCACTTTTTGGTGTGTGTTTTTTGTTTTTTTTCTTCTGGGTTTTCTAAAAAAAAAAAAATGGACAACTTGTACTGCATTTTTCTAAAGAAATACGCAATTTTTTTGGAGGGGGGGGGGTTAAATTTTATTTTTACTTTTACCATGATCATGTTTGGTATCACTGGAAACACCAGACTCTGGCCTTTCCATTAACCCATCAATCAACCATTTGGGGGGTGTATGGAACCAGAGATACAGGGGTTCCAATTAGGGATGCACCGATACCAATTTTTTAAGAACGAGTACAAGTACCGATACTTTTTAAAAGTACTCACCGAGGGGGGGCGTGGCTGGGTGCCTGAAGAGAGCAGTCGCATGTCAGAGCAGCTCCCGCAGAATCAGCCTGATTTAAGCTACTTTTACGCTGCCATCGGACTTTCCCTGCTTTCCCCTCTCGCAGCAACACATCCAGGATCGAGTGGTGTCAAAAAATTGGCCGAGGGACGTTTCCTAGCTTGCCCTGACTTGGCTGCTGGCTTTCGGGCCTGACGCGGAGAGAGGCAGACCGCCATCTTTGCCGCCTCGTGCTGCGGTGTTGCCCCTTCCTCCAAGATACCAGTACGTCAAACGGCTATGGGTAAGAAGAAGGCCGGTGCGGCGGAGTGCCCCAACCTTTCGGACATTCGGGTCGCGCTGGCGGGCCCGAAGGAGATGAATACCCTGCCCCGACCACCAGCGGAGACGGCACCCGGGGAGGTGGGCCCTGCTGCTTCCCTGCAAGCCCCACAGTTGACGCTGCAATGAGGACCTTCCGGTGACGAGGCGAGACATCCGAGCCCTTCTAGCGGACGCCCGCTCCTTGTGGGCATCGGAGATGGCAGAGGTACGCTGTGATCTCTCCTCCCTACGCACGGAGGTGGCGGATATCGGCTTCCGAACTGGCACCGTAGCAGCTACACAAGACGAGACCTCTTCCCAGGTTCGGGCACTGCAGACCCAGGTCGCTGGACTGCAATCTGCCTTACTGGCTCTGGAGGCCCGACATAGGCGATGGAATTTGAAGCTGAGGGGTATCTCGGACGCTGTTCCTACCTCTGATCTCCTGCTACTGGCCAACCGGTTGGTAAGGACCGTCCTTTCTCTCCCTACCGAAGCCCCAGATCCGGTGATATCAGCGCTCAGAATCCGCGAGGCTGTGGCAGCCCCTCAGACTGCCACGAAGGACGTCATTGTGGTGTTAGGAGATGTCCTTGTACGGGAACGCTTTCTGGGGACGACGATTCGAGCTCCCCAGATCCAATTTGAGGGACTAGATGTCACAGTATTTCGCGACCTCCCGTTTTTGGCCCTAGCAGCACGGCGACAGTTTAGGCCGATTACTACCATGCTTCGAACCCACGAGGTTCGTTATCGCTGGGGAGTCTCGGGCTCCCTGCTTATTCACCATGGCTCTGAGATTTTGGTAGCCTCGGCGCTGGATGAGGCGCGGACTTACCCGTTGGCTCTGGGACTACCACATCGTATGGATACTGCTAATGGGGAGCAGTCGCGGTCCCCTTCGGATGGGCAGCCTTATGATCCGGACTAGTTTGTGGTGCTCGTATGTACTCCACTCTCCTATGACCGAGACCGACACCGGTCGCTTCCTGACCTTGGTTATTTCCTGATCGACTGTATGTTGACTTCATGCCCCCCCTTTTTGCTCTGCGTTTGTTCCTTCTGTTCTCCTTCTTATATTTTTCTATCTTTCCCACATCTCCCCCCACAATTCCCCCCCCCCTTTTGGGGTCTAGAGGCATGGTTTTATTGAGGGCGAGCCGTGGGACAGTCACCTAGGCTCTCACTGCTCCCTTGGCCCTTCAGTGACCTTTGCCCTGTGGTTCCCTCTGTGGCCCTCTGTTTCCCTGCGGGGTCTCAGAGGAGCGCTGCTGAGTACCACTTTTCTTGGGCTGCCTTTCCCGATTTCTGTTATTTCAGGAAATTATTTTTTTTTCTTCTCTTTTCTTTTCTCTCCTCCCACCCCTTTTCTTCTCCCACTCTTCCCCATCCCCCCTTTTATTCCCCCCTTTCTATGTCCTGTGACCAACTACGATAATTGCCGTCCTGCAGTGCGTTGATTGTACTTGCCTACCTTTCCCGTCGCCATCTGCCATACACCGTTAATGGTTTGATTTCCATGCATTGCCTATGGCATGGCCCTGTGTGGCCTTTGTTTTTGTTTCTCTCGCTTTATTGCATTCATTTGTGATTCTCTTAATCCTAAATAAAGAATTTATAAAAAATAAAAAAAAGTACTCACCGATACCGAGTACCGATACTTTTATTTAATGTCATGTGACGCTTTCCAATAACAGACCTCATATAAAAATGCCCCCAGCTCACATGTATATTTCCCCCCGAGATATATATATATATACACAGAATATCCCCAGCTCTGATGGATTTGCCCCCAGCTCTGATGGATTTGCCCCCAGCTCTGATGGATATGCCCCCAGCTCTGATGGATATGCCCCCAGCTCTGATGGATATGCCCCCAGCTCTGATGGATTTGCCCCCAGCTCGAACGCTGGAGAAGCTGGCCGCGTGCATGAAAAACACGCGGCCAGCGTTCCCCTCCGGCGCGGCACGATACTCACCCATCCGGAAGGTCCGGTCGCTTGGCAGTGATGCGATCACGTGGCCGCTGGGTGCATCTGTGACTCTGCCTCCAGCCGAGAGGCAGCGTCACAGGAGCGCCCAGTGGCCGCGGGAACGCATCACTGCCAAGCGACCGGACCTCCAGGATGGGTGAGTATGCGGCGCGCTGGAGGGGAACGCTGGCCGCGTCCTTTTCATTCACGCAGCCAGCTTCCCCAGCCCCGCGGATACCGGCAAGCCGGCCCAGCGCCGGCTTCCGGTATCGGCGGGATGTAACGGGCCGTTTGCACGAGTAACAAGTACTCGTGCAAACGGCAATATCGGCCCCGATACAGATACTAGTATCGTTATCGGTGCATCCCTAGTTCCAATGTCCCAAAGTTCTCTGTATCTCCTACAATGGGATTGCAGCTGGGATTGCAAACACCCTCTGTGCCCCCCACTGGATCTGCCAGTGCTGTATTATACTGAATAACTGCACGCAGCCTAGAATGTATAAAGAGGTGGTACTGTTGGAGTGTCAATATATCAAAACCCACTTTTTTTTCATAAACGTGACCTATAACTTCGCTTACAAAGGGAAGAAAGGAGTTTGAGACTTTCTTCTGGGTGATGGATGGTTTGTTATGCTCTGCTTTTAATATTTCATTTACCATACATGGGTTGGGACGTGGAAGATGGAACTTTCCTCTGAACCTCCTATATTAGGGGTAAGGAACCATGGCCATCAAGATGTTTTGGAAACTACATCAATCATGATGCTCTGGTAGTATTTAGCTCAGCTGGGCCTCATGGGACATGTAGTTCTCAAACATCCGAAGGGGCAAAGCTGCTGACCCCTGGCTCATCAATAATTATATATTGTTAGAAGAATATGTGAGGATGGAAAGACACCATTCTGGCTACAAACCTAGCCCCACAGTGTGGACAAAAAAGGGGTTAATGGGCTCGTCTATGACCGTCCTGCTTTTCCTTCCCCTTACCCGAAAGTTGGGGTATCGTGACCAAAGGGGTTTACCTGTTTAGGTGTGTGTGGGAAGGGGATGGTGGAGTGTCTGGGGACGCCATAGTCGGTCTCTAAATATTGCTGATTAATTTGTTTTTACTGATCGTTTGTGGAAAGCTGGTACATGCCAATTGAATCGGGCTATACAGTAGTTTCTATAACATGGGGTGTTAAAATTCCCCGCATTGAGGACTATTCTAGCAAGTTTTTCTACATCTATGCTTCTTTTTTTGTCGGTCTTTGAAACTCTAAATCCATGTAATGTCGATTCTGGGTTTTTAACCCACTATCCTAACGTCCCATAACATTCTAAATTCTGGCTGATGTTATGTTTTTTCTTGGTTTTCTTTTTTTATCATGTCTCTTTCAGCCTTCACTGTTGAGTGTTGTTTTTTTTTTGTTGTTTGTTTTTTTCATTCTAGGTTGTATGATCTTATCTCTATTGTTTTATTATGGGCCCAAGATCCCTCATGCGTTTATTTTCCCATTTTGAACATACCATTTGACTCTCACCTTTTACGACATCTAAAACCCCCACCCATGTGACCCTTAATGTCTAAATGTTCAATTCTAGGAACTGATCAGTAAGCATCCAGACCTGAGGAAGAGAGAAATCCTCTCGAAAGCTTGTCTCTTAAATGTAACGTTAGTCCAATAAAAAAAAAGGTATCACTACGTACTGCTATACTTGTGATTTTGGCATCTGGACTAACACGGCCTATCGAATTTATATATATATCATTTTTTTTTTTTTCTTGACGGGTACAGTGTTTGAGGTATAGAGGTAGCATTTGACCCGTTTGTTGTTGTTTCCTTCCCTTTATGATACCTTGTATCTGCTTTGTTCTGTAGGACTGGGATTCAATATAGTTGGTGGCACAGACCAGCCATATATTTCAGATGACCCTGGGATCTTTGTCAGCAGCATTAAGGAGAAAGGTGCCGCTGCTATCGATGGGCGCCTTCAGGAAGGAGACCGGATACTGGAGGTAAGCTGTGCCTTTTTTGGCTGGTTACTTGCTTCAGCTTTGAGCGGTTGCAGAGATACAATCCCTCTGTCTCCTGTACTGGGTTCCTCATTTAAAAAAAATATTTTTACAATCTGAATAAACAATATTATGCCTGACGCACCTCCAGACAATAATTTTATTTATTTTGGAAACCCAGACGCCTGGATTGTAACAAGCTACACGAGTGAATGGCACTTATTGTGCTTCTCCCGTTCTATAAAGAGCTTGCTTTAGGCCTGTATTCACTAGATTAATAGCATCTTATAACTCAGTAATGGTGAATCTATGGCACGTGTGGCCCTCTGTGATTGCACGCGAGCCATAAGCTTGCTTCACTGCGGCCGACCTAGTCCCGCCGGTGGGCTGGATAATCTAAGATGGCAGTCGGCTGGCCCCCACTGTTGTCAGAGAGGGCGCGCCGGACGTTTGCCGCCCATGCCCCGTCCTGCTGGATCACATGTGGAGTCGCGGCTGCACCCTGTAGCCACCGCTAACTCTTTCCTTGCTTGTCTGCTTATGAGGTCTGTTGTCTGGGTATACATGTATCTGGGGTCTGGGTATACATGTATCTGGGGTCTGATGTCTGTTTTTAGTAGTTACATATTCATATGCCCAAGTCTAAGCGTCTTGTTTGTCACTATAGGAACGATGATTACACACTGACGTGTAAAACTTCTTGTATTTTTTTTTGAGAAACCAGAGAAATCTCAATGTATCCTTCCTGGTGAAATACTTTGTATTTTTCTTCTAAGACTCACAGGGTTATCCAAAGAGATCCGAATTTCTTGAGAAAGGTAACCTAACGCTGAAAATCAGCGTTCGGTTACCTTTCTTGGCCATTCGGCTATCCAGAGAGCAGGCAATTCGCCAAATCCTGCCGAATTGCCTGCACATTCGGTGCCTGTTCGAGGGCGGTGAAATCCCCATGAAAATGCACTGCTTCGGCTATTCAGAGAACGAAAATCAGCAGTGAAAGGTTCCCGAAATGCCCTGCCATTCGGCAGTTTAATTCGGCATGTTAATTCAGGAGAATCCCATAGGCTTCAATGTTAAAAATATTCCCGTTTTAATTCAATATCTAATAAACCGTTCATTATAAAATTCTGCAGTAAAGAGTCTCTTTATTTATAGATTTTTTTAGGATATTTTAATTATTTTTCTGAATTTTTTTTTTCTTCAAGTTTACTTATTTTTTCTGTAACAGCCCCTTTTAATATAATTCCCTGGACCTCATATGCAAATTTCAGACATTTTCGCTCCATAGTTTCTTTGCAAACAGCTTTTCACTTTCACATTCATACAAACTGTTTTCCTAATTTATTCACCTCCCTCTGTCTGCGGTGTCGGCTTTTTCTCTGCTTTTTCCGGCGGCTTCGCTGCGTGTGATCGGCTGCTGTTCGGGTTTTTCCGTGGTTTTCACAGGTTAATCCAGATGTGTTTGTGGCTTTTCTGCGTGCATTCGGCAGGTTTTGCGGTTCGTTTTCGTCGGGTTTGCGGTGACTTTTCCCTGCAATTCGGGGACCCTGTGGTGTTTGCTGAATACACCGCAGGGTCACCGAAATGGGATCGGCAACACGAACCGAATTGAAGAGAAAGAAAAGTCACCGAACGTGCGGTGACTTTTCGAATCTCTTTGGATAACCCTGATAATTAGTTCACACAGTCTTATGAAGTGTTTTTCTACAATAAATCATCAGTATTCTGGTTTCATTGCCGGGTTGGCACATTGAGACATATAAGTTAGTTCAGCGATCCCGTTTGGTCACTTGGGCTTAAAAAGGTTTGCCTTCCCTGTTATAGGTTGTGTTGTGCTGGTGTTTACTGGAGCAAGCATATGTTATTATTATTCTTTATTTATAAAGCGCCAGCATATTCCGCAGCGCTGTACAATAAGCACAGTATAGACAGGGTTACAATACATTGAACAACATTTGACAAACAGTACAGGAGGAGATGAGGGCCCTATTCCCGTAGGAACTCACAATCTAGGAGGGTTGGGGTTGGAAACAGGAGGAGAGGACTGTAAGGTGAGAGTGATTGATGGTTGTGTCAGTGAGTTGGGTGGTAGGCTTCCCTAAATAGGAATGTTTTAAGGGAGCGTTTGAAGGAAGAGAAGTTAGGGGAAAGTCTGACAGTACGAGGGAGAGCGTTCCAGAGAGCGGGGGCTGCGTGTGAGAAATCCTGCGGGCCTGTGGATGTATAGCTCTGCCCATCACCACTATAATCACAGCAAACACTTCAGCGGAGCAGTGTCCTTTAGAGACCAACCAGATTCGGTCTTTGTGTGCCAAGATATGTATCAGTCCTTCCATAGACCCTGGTTTACTGTGAAGAGCAGCGATAAAATTTGGTAAAGAATTAAAAAGCAGAAAGGAAAGTCTGCAGTGTCGCTCAGTTTAATCCATGGGAGAAATGTCATTTGTCATATACATTGACTGAAGACGAGCAGAGCTGGCGCAGCGTTGTTCTTGTCTCCGCGGAGTCCAGCGGAGCCACTGACGACATCGGTTTGTTGCTGCTAAGGGGGGGGGGGGGGTTATGGGCTTGTGCCTATTCCAATGTTGTTAACCAGAGCTGTTGCCACATTACCAGAGCCATTATAGTTTACGGAGGTGTTAAGCTTACACAAACCTTGGAATAGGGCCCTACATCGGAATAAGGGCCGAGTTTTTTTGTTTTTATAAAGGAAAGTTTTTGTGTTTCTGAGAACATCGGTTTCAGCCACATCAATCCACAGACTCGTCACTCGGATCAGGGTGACCGTGAGTAAGCAGATCAGGCAAACTATAAAAAGCTATCGCCAACAGGAAATCCTGAACTTGCAGTAAAAAATCTCCAGCACGTAGTGTGACCCTGCTTATGGCCGCAAGAGGACTATATTTTAAGTGAATAATACCTGACTGACTTCTCTCCCCCTTATTTGGATGTTCCAGTTTTTGGTAAACTTGGTAACCATGATTTTTCAGGACCTCAAACTCTGCAGGCATCGCTGGAAATGCAGTTCTGCATCATCTGGGATGCCATGTTTAGTCATATCTAGCACATGGACAAACTAGATACTTGTGTTTTTTTAAGAAAAGGTAAGGACTGTGCTAAAAGCAACATCTGAACCATACTTTCCGGCCTTGGATTCCCAGCCAGTATTGAGTTCTCTCTACAATACACAGCATGGTATTCGGCAGAGGTGGTGGCGGGCCGTACACCATTCTTATCCCCTTAATGCGATCGATTTTGCTGACAGGGGGCCTAGGGGTACTCAGATTCCTCTCACTACATGATTCCCTCTGCTATAATTTGTCTGGGCTCCATTTAATTTTTTTTTTTTTTTTTTTTTTGGGGGGACATTAAGGTTACTATGTTTTAAGTTGTTTTATTTTACTTCAGATCCCATAACCTTGATGATTATTGTTATCCACCCCCTTGGCTCACATATAGCTGGATACTCTGTCAGTACTCTTTAGAACTAACGGTTTCCCACTTCTAGCCTCCCCTTCATTCTTGTTCTAAGGCAGAAAAGTGTGACTACCACATTGGGAGCAAACCTGTCATTTGGTAATCCTCTGGGTACTCCACCAAGGGGTCCGCTGTCCCGTACCAGACTTTCACAGAACTGATGGGCCACACCAAAGTAACCATAAAAAAAATCTGTATTCACCTCCCAAGGGGGGCAAAAATTGTTACATTTCAGGTCTAGCCCTTAATCGTGCATATTCCTCCTTCTCACTACTCCTCTTATATACAATAAAAACAATCAAATGTCCTAATTTTTGCAACTGCACCTACCAATTAACTCTTTCAATGGTCAGACATTCATGTACTTATTACATTATAAAAAGTAGACCTCTCTTTCAATGCATATAACTACATTGCACTGGAACATGTGTAAATCAATACCTCTCCTAGAAACATGTCCAAATTGAACTCGCTAAGGCCTCGTGGCCAGAAGGTATCTAATTTAAACATCCATTCTTTTCATTTCTTTTTTTTAATCTGCCTGGCGGTATTCCAGAGTGTGACTCAGGGTTAAATTTTCACTACTGCGATCGGTAACCCCGAGCTACACTCGGGCTGGATGCATACTCCCCGCATCCTTTGCTCCCTCGCCGTCACCGCAGTGTGACCGCGGCAGCCGGCGACTTTGCTTCCTGGTTCCGCTCCCTACGAGTCACACGACTCAGGGGGCGGGACCAGGTGGCAAATTCAAAAATACAGTAAAATAAACTTTTTGGGTGCTGGGATTTTTGTTCAGATGTACACTCCTTTGCCATTGAAATATACAGGATACCAAAAAAAGAGTATTTATTCTCAAAGCAGCTTTACAGAAATAAAAGGCAAATAAAAATCATTTCTAAAAGTAATAAGGCTTTGCAATACAAGTTTCGCTGGTGCTTGCCCAGATCCACCAGCGAAACTTATGTTGCAAAGCCTTATTACATTTTAGAAATTATTTTTATTTGCCTTTTGTTTCTGTAAAGCTGCTTTGAGAATAAATCTTTTTTTGGTACCCCGTCTCCTGTATATTTCATTGGCGAAGGAGTGTACATCTGGACAGGAATCCCAGCACCCAGAGGAAAGAGGCATGGTTTTGGTTTGAATATAATTTATTTCCATTATTTTTGATAATTATTTTTGGGATAATAAATTATTATTTCATGTTTCAAACCTCCTCTGACTCATTGTGTTTACTAGACTCTTGCTTGCACGGATTTCAGTGAGTTATTCCTACAGAATACAGGCTTACTATATAAAACAACACATTTCCTTTTCCAAAAAAATTGAAAGGCTTTTATACACAAAATTTTGAAAAAATTAGACCGCCAGGGAGGTTAATAAAGCAGCCCGATCTCCCCCTGCCCCACCTCCGTCTTAAATGTGGCACCCAAACAACAAAGTCGTGAAATGGAATAACTGTATCGACAAATAGAAAAAAAAAATACATTTCTGTACCGGACCCCGTAACACTTTAAAAACATGAGATATACCTATGGTTTCTTTGCTAGTAGAATAAAAAGTGTGAAGTGTCATTTTTAAGAAATCTAAAACTTAGTTTGTGGATCATTCTTAATATGTGATCTATAAACAACCAAATTACGTTTTTCTTCTCAGGTAAATGGGATGAAGTTAGAGAATCTGTTGCACGGGGAAGCGGTCAGTCTGTTCAGGAATGCCGGTGAACATGTAGCATTAAATGTCCATCACAAGGTCAGTACTGGAAGATTAAAAATATCCTGCAATCTCTATTTCCCCCAAAAAGGGTCACATTTATTCTTCTCCTTCAGGAGGGGAAAAAAAAAAAATTGGAAAAAATGCTAAGCGTCTGCGTGGTAGACTGTACAGACGGTGGTGTTGTACTTTCTCACCTCCGTTTCATCCTTCAGTATATACAAGAACACTAAAATAAGCAAAATAAATCAAGAGATGCAGTTCTTTTATTTCTTCCTTCTGGTTGGAGGGATTATGCGACTGCTAAATTTAGTCCAAAATCTTTGAGTTTTTCCCCAGTATATTTGTTTGTGTGTGTGTGTTTTCTACAAAGACCGAGTTAAGAGAATAACCATTTGAAGATTCGTGGGGAAAACTCGCATCTTTCGCTGCCTTAGTGGCATACAAAGCTGCCTCAGGACTTCAAAGGCACCATCAGGTTCCGATATTGATTTTATCTCAATCCACAGCTCTGGAGGACAAAGGCAAATTAGATTTTTGGCTGCAGAAGTTGCCCCCCAAGTTCTAGCCCTCTGGCCATAATGCCCGTGGTGCTAAAACTGTTTAAAATCGGCTGAAGAATGGCCTGACATATCCAGCTTTCAGCAGCCGATGCAGGGAACCTCAAACTGCTGTAAATCCATTTGGCCAGTAGATGACGCCATTTGACAGCCAATTAGGTTATTACATTACGAAATACGCTAGGAATATTCCCAAATGTTTCTAACTGTATAATTAATTTTTTTTTTTTTTTTTTTTAAAAGACACAAATTTCTGACTTTTTTTTTTTGGAAAATCATTTGGCAGTGAAGGGGCTAAAGGGGGGGGGGCTACAGAAACCTCACTCTTTTTCTTATGTGTAAAATAAATAAAAACTTGCAGGGTTATTCAGAGAGAGGTGACAAACATGAGAATGACTGGAGAAGAAGTGAAAATTATAGGTCAAAATAGCCAAACCAGAAAAATTCTCCCATTTATCTCACTTTCCAAATCGGCTATTTTGACCTAGAATTTTCACTTCTCCTGCCATTCTCCTGGTTTTCACCTCTCTCTGAATAACCCTGTTAATGTTTCTCCTATTCACACATTCTGTCAGACTTTAATTGCACAGTGGTCTTGTTCTAAAGAGATGGGCCTAGAATGGGTTTCCGGACCACCTATTCAGGTTCATTATGAGAGCCCAATAGCACATACACTTTCCTCTCTTTTACATAAAGTGAACAAAGAGCTTTCCAGTAGAGGTCTTGGCGTTTGTGTTAATGACTTCTCTTGCCAATGCTAATGGATTAGCTGCTGTTCCAAGATTGTCCGTAACCTATGTTACAGCATGACTCGGCGCTGGGTTTTTTGTACACTGCTGTTTCTATATTTATAAGACACAAAAATGGACTAATAATGAATTTGGTGACCTTCAGTGGCTGCGAAATTATCCCATGGAGAAGTAATGGTTAATCTATTCAGAACGCCGAACGTCAGTGAAATGCCCAGATATTTGGTGATTCAGTTTGACAGGTTTAAACGGGCGAATCCCAGAGGATTCAACGTAAAAAAAAATACGGTTTTCTTTTATTATTCACCCGTTTATTCTTTTCAGTTCCATCAAAAAGCCTTTTTATTTATTGTTTTAGGTATTTTTCTGGATTTTCAAGGCAACCTTCTTGATTCCTTTTTAGTGGCTTTCTTTTTATTATTCTGTAACAGACATTTGTTTCTATTTCCATGCATTTTAATTGTTTTAAACGCCTTTTAATTAGTAGCAGAGTTCCTTTTTTTTCCCTTCTAATTTTATTTTTCTGCAGTTCGGTGGGCTGATCGGAGGTCAGCGCAGCGTTCGGCAACTCATTGTTCGAAGCTGTTCGGGGACCCTGTGGTGAATAGTGAATTCACCGCAGGATTGGCGAACTGAAATCGCTGAAGTGTGCCAAACGAGAAAGCACCAAAATTTCAGTGCTTTCTGAATAACACTCGGTTTCCCACAGCTTCTAATGAGAACTAAAATTATATTCAACCACACTTTGCAAGGAAAACAGATTTGCGCACTGTAATCTGTACATCCTGATTATACATATATTTCTGCATTTTGGTATACTTGTGATATGTTAAAAGAGCTAAACTGGCCGTCGCTGGAATCTAGACGCACCCTTCACCTTTCCAACCTGGTGTTTAAGAGCTTTTCTGGGAAGCTGCCACCCTACCTGAATAGACTGCTTCCCCCAGCAGCTCCCTCATCCTATAACCTCAGATCCAGGACCAGCACCTTACTTGCAATAACACAATACAAAAAAAGTGGCTCGGTCCTCATTTTCCTACAGAGCACCACAAATATGGAATAACCTCCAAGACACCATCAAATCTTCCCCCCAGTCTAAAGTCCCTTAAGAGATCTCTATACCGCGATACAGAATGCACCTGTAAACATGTAACATAGTGATTATATTTCCTATATATTCTGTTAATCTGTATATTTGTGTTGTGTTTTTAATATCTTGCATTTTATTACTTTGTATTTCTGTAACAATACTTGAAAACTAGAGAAATCTCAATGTATCCTTCCTGGTAAAATCCTTTAAAAATAAATAATACTTCCAATGAAAAGTTTTGCAAAATGTTGGAGTTAACAGCAGGCCACACATTGTATGTACGGTATGTTTATTACCTCACGTACCTCCCCCTTCTGCCGGTCCCTCCATTGGCTTCCTGTACGATTCAGGCTGCAGTTTACAATACTGACGCTCACGTTCAAATCACTCAATAACTCAACCCCCTCCTTTTACATGTTTTCCTTACTCCACAAGCACATTCTGGCTAGACCACTCCGGTCAGCGGGCGACCTCCACCGGTCCTCTGTCTACACTCGAGCTGCCAACTCTCGCCTCCAAGACTACTCAAGGGTAGCTTTGGTCCTGTGTAATGACTTGTCTCGCCCTATCAAACTCTCCCAGAATCTTCAGTCCTTCAAGAAATCCCTCAAGGCCCATCTCTTCAGATTAGCGTACCACATCACTGATGCAACTCATCCCTCACCTACTTGCACATGATTGAAGCTGCTTCTATGGTCCCACCATTCCCGAACCACTGGCACTGATCCTGCCATCCAGTAAAACGCCCCTTGTCTCCTCAGCCCCAATTCCTCTAGACTGTATGAGCAGGGCCCTCTACACCTCTTGTTTCCATCCTATGTCCGTTTATCTGTATCTCGCTCCCTTTGGTTATTGCAAATCGCTGCGGAAACTGTTGGCGCTATATAAATAATTATAATATCAGTTCTGATACTTGGGTTTTTTGTGTACTTTTCTTGTTTTTGTTGTTGTTGTTTTATTTAGTCTCTTCCTTTCCATCTCTCTAGGTTCAGAACCAGCCGAACGGTGTCCCGAGCAGCCACAACGACGGAGACTCTGGAGGAATATCATTGGCCATGATTTTGTTGCCTGCATTAATTATATTCGCAGGTTATGCATTTTTCAGATACCGGCAAAGCTTTAAATAATTCTGAGGGCCAAATCGAAAATTTCTTAAACATATCTGTATATGTAATAATCACATGTGATACCTCCACCATATGATGCGTGGACATGCTGCCTGGCTTTTTATTTTCTGAAAGCTTGGAGAGACAAGTCCGAGGATTGATTACTAGAACAATAAGGTTACTGTGTTACTGTTAAAGATGGATTTCATACTTCAGACAATCACATGCTGCTCCTGTTCTCTGATAATTAACAGAACCTTTTGTAGCTTTATGTTAACTATTTTTATTATTTTATTATCCATACAAGGTGTATTCGTTATGAGAGCACTTTTTGGCAATGTCATTGGGGTATAGCAAGGGGTTAATTCATGCTAAGCATTCTAACGTAGATCAAATGGGAGAGAGAGAAAAAAATAGCCATAAACTATGCTGCCTGACAAGTCTTTTAATTATGCTTTGCAACAGAATAATAGCAATGTTTTCTCGTATAATGTACATAACAGATTTTTTTACTTCTTTTATAATATGTTGACATCGTGTGCCTTTCTAAACTGAAATGGTGGCGGTGCCTTATAAAAGATGAATTTCAGTTTACGCAAAATTCTAAATATTATTATACCAGAACCATTAACTGAACAAAAGGTCTCAAATGATCAGCAAAGCCCAATCGCGGACACTAAATAGTACATGGTACCATTTATGTCTCTGTATCGCGAGCGCTCCAATGAAGGCACAACCCTGGCATCTTTGTATCATGAGCGCTTTTTACAGATTGGGACGGGTGGCCCAAATTACGATATGCTGCTATATAATTGGTTTTCCAATAGCCATTGCTGAGTGTCATGATGGTCATTGTGACGGTAGATGCTAGGGTTGCACAGATACCACTTTTTTTTAGGACCGAGTACTGAGATACCGAGTACCAAGTACCGATACTTTTATTTAATGTCATGTGACGCTTTCCAATAAATAATTTAGGATGTTGCTCAAAGCCTGTCCAGTTTATGTTTATATTGAAATGTATGGCCAGACACCCCGTATACCCACTGCACACCCTGACACACACAGAACCCACACCTTAGAGATATGTATAACCACTCAGACCTCATATGTATACCCACACAGATACATGGATATATACAGACCCCAGACCAGATACACATATACCCACTCAGAGATTATGTATGCAGACCCCAGACCAGATACATATATACCCACTCAGAGATTATGTATGCAGACCGAAGACCCGATACATACATGCAGACCCGACACCTATATGCAGACCCCGGACCAGACACCTATATGCAGACCCCGGACCAGACACCTATATGCAGACCCCGGACCAGACACCTATATGCAGACTCCAGACCAGACATACCCGCTGGGGAAGCTGGGCGGATGCATTAAAAGCATTTGGCCAGTGTTCCCCCTCTGGCTGGCAGTGTTACTGAGTGGCCGTAGGGCAGTGACTTGCTCCCGCGAGATCTCGGCAGGAGGCAGTGTCACAGCCTCCAGAGCCCGGCAGCCGCTTGGTAACATTGCCGGCCGGAGGGGAACACTGGCCATATGCTTTTAATGCATCGGCCAGCTTCCCCAGCCCCACTGATACCGGCAAGCCGGCCCAGCGCTGGCTTCTGGTATCGAGGACGGTATTGGGGTATTTGCACGAGTACAAAGTACTGAAGGCACTGGTATCGGTGCATCCCTAGTAGATACAGGGTGACTCCAACATAGTAGAGGGCGGTGAAACAATATTAAACATCAGGCCTGCACCTCCCAAACTCAACTAAAAGTCCATGTTCTTTTTTCTTTGCCCATTATGCCTTTTGGCATGTAGGGCAGCAACAAAGGTTCGCCACTCCTGTTTGTTCTGGGCCAGCTTTTGTGTTGTACCCCACGTGTGGTTCATAGTCTTGAGTTCTCGGTCCACCATTCGACGCCAGGTGCGCTTTGGTCTTCCTCTCTTGCGTTTTCCAAAGGTCCATGTACCCCAAAGCAACAGTGACTACCGTCACAGTCACCTACATTTTTCCTCTGAAGTCATGGTGATGTAAGTTGGGGACAGCAACCTTGGCGCTTCAGCTGTTTCGGAAGTACTTTTCCCATGAAACTCTGCCAACTTTATATAGCTGAGCATCATGGGAGTTGTAGGTCCAAAAAAAAAAAACATTCGGAAATTCCTGGCTGCTGATTTCCCCCCCCCCCCGCCCCCGGATTACAGGCTGGCATAAAATCTTGCTCGTTGACACCAGACGCAATCGAGTTATGTTTTCAACTTGACATATTTTAGGAAACGTTCCTCTGAAGCCTGGAAAAGTAACTTCATAGCATTTATCAATCCACACATCCTTTTAGAAGAATAGTAAACTGTTGCCACATGTAAGGTGGTTTTTATTTTCGTGTAGAGCCACGGCCAGGGTTCCTCATTTTGCTGTGTTATGTTCTCCTTGGTGCTGCAGGCATTGACCTCATTCCTTTTGTAGTGCACCTTCTATCTAGTACAAAGGGCACATAGGAAATCACTTCTAATGAAAATATCTTTTCGTTGCTGAAACCTTTGCCCCCCCCCAAAAAAAACCAGATATGCATTATAATCTAGTCCGTAGACCTGTATTTTATACCATTCTTGGCTCAGTTGCAGCTTTTATACACTTGCCAAAATTTTTCTTTAAAAGTTGTGGTTTCCTGGTAAAACGGCAATAGAATTCATTTTCGGCTCCGATAACCTGACCGAGGAAAAGCTTCCTGTTTGCATTATTTACTGAATCTGTTCAGAATCCCTTTCTTTTCCCCTGATGGATATTTTTTGTAAATTGTTTAGTACTGTTAGGGGGATATCCTTTTGTATAAAGCATTAAATCTTCCTTTTTAATGGTTAAATTATGTAGGTAAAGGAGAAGCCTATGCAACAAGTTCTCCCTGTTCAAAAACGTATTTATTACTTGTAAGAGAGCTAAAACGAGTATTTTGGGGTTCGTTTTTTGTTACTTTGCCAGTGATTCACTGGACTTCATGGGCTGCCAGCATTTCTAGATTTCCGGTCATCAATCATCCAACAGTCCTAATGACCGGTCAATTAATTCATCGGTGTCTACACAGTTTGCCTCATAGGGGACAGAAGGTTCACCATTCTCAACCTTGAAACTGGCACCACCAAACAGTTGTTGAACATTAAATGGCTGCAGATGGGTCTGGATTTCAAGTCATCCCTCACCCCATTCACAGATTTTATAATGACAGACTCCAATGAACTAATTTGTGTAAGCAGTTGGTGTCCCTTTTTTATGGCTAGGACTGTGACATTTCATCTACTTTATGGTGGTTTCCACCGAGCATAACCAACCTGTCGCACTGTAAACATCAATGGCTTTCGACATGTCTGGACTTTTTGTCATGTCTCGATCATCCATGAATAAGAATAGATTGGAACAATCGACTTGTTTATTTGTAGCTCTTGAGGTGTGACATGAAGCACTGCTGATCTAGACAATTGTGTCTTGTACCATGTGTGACCTTGCTGTGTGCTTGGTAGACAAGGCCACAGAGAGGTTTGCATTTCTGTTCAAACGCGAACCAACCACCAATTCAACAGATCGACCCAAAAGTTTAAGCAGATGCAGATGTCAAAAGATCCTGTTTAGGCTGATCTTGAGGCTTGGATTGCAACGTTTGGTTTGTTGTGGTTTACTACCATTTTCAAGAAGAATGACTGGATCCAATTGACACATTTGGTTTTTTAGATTTCCAGAAATAATGGTTTATTTGCAGCTCTTCAGGCTCAAAGTTATTCATTATATATACCGTATATATATATATATCTCAAATATCCAAAATATATATATAATATTTGATATATATCTAAAAATTCGGGTTTGGGAATGTGACTCGTTCTTCTGTGGTTAACTTAGTGCGTTCATCCAATTCTCCGATTTCTGTTTTTATTTTACAGTATAGTTTTCTTTAATTAAATGGGGGGGGGGATTTGTTAATGTAACATGTTTGTCAATGTTTTGGTGATCTGAGCACAGCCCGCCCAGAAAGCTGTCAACTAGCCTGGGCTGGACAGCATTCCGGTTTAGGTTAGGGACGTACAGCTTCCGGCCCCTCATTGTCACGTGACAGCTGCAGCTATACTGGAAGCCGCAGCTATACTGGAAGCCGCAGCTATACTGGAAGCCGCAGCTATAATGGAAGCCGCAGCTATACTGGAAGCCGCAGCTATACTGGAAGCTGCAGCTATACTGGAAGCTGCAGCTATACTGGAAGCTGCAGCTATGCTGGAAGCTGCAGCTATGCTGGAAGCTGCAGCTATGCTGGAAGCTGCAGCTATGCTGGAAGCCGCAGCTATGCTGGAAGCCGCAGCTATGCTGGAAGCCGCAGCTATGCTGGAAGCCGCAGCTATGCTGGAAGCCGCAGCTATGCTGGAAGCCGCAGCTGTTGGAAAGGAAGAGCGCCAAGCTGCATACAGTACTGGAAAGCATGTGAGTGGTCAGAGATAGTTGGTTAAAAAGGGGGCCCATGGATGGTTAATATTTAACCCCTCTGCCCCCTTTAATTTTTATCTAGAGTCAAAGGAACAACACTGATTACAAGCTTAATTTTAATTGTATGCCCTCCTGTAGTTTATTTATGTCGCCGCTGAGAACCTCTTCATGTTGCTTCTCAGTGTAAAGAAGTTATATGTCCAGGAAAACATGGCTACCCTGCCAACTTTAAGCGAGTGAATGTCAAGCTTTTCAGGGAACACATTCCGCTTAAAGAGGCTTCCTATTTTATTTTATTAAATTATTACCATGTTCTGTTTCTATTTAAAGTTCTTTTCAATATTACATTTCTCCTTCGTACAAAGGCTCCATAAACCCCCATTTTTGTGACCGCCTTGTTGCACACCCCTCATTCTACCGTAGCACAGCAAATTCCCACAGCACAGTGGTTGAAAGTCACTGATTTTAATGGCTGGAAAACACTACAGAATTTTTTTAAATTTTTTTTGCTCTTAACCCTTTGACGCTGCAGCATGTGCTATGCTATCCGTGTGGCGGGAGGGCTTTGAAGCCACAGGGCGTACATGTACACCTCACTGACTTCAATGGGCCGCCTTGGCTCCACCCAAGCCACAGCCAGCACGAGCCGCGCGTTGTTGGCTGTAGGAAGACTACCTGAACTCAGGCTGTCCCCCTGCAGTCAATGACGCGTGTCAGCGGCTCCGGCCTTAACCTCCGCCCAATGGGCAATGCCTGCCCATCCTTAAGGGGTTAAATAATTGGGCAGAGGCTGCTGACAGCTTCTTCACAATTATTTTTTATTTTTCAGGTGGTTTTACTTACCTTTTCTCCCTCACCGCATGCTGCTGCTCCTCTTTGGCTCAGGGAGTTCCGAACCCGGAAGTCCCTGATGCTTTTCTGCACTATTTGGGTAGGGTAGGAAGTGCAAATTGCACACCGCAATGGGACTTGGGAACTTTATGTACGGACGTTACCTAGCGCTTGCGCAGAACGATGAAGCTGCACACACGTTACTCGAGGGGTCTCGGAGATAGTGACATTGACACGATTTGTGCATAGTGACAAGTTAGAAATTCAAACTCCCGATCTGCTGGTGATGTTGGAATGTGGAGAAAACTCCTCCACTTCACCCAGCATTGTCTGCCAGTTTGGCTGCACAGGGGAGAAGGGAGGACACTCTTCACATCCTGACCACTTCAAAAATATAAAGTGGTCAGGATATACACAGGGTTATTCAAAGAGCTCCGAATTGGGGCCGAAAGGTAACCGACCGCTGAAATTCAGTGTACGGTTACTTTTCCCGGCCATTCGGCTATACAGAGAGCAGGCAATTCGGCGAATTGCCTGTTCGAGGGCAGTGAAATTCCCATAGAGAAGCAATGCTTCGGCTATTAAAGAGAGCAAATCCAGCAGGGAAAAGTTGCAGAATTGCCCTGCCATTCGGCAGGTTTATTCAGGCGAATCCCATAGGCTTCAATGTTAAAAATATTCCCGTTTTAATACAATATCTGATCAACCGTCCATTATAAATTTCTGCAGTAAAGAGTCTCTTTATTTATAGAATTTTTTTTAGGAAATTTTAAGCATTTTTTTGCAAACATTTTTTTCAGTTTTTTTTTAAAATCCTTTTTTCTGTAACAGCCCTTTTTATTATCATTCATTGGATCTTATATGTAAAATTTCAGACATTTTCATTCAGTAGTTTCTTTGCAAACAGCGTTTCACTTTTCAAACATTCAAGCGTACTGTTTTTTGTTTTTTTTCTTCACCTCCTTCGTCTGCGGTGTCGGCTGCTCCGCGCTCTGATCGGCTCCTGCTCGGGTTTCTCCGGCATCTTCGGCGGGGTTAATCCAGATGTTTTTGCAGGTTTCGGTGTGCATTCGCCTGGGTTTTGCGGTGAGTGTTCCCTGCACTACGACGGCCCTGTGGTGCTTGCTGACCGCCACCGCAGGGTGGCCGAAATGGGATCGCCAAATTCTACCTAATTGAAGAGAATGAAAAGTCACCGAACGTGCGGTGACTTTTCGATTCTCTTTGAATAACCCTGATAGTGTGCTTTTAAGTTATGTAAGGGGACTAACATAGGTGCAAATGGTAAAGCCAATAAAAGGTTTTTTTAATGGCAATTATTTAAAACAAAACTAAAATAGAAATCAAATTAGTTTTATTGGAGGCTTTCCAAACTGGTAGAAAAATTAATGATGGAATGATTATTTTCAGAATTATTTTTTTACCAGCTTCTTCAACCAAGACAGACTGACGCATGCAGGTTTTGGATAAAGTTACGAACTATTTTTAGTGTATGTATTAAATAGGTCATCACAAAATAAACATTAAGTTGACTTGCATCTTACATTTCATTGTATTCAAGTATTTTTTGAGAATTTTGCTGCTTCCTGAGAAATTTAATTTTAGCACCAATCTGCTTTTAAAATCTACCGTTTGCACCTTATGATCACAGCCCGATATTGGGAGAGTTTCTTCGTAACCGATGAACAAAACCCAACTATTATTGTGCACACTAAAATGTAGACTTTATAACTTCCAAATTAGAAAGGACGTGGTTGAGGAATGGAAGCTCAGAGGGGATAGAAGTTAGAGAATAGAAAAGTGGGGAAAAAATGGCTTAAATATTGAGGGTGGAAAAAAAATGTTCTGTTTCTTAAAGTCGTTTCAAAACTAGATGATTCCAAGGCTAATAAAGTTTGGACGGGATCCTTTCAAAAGAGGGAAACGCTTGTAACATTCAAGCGAGTAATGTTCTATTCCACTGTGATTCACAGCCATATAGATTCTGAAATCTAAAGGAAATGTAGGATATCGTCAACCTTCATGTAACCCCTTCCTTACAAAGCAATTCCTCATTCCCTTCCTCTTTTCCATAAAACCGCTGGCAGGACTTGGTGGTTTTGCAGAAAACACTTAAGCATGTACAGAAGTGTCTCTACTGTATATTTTCAACTGTAGTGAAGCCCTATTTGACAAGCAGAGGGCTCCCTCAGCTGGCCAAAAAGTGCTATTACATTTATATTACAGCTTGGGCTCCATGATTCCTTGAAGGGAAAAACAGTCCTTCGAGCTTTTCAAATAATAGAAACTTTATTGCCACTTTCTGAAGCACGTTTGCAACAAATGAAATTCCTTTGCATTGCTTCAGAATAAGACCAGACTGAGAATACTCATGTTTCTGGCTCCTGCAGTTGCCGATGAAGACTGCGTATACTCTGATGGTGGCGAAGAGCATAAGTAGGAGTTCTGCTCATCAAAATCAATTTCAAGCTATACAGGTCCATGAATAAGAGCTTCAGCGTAAAGAAGTCCCTGAAGCTGTTACGTGCAATTTGCGCTCCACGCAACTTGCATAGTGTAGGCAACACAAATTGCACACCGCAACAGGACTTCCGTAGCACCTTCACAGAAAGATAGGAGTGTGTGCGTATGCGCAGATCCGATCCATAGGATGCCTCAGACCAGTCACAGTAGTGATCGTTCTTAGAGTGACGTTGGCATGTTTTCTACGCACCTGTCACGGGTGAGCAAGGAGCTGAGCCGAACATGCAGTGAAGCAGAAAATAAACCGAATACAGGGGTACGTTGCAAGGGGTTTATTGAATACAGACTAAGTGGTTATGGAAAACAAAATAAGGACAGAATGCTTAAAGGAGAATAGAGAATGGGAGACTAATGGGCAAGACCTGAAAAGGGCTGACTAGAGACACAGGCAAACTTGGAAAAGGGTTGGACACAGATGTGGACAGTAAAACAAACGAGAAACTCAGAGGGCAATAGAGGCTGAGGGTAAAGAGGACACAAGGAACTTGTAACAGGAGGGTCTTTGAGCAGGACTGTATCTGAGGGGTGAGGGTCTTGAGCAGGACTGTAGCAGTGGAGTCTTTGTAGGCAGGAACCAATATTCTGGATACAGACAAGGAATAGGCTTCTTGTTTCTGTGAAAGTCAGGAACAAACCGAGGAAAACAATGCTGAAGCATGGGAGATAGGGTGTGGCTTCCTTTTGTGTAAATCTTGCTACAGGTGATTGGTTGACACTTGTGGACTGGACAGGCAGGGCGATTGCTGGAAAGGCTATTGCCAGTCTCACTATTACAAGGCAGCATTGATTTTAGACCTTCCTACGGTGCCGGCGGTTAGATCCATGACAGTCCCGACATCACTTGGGTCCAGCAGCCAGGAAACACAAAAGTCCCGACTGCTGGTGACGCTGGAACCATCTCAAGGATGTTCTAAGATGGACAGGCCCTGTACCAACATGGACAACTGACAGAATCCTAAGACGGACAAAAATCTAGGAACCAGATGTGGTGGGAAGGGTCTTGAAGGATGTATTGGAAGTGTTATGTTTAGAGGCAGTTATTCTTATCGCTATAATACAAGCCATACTTTTCCATGTCGTGTCACAGGAAACCCCATTTGACATGTATCAATATAACAAATGTTTTTGGTTTGCTACGTAAGACACGGGTTACTACTGTTAGCGGAACACATCATGAAGCAATGAATGTTTTATACAGCAAAATATTTACAGCTTGATTGTTTAAGCATGTAAAATCCTGGATCCTTTTCTCGGCTTACTCTGTGCGTGTGTATACATTCAGTTTCTTTGTGCAGAAAAATGTGAGGATTTTGTGGGGAAATAAAGAAGCAGCCACTACTGAACAGACTGGATTGTATTTCTTATTTGTACTAAAAACGTGAAAGTGTTTGATTTTACACAACCTATGCATTTTGTCTCTAGTGTGTAAAAATAATTCCTGTTAAGTTTTTTTTTTTAGAAAGGATTTTACAAGGAAGGATACATTGAGATTTCTCTCGTTTTCAAGTAAGTCCTGGGTGGCGAGTATGTACCGTTAGGTGTCTTGCCCAAGGACACTTACTGGAGAGGTGCTCTTGCCAGGATCGAACCTGTGTCTCCACAGGCTCTATCCACGTAGATGTTACCTCTACTCCACCCAACCGGTACGTTATCAAATGGTGTTTTTGAAGTTGTCAATTGATTTCTTACAACTCTATTTTGAAGGGATACTATAGGGTTAAAATGGTCAAAAGTGAAAACTAAGGGGTTAAATAGTAATCCCTTCTGACCACCTCCCCATTTTAATTTATTTATTTTTTTAATTTTTAGTTTACGTTGAAAACGTACCTGGGACGGGCAGCAACTCTGGACATGGCATGCTGCTAGCAGCAGCAGGTCATGTGATCACAAGGACGCTGGTTGCTTAAGTCCCCAATCAGTCCAATGGGACATTAGTGGGACGTGATTCCCAAAGGTCTCAAGGCCCTAGAACCTGAGAGCGGGAGCAGGGTGCTTAGAACAATGAGACCACTCAGATAAGATTGAGTGGTCACAATGCATAGACTGTCCCTTTAACCTCCCTGGCGGTCTAATTTTTTAAAAAAATTCGTGTCTAAAAGCGTCTCAATTTTTTTTAAAGGAAACGTGTTTTTGTACATAGTTAGCCTGTAATAATTAGGAATCACGCACTGAAATCCGTGCAATCAAGAGTTGTTACTGGTAAAATCCTTTATAAATAAATAAATAGTAAATACACTTGAGTCCGATTAAAGTTTGAAACACGAAATAATAATTTATAACCCCAAAAATATTTATCCAAAATAATGCAAATAAATGATATTCAATAAAATAAAAAACAAAAAACACTGAAATCGGTCTGAAAACAAGAGTAAGAGGATGTATGGTCTATTTCTTATCCTGTAGTGCCACCCAGTGGCCGTTCATAAATATTGCACTTTGGATTACAGTATTTTATGAATTGTTTAAGTTTACTGATGGTTCCCGCCCACCCTGCACCATATGACTCGCAGGGAGCCTTCCAGGAAGCAGCTCGCCGGCGATCACACTGCGGTAGCTAAATTTAACCCCGAGTCACACTCGGGAATACCGCCAGGGATGTTAAGGTACACTGTGTCCCCAGTTTTGATTCTGTTCTTACCCCTCCACTTCGAGTGTTTTTCAGACAGATTTGGGCAGCTGGTGGTGGGAGAAGGGCACTCCTCACATCTTGACCACCATTTACTCAACTTGGCCACTTTATAGGTTGAGTGACTCGTCAATATGTCAAGTAAAACCATTTCTTTGGTTGTATTTTTTTTTTTTTTTTTATGTTTGACATTTAAAGAATATGGTCAGAATATCTGAAAGTAGCTATTTATTCTCATACCACACAGAAAAAAAGCCCATGGAAAACAAGAGCATGTACGTTGCAGAATGCACTGGAAATTGAAAACCACGACTAGCTCAGCTGGATTTAGATGGTAGATTCTTTCCATGCAGTGCTGGGTAATTATTAATATGACTCTTGGCAAGATGACAAGGTCAAAGGAAACAATAATCTGCAAACAAAGCGTTTATACTCAAAGCTATGATATTATTGCACACAATCACATTTTTTTTCTTTACTTGTACGTAGTTGGTGGGTGTCCCAAGGTTCTTTAAGGCACCGAATCTAGGACACTTCCCGATAGAATTAGAAAGCTGGACAGATGGCATCAATGAATTGCACAAGATGGATCTAGCAGGTGCCACAACTCAATATGGCATTACCAGCTGTTTTTGCGTAATTGTTCAAAAAAATAATATAAATAAACTAGCATGTTTATCAGAGTGAAACAAATTATTGTTCAATCAAAAAGATCATGCGGTGAAATCAGATGTTTACATAGGCTGAAAAAAGATGTGCGTCTATCGGGTTCAGCCTTTCACACATTACCTACTGCTGTTAATCCAAAAGAAGGCAAAAAACCCAGTCTGAAGCGCTCGCTAATATGCAGCACACTGATAAAAAATCTTTCTCGAGTTCAGAATGGCGTCAGATTTCTCCCTGGATCAAGCAGCTTTTAACCACAAATTAAATATATACCCTTAATACTATGTTTTTAGAGGAAGTCATCCAGTCGTTGTTTAAAAGTCTGTACAGTCTCTGACCCAACCACCTCAACAGGCAGAGAATTCCACAGCTTTATTCTCACCGAAAAATAACCCTTCCTATGCTTTAGGCTGAATTTCCTTTTGTCCAGTGTAAATGGGTGACCTCGTGTCCTGTGTATAGGCCTATTAATGAATATGTTTCCAGACAATGGTTTATAGTGGCCCCGTATATATTTATAGCAAGTTATCAGATCTCCTCTACGGCGCTAAATTTATGTGATTGCCTAAACAGGAACTTAAGTTGAGATGAACAGACTAAAGGTTGATCACACATGTATGACTGCACTCAACCTAAACACACATTTTTCATAATGGTGTGTCTGAGACCAATAAATACAAACCTACCAAACTCCAAGCACTGCACTTTGATATGGTTTTAAAGGGATCCCTTATGAGCAGGGACTGCCAATTTCTTTTTTTTTAATTTGGGTGATTTTACTCGCCTATTTTTCCTTTCTGCGTGCAACTACTCTTCAGCTCAGTTGTTAACATGTTCTCTCTTACTATGGAGATTATGGTACTAGGCTCCTCTGCTAGGGTTATTACGGCTGCCAGGAAGTGCTGGTGGGGTCTGTTTATATCCTGTGGGGAGGTGAAGAGGATTCTGTGTGTTGGAAGAGGAATAAAGAGACAGCCGAGTAATAATAAACGTTGTGTTTATTCTGAGTAACATTGGTAGCAGAGGATGGTTTCCGATTATAAAATTCCACCGAAATTTGATGAAGCCAGGCCATATGAAGGCTGGAAGAAATTAAGTTTAGTATCTGGATGCGGGTCACAGACCTTGACAAGAAAAAGCAGGCCCTTGCTGTTGCTTTGGGCCTTGAAGGGAGACCTTGTGAAACAGCAATCGAAATTCCTGCAGAGGACTTAGCGAAAATGGTATGGAAACCTTAATGATGAGGCTGGACAGTGTGTTTCTGAGAGCGGAAAAGGATAGGGCCTATGAAGCCTATTCTAACTTTGACAGTATAACAAAGGATAGCTCCGTTTCTATGGCAGACTATATATAATTGATTTTGAACAGCCATATAATCGGATGAAAAAGTATGATATGGTGCTGCCTGATGCTATACTGGCTTTTAAACTTCTAGACACGGCTTAACAGCTTGCACTGGGTTGAAGTTTACCATGAAAGTGGCTTTAAAAAGGATTTTTGGCGAGAAAATAACAGCTTCATCATATGGAATACAAGTGAACCAAGACAATATGGCATTTTTTACAGAACACCAATCACATGGTAGAGAAGGTATGCTGCGCTGCGATATGGGCGATTAAAACCACCATTATCAGGCACCAATCCACTGGATAAATACGGCAGGCTTTTCACATGCACAATTTGTCAAAGTACTTTCCACTGGGCTAAAGACTGTCCTCAAAAAACATGATCAAGTAAAACTAACTGAAGATGCAAACGTTGAGAAATGTAACATTACTTTTAATTGCTATAGCTTCTATGTCTGTCTCAGAGATATTCATGACTGAATCCTTAGGATCAGCGATCATTGACACTGCATGCATCCGCACTGTGTGTGGTGAGAAATGGTTAGATTATATCAATGGCCTCACTGCAGATCAAGTAAACAAGTTACTGCTGACTGAAAATCCCAGTTGCAGACAATTTCGGTTCGGAGATGGGAATCTGGTGTATTCCACAAGGAATGTAAAACTACCAGCTAAAATAGGCCTGACAAAATGCAAAATTGAAACTGAAGTTGTAAAAGCTGACATTCCTCTCCTGAGTAAAGCATCCCTAAAAAAGTCTGGGACCATTGTGGACATGAAAAAGGACAGTGCTGTAATGTTCCAACATTCCATTCCTCTTGAGTTTACTAGTTCTGGGCATTACTGTGTTAATATCAGCGACACCGAAAATCTAAGAGACTTGGCAGAAGAAGAAATCTTAACTGTCACAGCACAAATAGCTTTATACCCACATCCCTTTCAACAGCACAAATGTCTTCAAAAGAAAAATCTAAAGCTCTTCTGAAACTCAACAATTTGGTCACGCTTCGGCAGAACAGAGACTCCTTCTAAGTTCAGGAAATAAGGATAAAGAATGTTTGGGGCGTGGCCTGACCGCAGCGCATGGAGGAAGTGTGAGAGCTGAGCTCCTGCTCCGTGTCCTTTAAAACAGCGGATTCAACAAGCGAATTGCTCCCCATTCACTCACTTTCGGGGGCCAAAGCAATATAGACCACCATGGCTACATCTAAAGGAGGGAAAAAAAGCGGAAAAGCCGAATTTTTCACTCCACGCGCTACCAAACAGAAGGAGGCGGCGGCATCTGAAGATGGCGGCGGTTCCCCTCAGTCTCCCTCACAGAAGGAAGAGACAGACAGCGCCGCACCTATAACGTCTACCCCAGGCTTGGAAGCACTTATGTCCCGGATGGCTGACATGCTTGGAGACCTGTCCGTATCACTAACGGCACGGCTGGATACAATAGCGATGGCTATTCGCAGTGATATTAAGGAGTTTGGTGAGAGAGCCGATCAGCTTGAATCAAAGATGGCGGAGTTTGCAAAGGCCCATATGGCTGAACAAATTGAGACTCTGGAGGAACAGCTTAAGGTGGCTATGCTCAAATTAACAGATATGGAAGACCGCTCACGCCGCCATAACTTAGCATCGGGGATTCCACGTATTTTTGTTATCCCATCGCAGCTTACATCATACGTGACAGATATGTTTCAGACCTTACTCCCGGATGCTACACTTGACTCGTTGTTATTTGACCTTATACATCGGTTACCAAAACCGCCGTCAGCTCCAACGAAGGCCCGCGTGATGTTATCCTACGCCTCCATTTCTTTAAGCCACGTGAAGATATCTTAAAGGCATTGCGAGATCCAGAAGCATTACAACCAGAATATGGTCACATATCAGTATTCCCTGATTTATCCAAGGCTACCCTACAACAGAGGAGAAATCTGAGACACATCACGACAATTCTACGGGGCAACGATATAGGCTATAGGTGGGGTTTCCCGACCAGACTCCTGGTTACACGTAACGGCACTACTCCTGTGGTAACATCCGTGGAAGGAGGTGACAAGCTACTCCGAGAATGGGGTTATTGGGAACACCCTCCACAACCTACACAGCGTGCTTCTTCTCGGCACTTAGATCCGGAATGGCACAAGCGTTGAATCTTTCTTTCGGTCTTATACGTTTCAATTTTGCCTCAAACTTGGAATACAAGTTCTCTAGCTAGAGTTTACCTCGTTGGTGCTTCCTTCTTCAGACACCCTCAAAGGTCTTTTTTTTTTTTTTTTTTGCCGGTTCGCCATTAGGCGCTGGTGACCTCTCCCCCGCCCCTGAGTGGGTTGGAGTGCGGGACGAATTGCTAAAAGGACCCTCCGGTGGGACCTGTGCGGGTCTAGCCTTTCGCACCCCATTCTCCCTCCTCGAATGAGGAGCTTGAGAAGCGTCTCTGATTTGAGGCTTCTCACAGAAGATATACCCTTTTGGGTTTGTATATAATTTTTGGTTTTGGTTTAGATGTTGTTTGTTTCTGAGCAAGTACTGTACACCACAAGGGTTATTTCTCAATCTCAGAATGTTCCCCCCCCACATTTTTTTGTTTACATCTCCGAAATTGTATTTTTTATGTGAACGGCCTTATACTTTCATCTATGATGTGGATTGTGATAAGCGTATTACACTGGTGGACCTCCTTCAAGCCCTCCATGTGCTGCACTTTCTTAAACTTACATGAAGATAATAACCTTTAATGTTAAGGGCTTAAATTTGCCCGTTAAAAGACACTCCTTATATCGAGACCCCCGTACCCTGGACGCAGACATAGTGTGTCTCCAGGAGACACACTTTCGATGATTAGACCATCCTAAATTGTATGTCCCCCAATATCTGACGAATTTCATTCCACATTTCGATCTAAAGCCAGGGGGGTTACCCTGTTGATTCATAATAGAGTGTCCTTCCAAATGCATCGCATGATTAAAGATTCGAATGGCCGTTACATTATCTTAGTCTGTACAATAAACTCAAGAGTCTATACTTCGGGCAACATTAGGGGCATAAACCGAAACCAAAGTTTTGCAAAAGGTAACTGATGTTCAATCGGGTACGTTGATCATATGTGGAGACCTGAACATGGGTTTAGACCCTCAAAGGGACCGCTCGTCCACTGCCACGTGTAGTTCCAAGGAAACTCATTCCCGGAGATCTAGACAACTCTTGCAAAAATATAATAATATTCAATCTTTACAACAGAAATACCAGATGCAGTCATCGCTGTTTTTATCATACATGCAACTTTTGTCCTACTTTAGATCACACGCAGTTCTATCCAGTTTACGTACCACATTGCCGCTCTTATCGGACACTGAACTATTTTGGCTAGACCCGCACTACACCACAAAAGCAATTTCAATGTTTTACCGACTACTCAATACCCCATCTGGGATCACGCGCTGGACCTTCCATAACACATGGGAAAAAGATCTCTCCAGGACATTTACCCCTTCACAGTTGGCAATGGCTCATATGTTCTCGTCTGGAGCCTCCAAATGCGCAACATTGATTGAAACACAACGAAAAGTATTGTATTGTTGGTACCTTACACCTTCACAGATACGCCATTTTTCTCCAAATACTTCGGATGTATGCTGGAGGTGTTTGTTGGACACAGGCTCGATGGGCCACATCTGGTGGCATTGTCCACTGATTGCACCGCTATGGAAAGATATTTTGGTCCTTGCATCAGAAGTTTTGAGTAGCCCAATACAGTGCGCACTTGAGATCTTACTATTGGGAATGATCCATCTTCCTCGTCAACACCTTAAAATGTTATTTATTATTGTATCTACGACAATGCTACTTATTGCTCGGAACAGGAAAACGCCAGTTGTCCCGACACAATGCCAACTAATTACTTTATTGGATCAATTTCGCCTTTTTGACTCTAAGGCTAACACGACATGGGGTTTTCAACCCCCAAAGAAAGACCCTTGGGCGATATGGGACATTCATAAGATTTACAAGACATGTAAGCGATGACGGATAAGATATGAAGCTAAAAATTTGCATTAAAATGTATATAGGGTTAAAAGCGAGATCCTTCAGTGATATAGACCGTAATGTCGTTAGTTTACTTTTTTCACTAGAGATGTCCCCCCCCCCTTCCCCTCCCTTGTTTTATGTCTTTTTATGTCTTTCTTTTAGTCTTTCATTTGTATAGTTTTCTTGGAAAATATCGGAGACGTAGAGATGTGTTTATACCTGGTTTGATCAGATGGCAAATGGATGCTTGAAATTACTGTATCTTGGTTGATGTACGGATGACTTGGATACCTCTCAATAAAAATATTTTGACAAAAAAAAGAATGTTATACTATTCTGCACCAAATAGTAAATGACTGTGAAGTTTGTCAGAAATTTAAGAAAACAAAACTCAAAGCCTGCGGTAGGGTTACTTTTAGCTTCGGAATATAATGAAACCGTGGTGATGGATTTGCATGAACTGGAACCAGGTGTCCGGTATCTTCATATAATCAACCACTTCACACGTTTTTAGTGCGGGAAATATTGTTAAAATAAAAAAGTCGTCTGAAATTGTCAATTCCTTTATCCACACTTGGATTAGTGTTTATGGTGCCCCTCAAAAGTTATACAGTGACAATGGTGGAGAGTTCAATAATGAGGAGATCAGAAATAGGGCTGAAAACGTCAATATTGAGTGCAAAACAACAGCAGGGTATAGTCCCTGGAGCAATGGACTACTAGAAAGACTCAACCAAACGCTTACCGAAATCATTCAAAAAGTCAAAAGAGAGAAAGATTGCGGTTGGCACCCAGCCCTTGACTGGGCCCTCATGGCTAAGAACAGTCTCCTGAATGTCCATGGATACAGCCCGTATCAACTTGTATTTGGACAAAATCCTACTCTTCCCTCTGTATTGACTGATAAAGAGCCTGCTCTAGAAGGTACAACCAGGAGTATTAAAGTAGAACATATTTCTGCCTTACATGCCTGTAGAAAGGCATTCACTGAAGCAGAATGCTCAGAGAATTAAAAGAGCCCTACATAAACAATTCAGACCTACAGATGATATGTATGTGACAGGCGACAAGGTATATTACAAACGAGTAGACACCCCTGAATGGAAGAGGCCAGGAGTCATTATTGGTCAAGATGGAGCTGTTGTATTTGTGAGACATGGCAGAATTCTAGTTAAAGTACACCAATCCAGGCTTTCTAAAATTAATACACATGGACATCAGGATGATAATACTGTGCAAATCGATAGCCAGAAAGAAAATGAACCGGAATCAGACCACGACAATGAAACAGACGTTAATACTGAAGAAGTGGATCGGTCACAAACTGACACAGAACCAGTGATTCATCCTAGTGTAACGCAAACTGGAAGAAGTGTAAAAATAAAACCAGGACAATTACATTTCCTAAAAGAGATGGTGGTCCACAGAAAGCTAGGGTTCTAAGCAGAGCTGGTAAAGTTCCTGGAAAAAACAAAAACTGGTTTAATCTGCAAAATATTGAGCATGATGATAGTGAAGGACAAAAGGACGCAATAGATTTATCAGGAGTTGATAATCTTACCGTGGATTCGCCTGATCAGGAAAACAATGTATACATAACAAAATACATTTCATTTAATGCAGCCAAACAAGATGAAATTTATAAGTTGGTATGAAAACAATGTGTTTGAAGAAGTTCCTGATGCCGGTCAAAAATGCATTTCTACCAGATGGCTCTGTAGTCTCAAACAAACCCACAAGGGTATTGTGCCCAAAGTGCAACTTTTAGCCAGAGGCTTTGAAGAGTTTTGTGTTCAAGAACTACAAAAAGACTCACCAACCTGTGCTGCTGAATCTCTTTGTCAAATTTGTAATTTGTCAAAAGCAGTGGCAAATAAATTATATGGACATCAAATCTGCTTTCTTACAAGGTATGCAATTGTCTAGGGTAATTTATGTCAAGCCTCCACTAGAGGCAGGAAAAGAAAATGTCTTGTAGAAATTAAACAAGTGTATTTATGGCCTTGTAGATGCATCATTATACTGGTACAATAAAGTGAAAGAAATAATGCTGAAGACAGGTGGGAAGATGTCTCAAGTTGACCCAGCTGTAATTTACTGGATGGATGACCAGTGTAAAGTCATTGTATTACTTGTGTGTCATGTTGATTTCCTTTGGGCTGGTTCACACTACTTTTCAAAAACTGTTATCCCTATATTACAATCTGCATTCAATGTTGGATGTGAGGAACATGGAAATTTCTGTTATGAACTTTGTTACTGTTAAAGGTGTGGTTCATGCACAGCTACATTGCTAACCTGCAGTACATTCCACTACAAGCAACACATGCTGTTCAAAGAGATGCCCCTATCAACAAGACTAAAAGAGAACATCTTCGGTCAAAGATGGGACAGATCCTGTGGGTTGCAAAACTAATTCGTCCAGACGTTATGTTTGATGCAAGTAGCTTAGCTACAAATGTAAAAGATGCCACAGTTCAGTCTATTCATGAGACAAATAAGGTCCTTAGTAAACTTAAATCTGAAAAGGTTACTTTAAAGTTTCAACACTTAGGAACTGAGGACAACCTGAACTTTATTGTTTTCAGTGATGCTTCTTTTGGAAATCTTCCTGATGGAGGTACACAAGGAGGTACATTGATTGGTCTTCTGGGTGAAGAGAAGTTTTCACCTCTTTACTGCCACTCTAAGAAAATTAGACGTGTGGTAAGAAGTACTCTGGTGGGGGAAACCTTGGCCCTATCTGATGGTATAGATAATGTGATTTTTCTTACCACACTTTTCTGAACTCACTGTGGGAAATGCCAAGCTAAATGCTCCGCCAGTAGTTTGTGTGACTGACAACCACTCTCTCAAATCCACAAAACAAGTCACTGAAAAACGACTTCGTCTGGAACTAAGCAGCATAAGAGAACATTCTAGAGAGTAAAGGAATAAAAGAGATACTTTGGTCGGACTCAAAACTCAACTTGCTGACTGTCTTACCAAAAAGGGCGCATCCTCCCTTATGTTGCTGAAAGTACTGAGTGAAGGACTATGGGACCATTCAAAGCTCTCTCATTTAAGGACTGAGCATATAATTATGGCTTTTGTTTTATATGCTTATATAATGTCTTTATTTTTCACTGTTTAATGTTATAAATTCTTTATCTTTTATTTTTTTTTATTTTAAATCTAGGGAGATTGTTAACATGTTCTCTCCTACTATGTCGATTACGGTACTAGGCTCATCTGCTAGGGTTATTACGGCTGACAGGATGTGCTGGCAGTGTCTGTTTGTATCCTGTGGGGAGGTGAGGAGGATTCTGTGGTGGAAGAGGAATAAAGAGACATCCGAGTAATAATAAACGTGTTTATTCTGAGTAACACAGGAGTCCCTAAAGCTTTTATGCATGATTTGCACTCCCACACAACTTGTGTAGTGGAGGGACTTGCCCACTTTACATATGCAAGTTCCATAGCGCCTGCGTGGAACAAAGAATCAGTGCGTGCGCATGCGTGATCCAATCCATCTCTGGGACCGCTCACTGCAGCAGGTGGTCTCGGAGCGGCTGACGTTGGCACACTTGCGCTCCATGTGCTGACATCACTAGTGACCGATCTGGTGACCGGCAGCCGGGAAATACAAAAATCCAGGCTGCCAATGACACTGGGTGGTGGGGGAAGAAACACCTTCACTTCATAGTTATTACACCAAAACAGATCAGCGGGGAGGGGACTCCTCACATCCTGACCACTCTAAAACTATAAAGTGGTCAGGATTTTAAAGACTTTAAAACATCTGATACGAATAATTGAGGGGGATTTGGTTACAAAATATGATGTGCCACACCGTAAATGTACCCCATAGCGTCAGGTTCTGTCCTTTCTAACCTAATGACTGCTCCTATGAAATTAACCCATTTTCTTGTTGCATGTTTAGTTTCAGCATAGCCATTCTCTATACCAGCAAACCAAATCTCCCGCAGCTGGAGGCCGTGGTGCAAGGACAATTCACAGAGGTAGAAAAGTGGATCAAACACAACAAACTTTTTTAAAATAATGACAAAACTGTAACGATGCTCTTTGGAACAAAACCTAAACTACACAAATTGCAAAATCCCCACTTATGTGTTGGGACAAAATCAAATGGCACGCTGACCACAGTCACTTCTCTCAAATATCTACAGTTGTGTTCAAAATTATTCAACCCCCAATGCTGTAAAGGGTTTTAGGGAATTTAGTGTATATTTGTAATTGTATTCAGAATGAAATCCTACAAGGACTTTTTAAAGAACCATATGCAACTAAAATGACATCAATTGGTTTTGTAATACAGTAGTAAATGTTTCTTTTGTGAATTCTTCATTGACACAATTATTCAACCCCTTATAGACTACCACAATGAAGAACAGCGGTTCATTCAAGTGTTTTCAATCAGGTATTGAAAACACCTGTGGATGTCACGGAGCAGCAATAAGCATAATAAGCACCAATTAGGTAGCTTTAAAATGACTGTGATACTCAGCTCCTTCTAGAAATTTACTGGTGTGGTTACAAACATGGTAAAGTCAAGAGAATGGTCCAGGAAGACAAGAGAAGAGGTGATTACTCTTCACAGGAAGGGCAATGGCTATAAGAAGATTGCAAAGATGTTAAACATACCAAGAGAGACCATAGGAAGCATTCGCAAATTCAAGGCAAAGGGCACTGTTGAAACGCTACCTGGTCGTGGCAGAAAGAAGATGCTGACTTCGACTGCTGTGCGCTACCTGAAGCGTAGAGTGGAGAAAAGTCCCTGTGTGACTGCTGAGGAACTGAGAAAAGATTTGCCAGATGTGGGTACTGAAGTTTCAGCTCAGACAATACGGCGCACACTGCGTAATGAAGGCCTCCATGCCAGAACTCCCAGGCGCTCCCCCTTGCTGTCTCCAAAGAATAAGAAGAGTCGACTGTAGTATGCCAAACGTCATGTGGGCAAACCACAGAAGTTTTGGGATAGTGTTCTGTGGACTGATGAAACAAAATTAGAACTGTTTGGGCCCATGGATCAACGCTATGTTTGGAGGAGGAAGAACAAGGCCTATGAAGAAAAGAACACCTTGCCTACTGTGAAGCATGGCGGGGGGTCAATCATGCTTTGGGGCTGTTTTGCTTCTGCAGGTACAGGGAAGCTTCAGCGTGTGCAAGGTACCATGAATTCTCTTCAGTACCAGGAGATATTGGATGACAATTTGATGCAGTCCGTCACAAACCTGAGGCTTGGGAGACGTTGGACCTTTCAACAGGACAATGATCCCAAGCATACCTCCAAGTCCACTAGAGCATGGTTGCAGATTAAAGGCTGGAACATGTTGGAGTGGCCATCGCAGTCACCTGACTTAAATCCGATTGAGAACCTCTGGTGGGACTTAAAGAAAGCAGTTGCAGTGCGCAAGCCTAAGAATGTGACTGAACTGGAGGCTTTTGCCCATGACGAATGGGCGAAGATACCCGTAGATCGCTGCAAGACTCTTGTGTCAAGCTATGCTTCACGTTTAAAAGCTGTTAGTACAACATCCTTTTACAGTTATAAGTACTAAGATTGAATGTCACTTGGGGGTTGAATAAAACTGATAATGATGTGAGCACAGAAAAGACATTTGTGGTTATTTCATTCTAAATGTTATGTTATATTTGTCTGACCTACACGTGCCTCTTTGATTTAATTGTAAGCAAGATGACTGAATGATCAAAATCAATGTCAAACTGGCCAAAACACTCAATTTCAGTGGGGGTTGAATAATTTTGAACACAACTGTAGGTATGTGGTTGGACCCTAATCTATCCTTTGGCCCTCACATCGAAAAAACTGTCATCTAAACTTTACCCCAAACTAGGTGCCCTGTACAGAAACAAATCCTGCCTGAGCCCCGCGGTAAGAAAGCAGATTGTACAACAAATGCTTATGCCGGCTATTGAATACGCGGATGTAGTGTATGCAGCCGCCCCGCAAACACACCTTCAGAAACTTATTACATTGTATAACTCATTCTGCCGCTTTGCATTACAATGTAACTACATGACCCACCATTGTGACATGTTAAAAGAGCTAAACTGGCTGTAGCTGGAGTCTAAACGTACCCTTCACCTTTCCAGCCTGGCGTTTAAGAGCTTTTCTGGGAAGCTGCCACCCTATCTGAATAGACTGCTTCCCCCAGCAACTCCCTCATCCTATAACCTCTGATCCAGGACCAGCACCTTACTTGCAATACCGCAATACAAAAAGACAGTGCCTCGGTCCTCATTTTCCTACAGAGTACTGCAGTTATGGAATA
This sequence comes from Leptobrachium leishanense, assembly GCA_009667805.1. Lineage (NCBI taxonomy): Eukaryota > Metazoa > Chordata > Amphibia > Anura > Megophryidae > Leptobrachium > Leptobrachium leishanense. Next base: position 45,479,458 of record CM019075.1, on the reverse strand, counting down.
ACCTCCCAGACACCATCAAATCTTCCCCCAGTCTAAAGTCACTCAAGAGCTCCTTACTAACATACCTCAATACAGAATGCACCTGTAAACATGTAACATAATGACTATTTCCTACATATTTATTTTCTGTTAATCTGTATATTTGTGTTTTTAACATCTTGCATTGTATTACTTTGTATTTCTGTAACAACTGTAACACTTCAATGTTCTTGAACCCAGGACATACTTGAAAACAAGAGAAATCTCAATGTATCCTTCCTGGTAAAATCCTTTTTAAATAAATAAATAAATTCTGGTTTTGTATGTTTCATATTGAAGGTTAACCACCCTTCTTGGCTGTACACGACACATTGTTATTAGTGCTTCATCACAGTCTCTATTTAAACTTGAACTGTAGAGAGCTCCAGGAGGATGAAGCAAGTGTATTTATCCCATAATAGCAGCCATTAGGTTAAGACAGTATAGGACCTGCAGTGATGGGGTATATTGATGTTGTGGCAGGCTTATGCAATATACGGTCATATTATGTAACCGATTCAACATTATTAAATCCTAAATTAGGTGTTTTTTAAAGACTATATTAAAGTGGAGTGTTCTAATTTTAGTAGATTTAATGTGTGTTCTGAGATTTAAAGCAATACTTTATTAACTTTAATAAAGGAATATTTAATTTATTCATTTTAACTTTAATAAAGGAACATTTAATTTATTCATTTTAAGCCCTACATCTGTAACTCAAACTGGTGTTAAACACATTTGGGAAATACATCTCTTAAGGGGTTATTCAAAGAGCAATGAAATTTCAGCGCTCTTTTGTTAAGCGATTTCAGTTCGCTGACCCTGCAGTGAATTCAATATTCACCGCAGAGTCCCCGAAGTATGCAAAAAGGGAATAACCAAAAGCCGCCAAACTGATTGCCGCATGCTGCCGAAAATATCTGCCAAACTGACTACCAAACACCATTGAAAACCGCCTAAAAAAAGGCGATCAGCTGCCAAACTAGTGGTAAAAAAAAACAACAAAGCACACAGGTTACACACACATTGTCAGGGTGGCACCAGGCATGGGCCTTGGTGGGACCCAAGTTCAGGGGGTTTGAGCCTTTAGCGCAGGGATATGCTGATGGTACCTTGGAGTATACAGGCTGATGCAAGAAGGAATCCATGGGGTGGTACATATGGGTATGCAGAGAGAGCGAGTGGTCAGGCCTGACCGTAGATCAGGGGTTGGCGGCAAGGAGGCAAAATCAATGGGTATAGCAGGGTCTGGTACACGGTTGTCAGCAGAAACACAAAGGTAGGTCAGAACAATACAGAGTATGACTTGTAATGCAAAGCCATCTTGCTTTGGGGGAGTTGACCTTTTATTGACAGACAGGAGGGTGTGGTGTGTGCTTGGTCTTTCACTTGATTTAACCCCTTTCAGTGCTGGTTAGGAATGAAGGCAGCCACTTTATTGGTATAACACACATACAGGCGCTGATCCCTGACACACATACATCATGAAGGCTGAACACACACAGGTTACACAAACATATATCATGATGGCTGAACACACACACAGGCAGTGGTGTATTTAGGTTTTGTGCTGCCCTAGGCCCGACTAAACTCGTGCACCCCCTAATTTAAATGTGACACACCCCTGCCTGTCAAGGGCACACCTCTTCCTGGCTAGACCCCACCCTTCCTCTTTAGGCTCCACCCAAAGTCTCTTAGAGCTCCACCTCTTCCTCTCTGTTTTATTAAAAGTGGATACCAAGAGCCTACTTGTATATTTTGTATACCATTTCAAATGCTGTATTATTTTAAGAGATCAAATAAAATTATGAAATGTGTAAATTCAACCATTTTTACAAAGATCAACATGTCAAGTAAAAAAAAACAATAGCAGTCCCAAAAGGAACGCTAGGTGGTGCACTGACCACACAATCCCAAGGGCCTAACCCTCCTGAATAATTGAGAACAAACACACAACAACCCAACACAACAATAGGGTGCGTATAGAGTGCTAAAAGTGGGGGATGTGGGTCCACAAACAACACAATGAATTTATTAATTAGAAGTCAGACAATATCAAAAAGGTAAACACACTATTAAAAAACATAAATGGAAAGTAGGGAGTAAATAAGGCGTTGTCTGAATAGTGTACCCTCGTAACAATGAGGAGAGTATACTGAGAAGCTAGCCACTGGCTATTTAGTAAAAAATGATTTTTAGCAACAGAAGGGCCCAGATTTCCTCTGCAGACCCAATGATAGATGTAGTACTGTCCAGCAGATGCCACAATTCAGCAGTCATAAAGCGTATTCATAGCACTGAACCACCGTCCAATAAATTAGCCCTTCTGGCCATTTGCCAGACACAAGATGCAATATATCAAAGGACCCATATATTGAAGGTGTATAGCCATTTACCAAATTTGGTATGAGCATATCACAGAGCAGCACGGCAATAAAACCCACAGATATGTGCACTGTAGAAAAGAACACTGAAGATATTGTGTCCTGTAGAGTCAGTTAATAATGCTAAAAAAAATATTTTTGCAATGGGAATTTAGAGTTACTTGATTAACTCATGATTTTTTCAGAAAGATGAATGTCTTTGAGATGGATGGAGCACTCCAAATTTATTTTGTATATAAATTAAAATCAATCTAAAACACACATGAGCCCAACACGTTTCTTCTGAAAAAAACAGACTTCCCCAGGGGCAATGTATCAATCAAATAAAAAGCAGTTAATAAAATACAATACTTTTGACAGTGTTTATATACTCCCCCAATGATCTCTAATTGGTTGGAGTCGTTATGTTCATTATCCCAGCGTTCTCCATATATGATAAAGCTCTTACTACTCAGAGACTCTAGACCAATGGAAAAGTCCAAATTCCCACTCCAATCGGAGAGTTCTCATTGACTCCGTTGTCCTTGAAACATCACTTCCTCCAAATCTCCCGATACGTCACTTCCTTATGTCTCTATGCCAATAGGAAAAAATGTCTTTCTCTTTCGTTGCTTGTAGATCATCCCTTCTCACAATCCCGGTACATCACTTCCGTTGAGTCACAGCCCGGGCGCAATCAGTTTAGTTTCCACGTCTCTTTAATTCTGAGGATGTCTGTTTTTTTCAGATGAAACACCGTTGGGCTCATGTGCGTTTTAGATTGATTTTAATTTATATACAAAATAAATTTTATTTTTATTTTTGACATTGTGTGGTGATTTTCCTGTTATGGGATTTATATAAGAGACAATCACCGGTGGGATCTGGAGAGTCCATATATCCATACAGACTCTGAGATGGATGGAGCACTCCTTTCAAAGATGTTCATCTTTCTGAAAATTCGTGAGTTAACCAAGTAACTCTAAATCCCCATTGCAAAAAATTATTTTATTTTGCATTATTAACTGACTCTACAGGACACTATATTCCGTGTTATTTTCTATTGTACTATTAAGGAGAGTCTTGAACCACCTCTGGGAAGATTGTCCTATTATTTTAAGTTAAGTATTTGTATACACCTATCTGTATGTGATATTGAGATATGTGCACTGTGTTTGAGCATATCTCAGAGCACCACAGCAATAGAACTCACAGATATGTGAGTATGAGCGTATCACAGAGCTTCACAGCAATAAAACCCACAGAAATGTGCACTGTGTATTGTTAAAAAATAAAATTAAACAAATCAAATCAGTTTTCCTATTTATAATTCCCATAATTGGAATTCCAAAAACCTTTGCAAGTTCCTTCTCAAATAAGAAAATGAAGAAAGACGCGCGCACGCTATAGCAGAGACATTAAAATCAGCTACACACAATGTACAGCTTTCATGTCAAGTCTGAATATTCTTTGTTCAGACATCTATTTATTAGATTTCAAACACCCAATGAAATTGTTGCAATCAGTATACAGATATATTACAACATCAAAGTTGACCAATCCCACAAGCACTTATAACATAAAGACCTTTTTTCTGGCTTACAACTTTTCGCAGGCTTTTTCTGTCCTTGTAATGATAACAAAGGATCTTCACTTTACCAGGATATGGTCTGGATTCAAATCAACATTCCTAACAGGATCACGTGCCATAAAAAGGCAGGGGGGAGCCATATCCCTTCTGTACTAGAACATGCCTTTCACACTAATGCATATTAACTACGGTACGTGGTTCAATCACAGGACATTTATATTCATACAGGAACTTCAAAATATCTATCAATTCTTTCATGTAAGAGCATATCACAGAGCAGCACAGCAATAAAACCCACAGATATGTTTATGTGCACTGAGTATGAGCATATCAGAGCTTCACAGCAATAAAACCCACACAAATGTGCACTGTGTATGAGCATATCACAGAGCACCACAGCAATAGAACTCACAGTAATGTGCACTGCGATGAGCAGATCAGAGCACCACAGCAATAGAACTCTCGCAGTAAAGGCAGTGAGTATGAATGTACACAGGATCCACAGCAATAGACCTCTAATAGTAAAGGCAGGGAGTCTCTCCTTTTTCATTTCCATGTCACCCCCCACTCACCACTCATTTCATACCCCCCACCACTTCATTTCATACCCCCCACCACTCACTTCAAACCCCCCACCACTCACTTCATACCCCCCACCACTTACTTCATTTCATACCCGTCCACCACTCACTTCATTTCATACCCCCACCACTCACTTGATAACCCCCCACCCCCTGCTTTCAATTCACCTTTGGTGAACCTGGGGAGATGACGGGTCCTGGATGCAACCGCTCTGAGGAGACCATGCAGCTGCACGTTCATCATGCTGGAGTGCTGGGAGGAAGTGACGTCATATGATCACTTTCTCCCAGCTCAACTGAGTACATGTGACTGCCGACTCGGGAGGAAGCAAGGTCTGCGGCGCCCCATTGAGTCCCCCAATACAGCCCCCAGGCACTCCCATATGTGTCTCCCCGTGGTCTGTGTCCCCTACCAGAGGCCCCGCAGCCGTCATTCAGACCAGGGTGGGTGTTACCATGACTAGTGAGGCTCTGCCCACCTGCATCTATGGAAACCCAGTGCTTCCCTCCATCAGCTCTACTTACCGGAAGCTGCATGCGATGGAGGGAGAAAGCTTGGTGGTCTGGAGCTGAGGCTGGGGCTGGGGCTGGGGAACTAGTAACCGGCAGCCGCAGGTTCCAGTGAGCGGCAGGGTGGCTTTTTCCGTGTGGAGGGTGGCATTTTTTGGCTGCCCCATGAAAAGTGCCATCCTAGGTCTTGTCGGCCTAGGTCAAGATACATCACTGCACACAGGTTACACACACACATGATGGCTGAACACACAGGTTATAAATAAAGCTTAATAATAATAATACACACCATGAAGGCTGAACACACACAGGTTACACACGCACACATACACCATGCAGGCAGAACACCCATAGGTTACACACACAAACATACATCTCATGCAGGCTGAACACACACAGGCAGGGCCAGTGCTAGACTATTTTGCACCCTAGGCAAGACCAGCTACTTGCACCCCCCCAAAAAAGATGGATATAATATGTTGCCCCTAGCACACATGGATATCTTGCCCCAGCTCTCACATGGGTATATTTGCCCCCAGCTCTCACATGGGTATATTTGCCCCCAGCTCTTACATGGGTATATTGCCCCCAGCTCTCACATGGGTATATTTGCCCCCAGCTCTCACATGGATATATTGCCCCAGCTCGCACATGGATATATTGCCCCCACACCAGCTCACATATGGATATATTGCCCCCAGCCTATCTCACACATGCATATATGCCCCAGACCAGCTCACACATGGATATATTGCCCCCAGCCTATCTCACACATGCATATATGCCCCAGACCAGCTCACACATGGATATATTGCCCCAGCAGCTCACACATGGATATATTGCCCCAGACCAGCTCACACATGGATATATTGCCCCAGACCAGCTCACTCATGGTTATATTTGCCCCCAGCCCATATGGGTATATTTGCCCCCAGCTCACACATGGATATATTTTCCCCCAGCTCACACATGGTTATATTTGCCCCACAGCTTATATGGGTATATTTGTCCCCCAGCTCATATGGGTATATTTGCCCCCAGCTCAAATGGGTATATTTTCCCCCAGCTCATATGGGTATATTTGCCCCCCAGCTCATATGGATATATTTGCCCCCCAGCTCATATGGATATATTTGCCCCCAGCTCTTATGGGTATATTTGCCCCCAGCTCATATGGGTATATTTGCCCCCAGCTCATATGGGTATATTTGCCCCCCAGCTCTCACCTCTGGCTCCTGTCTGCTCTCACCTCCTGCTGTGTGCCCCACTGCCCCTCCTCTGCACGCCGCTGTCACTTATCTATCACGCTGCGCTCTTGCTCTGGACGCAGCATGATCATGGAAGACAGCTCGCGGTGGCTCGCGGTGACAGCAGCCGGCGGAGGTCTCGGCTGCACCCTAGACCGGCGCTACGCTCTAGGCGGGCGCCTAGCTCGCCTAGCAGCAGCGCCGGCCCTGCACACAGGTTACACACATACATCATTATGGCTGAACAGGCACTGGTTACACACACATACATCATGCAGGCTGAACTCACGCAGAAACATAGAAACATAGAAAAATTTCGGCAGATAAGAACCTTTCGGCCCATCTAGTCTGCCCAATTACATGGATACTTTACCTGGATTTATCTTTTGTTTAGGATAGCCTTATGCCTATCCCATGCTTGCTTAAATTCAATTACTGTTTTGGTCTCTACCACTTCTACTGGAAGGCTGTTCCATGTATCCACCACCCTCTCAGTAAAATAATGCTTCCTGATGTTACTTTTAAACCTTTGCCCTTCTAATCTAAGACTATGTCCTCTTGTTTTGCTATTTTGTTTCCTTTTAAATATACTCCCTTCCTCTACCTTGTGGATTCCCTTTACGTATTTAAATGTTTCTATCATATCTCCTCTGTCTCGTCTTTTTTCCAAGCTGTACATGTTAAGATCATTAAGCCTTTCCTGGTAACTGTTCTCCTTCAAGCCGTACACCATTTTAGTAGCCCTTCTCTGAACTCTCTCTAAGATGTCTATATCCTTCTGGAGATACGGTCTCCAGTACTGCACACAGTACTCCAAGTGAGGTCTCACCAGTGCTCTGTACAGTGGCATGAGCACTTCCCTTTTCCTACTGCTAATACCTCTCCCTACACAACCAAGCATTCTGCCAGCATTTCCTGCTGCTCTATTACATTGACTACTTACCCTTAGATCCTCTGAAATAATGACCCCTAAATCCAAACCCTCAGATGTTGAGGTTAGGACTGTATCAAATATTCTATATTCAGCCCTTGGGTTTTTACGTCCCAGGTGCATTATCTTGCACTTATCCACATTAAAGGTTACACATACATCATTATGGCTGAACAGGCACTGGTTACACACACATACATCGTGCAGGTTGAACACACACAGGTTACACATACATCATGCAGGCTGAACACACACATGATGGCTGAACACCGGTTACACACATACATCATGCATGCTGAGCACACAGGTTACACACACACACATCATGCAGGCTGAATACACACAAGTTACACACACATGATGGCTGAACACACACAGGTTACACACGTACATCATGCAGGCTGAATACTCACAGATTACACACACACATACATCATGCAGGCTGAACACACAAAGGTTACACAAACATCCTGCAGTCTAAACACACAGCTTATACACACACACACACACACACACATATACATCATGCAGGCTAAACACAGGTTTTAAACACACACACACACACACAAATCATGCAGGCTAAACACACACACACACAAATCATGCAGGCTAAACACACAGGTTGCACACACATGATGACTGAACACACGTTACTCACACACACATGCAGACTGAACACACACTGGTTACACACACATCAAGATGGCTGAATACACGTTACAGGATACACACACGGTGGTGAAGCTGCTATGCAGGGCTGCCATCAGGGCATTACGCCCCATGCTGCCGTAAGGGGCCCGGGCCCGGTGGGGGGCCGGGCCCCCGTCGGCAGCGGCGTCGCCCTCTTACAGCTCCGGTATCGGACTCGAGGAGTCTGAATCCGGAGCTGTGTCTCTGCTGCAGGAGCCAGAGGAGACACTGTGTCTCCTCCGGCTCCTGGCAGCTTCACTGGCTGGCTGGGCAGGGCCAAGCAGCGTGTGGGGGCCTCCCAAACACGTTGGTTTGGCTCCGCCCCCTCCACTCAGTGAAGCTGCGCGCCTGAGCTGGAGGGCCCGGGCTGAAGAGCAGAAGAAAAGAAGAGAAGAAGATTGAAGAAGAGAGAAGAAAAGAGAGGTGCAGCAACCCCCGACGATTGTTTTGGCCTTGTTAGGCCTCGTCAGGAGGGTATAGCTGACACCCCTCTAGGCACATCAAGCAAGGGGTCCACGTCTGGATAACCCTGTAGACTAATAGTGAGGAGAAGGGGGGATTGTGAGGATCCTGAGAACGAGCAACAGCACTAAGAGAGAAAATGATGGCGCCATCTACTGCCAAATTGAGTTAGAGGTTTTAGTGGCTGGTCTAGTTTCTTCTATTTCTCCTGCATCGGCTGCTGAAAGCTACTGAAAGCCCGATATTTCAGAGCTTTGAGCGCTGATTTTACAGTTTTAGCTCTTTCGGCATTATGCCCACAGGGCTAAAACTTTGGGGGCACCTTCTGCAGCCCAAAAGCAAACGAAATAAATTTTCACCAAACAAATTTCATTTGCTTTTGGGCTGCAGATCAACATACTGAGATATCTCGATATCGGTAGTAAAGGGGTTAAATACTTTACAGCGTAACACTGCCGCTACATTTTAATATCTTTATAAAGAGATTTTATTACGCGTTATTGAGTGGAAGCACACTTGCAGATAGCTTCTTTTTTTTTCTCTCTTTATCTTTTTTTTTTTTTGTTAGAAGAATACACATCAAATTAAATAAGACGTACATAACTAAAAAAAAATCATACAGTAATCAACATTTCATTTGAGCGAACACGGGTAAGAATGAACAGACAGGTCTAGGTTAACCATCTATACAAAATCTATTTATGGTTTTTCAATATTTCAATGGACAGAGTAATCTTAATGTGCTGTAACGGTTTCCAAATACGTGTCCAGCCGCCTTTCCCACTTGCAGATATCTGATTTATTTCCAGCAATCCATTTGATCCGTTTGCTCCTAAAATGTGCTCTAGAAAAGTATGTGCCCCCTGAGCTGATGTTGAAGAGGTTAATTTTCTTTCTTTTGTTGCGTCAGAGTCTTGTGATGCGATTGCAGCTCATTAAGGGATTCCTCGCGTTTGATCCTTAAAAAGAGGAAAAGGGTACTCTCAGTCAGGCTCTATGAATGGATCACATGCAGTATTCATGATGTGGCCTTGGTCCCTAGAGGACTGGAGATGCTGTATGATGTAACTCTCCTCCCTACAGCTCCCATTCAGATCCAACCAGGCAGCCGAGGCAGCGAGCCAACGCTCCACCTTCTGTTTAGATGAGGTCATCTCATCTCTGTATTTTTTTTTATGGATACTACACAGACTGCACTGTATCAGCACCAGGGACGTATTGCTTTTACAGCGAACAGCATCCTTTGGAGAGTGTCGGAACCTCAATCATCTTGGATATTAGCTGAGATATTCTTCCACTCCTTTTTTTCTACGTTTTGCATCTTCAGAGGATTATTTACCATCTTTGTTTCTTTCTTTAAGTATTATTCAAAATCTTTTTTAAAATAGATTAGCATATCAACATAAATAACAGCGAGACATGACGGTTCTACTGGTCCTTCAAGTCATGGATGTCACCACCTCTGGCAGAAGTACAAACCAGAACGAAGTATCGGGGGAATGTTGCGTGATTTAATGATATTCTTTTCCATAAGTATTATTAATCCTCGCTGGAATCCATGCACGAAAAACCAGGAAGGAGCTGTCTGATGCGCAAGACTGAAGAGACAGACAACCTTGTGTTGGTCACATCTGTCTATGTGTGGTCCTGGGGATGCGTGAGAAAACTGCCTGTCTGGGTGCCATGCTCACCTTAAAGCCCTGTAGAGGTCACCTGGATACGTTTAGTAATTGTATCCGAAGACGGCTGTGTTTCATACAGTAATTTTGTCGAACTTGTCCTAAACCTTATCTGGATATTAGGAAACCCAGTCTAAAAACGGTCATCATAACCATTCACACACATGAGCTGCGGCGTGAGAAAAAAATCCCATGCGACTAGCAACTTTGGCTAAAAGAAGCCCTCATGTACTTGGCTTGGCCCAGATATCCAGGAATGATAGCATCCCTATGTTCAAGAGGTCACTGCAGTGTTGACCACAGAGGATTTGCACATCTGTGAAAGCCACCAGAAGAATCTAAGTCGAACCATGGCCAATGAACCAGTTATACTCAATGTGTATGATATGGTAGGTGTTGTATGCTTCCCTCGTTCCTTTAGTGTAATCAGCATAGTGCTGCTATATTTTGCAGTCCCCGTTGTGTGACTAGAGGTGTGGATAATTCTGCAGCTCGTTCTTGGATAGCATCATTCTGTCTGCTGTTCACTTAACTCCGTTTCGTTCTCGCTTTATAGCCAAGAGATTTCACGTGAGAAGTGTATTGGCATTAAAAAGAAAAAAGCTTTGGATTAGTTCTTGAGATGGATAGAAAACCCTTGCTTTGTAACATATATATATATAGATATACAGTTGTGTTCAAAATGATTCAACCCCCACTGAAATTGAGTGTTTTGGCCAGTTTGACATTGATTTTGATCATTCAGTCATCTTGCTTACAATTAAATCAAAGAAGCACGTGTAGGTCAGACAAATATAACATAACATTTATAATGAAATAACCACAAATGTCTTTTCTGTGCTCACATCATTATCAGTTTTATTCAACCCCCAAGTGACATTCAATCTTAGTACTTAGTACAACATCCTTTTACAGTTATAACAGCTTTTAAACGTGAAGCATAGCTTGACACAAGTGTCTTGCAGCGATCTACGGTATCTTCGCCCATTCGTCATGGGCAAAAGCCTCCAGTTCAGTCACATTTTTAGGCTTGCGCACTGCAACTGCTTTCTTTAAGTCCCACCAGAGGTTCTCAATCGGATTTAAGTCAGGTGACTGCGATGGCCACTCAAAATGTTCCAGCCTTTAATCTGCAACCATGCTCTAGTGGACTTGGAGGTATGCTTGGGATCATTGTCCTGTTGAAAGGTCCAACGTCTCCCAAGCCTCAGGTTTGTGACGGACTGCATCACATTGTCATCCAATATCTCCTGGTACTGAAGAGAATTCATGGTAGCTTGCACACGCTGAAGCTTCCCTGTACCTGCAGAAGCAAAACAGCCCCAAAGCATGATTGACCCCCCGCCATGCTTCACAGTAGGCAAGGTGTTCTTTTCTTCATAGGCCTCGTTCTTCCTCCTCCAAACATAGCGTTGATCCATGGGCCCAAACAGTTCTAATTTTGTTTCATCAGTCCACAGAACACTATCCCAAAACTTCTGTGGTTTGTCCACATGACTTTTGGCATACTGCAGTCGACTCTTCTTATTCTTTGGAGACAGCAAGGGGGTGCGCCTGGGAGTTCAGGCATGGAGGCCTTCATTACGCAGTTTGCACCGTATTGTCTGAGCTGAAACTTCAGTACCCACATCTGACAAATCTTTTCTCAGTTCCTCAGCAGTCACACGGGGACTTTTCTCCACTCTACGCTTCAGGTAGCGCACAGCAGTCGAAGTCAGCATCTTCTTTCTGCCACGACCAGGTAGCGTTTCAACAGTGCCCTTTGCCTTGAATTTGCGAATGATGCTTCCTATGGTCTCTCTTGGTATGTTTAACATCTTTGCAATCTTCTTATAGCCATTGCCCTCCTGTGAGGAGTAATCACCTCTTCTCTTGTCTTCCTGGACCATTCTCTTGACTTCACCATGTTTGTAACCACACCAGTAAATGTCTAGAAGGAGCTGAGTATCACAGTCATTTTAAAGCTGCCTAATTGGTGCTTATTATGCTTTATTGCTGCTCCGTGACATCCACAGGTGTTTTCAATACCTGACTGAAAACACTTGAATGAACCTCTGTTCTTCAGAGTGGTAGTCTTTAAGGGGTTGAATAATTGTGTCAATGAAGAATTCACAAAAGAAACATTTACTACTGTATTACAAAACCAATTGATGTCATTTTAGTTGCATATGGTTCTTTAAAAAGTCCTTATAGGATTTCATTCTGAATACAATTACAAATGTACACTAAATTCCCTAAAACCCTTTACAGCATTGGGGGTTGAATAATTTTGAACACAACTGTATACACTAACACACTTACGAAATGAATCAAAAGATATTGGTTCATGGTGTCAGCAACGGTGTCGTTTTTCCATGTGGTCATGATTCTGGATGTAAACCATGCTTTGATTTTACAGAGAGGAGGCTGTGATCGGAATGAGTATAATTATTTTTGTATATTCACATCTAACACATGAAATACATTGCCTATTAAAGTGACACTGTCATGCTCAACACAAAATGGGCTCAACTGACTGGAAATCATTGTGATTGTGGCATTTCTTTGACACATATGTTGGGGGAAAAAAGGGAGTTATTCTCTGTCAACGGTTTGCTGTCCCTCACATGACTGTGGCATGCCACAGTGGGGGAGTAACAGTTCAGGGAGGAGAGACATCCTACAGGATAGCCCTTTGCTTAGTCCGTGTGCACCATTGACAAGTCAGCGTGTCGGCGTCACCGCTGAGGGCCAAACGCTCCTCCCCATCTAATTCTGCCCATGGAGGGAGAAACATGGTGGCAACTGGCGCTGAATTGGGGAGAGTACAAACTTCAATATCTCATCTAAGAGTGAGATATTGTATTGCTCTTTAAGACCATTGTGATGTCTATTCACTGATGGGATACGTGCACCAGAGCAGTACAGCTGGGCTTTCAAAACCTGAAAAGCAATTTGTGGGGAGGGGGTGGAGGGGTTGGCAACTTATTTTTATGGTAGACCTTTTAATTCTTTATCCATTCATCCTCTACAACCAGCTTCATCAAATGTTCTGTTCTACAACAAAACAGTACTGAACGTTTTATCACTCTGCAAGGCTTGTGCTTCTTATAGATACTGTATGTTCAATACGGCAAAGCTTCAACAAGAATATATTATTTTTTTCCCCCCTTTAGACTTTTGCTTTATTATAACAGGTTATATGGTTCTGTACATTTATGGCTTGTCAAGAGTGGATTTTGTTTCTTAAATAATATCAGATTGTCTCTGGCCACCGTGTTTTCTTTAATACTGTATTCTATTAGAAAAGCCTATGGGAGTCATTCACGTAAGTGTAAATTGTGTTGAGCTGTCCTATTAAATCTGACCCGGCTTGAGGCAGAAACTGGTGGAGACTGAAGCAAACTCTGGGTGGAGTAAGTAGACGTAACCACTGCTCTGTAACTGTGGAGACACAGGTTTGAATCCCGGTAAGAGCACCTCTCCAGTAAGTGTCTTTGGGCAAGACACCTAACGGTACATACTCGCCACCCAGAACATACTTGAAAATGAGAGAAATCTCAATGTATCCTTCCTGGTAAAATATTTTATAAAAAAAAAAAAAAACAACGACTCTGGGACCTACAACTCCATGCTATCTGCTTCAATTGCTTCTAGGAATTGACAAATTTGGGGGTTAGGAGAGTATTAGTTGGACCAGGAGTCTTTTTGTTTCGCCAGAATTCTAATGTTCAACAAAAGGAATTCCTAAAAGTATATTCTATAATATAAACATAAGGAACACGTGTACAGGCTTGGTGGAGTAGAGGTAACATCACTGCTCTTTAACCACGGAGACTGTGTAAACACAGGTTCGAATCCCAGTAAGAGCACCTCTCCAGCAAGTGTCCTTGGGCAAAACACTTAGGCTGGGGTCACACCAGCGCACCTTTAGGCTAGGGTCAGATGAACTCATTTTTCACGTGCGTTTAGCCGCACGAAATCACGGCCGTGCTAGCAGCAAATGACGTCCAATGCCGGGGAACATACGACGAACGGCCGCACGAAAGTTCGTCCGTGCAACGCAAGTGGCTAACAAACGCATTTTTTCGAGAACGTCAAACCGATACTACTGACGTACAGAGTGCGCTGCGGCCGCATAGCGGCGTGTTTGCGTGATTGGGAGACGTCAGACGCTGCACACGTCCAGCCAACATCACGTCCAGACGCAAAAGGGTTTTATTGATGATCCGTACAAAATCACGTACGAAAATGCGCATCGTATGACCGCTATCGCGTATTCCGTGAAAAAATACGTCCGTTCGAACGCACTTTTTCACGGACAACGTGAAAAATGCGTTCGTCTGACCCTAGCCTTAACGTGCGTTCTGGCGCACATAATTACGGCCGCACTAGCAGCAGATGACGGGCAATGACGGCCAATATACGATGTACGGTCGCACAAAAGGCTGGCCGTGCAACGCAAGTGGAATTTGAACGCATTTTTCTGAGAACGCTGAACCGCTAGTACTGACGTACTGAGTGCGCAGCTGCGGCATAGCGGCGTGTTTGCGTGATTAGGAGATGTCAGACGCTGCTAATGTCCAGCCTACATAACGTCCAGACGCAAAAAGAGTTTTATTGACGATCCGTACAAAATCACGACCGACAATGCGCGTCGTCTGACCGTTTTTGCGCATTCCGTGAAAAAATACGTCAATGCGTTCGGACGCACTTTTTCACGTTCGCGGGGAAAAATGCTTTCGTCTGACCCTAGCCTTAACGGTACATATTCGCCACCCAGGACATACTTGAAAATGAGAGAAATCTCAATGTATCCTTCCTGGTAAAATACTCTCTCTCAAAAAATACCCAAGGTACTTGGAGTACTATGAGGCCCTAGTGGTTGACAAAGAGATTATAATCTCAAAGAGAAAATCCTGGTCCAGAAGTAATGGGCAGTTTTAGAAATTAAACTATTCATGACCAATAAGAGAAGGATGTTGTGTTTGGAAGTCACAGAGCCCACCTCAAACTCTGGTGGTTTTTATAGAATGTTTTATCCTTCTTAACCTACAGGGTTATTCAGAGAAAGGTGAAAACCAGGAGAATGACTGGAGAAGTGAAAATTCTAGGTCAAAAGAGCCAAATCAGAAAAATTCTCCCATTTATCTCACTTTCCAAATCGGCTATTTTGACCTAGAATTTTCACTTCTCCAGTCATTCTCCTGGTTTTCACCGCTCTCTGAATAACCCTGTTAGTAAAGGACTTTGACTTGGCACTGAAATCCAGCATCCAGGTATTCAACTTCTGTCTTTGAACACTGAAAGATTTTGTAAACATATCACGTTTTTATATATGAAGCATGCAAAAGTAAGGACAGCGTTTCCACAACAGCAGTGAAAAAATATGTATGTCAGGAGGAACAGAAAATCTCACATATCCTGGAACCGATGAAGGTCAGATCTGAATGGACCAGTGAACCTCAAAAAAAATAAAAAATACATACAGGGTTATTCAAAGAGAATCAAAAAGTCACCACACGTTTGGTGACTTTTCGTTCTCCCCAATTCGGTGCGATTTGGTGATCCCATTTCGGCAACCCTGCGGTGTATTCAGCAAGCACCACAGGGTCCCTGAATTGCAGGGAAAGGTCACCGCAAACCTGCCGAAAACTTGACGAATGCACACCGAAAACCCGCAAAAACATCTGCATTAACCCCGCCGAAAACGCTGGAAAAACCCGAGCAGGAGCCGATCACACGCAGCGCAGCCACCGGAAAAAGCCGACATCGCAGACGAATAGAGTGAATAAATTAAAAAAACAGTTTGCATGAATGATTGAAAAGTGAAACGCTGTTTGCAAAGAAACTACTGAGCGAAAATGTCTGAAATTTACATATGAGGTCCAGGGAATGATAATAGGGCTGTTACAGAAAAAAGAACAAACATTTCTAAAAAATTTTAAAAAAAATTGGCAACAAAAAATCCCGAAAAATGCTTAAAATATCCCAAAAATCTACTTTTTACTGCAGAATATTATGATCAACAGTTTATTAGATATTGAATAAAAACAGGAATATTTTTAACATTGAAGCCTATGGGATTCGCCTGAATAAATCAGCGCTGTGGAATATGCTGGCGCTTTATAAATAAAGAATAATAATAATCTGCCGAATTAAACCACCAAATGGCAGGGCAATTGGCAACTTTTCTTCTCTATGGGTATTCACTGCCCACGAACAGACACCGTATGTGCAGGCAATTCGCCAGGATTTGGCAAATCGCCTGCTCTCTGGATAGCCGAATGGCCAGGAAAGGTAACCGAACGCTGATTTTCAGCGTTCGGTTCCCTTTCGGCAGCCATTCGGATCTCTTTGAATAACAAAGAGCATAATAGAGTATAGCGTAAAATTATGAATAGCATAATATACAAAGTGAGGCTAAGTGAGTGTAGGGGACTGTTTCACTCACAGTGCGCCACGGACAAAGTATCTCTCTTTACGTTTTTATATATACACACAATAAGGCTGGGGTCAGACTAACGCAGTATTAACGTGCGTTTAGACGCACGAAATCACGGCCGTGCTAGCAGCAAATGACGTCCAATTCCGGGGAACACACGAAGTACGGCCGCACGAAAGTTCGGCCGCGCAACGCAAGTGGCAAACGAACGCATTTTTTCTAGAACGTCAAACCTCTAGTACGGACGTACAGAGTGCGCTGCGTCCGCTAGCGGCGTGTGTGTGTGATTAGGAGACGTCAGACGCTGCTAATGTCCGGCCAACATAACGTCCAGACACAAAAAGTGTTTTATTGATGATCCATACAAAATCACGGACGAAAAGGCGCATCGTATGACCGCTATCGCGTACTCCGTGAAAAAATGCGCCCATTCGTTCAAACGCACTTTTTCACAGACAACGTGAAAAATGCGTTAGTCTGACCCTAGCCTAAGGAGAAGTGCCTCTAGCTGGATATAATACAACCAACACTGCACCGTCTTAAGAATTCTATGCAGTATATGATTCCCACACACCAAAAAGTGTTATCAATATAATTATGCAGGAGAACAATCACTTAACATGCAAATATAGCACTGCCGTTAACCCTTCACAATTCTAAAGTGCAAAGATTGAATGTGTTCAGCCAAACTTCCTTTACAGAAATCATGCATTAAAAATAAAAACAACACAAAAATATATATATCACTCTTATGGAGCTTAAAGGGACACTCTAAGCAACATGACCACCTAATCTATTTTAGGTGGTCATGATGCCCAGAGTATGCCGCCCTCTGTCCCCCCTCCCTCCGCTCAGCGGTTCAGCTGTAAATGCTGAAAACAGCTGAGAGACGCGGAGAGCTTTACTCCGCCCTCCCAGCTGTCAGTCAGCAGAGCGGGAATCATATTTCCCGCTTCTGCCGACTTTTGCCGAGTAGGAGACGTCATCGCGCTTTCAGCGCGATGACGTCTCCAACTCACCGCAGAAGCTGGCGGCTCCCTCTAAGGGTTAGTGTTGCGCGCATCCTCTTGCGTGCAACACTAATCCTCAGAGGGAGCCGGGAGGAAGCCTGCCGATTGGCTGGCTTACGTGAGAGGCGCGCATGCGCGCTTCTCACGTAAACCAGAAGGCAAGAAGACTCAAGAAGGACGGGAGCGGAAGAGGAGGGAGGGGAGTATGAAAAAAAAAATGACGCCGCTGGAAACAAGAGGATTTTAGGGTAAGTATTACAGTTACAAAAAAAAACGAACGATTTATTAAGGGAGTAGGGATAGATTAAGGTTAAAAAACGGGGGGGGGGGTGATTTTTTATTAGAGTGACCCTTTAATCTGGATACTAGTGGCAGATTTTTGGCATTTTTTGTGAGGCACTTAAGACCTTGTACAAGGTGTCAGGCCACACTGTAAAATACGTGGGCTTGATGAGCTCTTGATGTAAAATATGTTACTAACTGAAATTCCTTTATTGGGATCATAGGCATTTTTTATGAATTGATTTCCCCCACACAAATAATTCCGTGTTGTAGAAATAGTGCAGTATCCATAAGTGACCTACTAATAAAAAACAGCTAATGAGCGACTATAACTATGAAAACGCAATTTATTAAACGTAGATTCTAAAATTCTTATCTTAGGAACAATTTTACAGCAAAAGTTCTAAAAATAAACAAATAGGGCCCTATTACATTCTTCACACAAACGTTAACGCGTGCGCATTAACGCAAGGGGCAAAACCCTTTGCGCTGAACGTCCTATTACAGTCTCAGTGCAACAAACGAGCGTATACGTCTACCGCGGGTGAACCTGCGCGAACGCTGCGCAAGCTTACTGTACTTTGCACGTCCTATACTTAACATTGTGAGCGCAAATGCATTTGTGCGCTGGTACGCGGATGGTATTACAATCTATGCGCAGTTTGTAACGCACAGCCTTTGAGCGCATAATTTTAGCAACTCCTGAAAGCTGGTGTTAAAGGAAAATCTGACGGACCTGGCCGAAACCAAATACACCAACCCAAAAAAAAAAAAATACAGCAAAGTATAGTTACA
Organism: Leptobrachium leishanense; assembly: GCA_009667805.1. Lineage (NCBI taxonomy): Eukaryota > Metazoa > Chordata > Amphibia > Anura > Megophryidae > Leptobrachium > Leptobrachium leishanense. The sequence goes on along the minus strand of CM019075.1, from coordinate 45,460,875 downwards.
CATTCTACACATACCCAAACCAATAAATTTGAGAAGTTGTGCGTGTTTTGTTTTTTTGATACAGCATATATGCACAGATTGACTTTGACAGGCGCAAAAACTTAACGTGAGACAATTAAGGTTCTTAATTCTGTTTGGCTGAATCGCGTGAAAAAAACTGTCAGCACACTGATTTCTGCGCACAACGCTACTGCGCGTGCGTTTTTGCACGTCCGTTTTACGCTCGTTATTTTTTGACGGATGAAAAAATGCGCAGGGATTGTAATACCAACGTTGATTTACGCGCGTTAACGTTTGACGCTTCGCACAAAAATTCACACGTTTACCGTGCATTTTTGCGTGAAGAATGTAATAGAGCCCATAGTGGGCTCACATATATAATGCATGCAGGATTTATAAGGCTGAGCAAATTCAAGCAGTAAATCAAATCGAAACACTGGAGGATTCTCTGGGAGAAGAATGCTGCAATGAAAACCCACATAATAAAAAAACCCACAGAAAGTCTGTCCTGCAGAATGGTGGTGCCAAAACTATGTACAAAGTTGGCTTAACAGAGAAACATCCGAGGAGTGTCCATAACGTAATCCGATAAACAATAGAACCGCAACCTTTGGTTAATTGTAGCATGAGAAAGCTAGGTATATATCAACCCCTTCACTACCAAGTGATTTTCCAAAAAAACGTTGTAAGGAACCAGTGGTTATTTGAAAAATCATTTTTAATTACTTGTACAGTAAGAAATATTTGGGAATATTCCCAGTATATTTCTTACTGTAAGATCCTTTTTGGCAGGCAGATGGCGCCATCTACTGGCCAAATGGGAGGTACAGTAGTTTGAGCTGCAGCTCATGGTTCCCTGCATTGGCTGCTGAAAGCTCAATATGTCAGGGCATTCTTCAGCCGATTTTAAACAGTTTTAGCACCTCAGGCATTATGCCCGCAGGGTTAAGGCTAATGTCAGACAAACTCAGTCTGAGCGCACTCTGCGTGCGTGCACAAAGCACAGACGTATTGCCGGAAGATAGTGTAGACTCCACACGGTCTGTTTTTGTTGGTGGACGTGGAAAAAAAGGGAACTGTGGGAAATAAAATTAATATGAAAAATGATAAAAATTTGAAAATGATATGAAAAGCCATTTTGTGCTTCAAGGTGCTGGACATCGCAAATGCGCTGCATCTGACATCTCATCACTCACACAGAACGCTACGCGGACGTGGCACACTCTGCGCGTCCGTCTAGCGGTTTTACGTTCTTGCCTAACTTGCGTCCGTTTGCCACTTGCGTTGTGCATGCGCTGTTCGGTGCTGACAAACTTTGTGTGTGGGTCTCTATTGATCATGATTCTATGCTACGAAGGACGTTAATCTGTGCGGCGACACGGACGTGATCACTGCATTCATCTGACACGGGCCTAAAACTTTGGGGGTTCCTTCTGCAGTCTAAAAGCAAACAAATTTCGTTTGCTCTTGTCCTTCAGAGCTGCAGATTGAGATAACTCGATATCGTGACCTGATGGTGGCTTTGAAGTCCCGAGTTATCTTGATCTTTGCAGTGAAGGGGTTAAAATAATAGCTATTTAGTCTGGGTCTGCATAATGATAGTGATGGGCAGCTATTGTTATTAATATACTTTATACCGCACCCTCAGATTCCATAACAATGTACAAGGCAAGAGGGCACCAGCATGGTGCATTGTAACATACGTACAATTGGAATTGGAAGACCCTCTTCCTGAGGGAACTTGCAATCTGTAGGGAGGTTTCCCAAAGCAAACACCAATTCTATTGATATTAGTGAAGTTTGATAAATAGGATATAGGGATGCCCTGATCCAATCCCTAGGATTGGGATCAGAACCCAATCACAGTTTTTTTCAGGGATTGGAAATTGGCATATTCAATCCGATCCAATCCCCGAGTCCTGCCGGGCAGCAAGCCTCCAAGATGGAGTCCCGCACCTTTTTGGCAGTGACTCACAGGATCTTCCCCATCTGCTTGTGAGTCATTGATAAGGTGAGGAAGACTATGCCAGTCTCTGGGTGCCTGTGCTTTCACTTGCAGCATCTTCCCTGCCTGCTGCATGAGCCGTGAGCAGGCAGGGAAGATGCTGTCTGTGAATGCTGAGACCCCAGGACTCACTTAGAGGATGAAACTGCTGTTCGGGCTATGGTTGTATGGCATTGGATCAAGACATACAGGGTTATTCAGAGAAAGGTGAAAACCAGGAGAATTGGCAGGAGAAGAGAACAATCTAGACCAAATAGCCGATTTGGAAAGTAAGATAAATGGGAGAATTTTTCTGGTTTGGCTATTTTGGCCCAGAATTTTCACTTCTCCAGTCATTCTCCTGGTTTTCACCTTTCTCTGAATAACCCTGATAGTTTCAGTCGTTCTCTAATACTGCACTTCTTGAATTGGTGGCTCAGGTTAGGGATTGGGACATCCCTAATAGGATAGGAATGTCACCAGAGACTCTGCAAGGTGTACGAGACAATGAGAGGAGAGGGCTGTTGTTGTCTGCGCAGGGTCTGATCGCAACAAAGAAAACTGGTGACAAGATGTCATGGAACTGACGAAGTGCTCCACGCCTCAAACCCCAAGAGACTTTATGTTCAGTTATATTGTGTGGTGTGGTTTTAAATGTATTGTAAATTGATTGGTTTTAGTTTAAATGTACTTTTATTACTTTATGTGAATGTGAACTAAGATGCGTTTGGAAGGTGCAGAGCTTTCTTCTGTGTAGAACGTAAACAAGTTTGAGTAATGTGTGATTATGCAAAAAAGCTTTCTCTTTGTTTATCTGTTATCTGTTTGCATGTCTGAAAGGTTGAGAGTCACCATTGTCTCAGCCAAACCCTAACTGATTTCCTTTACAATAGATTATGTAAATGATGTGTGATAGGAAGGCTAAGGAATGTTTATTGTAAATATCTGACATAATGTAATTAGTTTTTTAGTAGGTAAATGTTCGTCATTTGGTTTATGCAAATTATGGCTGTTGGACCTGGGCATAAATAGTGGCGTTTTTCAATAAAAGGCAGATAATCCTGTTTGAACATACAGCTTGTCTGGTGTCTCATTCAGGGTACCCACGATCATACTCAGAAGGCACAGAGTGGCCTTCTGGAAATTGAAAGAGGCAGAGGATCAGACCAAGCAGGTCTGGAGCTGCGGATCAGGCTGCTTGAGGACCTGAGTTCTGAGCAACCCAGCGGCCGGGCTGATCTGCGTAAGGGGGTGTCTGGAGAGCCAGGACAAGCGGAAGAGAGGGGTTCCCGTCACACAAGATAAGTCTGACTACAGGTCAATGTCATGTCTTACAGGAATTTTTCTTCTGCAAAGGTCCAGAACTGCTGTCTTCTTTTAGAGGTAAAAGGCTGATTCCTGCTTAAGTCTATTTCCAGCTAGAGTTCATTGGTCTTCTGCCATTTCAATACAAAAGACAAAGAAGCCTAAAAAGGCCATTCGGGAGTCCAGCCCATCAATGAAAACACATGCAACTCCTTACAGCAGTTATTAAATTATTATTATTAAATTTTACATATATAAGGAAGGTGCCCATAGTTCCTGTAGCACTGTACAAAGTCACAAATGGGTACACAGTTAAGTAGACAAAAGCAAATACAATACATTTGCACATAAATACATTTTAATAAGATATGAATTGAGGACTCTCTTTCCAAGGGAACGTACGCTCAAGAATCATGGGTAACATCGGTATTCATGGATTCCACATGGATTCCACTGATACGAATGTGATTAAGGAGTCAAATTCTGGCATGTATGCTATAGGTTTTGCATGATACATATCCTCAGTAAATGTCCTCATAATGCAGTTATTGCAGAACATATATAACCAAAATGGGGTGTCTAAAATACAATACAGAAAATAAAACACATAGGGTGACACGCCCAATATTAAGAACTATAACAATGAAATGCCAATTGGCCACTCACAAGAAGAAATTTGATTGCCAGCCCATCATATAAATCATGTGTTCCCATATATTCCTTCAGGGAAATGAAAAAGGAGAAAACATAGTGCAGACAGCCAGTAAAAATAAAAATCACATTTAACCACTTACGAGGTTAAAAATCAAATAAAGCTTATCACAGATTCAACTAGTGCAGGATCCATGTACAGCTCGTTCCTGGTCCATGACTCAGCAGGGTAATATCTAGAATAGAGTTCAGCTCAACGCATTTCATCAGAACTGGCCCAAGACACTGTGCTGCCTGGGTCCAAGGATAAAATGCTGCCCCCCCCAAAAAAAACATGTGCCGTGGATGAGGATATAAGAGTTCCACGGCAATAAAACTCACAGTAATGTGCTGTGTGTATGAGCCTATCAGAGAGTTCCACAGCAATAAAACTCACAGTAATGTGCTGTGTGTATGAGCTTATCAAAGAGTTCCACAGCAATAAAACTCACAGTAATGTGCTGTGTGTATGAGCGTATCAGAGAGTTCCACAGCAATAAAACTCACAGTAACGTACAGTGTGTATATGAGCGTATCACTGAGTTCCACAGGAATAAAACTCAAACACATAGCACATTACTGTGAGTGTATCAGAGATCTCCACAGCAATAAAACTTTCAGTAATGTGCTGTGTGTATGAGTGTATCAGAGCTCCACAGGAATAAAACTCACAGTAATGTGTGTTGTGCCAAGTTGAGGCCCAAAATGCTGCCCCTGGCAAAGTGCTGCCTGGAGCCATAGCACCTCCGGCCCTGGGTTTCATCTATACATAACTTCGACACGAGCATATGGACCCTATCCAGCTCCCCTCCTTATATACCCCTTAATAATTGCACCAATAAACCTAATAAAACAATTATATTAAAACAATTAGACAACCATAGCCGGGTGGCCGGCATCCACCTTCCTCCAGTCGCAGAACATCTGTCAGACAAAGTCTTTTTACCATGGCAGCATTGAGCGCATTGATGCTGGAAGTGTAACCTTGCTCTTTACCTCTTGCATAGCTGTGTACAAGCTGTAAATGCTTTTTCCTTTATGTAATATATTGTAGATGATCCCAATTCTACACTGCGCTGTTTTTACTACAACAGTGTTTCTCTTCATTTTGTTACCAATGGAGGTATTTCGGGAAAAAGCTAGTGTGAGCCGGTGTTGCAAACACAGACGAAAGAGAAAAATACAAACAGCTACAGGCGGAGCATCTCTTGCAGCTGTTTGGAGGCCTCTTTGGAGAAGGGTTGGTTTCTGGTGCCGTTGCAACAATGGCCATTTTTGCCGGCGTTTGCCACATTGGCTTTCAGAACAACCTCCATAGTCTATCGAATTTTCTCTCTACCAGCCAGTTTGCCTTTTTCATAATTTATTTATTTATTTATAAAGGATTTTACCAGGAAGGATACATTGAGATTTCTCTCGTTTTCAAGTATGTCCTGGATGCTCAGCCTAGACTACTGATAGATAGATGTTACTCTTGAACAGATATGGGATGATTAATAATTAACCGTAGTGATCTGGAAAAGGGAATTAGAGAATCCAGACCAAAATTAGTCAAATTCAAGTAAACCCCCCTCTGCTCATATTCACATTATCCTAAATGTCATAATTCTGTTTTCAGTTCATCCACTTTCCTGTCAAATATACCCTGCAATCTCTACCCTCTCATGCTCACGTACGACTTTGTCTGCGAGGCACTAATTCTTACCGTGCAGATAATGAGAGGCAATTTCATTCTCAGTGGGAATCAGACGATAGAAGGAAATGTTAAAATAAGATGCAAGGCCAGCTCTGTATCATTTAAAGGGAAATTACACTAAAAAAACTCAGGGCCCTATTACAATCTTTGCGTTAAAACGTGAATTTGTGCGCCAAGGGTTAAACGTTAACGCGCGTAAATCAACGTTGGAATTACAATCCTTGTGCATTTTTTCATCCGTCGAGTAAGAATGCGCGTTAAACGGATGCGCACAAATGTGCGCGCAGTAACGTTGCGCTTAGAAATCAGTGTGCGGACTGTTTTTTTCACGCGATTCAGCCAATTAGAATTAAGAACTACAATTATCTCACGTTAAGTTTTTGCGCCTGTCAAGGTCAATCTGAGCATATATGCTGCAGCAATAAAAAAATGCACACACAACTTCTCAAAATGATTGGTTGGGTATGAGTAGAATGTGTAACTATACTTTGCTGCGTATCTTTTTTTTGGGCTGGTGTATTTGGTTTCGGCCAGGTTGATAGAATTTGCCATTAACGCCAGCTTTTCCGAGTTGCTAAAATTATGCGCGCAACGTCTATGCGTTAATTCTAGCGCATAGATTGTAATACCATCCGCGCACAAACGCATTTGCGCTCACAATGTTAAGTATAGGACGCGCAACGTACAGTAAGCTCGCGCAGCGTTCGCACAGGTTCACCCGCGGTAGACGTATACGCGCATTTGTTGCTCTGACATTGTAATACCACGTTCAGCGAAAAGAGTTTTACCCCTCGTGTTAATGCGTTTTTGCGCGAAGATTGTAATAGGGCCCTATCTATTTTACATTTCCATGCCCCTTACCTCATTAGATGGGTGCATCTTTAATCCTTTTATTTACAAAAATAACGTTATTTGAAAAAACCATGTGATAAAATGTCTAGGAACACTAAATTCTATGGGGGTTATTCAGAGAGATCCGAAATGTAACCGGACACTGAATTTCAGAGAACGGGGACATTCGGCTATTCAGAGAGCAGGCAGTTTGCCAAATTCTGGCGAATTGCCTGCACGTACGGTGCCTGTTCGAGGGCAGTGAAATCCCCCATAGTGAAGCAATGGTTTGTCTATTCAGAGACACCAAACAGCAGGGAAAAGTTGCCGAAATGCCCTGATGTTCGGTGGTTTCATTCGACAGGTTTATTCAGGCAAATCCCATAAGCTTCAATGTTAAAAATATTCCAGTTTTAATTCAGTATCTAATAAACTGTTTATTATTTTATTATGCAGTAAAAAGTCTCTTTATTTCTAGATTTTTTATGATCTTTTAGGCAACATTTTTTTTCCTTTTTTTTTAAATAGTTTTTTCAATTTTCCTTAACAGCCCTTTTTATTATCATTTATAGGATCTTATATGTAAATTCCAGACATTTTCGTTGTGTAGTTTATTTGCAAACTGCGTTTAAAATTTCAATCTTTCAAGCGTACTAATTTTTTTTCACCTCGTTCGTCTGCTTGTCGACTTTTTCCGGCGGCTGCTCTGCGCTGTGATCGGCGGCAGGTCGAATTTTTGTTACATAGTTACATAGTTATATAGGCTGAAAAAAGACATGCGTCCATCGGGTTCAGCCTCTCCCACATAACCTACTGCTGTTGATCCAAAAGAAGGCAAAAAACCCAGTCTGAAATATGCAACATACCAGGAAAAAATTCCTTCTTGACCCCAGAATGGCGTCAGATTTCTCCTTGGATCAAGAAGCTTTTACCCACATATTAAATATTATAACCCTTAATATTCTGTGTCTGCAGGAAGTCATCCAGTCGTTTTTTAAAAGTCTGTACAGACTCTGACCCAACCACCTCAACAGGCAGAGAATTCCACAGCTTTATTGTTCTCACCGTAAAATAACCCTTCCTATGCTTTAAGCTAAATTTTCTTTCTTCCAGTCTAAATGGATGACCCCTTGTCCTATGTGTAGTCCTGTTAATGAATAGGTTATCAGACAATGGTTGATAATGGCCCCGTATATATTAATATAAGGTTATCAGATCCCCTCTAAGGCGCCTTTTCTCTAAACTAAACAGGTTTAAGCTTGTTAGTCTTTCCTCATAACTTAACCCTTCCATTCCCCTTATTAATTTAGTTGCCCATCTCTGCACTTTTTCTAGCGATATAATATCTTTTTTTAAGACCGGTGCCCAAAATTGCACGGCATATTCAAGGTGCGGCCTGACCATTGATTTATACAGAGGCAAAATTATGTTTTCATCCCGTGAGTGAACTCCCCTTTTAATGCATGCCAGTACTTTGCTGGCCTTGGCGGCTGCTGTTTGACATTGCACATTGTTACTTAGTTTGAAGTCTATGATTATTCCCAAATCCTTCTGCTTGGATTTCCCTAACTCCGTACCATTTAGGGTATAAATTACTTGCGTGTTCTTCACTCCAAAGTGCATAACTTTGCATTTATCTAGATTAAATCTCATCTGCCATTTAAATGCCCAGTCCCCCAATTTATCTAAATCCCTCTGCAGCGAAGTAACATCCTGCTCACATTGTATTACTTTTCCTAGTTTTGTGTCATCTGCAAATTTTTCCGGCGAGTTCAGCTGTGTTTTTGCAGTGGTTTCAGTGAGTATTCGGCGAGTGTTCAGCGAGTGTTCGGCAGGTTTGCGGCGGGTTTTCCCTGCACAACAGGGGACCCTGCGGTGCTTGCTGATTACACTGCAGGGTCGGCGAACTAGAATCGCTGAATCGCCCCGAAGTGCAGGGAACGAAAGGTCACCGAACGTGCGGTGACTTATCGATTCTCTCTGAATAACCCTGTAAATATTTGAGCCGGGACAGGATGAAACTGTTATTTTACAATATTATAAATTATTACAGAATCCCAGTGTTCTAAGGCTCTCTTGTTCTACATCCATTTGTACTGGTTCCCCATATAGTTCATGTCCACCCAAACTCCTTCTAGTCTACAACTGAGATATATTAACTGTTCACTGCCAAAACCATGTGTAGACGATTTTGGATTGAAACATAGTTACATATTTACATAGGCTGAAAAAAAGACATACGTCCATCAAGTTCAGCGTTTTCCACATTACTTACTGCTGTTGATCCAAAAGAAGTAAAGAAACCAGTCTGAAGCGCTCGCCAATATGCAACACATTGGGGAGAAAAACCTTCTTGACCCCAGAATGGCGTCAGATTTCTCCTTGGATCAAGAAGCTTTTACCCACATATTAATTATTGTAACCCATTAATATTCTGTTGATTGGGAAATGTGTATACGAATATACACTATACAGTGTGGGCGCTAGCTTATTTAAATGAATTAATTAAAGTGCTAAGTGGATTACTATTAAATAATCAATTGCAGCCAATAGTATGGTAAAAACACATAAAAAACAACCAAAATATGTGTCAAGACTAAGATAAAGGGATAAAGGACCATACGGCGCATAAAACAGTACATAAAACAGTGAACAGCTGATTAATAGACAACTGGTTAATATTGAATAAAATATGAATAGGATATATGAATGAGGATGTCCTTAAAATGTCAATTATAGAATCGTTAAAAGTGCATAGGAAAAGGGCAAAAAGTGCAAAAAATATAGTCAATAAAGTCTATTTGTGCAAATAGGTGCTCAAAAAGTGCAGCAGTTCAATACTCAGGGAAGTGTTGTTGATTGAAGACAAGTGTATCAATCTTCTCTGTGATGTGGGTATCAGATCTTCTCTTTGAAGATATCCCTCAGAGAGAAGTAAAACATAAAAGACGATAATAGTGCAAAAGGTCGTACTGGAGTGGAACAATTCAGTAAAGCCAATGTATGTACCACTCACATTTGTAGGAGCCTAAGGAAAATCCAGGCTCAAGGAAAATAGCTTGCGGCCAAATATAGAGTGGCACGTCCCTCCTTTCGTCTGTGATGGTTACTAGGTAAAGCAGAGAGAATCGGGAGACGGCACTCCCATAGCGTAACTCTGTGCGTATATGTGAGGAAATGATTTAAAGTTGATCACACTCACAGATTGTAGAGCCTCTCAATGCCAGGCTCAAGGGATATCACCTTGGGCTCTCTTAAGGTGGAGACCCAGACCCCTTTAATAAGTTCTTTATACTTCCTCCAGGAATATCCTTTCAAAGCACTCCCTAGCCTTGACAGGAACTCAGGATTACAAGCACTCCAGTGTCTGTCATCTCTTACGGGCTCCTACTATTCCTTGCAGGCTTTCCGGCGCTTCCGGGAGTACGCGTTTCCGCTTCCGTTCCGACATGTCCTTACAACAGCCAAGAAGAGGGTAGAATACTGGGAAAGCCCTGTGGTAGCTCACTACTGTACAGGGATAATAGTCAGGGGGTTATAATTCATGAAAATCCCTGTGCAGTACAGACAAAGTGACACAGGCATTATGCAGGCACATACAGATATCATTATATATAGGGCAAGGAAAGAGATACAAGGAAAATTGGACAAGGAACGGAACAATACAAATTGCTAACGATGTGCTGCAGGGGATCCAGGAACTGAAACCATGATAGGGTACCTGGACCGGTGATTGGCTGCCATGGAGCACATGCGCAACCCGGAAAAGGCCAAGGAGCAGAGAGAAGATCCTCGGCTGACAGTGGAAGGAGGAAGTTCGCACATGCGCGATCCCACCCTTTCTGCCCGCCGCCTGACACAGCCACAGCGCACTCCGCCAGGCATGAGAAAGGGGAAATCACGTGACTTGACAAGCCTGGATTTGTGTCCTGTTGTGCTCTTCCCCCATCGCCTGATATCCTAGGGTGATTTGCCCCTCAACCCACAAAACTCAAATAATCCACCAATCAACAGAGTTGAATTTCATCTGATCCATTATTATGAGTTGTATAGAGTGTATATTACATTTTTAGATTTTACAGGAAGACTAGTGTCACAAATCCCAAGAATTTAGAAGGCTTACATCCAATGAATAGGACTGAATACAATTTCAGATATCCATCAAGAACAAATAACAAATCGGGCTTGCAGTTGTTGAAGGCAACATGATTTTTGAATAACTACCTGCACGTTAGAGGAAAAAAAAAGATATATTTTTTTAGTACTTTGGCATATCAGAAGAGAAATGCTTCTCACTTGATTGTAGAAGTAGCACATAAAGTGGTTGCTATGGAATAATTATTTTGAATAGCAAATACATCCTTATTTTTAGTAAATTGGATTCTGTTGATGACTGTACTGCTCCAGGGGTCTCTGTACGTCAGAGCAATGTGAAAATCAGTAAATAGGTATCTGGGCAACGAGATATCAATATCAAAGAGCTTTGTGCAAAAAAGTATTAATATGCTGTTCATGGTAATTTGGCCCTATATAATTTCATGTTCTTTGACATTTGGTTTTCAGAGACACATTCTACCTTTATTCTGACAAATGGTAGTGTAGGTGGAAGCTTAATAAAGAAATACTTTTCATTCATTTACTTAACTCTGGGGTCACAGTTACTCATATGAACGCCTTTGGAAAGTGTTACGCACCTCCTAGATATAATTTCTGATTCCTGTACGCAGAACAACTAATCTACACTGCCGGTTCTCGAAGTGGCTGGTAATTCTATCTATTTCCACAAATAAACAAAACCAGAGGTATACATGAACAAAACAGAACAGACACCACAGCTTAATACCAGTCGGATTGTCAGAGTAATGCCAGGGGTCGGTTGCAGATCAGATAGTCAGCCAGTTGCCAGAGGTCGGATGCCAAATTGGGTTATCAGAGGATGCCAATGGTCGGTTACCAGGTCAGGTCGTCTGCCAGTGCCAAAGAGGTTAAGGGCCAGGAGAGTAAATCAGACAAGCCAGAGTCATACACAAGTGTAGCAGAATGAATAAACTTATACGAGCACGGAGAAGAATGTTAAACCACGTCAGGGCAAGGAACATGTTTCAAGCGTCTGATTTTAAACCCGGCAGGCGACGCGTCATCTTGCTGCACCCTCGACCTCGACTCGTGACTGCGTCTGTCCGATACTTAATTCAGCGACCGGCCAGCAAGCAGCGAAGAAAGTGCTGCCATCCACTGGGATACCAGGACAACATGGAACGTGACAGAAAGGGGGAGTTGGCAATTAATTACTTTGAAATATAAATAATGGTTTCTTCCCAATACACGGTATAAAAAATATTTTCTAATTTTATGAATAAAAAGCTGGCATTTTCATCATGATAGACCAGCCATTCAAGGATTATGGTCCTCTTCTGCGCCATATCTCTCTCCTATCAAATCTCTTTTCGACAATGTCTTTCTTTTTACTTTGCCTAATCATTATTTTATTCTTCCAGGATTTTTATTTAACTTTTTTATGCATAGAAGAAAGTAATAATTAGAAAGACATGAAAAAACAGCAATTAGATTACACTATTCGCTGTTGTGCAACCTAAAAGGGCTTGCCAACCAACCAGCAAAATTTTATTCCTTTCTCGCCATCCATTAGGAGCAGTGGAGGTCATCCTCTAGAAACCAGATGGAACTTCCAGGAGAACATCTCACGTTTTTCTTAGCCCAGCTGTCCACTTGATCGTTCGACTACGGACAATGCCGTTGCACGACCAGGGTTGTCCACTGGAAGCATCTGTAGACAACCCAGGTCAACCGACGGACACGCTGCAGAATGCAGAAAAAAGAAACCCTTTGCCAAACACTGCAGGGGAAATAAAACCCGTCCCTGGTGCTGAAAGCGGCTTCAGCACCAAGGAAGCATCGCAGAATGCAGCCGGACTGAAGAAAAGAAGAAAAAAAATGCCGCTGAACGCCAGGAAATAAAACCCTGCTTATTAAAAAAAATAATTGGGAATCAAAAATTTCACCTAAAAAAAACCTAAATAAATTCCGAAAAATCAATAACTGAAAAGGCTTTTTGCTGCAGAAGGAAAGAAAAGATGGTTGAATTAAAAAAAGAGAAAATCAAAAATATTATTTTACATTGAATCCTATGGGATTTGCCTGTCAAACTGAATCAGTTTTCTATGGGACAAGTTCCTTGCCGCCGCACGGCAGTTTAACTATACAATTCCTTTTTTTTTTCATGTAACTTGTACCAGATTCAATGAATGTACCCATTTCAAATAGGAAAGATAGCTAATCTGTTGTAGTCACACAAAGTCGTCTGATGGAAGTCGGAGGCAGTGGACGAAGGCTAAATCTCCTCCATGTTGTGGGGTTGGTCGAACGATGACGGGTGACGACGGACAATTGCATGATCGCACAAATACATACCCAGTGGTCAGCCAGCTTCTGATGGCTTAATTTTGTCTGTGACTGTGTCAAATATGGATTTTTCTCTACACTAATTAATTTCCACATTCTTTTCACACTACACTTGGGCGATGGTATGGTTAAGTGTGTAACTGATGTGACGGAACCGTTCTCTTCCGCCTGTCCTGACTCTCCAGACACCCCTTCGTTGCGGTCAGCCCGGCTACTGGGAGCGCTGTCCTCAGCGCCTCGAGCAGCTTGACCCGCCTGCTTCTGTTTCTCTGCCCTGGAGCCGTTAGGAATTTCCAGAAGGCCGCTCTGTGCCTTCTGAAGTTGAGTGTGTAGTGTAGTGTAGCGTAGCTGAAGGAGACACCAGACGCGGCTGTATGTTCCAACAGGATTCTCTCTCTCTCTGAGATCTTTAATGAACAAAAACGCCACAATTTATGCTGAGCTCCAACAGCCATAATTTGCATAAATGACCCACATTGACCTACTAAAATGCTAATTACATTATGTCAGATTTTTACAATAAACATTCCTCTTTCTTCATATCACACATCATTTACATAATCTATTGTAAAGGAAATCAGTTAGGTTTTGGCTGAGACAATGGTGACTCCCAACCTCTGAGACATGTAAACAGATAGCAGATGAACAAAGAGAAAACCCTTTTGCCTAATCACAAATTACTCAAACCTATTTTACAATCTATACGAAAGAAAGCATTTGAACTCGCTGCAGGTAGTATCTTTAAAAAAAACACATTTCTACCTAAAGAAATAGAAGTATATTTAAAACTAAAGCTACGCAATTTACACTAAACTAATTTAAACTAAAACCAAACGATGTAAAATATATTTAAAATCACACGATACAAATGAACACAAAGTCTCTTGGGGTCTGAAGCGCGGAGCGCCACGTCAGCTCCATGAAAACTGAAATATCCAATTCCGTGATAATTATCCACCAGATGCACAAATATTGGAAAGTTTATACCATGCTCCCAACTGTCCTGATGTAAACGGGAAAGTCCTGATATTAACCTTTCGTTCCACTAACCAGCCGAACGAGTTGCCTGTTTGGGTGTCGCTTAATGCTGGCGCTCTGCTCCTGATTTTGATTCCTTCCTGTTATCCAAAAAGGGATAAATTCCATCTCAGAAGCGGTGAGCAACCCTGAATAATCTGCAGGGAACACATTTTTTGTCATATAAATTTTGACAAGCTTGTTTTGTATAAAGAGAAAACCTGAACTGACCTATAAAATCAGTATATCCAACCCCTGAGCTCTCTCCTCCTGTCCGTTCCAAAGTCAGCGACTGTTTATCTGGCATCTCCTCCTGGATGGCCTCTCACCACCTAAAGATTAACATGTTGAAGACTGAGCTCCTACTAATTCCTCCCTCTAATGCAGTGGTGTATTTAGGTTTTGTGCTGCCCTAGGCCTGACTAAACTCGTGCACCCCCTAAATTAAATGTAACACACCCCTTCCTGTTTAAATCGCACCCTTCCACTTTAGGCTCCACCTTTTCATCTTAGAGCTCTGCCTCTTCCTCTCTGTATATTGTGTAAACTCACAGTAATGTGCGGTGTGTAGGAGCGTATCACAGAATCCACAGCAATAAAACCCACATAAATGCGCAGTATGTATGAGCATATCACAGAGCTCAACAGCAATAAAACTCACTGTTATGTGCGGTGTGTATGAACATACTAGAGCTCCACAACAATAAACCCAGAGAAATGTGCAGTTTGTATGAATGTGCCAGAGCTCCACAACAATAAAACAGCCCCCTTCAGTTTAAAAATCACAATAATTTTTTTGTTAGTCACACGGTGGGTCGTCACTTACCACCATCAATTGTCAATCTCTATCCCCTCTGTGCTCGGCTCCTGCAGCCAGGCTGGCTGGCTCCACCAGACGTTGCAGGCTCCTATCGTGCCCTTTGTTGAGTCCCCAATCTGTAGCTATGTGTCACGTGACGTCACGTGGATGAAGGGGGCAGCACCAAGGCAGCATGTCTCCAACATTGAAAGCACGAGACGCGCAACCTTGGCGCCGCCTTCCAGCCAGCCTGCTGCGATGGGAATGTGAGAGGCACATTCGGACTGCGTGCAGCTGCGCAATGCGCAGCGATACCGGGTGGTCCGGCGATGAGGCTGGGGATTAACAAAATGGCGACCGTGGATCGCGGTGAGGTGGATTTTTTCGTGTGGAGGACACTTTTTTGCCGCCCCCAGATGGTGCCGCAAAAGTGCCGCCCAAGGCCTAGGCCTTGTTCGCCTAGGCCAAGATACATCCCTGCTCTAATGCCTCCCCACCTCCTGACTTCTCTATCATGGTTGAGGGTATCACTATCTCCCCATCAATCCAGGTTCGCTGTCTTGGAGTTACACTTGGCTCTTTCCTTCATCCCCCACATCCAGACTCTTTCCTCCTCCTGCTGCTACCAACTACGCAATATTTATAGAATTTGGCCATTTCTTACCGCTGACACCACAAAGCAACTCATCCACGCCCTTGTAATCTCCCGATTTGCCTATTGTAATAATCTTCAAGCGAGCCTCCCTCTATCCCACTGGTGTATCTTGGCCTAGGCCAACAAGGCCCAGGGCTAGGGCGGCACTTTCCAGGGGGCGGCGGCCCGCTGGGTGGCCCCACCCCTAAATAAAAAATTAAAAATTTTTTTTTTTTTTTTTTACTTTTGAAAACTATTTTACCAGGAAGGAAACATTGAGATGTCACTAATTTTCAAGTATGTCCTGGGTAGGCAAGGCCTAGGCTTTCACTTTCCAGGGGGCAACAAAAAACCTCACCACTAATTGGGTTACTCACAGAGCACCGAAATGACGCCAACATTTTGGTGTTCTGTAGTTCCCTGCACTCGGGGAATAAAATTTCCCCACCCTGCAGTGAATTCACCATTCACTGCAGGGTCCCTAAAGTGCATGGAGTCGGCCGCTGTATGCTGCCACCGCAAACCCATGGCCTGCTGGTTTCAAAAGAACTACTGAACGAAAATGTCTAGAATTTACATATAAGATCCTATGATTGATAATAAAAAGTTCTGTTACAGAAAAAGAAGAACCGCTATTAAAAAAAAGGGGGGAATTTAGCCCAAAAAATTCTGAAAAATCACTAAAAGGTACAAAACAAAAATCAATAAATAAATAAAGACTTTTTACTGCAGATTAAAATAATAAATGGTTTATTAGATATTGCATAAAAAACGGGAATATTTTTAACATTGAAACCTATGGGGTTCGCCTGAATAAACCTGCTGATTGAAACCACCGAACATCAGGGCATTTCACTGACATTTCTCTGCTGTTTGGTGTTCTCTTAATAGATTAACCATTACTTCTCTATGGGGATTTGCACTGCCTTCAAACAGCACCGTACTTGCTGGCAGTTCGCCAAACTTGTGTGTGAGCATATCACCATTGCAGTGGTGTACTTAGAGGAGTGGCGGAGGGTGGGCCGCCCCAGGTACCAGTGATTATTGGGGTGTCATTAGGGGGTACTAGGAGGTGTCACTGTCACTGTGTGTCAGCTTTGAGCTGTGTTCTCAAACAACGAGCAGCGGAGCATGGCGTTTGCATACGGAATAAAATCAAATAGAATAAAAATCTCCCTCTCCTCCCTCCATAGCTCCTCCCCTGCCCCGCAGCAGCTCTAGGAGAGGGGAGGGGGATGTGATTTGTGTCCAGAGAGAGAAGATGACAGTAAACGGCAGGTAAAGGGGGGGTTTATCAGCAGAATATGAAGCCCTGTCTGCTTACTGCTGTTTAAAGTGGACCTTTCCTTAACCAGCACTGCAGTGATAGAAATTTGTCATTGAGCTGCCTGGCTCCTGGTGAGGCTGCTTGCGTGCAGGTCACACTCGGTCCGGCCAGTCAGGTGGTACTGACTCTCAGTACCACTTGACTGGCTGAACCACGTGACACGCATGCACGCAGCTGCCCGCCCTTTCGTTAACATGGACTGTCACTCTATTCTGGACTGAACACCCACCGGGAAGGGAATCAAAGCCACGGTGCACCCTCTGGCAGTGGCACCCCACTGCTGACAAGATGGCTCCACGCACAGGCACAGCCGCGATCCTAACGTGGCCTGGAGGGACCTCCTGCTGAGTCTGTACACAGTCCCTGCTGACTCTGCACACAGCCCTACCGCGGACAGAGGCTGGTAAATGTAGAATAAATAATTGCTGTGTGCTCATATACACTTTGTTTTCTGGGAGTTTTATTGCAGTGGATTCTGATGCACTCATACACACCACACATTGCATTGCTGGGAGTTTTATTGCTGTGGATTCTGATACGCTGACACACACCACACATTGCATTGCTGGGAGTTTTATTGCAGTGGATTCTGATGCACTCATACACACCGCAAATTGCATTGCTGGGAGTTTTATTGCTGTGGATTCTGATACGCTGACCCACACATTGCATTACTGGGAGTTTTATTGCTGTGGATTCTGATACACTCATACACACTGCACATTGCATTGCTGGAATTTTTATTGCTGTGGATTCTGATACGCTGACACACACCAAACATTGCATTGCTGGGAGTTTTATTGCTGTGGGTTCTGTGATACACACTGCATAGTACTGTGAGTTTTATTGCCCTGGAGCTCTGGGATACACTCATACACACTGCACATTACTGTGAGTTTTATTGCTGTACAGCTCTGTGATACGTTCATATGCAGTGCACGTTTCTGTGGATTTTATTGTTCAACCAATTAGAGAGGCTGTGTTCCAGTATACTTGAGATGCATGGCTGTTCTTTGTAAAAATGCTTGAATTTAAACATTTCATAATTTTATTTCTCAATAGATACATTTGAAATGGTATACAAAATATACAAGTAGGCACTTGGTATCCACTTTTAATATAAAGAGAGGAAAAGGCGGAGCTCTAAGAGGAAAAGGTGGAGCTTAAAGAGGAAGGGTGGGGATTAACCAGGAAGAGGTGTGCTCTTGACAGGAGGGGGTGCCTCAAATTTAAATTAGGGGGTGCACGAGTTTAGTCAGGCCTAGGGCAGCACAAAACCTAAATACACCACTGCTCTATCCCCCCTACAATCCATTCTGAATGCCTCTGCCAGGCTCATCCACCCCACCCACCGCTCGGTCTCTGCTGCTCCTCTCTGCGAGTCCCTTCACTAGCTCCCCATCCACCGCAGAATTAAATTCAAAATCCTTACCCTGCGCGCCTCTCACGTAAGCGAGCCAATCAGCAGGCTTCCTCTTCTAATTGGATTAGTGTTACGCGCAGAGGATGCGCGCAACAATAATCCCAGCCGCAGACTATGCTGGCGGCTCACTTACAACGTCTCCTACTCGGCAATAGTCGGCAGAAGCGGGAAATATGAATCCCGCTCTGCTGACTGACAGCTGGGAGGGCAGAGGAAAGTTCTCCGCGTCTCTCAGCTGTTTTCAGCTTTTTCAGCCGATCGGCTGAGCGGAGGGAGGGGGGAAAGACGAGGGCATACTCAGGGCATCATGACCACCTAAAAAAGCTTAGCTGGTCATGTTGCCTAGAGTATCCCTTTAAGGACCAATGGCGTAACTGTTCTGTCATAAATGCATTTATTTTAAAGACCCTTGGTCCTTAAGGGGTTAATTGGAATTTCCTGCCATCTAAAAACTGTTCCGAGCTCAAAATATATATATTTTTTTTATCATTCTTAATGATCATTCGTACAGAGAATCCGTGGGATTTCTGAGATATTCACAGCCTTAAGTGCCAAGGAGAAAACACGAGACGAGCGGTGGTAGAAAAAGCAATTAAAAGATGTATGAGCAGTTATAACACATCTGAGAATGAGAAAATTACATTATTGCACCAGCCCGGAGCAAAACTGCCATCACAAACATTAAAATAAAACAAGACAGCATCTTGAAGAAAATGACTTGTCCTTATTCAACAAGGCTTGTCATTATAGCCAGAATGGCTTGGGAAACGTGATGAAGAGCGTTATTCTTGTAGTGTTCACCTGAATACTAAGGGCTCTATTACATTCATCGTGCAAAAGCGCACGCGCAGCACTATTTTTTTTTGCGCGAAGCAATAAACATTAACGTGTGAAAAATAACGGTGGTATCACAATCCGTGCGCATTTTTTTATCCGTCAAAAAAATAATGCGCGTAAAAAAGAAATCGGTGGGCGGACTGTTTTTTAACGCGATTCAGCCAATTAAAAACCAATTAAGAGTTAAGAACCACAATTGTCTCCCGTTCAGTTTTTGCACCTGCCAAAATCAATCTGAGTATATATGCTGCAGCAATAATAAAAACACGCACAATTTCTATATTTTATTGTTTGGGTATGTGTAGAATGTGTAACTATACGTTGCTGTGTATTTTTGTTTGAGCTGGTGTATTTGGTTTCGGCCAGGACGTTCGGATTTGCCGTCAACACCAGCTTTTCAAAGACGTTAAAATTATGCGCGCAAACGCTGTCCGTTAAAATTTGCGCATAGATTGTAATAACATCCGCGTACCAGCACACAAACGGATTTGCGCTCACAATGTTAAGTATAGGACGCGCAAAGTACATTACGCTCGCAAAGGGTTCGCGCAGGTCCACCCGCGTTACATGTTAACGCACATTTTTTGCGCAGACGTTGTAAAACGACGTTCAGCGCAAAGGGTTTTGCCCCTCGTTTAATGCGTTTTTGCCAAACAGCACCAAAATGTCAGTGAAAAGTCATGATTTTCGGTGGTCTCATTCAACAGGTTTAAGCAGGCGAATCCCATAGGTTTCAATATTAAAAAAAATCCCCATTTTTATCAAATATTTATTCAACCGTTTATTATTTTCTTTTTCAGCAAAAAGTCTCATTATTTACTAGGATTTTCAGGAATTTTTCAGCAAAATTTTCCCCCCCTTTTTTTTTACTTTTTTTTATGCAACAGATCTTTTTATTGTAATTCGTAGGACCTCATATATTATTACCAGGCATTTTCATGCAGTAATTATTGTTTAAACGACTTTTAAAAGTTGCGTTTTTTTTGTTCGGTTTTTTTTTTACCCGTTCGGCAGCTTGGTGGCTTTTTCCAGCAGTTGCTCGGTGATCTGGTCTGTCTATAAGATGCAATCGGCGTTTTTTTGGATCGATTCGGCAGTGTTTCGATTCTTTCGGCTGGCTTCTTATTCAATCCGGTGGTTTTTCAGATGTGTTTAGGCTAGGGTCAGACGAACGCATTTTTCACATAGTCCGTGAAGAAGTGCGTTCGAACGAATGGACGTATTTTTTCACGGAATACGCGATAGCGGTCATACGATGCGCATTTTCGTCCGTGATTTTGTACGGATCATCAATAAAACACTTTTTGCGTCTGGACGTTATGTTGGCCGGACATTAGCAGCGTCTGACGTCTCCTAATCACGCACACACGCCGCTAGCGGACGCAGCGCACTCTGTACGTCAGTACTAGTGGTATCACTATCTAGACAAAATGCGCTTGTTTGCCGCTTGCGTTGCGCAGCCGCACTTTTGTGCGGCCGTACTTCGTATATTGCCCGTCATTGGCTGTCATTTGCTGCTACTACGGCCGTGATAAAGTGCAGCTGCATCTGCGTTCACACTGCGTTCGTCTGACCCTAGCCTTAGTGGGCAGATTTGCTGCACTTCGGCAACCCTGCAGTAAATGCTGACCGCTATTTAAGTGTCAAAATCCCCAAAACAGATCCCCCAACTCGCAAGAGACTTTATTGACGTCAAGAATGAAAAAGCATCATGATGAGAGATGATGTCCTTCAACAGCCAGGGACCTGCTCTTTGGCCGGCCCTGGCCTATACGATACAGAGCGGATTGTGGCATGCAGGCTCACTGAATTGAGGAATAATACGATTGCTGTGTAGAGCCTCCAGCTTCCGTCTCTCTGTAACTGTATATCTCAGATCAACATGAAGAGTTCTTTCTACAAGGCTATAAATACAGAAGAATACAAATGAATGAATAAATGCATGAATGAATGTGCATGTTCGCCGGTGCTGTTCTTTGATGTTGCCTGAGGCAGAACAGAAATGGCGAGAGGCTAAGTGATAACGTTAATGAATTACAGAAAACATCTTTTATAGAACAAAGTCTTCTTTATAGTTTTATAGATGAAACTCATACCTTTCAATCAATACAATACAATATAAAGCAGCAAGACAGAAAACTGTCTAACAAAATTTACATGAAGAATAATCACCATGTGATTAAGGACATGAGGACATATTATGGACCAGGTAAAGAAATTATATATATGTAGAGGTAGGGAGAGGTATTAGCAGTAGGAAAAGGGAAGTGCTCATGCCACTGTACAGAGCACTGGTGAGACCTCACTTGGAGTTCTGTGTGCAGTACTGGAGACCGTATCTCCAGAAGGATATAGACATCTTAGAGAGAGTTCAGAGAAGGGCTACTAAAATGGTGTACGGCTTGAAGGAGAAAAGTTACCAGGAAAGGCTTAATGATCTTAACATGTACAGCTTGGAAAAAAGACGAGACAGAGGAGATATGATAGAAACATTTAAATACGTAAAGGGAATCCACAAGGTAGAGGAAGGGAGTATATTTAAACGGAAACAAAGTAGCAAAACAAGAGGACATAGTCTTAGATTAGAGGGGCAAAGGTTTAAAAGTAACATCAGTAAGCATTATTTTACTGAGCGGGTGGTGGATACATGGAACAGTCTTCCAGTTGAAGTGGTAGAGGCCAAAACAGTGATTGAATTTAAGCAGGCATGGGATAGGCATAAGGCTATCCTAAACAAAAGATAAATCCAGGTAAAGTATCCATGTAATTGGGCAGACTAGATGGGCCGAAAGGTTCTTATCTGCCGACATTTTCTATGTTTCTATGTGGTCATATCTTTGGTCTTGATCCCAGGACATACTTGGGTTCAAGACCAATGACATGGAGAATTGGATAATTACTGCAGTGATTAATATGTTTCAGTTGACAAAAAATTAGGTCATGTGACTCCCTGAATATACTGAATGAGAAGGTTTTTCCATCAATGGATTTTTTCTTCCCTGATGGCACAGCGGGCAAATTCGAAGATGGCAATGCCTGGATTCATCAGGCTGAAATTGTGCAAGTGTGGATCAGGCAGCATGTGACATCACTTTCACCCATGGATTGGCCACCACAGAGCCCAGACCTTAACCCCATTGTCACGGTGGCTCCCCGTACCCCCCGGCGCCTGGCAGCAGCTTCCTCGCTGCTCGCTAGCCAGGCGCCGAGTGATATTGCGGTCGCTTCCGCACACGTGGGGACGCCGGGGGGCGGGGCCTGGCGGGCTGACGCGGACCCGCCGGGTTTAAAGCCCAGACTCGCAGAACAACCGGCGCCCTGACGTGGTAGTTCACTTCCCGCAGAGCTCTTGCATTCTATTGTATATTTTTGGCTATTCTGTGTACCGACCCCTGGCATTGGCAACTGACCATTCTGTGTACCGACCCCTGGCATTGGCAACTGACCATTCTGTGTACCGACCCCTGGCATTGGCAACTGACCATTCTGTGTACCGACCCCTGGCATTGGCAACTGACCATTCTGTGTACCGACCCCTGGCATTGGCAACTGACCATTCTGTGTACCGACCCCTGGCATTGGCAAACAAACCATTCTGTGTACCGACCCCTGGCATTGGCAAATTAACTATTCTGTGCAACACTCCTGGTATTGGCGTTTACTCTTCTATCTTGGTTTTGTGGTCAGTCTGTGTGGCATCCTAAGCACGCATCAGACTACCTCTTCTATTGTTTAGGTCTTGGGAAGAGCCAACCATTCTAGGTCTTGTGTACCCTCCTAGTATCGTTCTTTGTGTCTACCTATCTTTACGTATTCTGTATCTGTCTAGACGTGCCGACCATTCTAAGGATCGGAAGGGTAGTGAGCGGTCTGCGTAAAGGGACCACCATCTTGGTATCAGGGGGATCCGTGACACCCATTGAGAATCTATAGGATAATGTGCTGGAGAAGACTTTACGTAGCGTTGCGACTCTCCCATCATCAATACAAGATCTTGGCCACAAATTAATGCGACTCTGGACCAAAATAAATGTTGTGACATCGCATAAGTTTATTGAAATGATGCCCCGGCGAAGCGCGCCTTAAATCAAAGCAAAGGGAGGTCCAACCAAATATTAGAATGTGTGATTTTTGTTATTTTTAGCCAGGCAGCGTATGTAGAGCACTGGCTTTCTTCATCACATGCTATGAGAGGCATTGCTTGACTAATATACATATTTTAACTTGTGATTTTGAAAGTTAAATTAATACATATTCTTTTGGTTTGCATTTTTTGAAAGTTTTTTCTAATTCATTAGAAAATTAAACATTTAAGTTATTTCACGCCAATGTAAATTTGAAGCATTGTAATAAGTGACTTGACACATTTTAATAATATATTTTTTTCTATTCCTTTTACAGTACTGGATAAATGAATATACATCTACCTTGGGAATAGGTGTTTTTCATTCAGGAAT
Organism: Leptobrachium leishanense; assembly: GCA_009667805.1. Taxonomy (NCBI): domain Eukaryota; kingdom Metazoa; phylum Chordata; class Amphibia; order Anura; family Megophryidae; genus Leptobrachium; species Leptobrachium leishanense. Next base: position 45,437,452 of record CM019075.1, on the reverse strand, counting down.
AGAAATTTACGGCAGAGGTAAGCATTCTCCGTATAAGATATACAAGCACTGATCTTGCAAATTGTTGAGTTCAGAATGAAACACAAAGTTGGTTTTCATTGAACAAGATTCAATATATCGTGATCTCATCCATCACTTTTAAAAAGTCTCATATTGGGAGTTTCCTAGGCGCAAGGAGATCACAGGGCTCAAACGTAAGGATTGAGATGTACTGATTTATATTTTATAAAGGGCGAACCTATGACTCATCCTCCAGGCACATGTATTGTTTATATTGTACCATACATATTCCATGTGACTGACAGATGACTCATAAATTTGCCCTTTTTGCCAGTGTACACTCTCTCTAGTGAGAAAATGATCAGAATAAACCTGTGAAGAATGCATCATACTCTTTCCTATTAGCTCCTGTTTGATGAATTATGAATGTTTGTTGAAAGAATGCAGTTCTATGGCTCAAGACCAAGCTGAACATTAAGGGTCCTATTTCATGGTTGTTGGTAACAGGGAGCAGGGCAGCCATCAGAAATAATGGGGCCCCTTACTGAACCTCACGATGGGGCCCCCCCTGGCCCCCCCCCGGCACTCCCTCAACCTCTAACAGCTTTTCTCCCCCTTAAAAAAAAAGAACGTAACATAGCACCACAGCAATAAAACTCCCAGTAATGTGCAGTGTGTATGAATGTATCACAGAATCCACAGCAATAAATCTCACAGTAACGGGCTGTATATGATGGCCTTTGGGTCTGGGCCTGGTCCCTGGGCTAGGCCCTGGGTCTGGTTTGGGCCTTGGGGTCTGTGCTCTGGGCCTTGGGGTATGGGCTGGGCCTTGGGGTCTGGTCTGGGCCCTGGGTCTGGGCTCTGGTCCCTGGGACTGGGCCTTGGGGTCTGGTCCCTGGGGCTGGGCCTTGGGGCCTGGGCCCTGGGTTCTGGGTCTAGGTTGGGCCTGGTCCCTGGGGTCTGGACCCTGGGTCTCGCCTGGGTCTGTGCCTTGGGGTCTGGGGCCTGGTCCCTGGGTCTGGGCTCTGGGCTCTGGTCCCTGGGTCTGGCCTGGACCTTGGGGTCAGGCACACTGAGGGGTCTATTGGGGATCAAGGGCCCAGAGCTCTGTCAGTTCCTGCTTTGACCAAAGGACCAAAGGACCAGCCCAACACCCATAAATGAACCAAAAAAATAAAAAGCTGTATGTACTTTTATTCACAATTATAAAATTTAAGTATTTTCTTTTTAAGTTTTCTTTTCAATAAATTAATGCAGGAAAACTAGCTTTGTACAAGGATGGAGCCCAGTTGGCAATTTTCAACCCATTGTATTCTGCATAATGTTTGTAGGAGGGTTTATAGTCCCTGGTAATTTAGGAATGCTTTTTGTATTCACTGAATACCAGTTTTCTGTATTCTTGTAGTACAGAAGAATAAAGTAGGTGTATGTATATAGTTACCCAGCAACAGGTCTAGAAATAATATGTATAGGTAACTATAAACAGAACAACATCTAATAGGGGATTACTAGGGCATGACTGTATAGAAACAATCAAATATTTTGCAGACAAAATCCTAAACTTCATTTTTAGAATTACCTTCAGGAAATGCAGACTGAATGCTGCAATCACTGTACCTGTGCTGAGTGATATCAGGCAAACCTGGCCTTGTAGTGCTCCCTAAATACAGGGTTGGCGAGCACTGTGGTAGACTGTTACACATAGAAATTGGGAGTGTCTACGTCTAATAATGATATATATTTTTTCCCCTTCCACTATAGAGTTCGCATATGGAGGACATCCATACCCATTCAGTGGAATTTTTGAGATCACTCCGGGTAGTGCTGTGGAACTTGGAGAGACGTTTAAATTCAAGTAAGGATTTTGTTGTTCCAGCATCGGAATTTATACAAATGTTAATGAAATAGTGGAAAGTGTATACAGGAACATACAGAACATCTACACATGCAAATACAGGCTTATCGCAATATCGAAATATACAGTATCATGGAAATGTTAATTGTAAAGGACAAATAATATTTGCTTACTTCTTGGCAAAATGGTGATGTGACAGAAGAACATGATCAGTATGCAGACATGGACTGGATACTATCTGTCATGATTTGCAAAACAAAGGCAATGCGATTAAATAACACTAATAAATAGAATGTTAATAAGAAACTGGGTGCCCTTTTCCCTAGTTTCTGCAAAAGTGGGAATGCCAATGGGGAAAATCTGTCTGCAGATTTCCCTGTAGCGTCCCCGTGTATGCGCGATATTCCGGGGCAGCTGCTACCTCGGAACCTTGCCCCGGAACACAACGCTAAACACTGGGATACTTGTGGTAGCGCTTCAACGACGCCACAAAAATCACCTCCTGGAGTCCATAGGTGTGACTGTGAGTAAATGTGTATGAGTTTGGATGAGTATGTGTGAGTATGATTGAGTAAGAGGTTTTCAAAGTGTCAGTTGAAATATGATCTTGGCTGATAGAGATTTTCTCATGTCAATGAAAGTCTATAGAGAATTTCCCTCTACGGAAAATCTGTTAAATTGGATTGTTTAGAAACATGGTGGTGGTGTTGTTGGAATTTTGCTCTCTCCAACCTGTACCTATAAGCACTCCCTCCACTCCATCTCTCTCCTTCTCCTCCTTTGAAGTACAGGGCATCCACTTATTTTCTCTCTTTGCTCTCAGGGTGGCAGTCATCTATCGCCCACCTGGACCAATGTTCCAGTTCCTCAACAACTTTGCTACCTGGCTTTATATCTACTAACTTACCAAGCCCAATACTTGGGGACTTCATCATTCCCATTGATGACCCATCTGCCCCTGCTGCCTCCAAACATCTGTCACTCACATTCGACTTTGAGCTTGTACAATCCTCCCTTCTCCCTACTCAACGCAAAGGTGTCACTGTGGACGCCAACTTGAAACATCGTAGAAACTAGAAACAAGGAGGAGTTTAGCCCTTGAGACAGGTTAGTTGATGTTTCAATACAAGACAGATAAGAAATACAGATTCCGGGGCAAGAAAAAACCAGACTGAAACACAAGGGACAGGAGGGTAAAGAAGAAAACTAAAGGGATCCCTATCACTGGGGAAAAGATCCTTTAACCCTTTCGCTGCTGAGGCTTTTCCCGCCTCTGTGCTGAGCTCATTTTTACCGATTTTGCTCATCATGTTTAAATGCGTTTTGAAGGCTTATTTTAGTATATGACCCAGACATATTATATATCGTTCTTTCCGTCAGACTCGGCAGATTCATAATATGTCATTATTATATGTATACGTCATGACCTGTCTGTTTATTATAACAAAAAATGCAATAAAATATGAATTTTCAATAATTTACAATGTGTAAAGTGTTTTTTTTTCACATTTTAAGATGCGAGCAATTGCGGTTATATTTTGTATGGGTTGGCTCTTGTTAAAAAAATTATAGATGGGGTCTCATTAAATTTTTTTTGGGGAAAATTACGCGATTTTTAACAAAAAAATTGTTAGTGCAGCATCATTGTTCACATTATGATTGAAATGGGTACAATATTGCTGCATTAACAAACCAAAAAAAGAAAAAAACTTGTTTATTTATTTTTTTTTAAATATTTTTTTATTTTTATTTTTTATTTTATTTTTTTTAGAACTTTTTTTATACTCATGCTCTGGCCGATCCAACAATACCAAACATTAACCCCTAACTGCCACGGATCGGGAGATAGGGGGTTCATTGGAACCCCCTATCTCCACCATTGGTGGCAGTTAGGGGTTAACTCCAGGACTGGCATCATCGTGCTATGCACGATGACGCCAGTCCTCAGGGGGCATTCCCGGAAGCTTGGCCAACATCCAAGATGTCGGCCAGCTCCGGGAAAGGATCACGAACCGGGGCTTTTCGGCGCCGATTCGTGATCCGGCCCCCATGGGGTTAATGCCAGGTAGCATTTGGAAGGGCAGGCTGTGCCCTTCCAAACGGTGCCTGGGTTAACCCCCTGCACGCTGCCGATCGGGAGGGAGAGAGGTCCGAAGGACCTCCCCCCTCCCTTTCAGGCGCCTCCTCCGCACATGCGGGGGGGGCGCCTGAATTAGGTGTCATCGCACCCCCGCGATGACACCTAATTACTCTGGCGGCGGTTCCGGGTGCTGGGCTGACATCGAGGATGTCAGCCCGCACCGGGGGGGCCAGTGATTGGCCGGAACCCGGCCGAACGCTGGCCCCAAAGAGAGGACGCGCTCAGCGCGTCCACCGCATGGAACGCTACCTGCGGTTGGACGCGCTGAGCGCGTCCTTAGCAGCGAAGTGGTTAATTGTCTGTCTATAGAAGCCTCACAAAGGTTGACAGAGCCAGAGGAGGAAGAAGGGCGAAGGTTAACAAGACTGAACAGGAATCCTAAACTGGGGAGGTCCTTCTGATGGCCTTTAATCAAAATTGAAACAAACCAAACACATACAACATGAAACATATAGGATTAGTCAGGACTAGATCCAGGGATAAAGAGTCAGAGAATCGTTAGACAGGCAGAGGTTGGCAACAGAACAAAATAATATATACAAGGAGCAGGCAGAAATGGATAGTCAGGAAAACAAGCTGAAGTCATAACCAGATAAACTATACATGAATGTAAAGCAGCAACGCTGGAAACAGGACCAGGACAAGAACACACAAGACAGTGGCCACTATAAGAACTTATATCAGGTCACTGAACCTCTGTGCTGCTGGCAGTTATATAGGGAGCAGGTCTGTGTGATTGGACCATGTGATCCCCTCTAGCAGCCGATCAACCATGCGTTGGAACGTGGCCGGGGCATTCTTCATCCCGAATGGCATGACCTGAAATTGGTACAGGCCAAACGGAGTGATGAATGCCGATTTCGGCACACCTTCCTCGGCAAGGGGAATCTGCCAGTACCCCTTACACAAGTCAATGGTGGTGAGGAAGTGACCCTGGGCAATGCGGTCCAAGAGCTCGTCTACCCAGGGCATGGGGTAGGCGTCAGTAACAGTGTGCTCATTGAGCCTTCTGTAATCTACACAGAACCTGGTAGTGCCATCCTTCTTGGGTACTAGAACCACCGGGGAGGCCCATGGGCTCTCGGATGGTTCTATTACCCCTAGATCCAGCATCTCGCGGATCTCCTTCTGCATCCCGTCTCTCACTGCATCGGGGATTCGGTATGCCATCTGCCGCAAGGGGGTTTGACTCTGGGTATCGACCTGATGCAGAGCTACAGAGGTGTAGCCGGGACGGGACGAGAACAGGTCTCGGGGCTCCCGTAGCACCTGCTGAGCCTGTTCCCTGTGGCGTGGACTGAGTCCCTCGCCCAACCGGACATCAGCTATCCCCATGGCGCTCGGATCCCCAGGTAGTACCAGCAGGGGGAGATCCTCCAGATCCCCCGCGTCCGATGCACAGATGGCGGCTACTGCCTCTTCTCTTTCATGAAATGGTTTCAGCATGTTCACATGAAAGGTTCTTTGGATCCTTTCATCCGAACATCTGGCTGCGATGAAGGTGGTATCACAGATCTTCTCTATAATTTTGTAGGGTCCCTCCCAGGCTGCCTGCAACTTATTTTGTTTGAACGGCCAGAGCACTAACACTTTCTGCCCTAGCTGGAAGGTGCGGTCCCTAGCCGACCGGTCATACCACCTCTTCTGCTTGGTTTGGGCCGCTTGGAGATTATCCCGTACCAGGGTGGTCAATTCCTGCAGCCGGTCCCTAAACTCAAGCACATAATCTATGGCCGAGGTCCCCTCCTCGGCTAGAGCACCTTCCCAGTGCTCCCGGAGCAAGTCCAAGGGGCCTCGGACTCTCCGGTCGTACAACAGCGCAAAGGGAGAGAAGCCAGTGGCTTCCTGGGGTACCTCCCTGTACGCGAACAACAGATGGGGCAAGTGGTGTTCCCAGTCCTTATGGGACATGGTAAAGGTGCGAAGGAGTTGCTTGAGGGTCCCGTTAAACCGCTCGCAGAGCCCGTTGGTTTGAAGGTGGTAAAGGGAACTGTACAGGGGTTTAATCCCGCACAGTCTCCAGAGCTGCTGGGTCACCTCGGCCGTAAATTGCGTGCCCTGGTCAGACAAGATTTCCTGGGGAAATCCGACCCTGGAGAATATCTGTAGCAGAGCTCTGGCAATGGTCTCTGCGTGGATATCTTGGAGGGCCACGGCCTCTGGGTACCTGGTGGCGTAGTCTACTACAGTCAAGATATACTTCTTGCCCGTAATACTAGGCACCGCCAGGGGTCCTATCAGATCCACCGCCACCCATCTAAAGGGCTCCCACTATGGGTAGGGGTCTCAGGGTTGCTTTCCGGGTGTCCCCCCTCTTTCCTACCCGCTGGCATACCTCACAGGTCCGGCAATAGTCCCTAACATCCCCGGATAACCCGGGCCAGAAGAAGCTCTGGGTCAGGCGGTGCAGTGTCTGCCTGTGCCCCAGATGGCCTGCAAGGGGAATATCATGCCCAATCTTCAACAGATCGCGCCGATATCTCCCCGGCACTACCAGTTGCCTATGGGGTACCTGGTCCACTCCCCTCCTCGCTCCCCCGGAGGTCCTATACAACTTCCCCTGGTCCCAGGCAAATCTCACTTCCCCTACCCCTCCTGGATCCCGCCCAGCCTGTTGTCTGTAAGAGGCAAGGGTGACGTCTTCCCTGGTGGCTTGGGCAAAGTCTGTCGGGGAATCAAAGGTCAGGGAGGGGGTATTGTCGGGGCCAAGGGTTGGGCTGGTCTCACTTACCGCGGTCCCCTCGGAGTCTGTGTGCGGAGCCTTCCTTGCTTGGTGACGGGTGGTGACGGGGCATACCCCGCCAGGGTGGGTGTCCTCAAAAGTAGAGGTCAGCAGACCAAGGTCGTTGCCAAGTAGTACTTCAGTTGGTAGGTCTTTCATGATCCCAACTTCCACGTCCCGGGCATCCGTGCCCCAATCGAGATGGACGCGGGTCGTATGGATCCGGTAAACATGGCCGCCGGTGACTCGGACAGCCACCGAGTAGCCTGTGGAGGCAGCCGGGGTAATAAGGTGGGGCTGTGCCAGGGTAAGGGTTGTGCCGGTGTCCCGCAGGCCGTTGGCACTCCGTCCATTCACCCGAACCTTTTGGCGATGGTGCTGCCGGTTATCTTGGGCAGCTGCTTGAATCGGGTCTGCTTCATGTAGGATGCCCCAGTCTTCGTCCGGAATCGCTGTGGGTTCTGGCTCCGGCTCATGTTGGCAACAATATGCCGTAGCTCTGCCCGGAGGGTGTGCTGGGCGATGCGGGGCAGGACGGTTGGCATTCAGTGGACAGCGGTCCCAGATATGTCCGATTTGGTTGCACCCATTGCACCGGGGACTGGTCCGAGGAACCGGGGTGTGGATTGTCGGTGGCCGGGGTGCTCTCTCGGTGGGTGCGGTACGAGGCTGGGGTGCTGGATGGAACCGGGGAGGTGGGGGCCGGATGTCAGGAGGAGGTACTCGCCTGGCGTCCTGGTATTCATCGGCGAGGTGGGTAGCTTCGGGCAGGGTAAGGGGACGTCGGTCTCGCACCCAATCCCGGACCTCTGGAGGTGAATAGTTATAGAACTGCTCCAGCAAGAGCAGTTGGATGATCTGGTCCGGGTGGGTGGCTTGGCATCCCTGGATCCAGCTGCAGACGGCCTGTTGCATGTGGTGCCCCCATTCCGCGTAGGAGTCATGGGTCCCTTTCTTTAGAGCTCGGAACTGGACTCGATAAGCCTCGGGGGTGAGCGCATAGCGGGCCACCAGGTGTTCCTTGACCCGCTCGTACACCATGCAGTCCTCATCCGCCACAGCCCGGTAAGCTTCAGCCGCTCTGCCCGTCAACTTACTTGCCAGTAGAGGTACCCAATCTCGGGCCGCCACCTCTTGCAGGGCACATTGTCTTTCAAAATCTTGCAGGAAGCCGTCAATATCCTCGCTTCCCTCTGGGAAGAGTTTGAAGGTGGCAAAGGGAATCTTTTGCTTGGGGGGTCCGGTGCTGCCCTGGGGAGTCCGTGACCCACCGGACCGTTGCTGCATTTCTGCTTGGCGGAGTCTGTCTGTATCTGCCAAGACCCTCCCGATAATGTCGGTGGAGGGGTCTGTTCCGTACAGGGCCAGCCGCCACTGTACCTCTCGCAGCCATTCTGAGGTCTCAGAGCCCTCGGAGGGAGGCATACAAGCATGGTCGTCCATCAATTCGTTGATGTTGACCGCCGGGGATTTGCCCCCAGGGATCTTGCCTCTGGCTTTCAGCAATTCTTTAAGGGCCGTGCGCTTCAGACCCTCGTAGTGCTGGGCCATACGGGGTTACGGCCGTTACTTGGGGTGTCCGCCTCTTGGACCCAGGGGTGTCTGAGATCGGGGTCAAGCCAGCGGCTGTTTTTCCCCCTGCTGTGCTGGTCTCAGAATCTCCCCCCAGATGGCGGCCGCTCCGGATGCTCGGCGTGTTGCGGTGGCTGAGACCGGGGTCAAGCCAGCGGCTGTATTTCCCCCTGCTTGTCTGGTCTCAGCCGATCCCACCAGGCTGCCAGCCAATGTGACGGATACCGCTACTCGGGGTGAGTAGATCCGCCTTCAGCGCCGAGTACACCTGGAGGTCGGTAGTGTGGTAGCGAGGTGCCGCTGATGCTCGTAGGATACCCCAAGGTTGCAGCGCTGTAGAGAGGTCCTTGAAGCGTCCCAGTTCCCAAAGCCCTGTTATCCCCAATTACTAGCCGAGGCAAGAGTAAAGGTTCAAACAAGAGTGATTTATTTTTCATGGAGAACACAGCTTATTTATGGGGAAAAAAGACATTGTTCTCCCCTGGTCCGCCCTCAGCCCTCCCGGGGTGATTTCTGCCACTACCTTGAGCCATGGCCCAATTTCCCTTTGTTCACCTGGGGCCCCCCTGGTGGGTGCAGCCCTTATCTTGAGGCTCGGTGCCAGCTCGTCTGGTGAACTTTCTGTGGCTTTGAATGAGCGGTGAACAGGGGAAGAACAGGGAAAAGCACATTGTGGTACTTATAAAAATAAGGGCTAACGAACTTTTAATAACACACAAATAAATAAACACTTGAACTGCTGTACTGCGCTACAGCGTAGTGGCGGCCGTCATGTCACAAATATCCTTTAGACTTACCTCTAATTTTTTTTTTTTGAGAAAGAATTTTACCAGAAAGGATACATTGAATTTTCTCTCGTTTTCAAGTATGTCCTGGGTGGCGAGTATGTACCGTTAGGTGTCTTGCCCCAGGACACTTACTGGAGAGGTGCTCTTGCTGGAATTGAACCCATGTCTCCACAGGCTCTCTCCACGCTTCTACTTGCTTGTCCTCTTGTGTTAACGTGGTTCCATATTTGGATGACAAGAATGACGCTGCGTCTCATCCTTTTGGCCCATAAGATAAGATTATAGGTTTGCGATCTCAGACTGATGCAAGTACTGATGGTGTTTCCTTGTTACCACATCCCATGGTTTCTAATGCGGAACTCTCTGCAACATTCTTATAGCACCCAGTTCAGGCATCCACAAAGTGATGTTTATGTCTGTGCTTCAATCAGTCCGTGCATGTATTTGTGCACAGGAATGAAGAAAACCTACAGCAGCCCTTTGTCCGCTAAACAAATCTGTCTTTGGCATTTCCCAACCTTGCCCTTCCTTGGTTTGTGATACGTCAATCAAGCAAAAAATAAGCGCCAGCAAACCCCACAAAAAAAACAATACAGGCATTCCAGACATTTCAATCAGGGCAAATTCACCGAGCTTGCACCAAATGACAGGACAATGTTGCCCTGATTAAAAAGTCTGGAGAGCTCATCTGGTCTTCTTGATCACGGTTTGTGTTATTGACCCAGTAGTGTGTTAATTTTATGTACTGTTATGATTCTCTGGTTTTCAATTTTGGCTTTCCTCTGACTGCTCTGCTTTTCTTAACTCCATGACTCGGCTTTGAGTTCTTGATATTAGGACTTCTGGAATCCTTGAATTTAGCTCTACTATTTTATCTATTGTTCATCTCACCCACAATTCTTACCTATTTGCCTGGCCGTTATAAGGATCCTTATTAGTCTTTTTATACTAGTGTTCTTTACATTCACACTCTGCATGTGCATTGTACTGGAGACACTGGGCTCTATTCCAAGCTTGGTGTAAACTTAACCAGAGTCGTTGTAAACTTAACCAAGCCATTATAGTCTATGGAGTTTACAACCAGGGTTATTCAGAGAGAGGTGAAATCCAGGAGAAATGGCAGTAGAACAGAACAATGTAGACCAAATAGTCAATTTGGAAAGTGAGATAAATGGGTGAATTTTTCTGGTTTGGCTATTTTGACCTAGACTTTTTGTAACCGGAATCCACTTGGTTCACTCGGGACGAGGCCGGGCCGACACGAGCAAGGATTGTCTAGACACGAGTCTCTTCAGGAAAGGCAAACTTTATTGTGATATCACCGATGCTCAGACAGGATTGAATCGCTAAGACTGAGCCCCTAACCCCCCCGTGACATGAGGTTTTATACCCCGAATACATAATTAGGTACATCCCAATTAACCCACCTCCCGGTGACACTATCCCACCCCACGTGGGTCAGTACCTCCCTTGGTCGATTACAAAGACATTCCATACATTGGTCATAAATTGGCAAGCTTCATGTTGGTTTGACAGAAGATGATTTGCTGCTACGCTCAATCCAGCCTGTGCCCACCTCCCTAGAGCCTGTTTGTTATTTGTTGTAGATAAGACCTGGTCTGTTTCTATGCTCTTCTTTGTCTCGCTACAGGCCTCTGTGACCTTGGTGTATCCATTCCTCATCCTGTCCCTGTGTGTCAGGAACGGCCCGGATCTTCCTTAATTTTAATTGCTTCTCTGCTAATCTAACACATTCCTAAAATTCTATGTAAGCTTCATTCTAGTTCCAACTAAAATCTACCTAGTTATATTCAAGTGAACCAATATTCTGAACAAGATGGCCGCCTGGCTCATAATGGCGACCATCTTCTGGCCTGATTCTCCTTCATTTTCACTTCTCCAGTCATTCTCCTGGTTTTCACCTCTCTCTGAATAACCCTGAACGAGATGTCCAGAGATTGGTTAAGTTAGCACCAATTTTGGAATAGGGCCCACTGTTGGGTTTGATGGAAGCGGCAACATTTCCAAGACAACAGACTCGTCTTGTGTTTGAGGCTGCAGTAAAACTGAGATGCTTTTAATGCAGATTAAAACAGATGGAGGAATCTCTTCTGTAACCAACTGTATATAGCACAGAACTGTAGACTTTTTCCAATTTATTTTCCTCATAGGTCACATTATTATTATTATTATTTATTAAGCGTCAACACATTCCGTACCGATGTACGAAAGATGCAATTGGTAAAGAAAGGACAATTCTACAAAACATACAAGAGGCAGGTCCGTATTCCTGCCTGCAGATACAGGAGGACATGAGGCCCTATTCCCGCGGAAATTTACAATCTCGATGGGTGAGGGGATTAGAAACAGGAAGGGGGGCTGCAGTGATGAATTAATGCAGGGAGAGGGGAGGACTGTTTTGGGGTTGGTCTGATGTCTTGTTACGGAGTCAGGTGGTACACTGGTTGGGTGAAATGTCAAACAGGCCAGTAAGTTGAAAATTCCTACCAGATGGGTTCCTATAAAGTAACAGAGCAAGTACTGCTTCTTCCCGTCTACTGGATAAATAAGCTAAAACTAGCACTTCAATTATGAGTTTCAGTGTCTACTTAATCAAATTTCTCAGTGAGGAAACATAATTAGTGGAAAGCAGAGAGAGTCAGTCTCCATTTGCTATGGCTAATGTAACCATTGGCTTTGTTATTTACTTTTGCTGCATAGCAACCCGTATTCTTTCCCAGAGATTACATCATAATGCTTTGTGAAATGAGAATCTTTTCCAACACAGCTTCCTCGACTTTGAGATATACTAAGGTTTCAAAGTAGATCTCAGCAACTCATCATTAGAGTCCTTTACTTGCCTTAAAGGGACATGCATGCTTTGCTAGTGTGCCTTTAAAAATGTGCAATGCCTTTTGATTGAGTCAGTAGTCTCATCCAGCAGGCTTAAAACACAAGTAAATATGATATTTTTTCATAGTTACCTGCTTTTCTTGGTGTTTTCCACGCCCACTGCAGGGGTTACACTGAGCTAATCAGTATTCTGTGGAATGCATAAAATCGCACTGAGCATGTGCAAATGAGTTGCTCCACCTCCCTCCTGCACTGTGAGCTGAGGGAAGGGCAGGGCTGAGTGCTATTCCAATCAGTAACTCTGTCATTCCCAGCTACTGCAGAGACAGGGAAGGAGAGGAATCAATACAAACAGGGAGAAAAAGCGGGTTCAACTTAACCACCAGGTCGCTGCTCCCACCAGCAAGACAACTAACGATATGGATGCGCCTACCTCACAAAATACTTGACATCTCATAGATTGTGTGTTCCCTTGGGAACAGGGTCCCCCTGAATCAGGTCATCATCCATGTGTGGTATTCTAATGTATCAACTCCTTGTACACTGATCTTGAAAAAGCGCTGCGGAATTTGTGGCACAAAATACAGGTGAAACTCGAAAAATTTGAATATTGTGCAAAAGTTCATTTATTTCAGTAATGCAATTTAAAAGGTGAAACTAATATATGAGATAGTTAAAGCCGTGATTTGTCATAATTGAGATGATTATGGCTTACAGCTCATGAAAACCCCAAATTCACAATTTCAGAAAATTAGAATATTACATGCAATCAATAAAACAAGGATTGTACATAGAACAATATGGGACCTCTGAAAAGTATAAGCTGCATGTGTACTCAGTACTTGGTTTGGGCCCCTTTTGCAGCAATTACTGCCTCAATGCGGCAATGTGGCATGGAAGCTATTGTAAGGGACTCAGGTCAGGAGATGGCCGCCATCTTGAGCCAGGCGACCATCTTGTTCAGAACATTGGTTCACTTGAATCTAAATAGCAGATATTAGCTGAAATTAGAATGTAGCTTGCATAGAATCTTTGGAATGTGTTAGACTAGCAGTAAAGCAATTAAACTAACGAAGATCCGGGCTGTTGCTGGCACGAAGTGACAGGATGGAGAATAGTTACTTGAGGGTCAGTGAAGCCAGAGTCTGAACAAAGGGAAGTGTGAAACCAGACGAGGCCTTATCTAGGATATACAATAAACAAGTCCTAGGGAGATGGGCATAGGCAGGATCCAGAGAAAGTGGTAAATCCTCTATTGTCAAAATATCATGAAGTCTGCCAATTTATGACCAATGTGTGGAATGTCTTTGTATTCAGTTAAGGGAGGTACGGACCCACGTGGGGTGGGATAGTGTCACCATGGGGTGGGCTAATTGGGATGTACCTAATTATCTATTCCTGGTATAAAACTCGATGTCTGTATGTAATCTGGGCTCATTCTTTGCGATTCAATCCTGTGTGAGCATCTGTGACATCACAATAAAGTTTGCCTTTCCTGAAGAGACTCGTGTCCAATCAGTCATTGTCCGTGCCAGTCCGACTTTACTCCCGAGAGAACCAGGTGGATTCCGGTAACACTATCAGCCTGTGGCACTGCTGAGGTGTTATGGAAGACCAAGATGCTTCAATAGCGTCCTTCAGCTCTTCTGCATTGTTTGGTCTCATGTCTCTCATCTTTCTCTTGGCAATGGTCAGGCGAGTTTGCTGGCCAATCAAGCACAGTAATCCCACGGTCATTGAACCAGGTTTTGGTGCTTTTGGCAGTTTGGGCAGATGCCAAGTCCTGCTGGAAAATTAAGTCAGCATCCCCATAAAGCTCGTCTGCGGAAGGAAGCATGAAGTGCTCCAAAATCTCCTGGTAGACGGCTGCGTTGACCCTGGACTTAATGAAGCACAGTGGACCAACACCAGCAGATGACATGTCTCCCCAAATCAACACAGACTGTGGAAACTTCAAACTGGACTTCAAGCATCTTGCAGTGAGTGCCTCTCCATTCTTCCTCCATACTCTGGGTCCTTGGTTTCCAAATGAGATGCAAAAGTTGCTCTCATCAGAAAAGAGGACTTTGGACCACTGAGCAACAGACCAGGCCTGTTTGTTGTTAGCCCAGGTAACACGCTTCTGACGTTGTTTGTTGTTCAGGAACGACTTGACAAGAGGAATACGACATTTGAAGCCCATGTCCAGTATCCATCTGTGTGTGGTGGCTCTTGATGCACTGTCTCCAGCCTCAGTCCACTCCTTGTGAAAGTCCCCAACACTTTTGAATGGCCTTTTCCTGACAATCCTCTCCAGGCTGCGGTCATCCCTGCTGCTTATGCACATTTTTCTTCCACACTTTTCCCTTCCACATAACTGTCTATTAATGTGCTTTGATTCAGCACTTTGGGAACATCCAACTTCTTTTGCAATTACCTTTTTGAGGCTTTCCCTCCTTATGGAGGGGGTCAATGATAGTTTTCTGCACAACTGTAAGGTCAGCAGTCTTTCCCATGATTGTGATTCCTACTGAACCAGACTGAGAGACCATTTAAAGGCTCAGGAACCCTTTGCAGGTGTTATGGCTTAATTAGCTGATTAGAGTGGGACACTTTGAGCCTAGAATATTGCACCTTTTCACAATATTCTAATTTTATGAGATTGTGGATTTCATGATCTTTGATCTGTAAACCATAATCATCACAATTATGACAAATCACGGCTTGAACTATCTGATATATTAGTTTCACCTTTTAAGTTGCGTTACTGAAATAAATGAACTTTTGCACGATATTCTAATTTTTCGAGTTTCACCTGTAAATAAAGCATAATAATAATATAAAAAGGATGCATGGTGACCATAGTCTGTCAAACTGAGCTCGCAAGCAAATAAAAGTCTGTTTTACAATGGTATGAGTGAAAGCTTCTTTTTGCTAGATGACCTAGATGCCGCCCTCCCCAGGTCAAAAAATCTTCTGAGCGGGGCCTCTGGTTTCTGCCTTCTTAAATATGAATTGTCATTTTAGATGTTTTACCAATAGATTATAGATGTGATCTGCAACAAGATACATATACTGACGCTGCATTAATTAAATGAATTTAAGTATAATGCCACATAACAACTTAATACTCTATATTTTTTTTACATTTATTTCTATGACAGGGAATCTATTGCTCTTGGAACGACAGATTTCACTGAGGAAGATATTGATAATATCATGGAAGAGCTAGGGAAAGAGTACAAAGGCAACGCCTACCACCTGATGCACAAAAACTGCAATCACTTCTCTGCAGTGCTGGCTGAGGTTTGTACCGTCTCATCCTACACACCAGGCACGCTGCTAATCTGTATGCATGTTCCCTGCATCTTACAGCTATATCATTCAGGCGCCCTCACAAAACTCAATTTGGAGGAGTGTGTTATGATCTGATTATGGCACCGAGCAAACAGCTGGGGTTGGACAGAAGCCGAGAAGAAATTGCAAGCCCAGAAAAAGATACTGCCGCTAAAAATATTCACGTTCAGATTGCGATGTTGCCAGACACACAATAAATGTGCATAAAACATGAGGGACAGCTGGTCCACTCAGCTCTGCAAGCCCAAATCACACTTTAACCTAATGTGTGCCAGATAAAACAGCCACACATCACAGTACAGTCAGCAATGAATAATATTAATGTGATTTTGTTTTTACCGCTAAGATGCAACCTCGCATAAACCAGAACAAGGGTCAGCAACCTTGGCCCTCTAGAGTCGTTATTCTCTTGTTCGCCGCATTTCGGTGAGTTAAATTCGCTGACACTGCGGTGAATTCAGCATTCACCGCAGGGTCCCGAAGTGCAGCAAATCAAACCGCTGAACGTAACATCATACCGCCGCAAAACCGGCGGAACGATACAAAAAAAAGTCGAATCGATACAAAAAAACGCTAAACGCAGTCGCAAACCTGCCAAAAAAAGCTGACAATCCACCGAACAGACCGTCGAATCGATCCTCAAGCAGCTGACGACCTACCGAACAGCCGCCGGAAAAAGACGACAAGCCGCCAAACAGGGGTAAAAAAAACAAAGAAACCCCCACGACTTTTAAAACACATTTTAAAAATAACTAGGTCATGAAAATGCCTAGAAATAATATATAAGGTTCTGTGAATAATAATAAAAAGGTCTTTCGCTGCCACCGTAGGTCACCATATTTCGCTGGCAATTCGCCAATATTTGGCAAATTGCCAGCTTTTTGAATACCAATTCGACAATCTCTGAATAACCCCTTAGATATTTTGGAACTACATCTCCCATGATATGCAGACACTCATCATGCTGTCAGAAACTAATTGGAAATATACAGGGTTATTCAATGAGCACTGAATTGGTTTGCCAGGTGGTCTGTCACATTCTCTATGGGAATTCCACTGTTGCCGAAGATCATCGTATTTCGCTGGGAATTCGCCAATACTTGGCGAATTCCCAGGTTTTCGAATAGCCACGAAATTGCACCGTATGGGAAAATGCACTGTTTGGTGCAGCTTCTGTAAATTGCACGGCATACGCTAAGCAAATTGCGTATAGCTCGGAACTTGCGCACTTTGTGCAGGTTCCGCAGTGCCTGTGCAAAAAGATGCAGTGGTACTGCATGTGCATGTGCATCACCAGTCCTCATTTGGCGTCTCCCAGAACACTCGCTCCTGCACGCGGTCATAGACAGGATGTCGTCAATGGGTCTAATTTTTCATTAACATGTTTTTGTATTATTCTGTTGACAGATTTTATTGCTTAATTAATGTGCTATAATTTACACCCATTTAAGGATAGTTTAAAACTAGAGTAAAACTATGCCTCTAATTAATGGCTCATGACTTACAAGTAATTTGTTATATATTTTTTAACCTATTTAGATGTTGTGTGGGAAGGAAATCCCTCGTTGGGTAAACCGATTAGCCTACTTCAGTTCCTGCATTCCCTTTCTCCAGAGTTGCCTTCCCAAGGAATGGCTTACGCCTGCAGCCCTGCAGAGTCACATCACACTTGGCCTCCAAAGAGAAGATCAGGGTGATACGACAGATGAGGACACGCCATCTACCTCTGCAGCAGCAGCAGCCTCGTCGTCTGGAAACACGCGGACCTGCAGACACACGAGGGTTTAACAGGACATTTCCCTCTGGACTCTAGTAGGACTTATCTCTTAGTCACCATGCGATTAAGAAAACAAAAAAGAAAGACTGCCTCTTGTCCGCTTACATTTTTACCTTCGGACAATCTTATATTTACATGTTCTTCTTCACTAGAGGATATTATCCAAATACAAAGAATTCAAGTTATTATGGGTATTCAAGAAAGCGGACCTGAACACCTGATCCTTCTAGGACTTACCAGATAATTTAGTTCCCAAGGAATTCATGATTTGTTTTCTTTTTTTTACAGATCTCCTATGTTAAAGTGATCCTGTCATGACCAAGTTTACTTTAGCTCAAAATTCTATATATTCATATTATTTCTATATTCTGTGCTAGCAAAACCTTAATCAAAGATGGTGGAAATAAACCCACTTCCATTCCCACCTGACAGCTGAAGATTGAGCGACAGCAGAAAGCAGGCAAAGCTCCTAGGTAGGAGATGGTCTTCCTGCTGCCTCTTCTGGCTAATCGGAGAATACTCATGTAGTGCAAATAAACCAGCATGTCTCCATGTGCTCTTGGGTATATGTTTGGCAAACAGGACCTTACAGCTAGGCAAGAGTGGGAGTATGGAGGGGGGTAGATGTGTTGGCACTGAGGCTTTTCATAACAGACAATCGATAAAACAATGTACAGGTCACTTGCCAAGGGGAGGTATTAGTATGAATAAGCATGCAAGTGCAGGATTCTGTTTCTTCAAAGATTCAGTGATTCTTACTACATGTCTAACCCACAGGACCCTGCAGTCACTGATCCGGTAACTGGAAATCTGTGCCTGAGTATTTAGTATTAAGATACTCTGGAAATTAGGTTGCCCCGTTCACACTGTGCGATTTGAAAATCGCGCAATTTTCTGCGCGATTTTCATATTCGTGACATAGAGCGATAATGTCGTGCGACGTCGCGGTTTTGTGCTATTTCGCAAAGCACCACCAATGCAAATCGCAAAATTTAAAAAAAAGGGTCATGCACCAGCGACATGCTACCACGACGCGCGACTTGCGACATTGCGCGGCAAGATGTGAACAGCTTCATTGAAATGCATTGGAGAAGCTACTGTACATAGCGCGACGTCGCAGCAAAATCCGCGTGATAAAATCGCACAGTGTGAACAGGGTAAAACCCAGAACTTGCATGCTGATTCACACTACCACCTCCCCTTGGCCAGGGACCTGTACATTTTTTTACCAATTGACTGTCAATTTATTTGTTATATTTTAATACCCAATAAAAGTTACATTTATGCTACCACTACAGTCACTAAATAAATTTTTAATTTTTAACCCCATCACGACCAAGATAGGGTATACTTGATCTTCAAAGCATCTGCTGGTGCCCCCAATATAGAGCACACTCGATTTGGTCTATTTCTGGAACAATGCAAAAGGAATTTTGTTTATTGCAAATGGAATTCCCCTGCAATTGGGCTCCAGAATGTGCTCCGAAACTTTTTAGTATCTCGGGCATTACAACAGAGGTAGTAAAATAGTATGAACAGCTGTGACTCTAAAGAAGAGACCCATCAGATTCAGCACAGAGCTTCAGCTGTCTTTGGCCACACGTTAGTGATGTCTGTCTGTCAAATAGGGCTACTACCGTAAAAAAAACATTGTGAATATCTGCAATGTTTTTTTTTTTACTGCGTAATTAATGAAAAGTGATTTTTCTAAAAAAACAAACAGTGGTTTAATTAAAAATCACTTGGTATTGAAGGGATTAAGCAGGGAGTTAAGACCCGTTTTTAAGATCTTAGTGACTCTATCGTTTTTACTCCTTAATACGGTATTTCTTAACCAAACTGGCAGTAAAGAGTTTTACTTTTTTTGGGGGGGGCTCACCATTGCAGGAGCAGAGTTAAGTGCTGCTGTAATATCTCATTAAGCAATATGGCATATGCCTGGGATCTATACGTTCAATCATATGGATGACTTGATGAGAAATTCCGTAAAAAAGAGTTTTTTATGACAGGTTCACTTTAATATTTTATTTATCTATGCACCGGGCCACACGTATTGACTTTTGTTTGAAACAAGCAGTGTGGGATGTAGCAGCACAAGTGGGTTCAATTTGTAAAATGCATCTATAGCTTAATCCTTAATGATTTCTTCCCGTTTCCTTTCTATAGCATACCCAGGAGGACCACGTCAGATCTGGAAGTAAAGCCAACTACAAATTGTGCAAGGACAAGGCACAGTTCTACGTATTTTTTTGTTTTCATAATTTTGCTAAATTAATTTGTACAAAATTATATATAAAATGATGACAGTAAAAGCATAGAATGTGAGTTGTCACAACAACAGTAATAGACGTTTGTAGAGTCTTCTTCTGTCCAATGTGTTTCAGTGTGTTCTCTGTAAACACAAAGTCACTTGACTTGACTACAATCACTGCAACAAACCAGTTCTTTCCTCTTTTTCATCACATTACACACTATATTTTAAAATGTCTCCCAATCACATGGCAAAATCCCATTGTCATATTATAGGGAGGACGTTCTAAATATTTTGAAATGCTTACTCACAAAAAGAGCTGCCTAGGTCTAATATCAGTAAGTGAGGCTGTAGCTGTTATGCTGTTGGTGTTACTGACTATGTCCATGCTTCCAAAGGGGATTTGCAGGACCGGTCCAAGACACTCTGCTGCCTGGGTCCAAAGATGAAATGTTGCCCCTCCCTAAAAAAAAACATGGCCACCATAACATAACCACGCAAATCATAAAGCTGCAAGGCCAGTGACATCACAAGGGGGTGCGTACTGCACCAGGGTGACACCCTCTGGGGGTTGACACCACCAGGCAAGAATGCTTACAATCTAACCCCTTGACTGAGGTCCGGGGAGGAATCCCAGCAGTGGTTTGACTTCCTGGATGCCAGACCACGTCTTGGGACCCCTTCCCGTACGTTGACATCAGAAATGGGACTTCCACCTGGCCGGGCAGGGAATTCCCCATGGAAAAGATGCAAGGTCCACTTGGACCCCCATTTCTCCATAACCATATCAGGTAAATGGTCAGAGCATAGCCTTTCCAATGATACCAAACATGACCAGATTGTATGTAAAAGTAAAAAATAAATAAGTAAAAGTAAAAATGTATTTTGATTATTTTATTCTAATGCAGCACTATTCTTCACTTTTCAATCATAAAGTGATCAGTGATGCTGCACTAACTCACCATCTCATTTTCCATGTCCTTAGCAAGTGTGGAGGCGATGGCACAATATGTTATTATGCATTGTTCAATAAAAATTTGGAACATTGGAACCCTGCGTCTCTAATATTTGCACTGCACAAGGGCAAGTGAGGCCTCATTGGAAAGGTCAGAGTCTGGCCTTCCAATGATACCAAATATGATCATGTAACATGTGAAAAGAGAAAAGTTAATAAAATAAGCAAAATTTACTTTTTACCCTGGTCTAAGGCAGTGGCATTATGTCTTCTACTTATAAAGCAAACAATGCTGCTGCACTAACCCACCTTCTCATTTTCAATGACAGGAGCAAATGGGGAGGTGATGGTGCAATGCGTTATTACATATTGGTCCATCTAAATCACAAGTCGACTCACTGCTGCGAAGAGTGTGGGGGTTCTTTTGACCCCCGTATCTCCATTATTTACCCCACAAAGTCAAGTTAGGTGTCATTGGACAAATCAGCCTTTCCAAGGATACCAAACATGACAATGTATAATCTAAAAGAAAAAAGTATTATTTTCTTGTTCCATTGCAATGGTATTGTCCATTTGTCATGTACAAAATGAGCAATACCACTTCCATTACTAACCTTCTCATTTCCCATGTCACAGGCAAGTTCAGGGTTTTTTACATAGTCATGTTATTCATAAACCACAATCCTCCAAACCACAAAGTGAAAATTTGAATAATGCAGTAACGGTTTCCATGAATTTTTTTTTAAAAAGAGTACCCCAAAGAATTTATAACCACAAAGGTTTCGATGATAACATGGGAAAAAAATATTTTACATGCTGTAAATGACTGAATCTGAATGAAATTTAGATTTTTTTTTACATTTTTTGTTACAGCATTCTGACGTAAAATGAAGTATACACATAGAAATGATACATTTTAAATCGGCTGAGTGTGCTGAAAAAAAGGATATCTGGGTCTTATAATAAAACCTGAGTTCAAAACATGATTAGCACAAAATGGTCAAAATGAGCTCAGCACACGGGGTGAAATAGCTCAGCGGTGGAGGGGTTAAGAAGTAATTTTAATGTTGCTATCTGTTAATGTCACTATTATTGTCGTTACATTCAGTGTTATAGGGGAATTCTGATTTATGAGTAACAGAAGTAAAAAAAAGTAAAACTCTGGGGGAGGGGGTGACTCCATGAGTTACCACACCAGGTGACACCAACCCTAGTGACGCCACTGTGCACTACAATAAAACTCACATTCACTCACAACACTTATAACTGCTGTTTTACTGCTGTGGAGCTCTGTGATACTCTCATACACAACGTACATCTGTGAGTTTTATTGCTGTGGAGTTCTGTGATACAGTAATGTGTGCGGTGTGCATTAGTGTATCACAGAGTTCCACAGCAATAAATCTAACAGTAATGTTCATGTGTATGCGGTGCTGGGAGAATTGGCCTCAAGATCCCAGTGACCACCCGGCCTACTCAAGGCCTAGGTGGCCATCCAACCTACTCGAGGCCCAGTCAGCCGCTGGGCCTACTCGAAGTCCCGGCAGCCACTTGGCAAACCTGAGACTGCAGTGGCTGCTAACCGTACTCGAGGACCAGGTGGGTGATCTGTGCTGCAGCCTCTGACAGAGTGGCAAAATGCTGCCCTGGATAAAGTGACACCTGGGGCAATGGCCCCATCGGGACCCATGAATGGGCTGGCCAGGGGATGTGTCATCACAGCGTGCAAACACCTTGCCTGTGTGTCATACCTATAATAAATCTCCTGTATCACTGCTTCGTTCCACCCTACCCCTGTGTCACAGCCATAAAAAAAATCTCCTGTGCCACAAGCCCATACCACTGTCACGGGGGTCCCCGGCGTGAGCCAAGGTAGGCCCATTATTCGGGCTAGATAGTCCTTTAAGAAGGAGTGCCACCAGCTGCATGATATGTAGAACAGGAGATGAGGTTGCCACACAGCTGGGTATGGAAACAAGAAACACAGAACAGAACAACAGGAGGTGCAAGGGTTAAGGACCAAGGGTCTTTAAAGTCAATGCATTTATGACGGAACAGTTACGTCATTGGTCCTTAAGGGGTTAACGGAGAGAACCACACTACTCTACACTGGCAGCCAGCAGCACACTACAGGGAACCCTAATCTATATTACGGTCCTTGTATGGCCGTCTATTCTAAGGGAGGGTACTTTACTGCTGGGTGACACACAGAACAAGAGGGACATAGAGACGTATTCAACAGAAAGCCAAGTACGGTACATAATATATATATCAAGAGCAAGGAGCACAAGTGTTAACACGGATAGCAAAGTCAAAGAGCCATGCCAGTCATACACAGGAAATCAGATAACACAGAAACCCACGGATCAGGATAAACCAAAATAAAACAAAAGACAAGGTAACTGGAGGGACAGACAGACTAAGGGGGTTATACAGAGAGAGCCGACCCAGCCCCGAAATGTAACCGGACACTGAAATTCAGTGTACGGTGCCATTTCGTGGCCATTCGGCTTTTCAGAGAGCAGGCAATTCGCCAAATTTTGGCAAATTCCCTGCACGTACGGTGCCTGTTCGGTGCCTGTTCAAGGGCAGTGAAATCCCCCATAGAGAAGCAATGGTTTGTCTATTCAGAGAACACCGAACAGCTGAGGAATGTCAGTGAAGTGCCCTGCTGTTCGGTGGTTTAATTTGGCAGGTATATTCAGGCGAATCCCATAGGCTTCAATGTTAAAAATATTCCAATAATTCAATATCTAATAAACCGTTTATTATTTTATTCTGCAGTTAAAAAGTCTCTTCATTTTTAGATTTGTTTGGATCTTTTAGGCATTTTTTGGGATTTTTTTGTCAAATGTTTTTTTTTTTAATCGTTTTTAAAAATTTTCTGTAACTGCCCTTTTTATTATTCATTGGATCTTATATGAAAATTCCAGACATTTTCGTTAAGTAGTTTTTTTCCAAACAGCGTTTCAAATTTCAAACTTTCAAGCAAACAGGTTTTTTTTTCACCCCGTTTGTCTGCTAGCTAGTCGGCTTTTTCCGGTGGCTACTCTGCGCTGCGATCGGCGGCTGCTCGGATTTTTGCGGCGTGTTCGGCGGGGTTTTTGCGGCGGTTTCTGGTGAGAATTCGGTGAGTATTCCCTGTACTTCGGGAGCCCTGCGGTGCTTGCAGAATACACTGCAGGTTCAGCGAACTAGGAATCGACGCATCACCCCGAAGTGCGGGGAACGAAAAGTCACTGAATGTCACGTTCTGTATTTTTATTTCATTTGTTTTTACAATTATTAAATTTTTTAAAGAAGAATCACCTCTGCATGTTCGGGTCTTTCATTGGGTTTGACCAGAAAAACCCATATGCCTTCAATCTTGAGCTGGGAATAGCTCCACCAAATGTGAGTGGTCACTGGTAGCTGTTATACAGTATAATTTTGTGTGACAGATATACACAAAGATTGTGCCTTTCTTCTTTCCCATGCCCTATGGATGCAATGAGCCAACTACGCCAAGGAGTGGGTTTCCTGAGAAGTGATAGAAGATAAATAACCTAAAGGCAATCTACCACTCAGAGCCAGTGCACGGGTTCTCTGTTTGTGAGTTTTTCAACCATATACGAATATCAACCATCCACCACTGTCAATTCTCTGCACTTAGATTGTATTTTTTGTGCTTTTTATTCCAACATGTTATTTGGTTGGAGACGTCATTTCAGAGACCAGTCTGAGTTCCCTAGCGTCTAACTTCGCGCATACCAGATACGTATTTTTGTCATATTTGTACACTTGGTTTGGGGGAAACCACTACTCATCTGGTTTCCTGGGCATTCGGAGGGTATAGTGTGGGCGCTTACCATACTTTCGTTTCCATTAACACCTCCATATGTCCCTGATGCATTCCATCGTCCCATGTCACAGGCCCATTCCATCACCTCATGTCACAGGCCCATTCCATCACCCCATGTCACAGGCCCATTTCAACACTCCATGTTACAGGTCTGTTTAACATCCCATGTCACAGGGCCATTATATCACCCCTACTCGAAAGCCTCTCTAGACTCCATTCAACCACTGTACCATTAGTCAATCACACTGCCCCTTGTCACAGTCCCCTTACACCCGTGACCTACCTGTACTACAGCATCATTACATTCCTTTCTCCTTCATTGCCATCCTCAATCTTGTTGGCAGTGTGGTAAGTAGCCAAGATACTGCCGATGGGACACTTCACTGCGTGCAGTTTCAGGGGGAAAGGAGCAATGTGGGTGGTCACCTTTTCATCCTTTCTATGGGTAGATAGCGTCTGCATGTTTATATAAACATTTTTAATTTTCAATTAGGGAGAAAGAAAAACTATTTCAGATGCATAGGAACAAATGAACAAGAAAATTGATCTACAAATTATTGTGGGAAAATTGCCCCATTCCTACCGGAGTGAGATATATAAAACCGTAGGATACTCACTGCTCTATGGGATTAATTAATAAGAGACACATTTACAGGGTTATTCAGAGACAGCCGAACTGGCCCCAAAATTGCACCGAACAGTGAATTTCCCCATACAGTTCCATTTCGGGGCCATTCGGCAATTCAAAAAGCAGGTAGTTCGCCACATTTTGGCGAATTGCCGGCAAAATACGGTGCCTGTTCGACAGCAGTGAAATCCCCATAGAGAAGCAATGGTTAATCTATTCAGAGAACACCAAACATCACCGAAATGTCAGTGAAATGCCCTGATGTTCGGTGGTTTTATTCGGCTAATTTAAATCAAGCGAATCGCATAGGTTTCAATGTTAAAAATATATCAGTTTTTATTCAATATATAATAAACCGTTTATTCTTTTAATTTGCAGCAAAAAGTATCTTAATTTTATTTTTTTGGATCTCTTAGGCATTTTATTGCGGGCAAAATAGTTTTTCCGTTTTTTTTTCTGTAACAGACCTTTTTATTATTATTCATAGGACCTTATATGTTCATTCTATACATTTTCGTCCAGTAGTTTTTTTGCAAAAAGCGTTTAAAATTTTGAAACATTCAACGTTTTTTTTGTGGGGTTTTTTGTACCCCGTTCGTCGGCTTGTTGGCTTTTTCCGGCGGCTGGTCGGTGCTGCGTTACGGCACATCGTCTGCTTTTTTTGGTCGCGTTCAGCGGGTTTACAGCGGATTGTCGGGTATGTTAGATGGGTTTTCTGTGGCATTTCTGATCGATCATATTTTTCAGATCGTATCGGCAGCTTGTCGCAAGGTTTTTGGCAGATTATTCGGGAGATTTTCGGATACGTTCCCTGCACTTCAGGGATCCTGAGGTGAATGCTGAATTCACTGCAGGGTCGGGGAATTTGATGATGTTGGTGACATTTCAGTGCTCTGAATAACCCCTTTAGTTACAGGCATGGATAATGAGAGCACATACACCGCAAGAACATGACACAGCTGCCGAGCTGCCTTGCAGGCTAAAACCTGCTGACAAAGAGATTAAACCAAGGAGGACACGAGAGACACAGCAACTTCACTGTGCGAACACTGCAATGCAGTAGTATCAATTCTGGACAAGTAATTAAACAGCTGCAACATCACCCTCTGCTCTGCACACCCTGAACTGATCCTACATTTAGGGTCTGTGAAACCACATATTCCCTGAAAAAAAAGGTAAAAAGTCTCGCTCACAGGACATTTTGCAGGTCTTGTGCTGAAAAGAACCGTTTTACTAATGCACATCATTCAATTAGAAGGTGATCATCTTCAATGAATGTTCCTTGTAGATGACCACATCTCCCGATAAAGCAATTCTAAATCCAATACCAGGTTTTAAAGGGACACTAGCCACCACGGCCACATTAATTTAATTATCTGATTATTTTGTGCTGAGTGTCCCAAACTTAGCTGTCCTTATGGGCTGTGACAGCCCTTCAAATAGGAGGACTTCCATTCCATCCTGAAGGCTATCAACCAGCCCCGGCTCGACAACCTTTCAGGTTTTCAATCAGTCTTGGTTGAATGAAACAGATAGTCCAATAACTCTCAAATTCTTCCATGTAGTTGCACATGCACCAATTGTGCATGCGCAACTCTGCAGTAGGAGCTTCAAGGCCAGAAGCACCAAAAAAGAGAGCACGGTGCAAGAAAAGAGTTGAGTTTTGAAAGAATCTAAGCTTATAATGGGAGAGGAACCATGGATGTGGCTCAGGAGTGACTAATAATTAACATGGCCATTTATTTCCTCTAGGCTTGTGCACCGATTTTTTTTTCGGTTCGATTTTTCGGATTTTTAAACTTTTCGATTCGGCTCGTTTCGACCAATTTCTGTTTTGATTCGGTTCGGCTCGACTCGTTTTTCGTGTACATATTTTTTTTCTGAATATCGACCATTTTTCGTATTTTCGTGTCACTGCTTGTTTTTGTATCGACTTTTCGTAATTTCGGAAATTTTCGTTTTTCGGAATTATACATGTTTTCGGAATATCGACCGTTTTTCGTATTTTCATGTCACTTTGCTCGTTTTTGTATCGACTTTTCGTAACTTCGGAAATTTTCGTTTTTTCGGAACGTCTGTTCTCCTCGTTTCAAAGCAATAAATTTCGATTTGACACATTTCAAGTCCATTCGAAAATTCCGAAAATATTTCGTTTCGGCTCGGAAAACTTTTCGGATCTGCCATTCTCGGATCTAAAAATTTTGGGAAATTCGGCCGCATCCGAAAACACGAATCGGGAAATTTTGTGAAAATTCCGAAATTCCGAAACCCGAAACGCACATCCCTAATTTCCTCCTCTCTTTTAAGCAGTGTCCAAGTGATTTCATGAATTCTGTTCTGTTAAGAGGACGATATACTGTGGCATTTACATAATATGTCCTGTTTTAAAGAGCTAGAAACAGAAATGATCAATGGACATGGTACCAAACTTCTTCCAAGCAGCATCAGAATGTAGCAATCACCTAGTCAGGTGAGTAGAAATCGAAATTCACTTTTCTTCATATAATGTTCTCCAAGCCATTCAGAATCTGGAAGTCATCTATAAATAAATGACTCCACTGCTCCAAAACAAATAATTCCAAGTGACTTTTTATTACATTGAAAAGGAAGACTAAACAGGGTTCCGACCACCCTGGTCATTAGCCATCCTCTCCTTAATTAAGTTTGGGAAAAAAAAGGCAAATTGTCTGAAACAATTATTTATTCATTTATTTATAAAGATTTATAAAGTATTTTACCAGGAAGGATACATTGAGATTTCTCTCGGTTTCAAGTATGTCCTGGGTTCAAGAACATTGAATTGTTACAGTAGGTACAGAAATGCAACATAATAAATGCAAGATATTAAAAACAAATATACACAAATATACAGATTAACACAGAAAATAAATATGTAGGAAATATACTCACTATGTTACAAGTTCACAGGTGCATTCTGTATCGAGGCATATGAATAGCAATCTCTTAAGTGACTTTAGACTGGGGGAAGATTTGATGGTGTCTGGGAGATTATTCCATAATTGCGGTGCTGTGTAAGAAAATGAGGATCGAGCCACTTTCTTTTTGTATTGTGGCACTGCAAGTAAGGTGCAGGTCCTGGATTGAAAGTTATAGGATGAGGGAACTGCTGGGTAGGGATGTGCGTTTCGGGTTTCGGAATTTCCGAATTTTCACGAAATTTCCCGATTCGTGTTCTCGGATGCGGCCGATTTTCCGAAAATTTTTAGATCCGAAAATGGCAGATCCGAAAAGATTTCCGAGCCGAAACGAAATATTTTCGGAATTTTCGAATGTACTTGAAATGTGTGAAATCGAAATTTATTGCTTTGAAACGAGAACAGACGTTCCAAAAAAACGAAAATTTTCGAAAATACGAAAAGTCGATACAAAAAACGAGCTAAGTGACACGAAAATACGAAAAATGGTCGATATTCCGAAACCATTTACAATTCCGAAAAACGGAAATTTCCAAAAATACGAAAAGTCGATACAAAAACGAGCTGAGTGACACGAAAATACGAAAAATGGTCGAAATTCCGAAAAAAAATGTACACGAAAACCAAGTCGAGCCGAACCGAATCGAAACAGAAATCGGTCGAAACGAGCCGAATCGAAAAGTTTAAAAATCCGAAAAATCGAATCGAAAAAAAAAAAAAAGAAAGGTGCACAAGCCTACTGCTGGGGGAAGCAATCTATTCAGGTAGGGTGGTAGCTTCCCAGAAAACCTCTTAACCTCCCCGATGGTCTGATTTTTTTAAAAAAATTTGTGTCCAAAAGCGTTTCAATTTTTTTGGAAAGGAAATGTGCTGTTTTATATAGTAAGCCTGCAATAATTAGGAATAACTCACTGAGTCCGTGCAAACAAGAGTCTAGTAAACACACGGAGACAGATAAAGTTTGAAACACGAAATAATAATTTATTATCCCAAAAATAATTATCCAAAATAATGCAATAAATTATATTCAATAATATAATCAAACCAAAAACACAATCTTTCAGAAAAAAAGGGTGCACTATAATAGAGAATTTATTCTCAAAGCAGCTTTACAGAAATAAAAAGCAAATTTTTGAAAAAATGTAATAGGGCCTTTGCTGGTGCTTGCCCAGCTTCATCAGTTGGATCTGGGCAAGCACCAGTGAAACATGTGACTGTTTACTTTTATTACTGTTTACCATTTTACAGTAATTTTTACAGTTTCAAAATATTTTTTTTCTTCAGCTTTCAAATTTGCCACCTCGCAGGGAGCGGAACCAGGAAGCAAGTCGCCGGCCGCCGCGATCACACTGCGGGGGATGGCAAGGGAGCGCAGGATGAGGTGAGTATACAGCCCAAGTGTGGCTCGGGGTTACCGATCTCGGTAGCGAAATTTAACCCCGAGTCACACTCGGAATACCGCCAGGCAGGTTAAACACCAGGTTGGAAAGGTGAAGGGTGCATTTAGATTCCAGCGACGGCCAGTTTAGCTCTTACATTGTAGCACAAAGCAGCAGAATGAGTTATACAATGTAGTAAGTTTATGAAGGTGCATTTGTGGGGCAGCTGCATGCTAAACATCTCTGTATTCAATGACCGTCATAAGCATTTGTTGTACAATGGCAAATGCTATTGGAAATGATCCGTTCTGGAGAGGTGGAGTCTTCCTTTTTTGAATTTCCACTATTGAAGCGCTGGTTTGAGAACTTGGACTCTAAGGACCCCTTGTTGAGTGACCTATTCTGTATTTATTTCTTTAGGGGCTAGGCATGATATAATTTTTATATTATTTAGACATTATAAGGGCTAAAATTACACAACACAAAAAGAAAGAAATTGGTGTACACACAAATGACAATTTAAATCTTTCAAAGCTGCTTACAAAATGCAATTAAAACACAAGTATGAGTATTTGTACTTATGACTATGTTGTATTGATGAACCTGCCATAGCATCTAATTCAATGCCTTGGAAACAGTGGAAAAGAAAAGCAAACACAACTTGTGAGAAATATAACATTAAAAAAAGGCAGAAACACAGGAAATCTATCCTTTGGCCCCCACATCGAAAAACTTTCATCTAAACTTTACCCCAAACTAGGTGCCCTGTACAGAAACAAATCCTGCCTGAGCCCCGCGGTAAGAAAGCAGATTGTACAACAAATGCTTATTCCAGCTATTGAATGGGGATGTGCGTTTCGGAATTTCAGAATTTTCACGAAATTTCCCGATTCGTGCATTCGGATTCTGTCGATTTTCCGAAAATTTTTGGATCCGAAAACGGCAGATCCGAACAAATTTCCGAGCCGAAATGAAAACTTTTCGGAATTTTCGAATGGACTAGAAATGTGTAAAATCGAAAATCATTTTCGTTCCATTCGTGATTTCGGCTCCATTCCTGATTTCGGTTCCATTTCAGTAATTTCGGACAAATGTATTTTTCGGTTATATCGCTGATTCTGTAATTTTCTTTGTATCATTCCCATCTCAATGTATCCTTCCTGGAAAACCAGAGAAATCTCAATGTATCCTTCTTGTAAAACCAGAGAAATCTCAATGTATCCTTCTTGTAAAACCAGAGAAATCTCAATGTATCCTTCCTGGAAAACCAGAGAAATCTCAATGTAGCCTTCCCGGGAAACCAGAGAAATCTCAATGTAGCCTTCCCGGGAAACCAGAGAAATCTCAATGTATCTTTCTTGTGAAAACATGAGAAATCTCAATGGCAGAATTATCGTATCGACAGAAATATCGGATCCGAAAAACCGTTAGTTTACGTCAAAACGAATAGACGCTTTGAAACGAGGAGAACAGACGCTCCGAAAAACACAAAAATTTCCAAAATCACGAAAAAAAAGTCGATACGAAAAACGAACTGAAACGGAAATCGGCTGAAACGAGCCAAAACGAAAATTTACAAAATCCGAACGAACCGAAAAAAAAAAAAAATCGGTGCACAAGTCTACTATTGAATACGGAGATGTAGTGTATGCAGCTGCCCCGCAAACGCACCTCCAGAAACTTACTACATTGTATAACTCATTCTGTCGCTTTGTGCTACAATGTAACTACATGACCCACCATTGTGACACGTTAAAAGAACTAAACTGGCCATCGCTGGAATCTAGACGCACTCTTCACCTTTCCAACCTGGTGTTTAAGAGCTTTTCTGGGAAGCTGCCACCCTACCTGAATAGGCTGCTTCCCTCAACAGTTCCCTCATCCTATAACCTCCGATCCAGGACCAGCACCTTACTTGCAATACCACAATACAAAAGAAAGTGGCTCGATCCTCATTTTCCTACAGAGCACCACAATTATGGAATAACCTCCCAGACGCCATCAAATCTTCCCCCAGTCTAAAGTCCCTTAAGAGCTCCCTATTAACATACCTCAATACAGAATGCACCTGTAAACATGTAACACAGTGACTATATTTCCTACATATTTATTTTCTGTGTTAATCTGTATATTTGTTTTGTGTTAATATCTTGCATTTTACTACTTTGTATTTCTGTAACAATGTTCTTGAACCCAGGACATACTTGAAAACGAGAGAAATCTCAATGTATCCTTCCTGGTAAAATATTTATAAATAAATAAATTAAAAGAAGTCAGCTACTCAGATCCAGGCTGACAGGAGAGATAAGGAGGACACCATAGATTGATAGAGACAGTGATACGATAATAAGATTAACTAAAGCAGTAAATAGATTAGAGAGTGAATGCGATGCCTGACAGGGAAAAGATGAAGGGGGGGGGGAGCATATACCAAAAGCAAGTGAATGAGACCGGCAGAAGTAAAATGAAAAAAACACAGGGAATGCATAAAAAGAGCTATGCAATGCAATGAAGAAATTTAGAGATAGATAACTCAGATATGCATAAAATGGCTAAAAAATATAGGGGGAGACAGCTATATGGAAAAGAGATTGAGGCATGACAATTCTGCAGATATTTTAAGTTTTAATTTTAAGATTTAATTCTTTAGGGTGGTTTTTGAAAAATATTGGCGCATTTCGACAAAATATCGCTGACTAAGGCTAGGGTCAGACGAAAGCATTTTTCCCCGCGAACGTGAAGAAGTGCGTCCGAACGCATTGACGTATTTTTTCACGGAATGCGCAAAAACGGTCAGACGACGCGCATTTTCGGGCGTGATTTTGTACGGATCGTCAATAAAACTCTTTTTGCGTCTGGACGTTATGTAGGCTGGACATTAGCAGCGTCTGACATCTCCTAATCACACACACACGCCGCTATGCCGCAGCTGCGCACTCAGTACGTCAGTACTAGCGGTTCAGCGTTCTCAGAAAAATGCGTTCAAATTCCACTTGCGTTGCACGGCCGGACTTTTGTGCAGCCGTACATCGTATATTGGCCGTCATTGCCCGTCATCTGCTGCTAGTGCGGCCGTAATTATGTGCGCCAGAACGCACGTTAAAAGTGCGCTGGTCTGACCCCAGCCTAAGTTAAAAATATTTGGTCATGGCCAACCAAAATTTTTTTTAAAAAACGATTCTGTGCGGGAAAAAATAAATCAAATCTGGCCAATAAAACACCCAAAAAAGAAAACAGGTCTATTCAAAGAAAGGTGAACCTCAGGAGAATGACTGGAGCAGTGAACATTTTAGGTCAGAATAGCCAAACCAGAAAAATTCTCCCATTTATCTGACTTTCCTAATTGGCTATTTGGTCTAGATTGTTCTCTTCTCCAGTTTTCACCTTTCTCTGAATAACCCTGATATTTTAGGACCAGCATCATGTCGATTTTAGAAACATATCGGGCCATATTACATACTTGGTGCTAACTTAACCAGAGCTGTTGTTAACTTAACGACTCCATAGGCTATAAAGGCTCTGGGAAGTTTACAACAGCTCTGGTTAAGTTAGCACCAACTATGTAATATGGCCCTATGTCTAATTTACATTCAAATTTTAAATGAGGGTTTCAACCTGATTTTCTGGTTCCTGGTCTGAGAAACCATTTACCGATCCCTTTCAGCATTTTCATTTTTTTTCCAAACATTGGCCTATCAGCAATTTCAGATTGAATTCTTAGAGCTGAAATTACTAATAGTGAGCACAGACACAAGCGCCGATAATTGAGCTAAATTTTTATCAGCTGGCACGTGTAGGGCCACATTACATACTTGGTGCTAACGTTAGCGCTCACCTGAGTGAGCGTTAACGTTAGCCCAATTAGTCAACGCATATTTCAATTCAAAAGCTAACGGGTTAAGTAACCCATTTGCGTTTGGTATCTTGCGCTTCTCAGCGCAAGCTTACTGTACTTTGTGCTCCCTATACTTAACATGGGGAGCGCAAAGTGTTAATCAGTGTTAGGATTACAAAGTCCTAACTCTTATTACCGTCCGGCCGCGGTTAACAAAAAGTTAACCAGAGCTAGGACTTGGTGTTATCGGATTCCGCTTCTGCCGAATCCGTTAACACCAGCCAAAAAAATAAAAAAAGTGAGCAGATACTCACCTCCTGTCCCGCGTCTCCGACCGCCTCCTCAGTCCGGCGGGAGCAGGGAAAGACTGGGGGAAAAAGTCCCCCCAGTCTCCCCCTGCGTATCACTAAGCTGACCGGCCGGATCTCGCAAGGCGAGATCCAGCTGGTCATGTGACCCCCGGCGTCTGATTCAATGGAGTCCTATGTACTCCATTGAGAGGATGCGCGCCGCTGCGCTTAACGCTGCCGCGCGCATCCCGGGGGTTAACGCCCGCAAACAATGCAGGCAGCATTTTTTGCGCCTGCATTGTAATCTAGCATTAAAACTACGGGCGCAGTTTTTCCTCCCTAGCGCCCGCGTTTTAACGCTAGGAATATAATGTGGCCCGTAGTGTTCTGGATAATACGAGACGTCTTGGGTTTTTATTAATAGGTTTATTAATAAACTAAGCAATGGGTTCTATATAACTGCAGCTGGCTGCTTCTCTAGTCAGCCTCAACTGGGAGACACAATGGATGACCAACTGTCAACAACCAACCACCAAAAGAAACACCCAATCCCCCCCCATTGGCAGCCAGCACACCACACCTCACAATTAATTCAAGTCTCCAGAGCCCAAAAAAATGGCTGGATTGTGGCCGACATACATTATATTTTGCTGTTTGCTTTGATATGTATTTTTCATGTGTGCTTGTGGTGATGATCGGGTTAAGGGTTATTTAAAGAGGTTCATCATAAAACCATTCCTTCCTGCCAGTGGTGTTACAATAGGAAAATGACCCTTAAAGGACATAGGAACGTTGACCCTCCTTTTGGTGGATACATCTATCTTTGTGAAACGTATCTAGGCCCTGTGACCGCTGGTATCTTGGCTCCCTCGCTGATTGCCTCTTTTCCGATATCAAGACACAGAAATGAGACACACGCAATGTGATTTTGAAACTGCGCGTTCTCTCGGAGCTTGCACACATCTTTTATTGAAACAAAAGAAGGGGAAGGGTCATTACGTAACAAGTCGTTTCACAGGAATGTATGTGCGTAAGTGTCCTGGCCTTGTCTGTAGTAGTGACATGTTTTATCTGTATGAGATGTGCAGCAAGAACAAGGCCGAGATGCTGTGTAATGCAATAGCCTTGCTGAAAGCACTTTCTCTAAGGCAGAGGCATTAACTCTTTACTAAGACAGAGGTATTAATTCTTTAAAAGTCTCCTTACAAGTGGTTTTATGGAAAACCTTTGTAGTGAAGGGGCTAAGCATCATCTAAATCTAATGATTATGAATCACTGGCCAAAGAAAGATGTTTTAGAATCATTGCAGGCATCTGATATGGTATGGCTAGATTTCCGATTCTGACCCTGATTGTGTATAACGACTTCTATTGTGTTTGTGAACTCTATTTGCAATGATGCTGTGCCAGTCTAAAACCTGCCATAACAAAATGAGATATGTAGTCGACAATCCTCTGAGGAGACAAGGTCAGGTGCTGCTGATATTCAGTACACTGTCAAGATATTTTGATGTCACATTTCCTCTTGGCAGGACACCTAAAATGACACATCCTATAATTACCTTTTCACATGTCTGCCAAGACATAGATGGGAGCAACTTGTGTTGCTTATTGTTTACCTCCTTGATCTTGGCATCTATACATCCATTAGGTAAAAAAAAAAACAGATGTAATTCTTGACAAACAGGGACTTGTAGGTCAAAAGATTCGAATGGTGACATCTAGTGGTCCATTATCTGAATAAAAGCAAAAAAGGATGCATGCAACCTGGCTAATCACATTTTGTAACTACGTCATGTACGATCAAATAGAAGAAAAGCATTCTGGTCACGCAAGGAAGAGTTTGCTAAAAGATGTTTACTTTCTTGCCAACTAAAGCAAAAAAAAAAAAAAGGTAGAAGTAGTGGACTAGTAGGTGAACTTTTGCTTGTCGACTCGCATTGACAAGTCATGGACATTATCCTCAGTTAGCTTCCGTAACGATCTCTGGTGTTTTGGTGAAGCTTCGCAGTAGAGATTTTGAATAATACTAAGAGTATTTGTTTACATTCAGAACCTAAACAGTATTGATTTATTATTAGGCTTGTATGCTGTCAGGTTTTTTTTACTCATTCGTAAGGGGTTTGGAAGAATTCTGGGATCTTGCATACCCTCCTCCTATAATTCCAGAAAGGATTAAAAGGGACACACAAGGTAGTGTGGAATATCAATAGCACCTGCTGATGTGCTGAACAAGTCCCTAGTCCTTCATCTCCTGTTGGCCACCAGTATTTTGATCCCTCTACATTGGCAGGC
This sequence comes from Leptobrachium leishanense, assembly GCA_009667805.1. Taxonomy (NCBI): domain Eukaryota; kingdom Metazoa; phylum Chordata; class Amphibia; order Anura; family Megophryidae; genus Leptobrachium; species Leptobrachium leishanense. The sequence goes on along the minus strand of CM019075.1, from coordinate 45,402,000 downwards.
TTCACATGTACATACCTTGATAGAATATAGTGGAAAACTTGCAGTCATTCGATGACCATGCGGCTTCTACAGAGGGGAAAATGGAGGACAAAATACCCGTCAACCATATGTTTTGCAGTTTTTTAAATTTGAACGGTGTCTAGTAGCTTTACACTACTGGCATTTCAGTTGTCTCTGCATATAATTTCAATAAAAACGAGAGATTGATTGGCAGTCTCCCATCCCACATCTTTCCAGATTACTCTCCATTCATACGTGTCGCCTTGAGCATAATATTTTTTTCTAGCGCTTGAGAAGTAACTACATGGCCTTTTAGACCAAAATTCAACAATTAATTCAAAAGCTGTCAGGGTGGAGAAGTAACAGTGACTTTCTCAGGTTTGAGAAGGCCACATGTAGAGTTAAACATCACCATTATATTCCAACAAACCTGCCATTTTTGGAAGTCTGCATTCCCGTCTTTGCGCTTGGATTTTGTTGTGGGAGTTGGCCTCTTCAGGGCTTGGTGTACCTGCTTTCCATGTTCCTTTAAAGCAGGGCTCTCAAACTCCACCCTCCAGATGTTTGTGAACTACAACTCCCTTTGATTTCCTGACCATCTGCTGCATTCAAAGAATTCACAGAATTGTATGCATTAACATCTAGGGGGCCATGAGTTTGACAGCCCCGCTTTAAAGGTTGAGTGATAGTACTATTCCATATCTGTGCTAGAGTGGCTATATAAGTCAACTTGCATTGTTATCAGAAACTATATGAGAAGAAAAAAAAAAAAAAACAGATAAGAGCACTACAAGACTTTAGAATTGCTGTGCTTAGCACAAGGCCTCTGAAGAGACAAACAGCATCTGGAAGACAAGCAGTCATGGCTAAAGTTCACCTGTTTTCCCCAACACATATTGGGCTTGTTTGTAAAGGGAATCACTTCCCCTATTATGTGATTATGTTTCTTACTTTAATTTTTTTTTTTAAAAAAAGGGAAAATATTGAGTAATTCCCTTTTGAAGTAATTGCTATCCGTCAGTTCTGGTGGCACGCTGCCAGGGGGGATTGTCAACTATGAGCAGATGGGCCGTCCTACAGGAAAACCGTCTGCTCAATCCTTGCCAATCTCACCACTGATGGCCAATCATGTAGAACTGCAGTATAATCCCCGAAGTGTGCAGCTCATATATGATGGCAGCACCTGTTGCACATATGCTGAAAGTATGGTCAATAATTCCAATGTGCGAAGGGAGCGGGCTGGGTGAAACCAGAAGTGCTTTAATAGTTTTCTGCAATGACAAACAAAGCATTACTTGAGTTCTAGTAGGATTGTACTTGAATATTTGGTTCCTTATATATTAATACAGTAACATTCACCTATGCAGGACTAACATTTATAGAAAATAATAAACAATTAAACATGTACAGATATATGATTACTCAATTTACATTATAGTAGGCTAATGGTGCAATACAATGTAATCTAGTCACATGAGATCCATCACATTCTCTGTATGCTGGTGCTCTATAGCACATCAGCACAACCCACTGAGATTTGTATACGGTCTTATCTAATTACTCAGCAGCCTTTTCTAATCACAGGGATGTGAATTAAATCACTTTTGTCCTGTTTATAACCCTGGAGATGCTCCCTCTTACCTGCAATGACACACAAAGCATGACTTCAGTTCTAGTAGAATTGTACTTGAATATTTGGTTCCTACCAGAAACAGAAGCTCTGCTCTTTTGGTTCCCCCTCTCAGGAAGCATCTTAGATAAACACGTGCTCATCATTCAGTATTTTCACTTTGCTGCCATCTACTGGTGGTTTAATAGAAATGCCATTAGTTTACTTCATAATGTAACATTTATTAGTGTATGTTTATGGGGTACCTGGTTTATTTTAATGGGGTACCTGATTTTGACATACCTTACACACCTATGACAGCAGAGAAGCTTTAGGCTACAGTCACACGAGCGTACACGTACTTCGTACAGTGCGTTCGTAACGGATGCACATTTTGACGGGAGATATTATGTGCAACAGACGATCATTAAGTTATAAACGCGGATCAGAAGACGGCAGATGCTTCAGCGTACCGGCCTTCGCACTTGTGCAAATATTCATGCCGACAGGAAGCATCACGTAGTTCCTGCGTCCGCTTGGCTCTTTCACGTCCATGCCATTTTCACGTCCGTAGCAATACGCGAAGGCCGTGCGTGAACAAGTGCACAGGTGCATCGTGCAGTGTTCTTCGTGGACTCCAGCAAAAACCTGCGACGGACGGCAAATTGCACACAAAGACGGACGCAAAAGATCCGCTCGTGTCCCAGCAGCCTTAAAATGCAAGACTAGATAGGGTTCCTGTGAAGAGTGTAATATCTGTGTGGCGCCACTAGATGGCTCTATTGTCAACAAAAAAGGGATAACAGGACTCAAAAAACCAACTGTGTATAAGCAAAATCTAATCGAAAAAAGGACGAACCAGTGTGTGAGAGAAATGCTAAAATTGCATCTAAATAGAAAATAAAATTAAAATGGAATTAGACAATTATCAAAAGGTAATATATAAAACAGAGAATAGGAAGCTCACCGGAAGTAACCCTATGCATATAATGAAAAACAGCTCACAGCCAATTAATTCTGAGGTGTGAACCTAAGTGATCAATTAACCAAATAGATACTGGGGATCACAATGAAAGTGCCAAGGTAAAATAAATTAGTATCTTAAAATTAAAGTGCTACAAAATTCAACCTAGGTTGGAGGAAAATAAATAAAATTTCACAAATATAATCCGAGGAATGAAATATGCAGTAAAACAGAATAAAACACACTGAATCATACAAACACAGACACAATAGTTCCAATAAAGTGCAAAATGCACTTACAGTTGGGTTCAAAATTATTCAACCCCCACTGAAATTGAGTGTTTTGGCCAGTTTGACATTGATTTTGATCATTCAGTCATCTTGCTTACAATTAAATCAAAGAGGCACATATAGGTCAGACAAATATAACATAACATTTATAATGAAATAACCACAAATGTCTTTTCTGTGCTCACATCATTATCAGTTTTATTCAACCCCCAAGTGACATTCAATCTTAGTACTTAGTACAACATCCTTTTACAGTTATAACAGCTTTTAAACGTGAAGCATAGCTTGACACAAGTGTCTTGCAGTGATCTACGGGTATCTTCGCCCATTCGTCATGGGCAAAAGCCTCCAGTTCAGTCACATTCTTAGGCTTGCGCACTGCAACTGCTTTCTTTAAGTCCCACCAGAGGTTCTCAATCGGATTTAAGTCAGGTGACTGCGATGGCCACTCCAAAATGTTCCAGCCTTTAATCTGCAACCATGCTCTAGTGGACTTGGAGGTATGCTTGGGATCATTGTCCTGTTGAAAGGTCCAACGTCTCCCAAGCCTCAGGTTTGTGACGGACTGCATCACATTGTCATCCAATATCTCCTGGTACTGAAGAGAATTCATGGTACCTTGCACACGCTGAAGCTTCCCTGTACCTGCAGAAGCAAAACAGCCCCAAAGCATGATTGACCCCCGCCATGCTTCACAGTAGGCAAGGTGTTCTTTTCTTCATAGGCCTTGTTCTTCCTCCTCCAAACATAGCGTTGATCCATGGGCCCAAACAGTTCTAATTTTGTTTCATCAGTCCACAGAACACTATCCCAAAACTTCGGTGGTTTGTCCACATGACTTTTGGTATACTGCAGTCGACTCTTCTTATTCTTTGGAGACACCAAGGGGGTGCGCCTGGGAGTTCTGGCATGGAGGCCTTCATTACGCAGTGTGCGCCGTATTGTCTGAGCTGAAACTTCAGTACCCACATCTGACAAATCTTTTCTCAGTTCCTCGGCAGTCACACGGGGACTTTTCTCCACTCTACGCTTCAGGTAGCGCACAGCAGTCGAAGTCAGCATCTTATTTCTGCCACGACCAGGTAGCGTTTCAACAGTGCCCTTTGCCTTGAATTTGCGAATGATGCTTCCTATGGTCTCTCTTGGTATGTTTAACATCTTTGCAATCTTCTTATAGCCATTGCCCTTCCTGTGAAGAGTAATCACCTCTTCTCTTGTCTTCCTGGACCATTCTCTTGACTTCACCATGTTTGTAACCACACCAGTAAATGTTTAGAAGGAGCTGAGTATCACAGTCATTTTAAAGCTGCCTAATTGGTGCTTATTATGCTTTATTGCTGCTCCGTGACATCCACAGGTGTTTTCAATACCTGATTGAAAACACTTGAATGAACCTCTGTTCTTCAGAGTGGTAGTCTTTAAGGGGTTGAATAATTGTGTCAATGAAGAATTCACAAAAGAAACATTTACTACTGTATTACAAAACCAATTGATGTCATTTTAGTTGCATATGGTTCTTTAAAAAGTCCTTGTAGGATTTCATTCTGAATACAATTACAAATGTATACTAAATTCCCTAAAACCCTTTACAGCATTGGGGGTTGAATAATTTTGAACACAACTGTAGATGAAAAAAAGGAAAAACTAGTCCAGAGCAAAAGTCTAATTCATAAGATACTAGCCAGAAAGAAGATGCAGCAGCAGCCAGACGAACCAGAAACAGCGGCAAATCCCCAAAATCCGCTGAGTAGAAGAATCAGGATACACGACCGGTGTCAGGCGCTAGCAGTCTCTTTCACTTCAGCTTCGGTTAGGATCGTTCTAACCCGTTTATTCGTACTCCCAGAGTAGAAGCAAAGCAGGGATGGGAAAACAGAAAAAAATACATCTAGTGCAGATTGTATAATTCCTGATCAGAAGAGCACAAAGATGAAAATATACCCACTCTTTGAGGTGCCAATTAAACCAAATAGGCACCAAATCGTAGACAAATCAGTGAATTTATAAGCCAGGGGCACCGATTCCCCTCTCAGCAATCCAGGGAGTAGAACTCTCAAGCTTTAGAGATGTTTTATAGGATACCAGACGGACTAAATCACCAAGAATCAGTCGAGGTGGGATAATACATCAAAGGTTTAATAAATAAAACAAGTTAAAGTACACCTCAGACGCGTTTCGCTACAGTTAGATTCAGTGTCACACCCACTGATGAGTTACCACCACCATGCTTCACTGATGAGGTGGTATGCTTAGGATCTTGAGCAGTTCCTTTCCTTCTCCATACTCTTCCCTTCACTCTGGTACAAGTTGATCTTGGTCTCATCTGTCCATAGGATCTTGTTCCAGAACTATGAAGGCTTTGTTAGGTGTTGTTTGGCAAACTCTAATCTGCCCTTCCTGTTTTTTTTTTTTTGTGTTTAAACATTTTTTATTGTTATAATGCAATGGGTCACAACTCAACCCGCAGAAAAGCCATGCAAGGCCAATATAGCAGAGACATCACATAAAAAAAAAACAGGGAGGGGGGGTATCAAACGCGATGTGTGTGGAGGGCGGGGACCAGGTTCATTGGTTGACAGTAGACGCTGGTGGATCCAGGGGTAAAAAGGTTAAATAAATAAATAAATAAATAAAAAAAAAGGAGGGGAGAGAGGGCAGTGGCCATCACCGTGACGCTCCTGGCGCGCTCCCGAAGGAGGCCATGGAGGTATAATGTCACGAGGCCTAGACGGTCCAAGGGCCAGGCATGTCAAAACATGATGGCACACCCCAGTACCGTCCAGAAAATGCCAAACAATAATAAAGAAAAGAAAAAGGGGGGGAAGGGGGTGGGGCCCAGAATCCACCGTTGCTCGCTGTAGGTCTTGTCACACAAAACAGATGCTGGTTAGGTGAGGGGCGCAACAGTCTCAAGTCTCGCCAGTAGACATAATGAGGGGGGTATAGACTGGGAGGGCAAGGGGGGGGGAAGTCTCAGCATGGGGTCGCGGCAAAGTTTGACAGAATCAAGGAAAACTAGGCTGTACAGTTCGACGACTCAGTGACCAGTAAACACTCCAAGAAACTAGGTAAAGGGGGAATGAGCCGAGAACATATGTGGCCCACTCAGTCCGGGTCCCGGGGAGGGAGGGGTGAGCCTGCCATTGACTCGCTCGCCATGTTGCTTGAGGCGTCAGAGGTTATTCCCATGTTTTGAAGATGGGTGATCGCATCTTCCGCAGAGGTCGCTGCAACGTGGCTTTCTCCATGTGCTATCAGCAAGGAGCCGAGTGGCCCCCATTTGTAGCGCACCCTGTGGGCTCGAAGAAGTGCAGTGGCCGGCTTAAATTGGCGTCTAGCAGCCAAAACTAAAAAAGGAAGGTCTCTGTAGATCGCAACGGAGGATGCCTCAAATGAAACTGTGGGAATATTGCGAGTCGCTTCCAGCATCTGCATCTGCAGACGGACGTCACGGAGAACCACAACAATATCGCGTGGGACACCAGCCGGTGCCAAAGCTGCCCTCCGCACTCTGACCGCCGAGAGCACCGGATCCTGGACGACGACATCAGGCGAGAGAACGGCCATCACGAAGCGGGTAACGTATTGCAGCAGGGTAGTATCTAGTATCGATTCCGGGATGCCTCGTAGTTTCAGGTTTCGCCGCGGTGGCGGGCCTCAAGAGCCACCACAGCCGACTGCAGGTTCCCCACCTGAGTCTGGAGTGCCCGCAATTGAGAGGAGGTTGCGGCCTGCCCCTCCTCAATCTCTAGCGTGCGTGCTTGTACTGCTTTCATCTCGGTCTGGGTAGCAGCGAGGCCAGATTCCAGGGCCTGGAGTTCAGCCTGCCAAGCAAGCCTGGCGTCTGCCAGGAGGGCCTTAATGTCCTTTTTTGTGGCTGGCAAATCGCCATCCTCCATCTCCTGAATCCGCTGCGGGGTAAAGTGGGGGGGGGAGGCGAGCTCACCAGCCTCCGGCGGTGCCGCCGCGCCATAACAGGAAGGCTGTCTCTGCAGTAGTCTGCGCTCCGGTGCCCCACTCATCGAGAGCCGGATGTCTGGAGTATTCACCTCCACTCCGCTGCGCTTGGTCTTTTTCCCCATCTCGATGTTGAGCACCGCAATCCGAGGTCAGGCTTCCCCTAGTCCACTAGGCCTCCAAGATGGCGCTCGTATGCTGCCGATCCGGCCAGCACGTGGATCGCTGGTCCGGGGAGAGGGCTGACAGGGCCCCGGAACACTCCACCCTATGACCCGCCGCCGGGGAGTCGTCTGGGACGTAATATGGCAAGGGCGAACGTCGGTAATATCGTAATTAATACCGGAGAACGCGGAGCTCCTCTAAAGCACGTCCGTCCACCTCTGCGGCTGGCCACGCCCCCCGGCCTTCCTGTTTTTGAGGCTCACCAATGGTTTACATCTTGTGGTGAACCCTCTGTATTCACTCTGGTGAAGTCTTCTCTTGATTGTTGACTTTGACACACATACACCTACCTCCTGGAGAGTGTTCTTGATCTGGCCAACTGTTGTGAAGGGTGTTTTCTTCACCAGGAAAATAATTCTTCGGTCATCCACCACAGTTGGTTTCTGTGGTCTCCCGGGTCTTTTGGTGTTGCTGAGCTCACCAGTGCGTTCCTTCTTTTTGAAAATGTTCCAAACAGTTGTTTTGGCCACGCCTAATGTTCTTGCTATCTCTCTGATGGGTTTGTTTTGTTTCTTCAGCCTAATGATGACTTGCTTCACTGATAGCTCTTTGGATCTCATCTTGAGAGTTGACAGCAACAGATTCCAAATGCAAACACTTTAAATTAATTCTGGGCCTTTTATCTGCACATTGTAATTGGGGTAATGAGGGAATATCACACACTTGGCCATGGAATAGCTGAGAAGCCAATTGTCCCATTACCTTTGGTCCCTTAACAAGTGGGAGGCACATCTGCAAACTGCTGTAAGTCCTACACCGTTGACCTGAGTTGGATGTACATACCCTCAACTTAAAGCTGACAGTCTGCAGTTAAAGCACATTGTGTTTGTTTTATTCCAGCTCCATTGTGGTGGTGTATAGAGCCAAAGAAGTTAGAATTGTGTCGATGTCCCAATATTTCTGGACCTGACTGTATGTTCCATACAGTACAATACGCACGTACGTGCTTATACGCGCGCACGTGCGTATCAGTGTGAATGAGGCCTTAGCGGGTCCTGAGGACAGGTTTGGGAAACAGTGGCTTAGGTTATGTTAGTAAAGTTTATACAGAAGAGCTTCTACCTCTGATCTGTTAGATAATGTATCTGGAACAATTATTTATGTTACATCACACAGGTTGCAGTGTAAATGTATTAATCCCTCTGGTAAAATGTGGTGGCCTGCATTATGTACTGTGACTTTGAAAACAAAACAAGTGATGATTAGAGTTTTTAAGATGGACTAAGTAATCACTAATAGAATTTCTTTTTCACCTAAATTTGAGTTGTAATCAATTTTGAGGATTGGGACTTCCTCCGCAGTCAATGTAATATCATTATCCAAGCATTTGATTTGAGTTCCACCTATTGGAGGAAATGGGGAATTGATAAAATGTTTTTAGAAAGCCTATTTGTTTCTTTGAAATGTTAAACTGTTACTCTAGCCTTTATTTGCTATGATTGTTATTATTTTTACCACTATTATTATGTAGTGACAGTAACTCCTCAATTAGGGATGTCCTGATCCAATTCCTAGAATCGGGAGCTGATCTCAGCATTTTCCGAGGAGTGGATTTTCAAGACAATCCAACCCCTGAGTTTGAGACATGCCGAGCAGTGACCCAGCTGGAGTCTTGCAGCAATGGCAGTGACTATTAGCAATGTCGTTTCTTTCAGACTGAGAAAGCCATTTGGTATTGGCGAAACGCTTTTAAGAGGACGTTTTCATTTTTATTTCTATGTCTAGTTGCTATTGCTTTTAAATTGTTATTTATATTAGAAAAACACTTATTTTATTCAAACTGATATTTACTGGTATTCATTCTGAGATCCTTTAGGATCTGAGATTTTGGATCCCTTAATAGAGCACCCGAACGCCTAACAGCCGAGTTCCCTGACATCCACTGTGTAGTCGCACACAGCCCATTTTTTACTATCATAAGGACACAAGGCGTTTAACATAGAGCCTAAATTTGGGGGCTGTTGTGAAAGGTGAGCACATTACGGTCACATCCTACGCTTCAGGGATGCAGCGTGATGACGCGAAGCCGGCGGTTTTAAATCCTGACCACGCAAACTGACTCGTTGAATTGCCGTGGAGTTGTTTCCCACAGAGCTTTGTGATTTTTTCACTTGCGACTCATTGGTTCATTCTGGTTGCTATTTACTGACTCGGATTGTATGAGGACCCTGCTTGTTGTTGAATCGGATTCTATGAGAACCCTGCTTATTGCTGACCCGGATTGCTTAAATGACTATGCCATTTTTGACCAGGCCTGTATGACTACCACTCTCGACACTGACCCGGTTTGTCTGAGAACCTCTCTTGTTACTGACCCGACTTGTCTGAGAACCACTCCCGATACTGACCCATGTTGCCTGTGAACCACTCCCGATACTGACCCATGTTGCCTGTGAACCACTCCTGATACTGACCCATGTTGTCTGAGAACCACTCCTGATACTGACCCAGCTTGTCTAAGAACTATTCCTGCTATTAACCCATCCTGCTCGAGAGCCAGTCCTGTTTTGAGATCAGTATATGGTATACTGGGGTTGTGTTTAGTGCTGTGTGCTTGGATAGAGTCCCTGACCAAAGCAGGAGTATATAGGGCTAATATAACCGACCACTCAAGGATCGGGGGGGTTTAGAGGTCTGTCTATAGGGATCTGCATCGCTGATACTAAAGGGAATAGTGACAATTACCTTTCTACACAAACTGAATGTTATTATATGTATTAGGATACACTATGGGAGGTGTGTTTCCTTTTTTTCTGTTTTATTTGAGTTTTACTACAGGAGTGGATTGTTGTGGACACCCCCTGACTAATGTCACACAAACCGAAGCCAGGACTACTGGGCTCTGGGAAATGCGAGTTGTAATTGTGTTACATAAGGATTGAATTCTGCACTTTACAGTGTTGCACAATTTGTTGTTTCTTTTCTTTCTATGTTCCACCACGAGACTCAAACTCAGAGATGTGATCGCAAAGATATTATGAACTAAGAAATATATCTGAACATTGATTAAACTTATTCTTGTTTCGGACTTTTTCACTTTTGTACTGAATACATATTGTGATTCGAACAAAAACACAATTTATTATGGGTTTTTTTTAGATACTTTATGTCTGCCAGATTGTAGTATATTCACAAATAAGGATAAAATATTTAGTTTATTAATAATATCACAATATAACTTATATCACAATATATTGCACTTTGCGCTGTAAAGTTTATATATAAATGAGTAAGCTTTTGCACCTCTCAGCTGTTTGTCTTCTGCTTTTAGTAGCGTCTTCCCTGTCTGCTTGAAAATCACGGAGGAGCCAGGGAAGATCCTGCAAGCCTCTCTGCTGGAGTCCGGGTGCTTCTGCAGTCACTGACAGAGGAAACAGTGAATGGGAGGCAGAGGAAACAGTGAATGTGACTTCTGAGGCAGCAAGATTCCCCTATGTGAGGGAACTCCTTCCAGCAGTAGTTTATGTGATATCTGATTGTGACTTGCTATGGGCAGAGCCCCAAAAACCTCATGACCAGGATCGGCAGCCCAAAAATCACAGTACTGACTGGATGGAGTAGAGGTAACATTACTGCTCTATAACCGTGGAGACACAGGTTTGAATCCCAGCAAGAGCACCTCTCCAGTAAGTGTCCTTAGGCAAGTCACCTAACGGTACCCAGGACATACTTGAAAAAGAGAGAAATCTCAATATATCCTTCCTGGTAAAATACTTTCTCAAAAAAATAATAATAAAAAAATACGGAGATCCCCAACTCCAATACATACCAATATAAAACATGTGATGGAGATCCGTACCGAGCAGGGTATCTCTGCCAATTTACTTCCCTTGTACAGCTCAGACATCCAAAAGTGTGTATATTAGGGTCCCATACACTAACTCAGACTGAATGTTGAGTAAAAGAAGAGCAACCGTTTATATGTACACATGTACAATAATTTATACTGTAACCAAAGGAGGTCATTTGGGGAACAAAAGAGAACTGCCTCCTGATACCTACACTGTGATAGGAGCAGGGGTGGGGAAAAACATTACAGATTTTAGTCCAGTAACACAGATCTCCATGACACTCCCCGACAAAGGAGTCCCCCGTAACAACAGGGATAAAAGTCAACTTAAAATAGAAAAAAAAAAAAAAGATTTTTAAATAAGATAAAAAAATCATAAATAAATGTGTGCAGAAGCAAAAAAGATGTAGAGGCTCTGGCTTACACAAAGTGTAGAATTTAGAAGATTTATGAATGCGAATACCATCACATCCTTAGCCTCTTGTCAGGGACACACAACTGAGGACCTCACTATATGCAGGGTTATTCAGAGAGAGGTGAAAACCAAGAGAATGACTGGAGAAGTGAAAATTTTAGGTCAAAATAGTCGATTTGGAAAGTGAGATAAATGGGAGAATTTTTCTGGTTTGGCTATTTTGAGCTAGAATTTTCACTTCTCCAGTCATTCTCCTGTTTTTCACCTCTCTCTGAATAACCCTGATAGTGTGTAGATGCTAATTGTTACAGATACAAGTTTTTATAGAGCGCTAACAAGTTCTGTAGCGCTGTACAATGGGAGTTGAGGGTTGCTGTATCGCACGTGCAGAGGAGACTTCCTTGGCATGGTAGTTCTGGTAGCCCTTTCTGGGTGATAGCAGTTTGATGTGCATATGGTTAAGTCTTTTCTGTGATGGCTCCATTGAGCTTCAACATTATGAGGACCAGGGGCGGATCCAGACACAAATTTTGAGATGGTAATCTACCAATTTTTGCTGGTGTTTCGTTCCTAGTAACAGTGACAGGCAGTGCGAGCACTGGATCGTAGTCTGTGCTCATCACACTCACTCTCTCCAGAATATTGCTGTGCATGTCTGTTCTCTTGCTGCTCAGTTGACATCTAACAGACCCTGCACAGTAATGTTCTGCAGTCTGCTTTCTGACAAACCATATTTGTAGTCATGATTTTTTGTAGGACCCGGACAAATTGCAGATTCTTTTTTCCAGCGGTCTCAGCAGATTCAAATATATCATTACTATGTGTATATGTCATTTCATACCAAAATGTATATTTAAATAATAAAAAAAAAATATCTATTCAGATTTCAATCATTTTCACCATGTTAAAGTAGTTTCCCAAAATCTTATCAACCAAACCTTTGTGGTTATATATTTGACAGAGTATCATTTAAAAAAAAACAACCTATAAGTTGAGGAAAGGGATTTAGGGGTTATTATTTCAGAGGATCTAAGGGTAAGTAGTCAATGTAATAGAGCAGCAGGAAATGCTGGCAGAATGCTTGGTTGTGTAGGGAGAGGTATTAGCAGTAGGAAAAGGAAAGTGCTCATGCCACTGTACAGAGCACTGGTGAGACCTCACTTGGAGTACTGTGTGCAGTACTGGAGACCGTATCTCCAGAAGGATATAGACACCTTAGAGAGAGTTCAGAGAAGGGCTACTAAAATGGTGTACGGCTTGAAGGAGAAAAATTACCAGGAAAGGCTTAATGATCTTAACATGTATAGCTTGGAAAAAAGACGAGACAGAGGAGATATGATAGAAACATTTAAATACGTAAAGGGAATCCACAAGGTAGAGGAAGGGAGTATATTTAAAAGGAAACAAAGTAGCAAAACAAGAGGACATAGTCTTAGATTAGAGGGGCAAAGGTTTAAAAGTAACATCAGGAAGCATTATTTTACTGAGAGGGTGGTGGATACATGGAACAGTCTTCCAGTTGAAGTGGTAGAGGCCAAAACAATAATTGAATTTAAGCAAGCATGGGATAGGCATAAGGCTATCCTAAACAAAAGATAAATCCAGGTAAAGTATCCATGTAATTGGGCAGACTAGATGGGCCGAAAGGTTCTTATCTGCCGTCATTTTTCTATAAATTGATGCACTGGTGCATACTATACATTGTCTTTGGGACGTCAACTGACCAGGGCTGGATTACCATAGGGGCTATTGGAGCTGAAGCTCCAGGCCCATGTCCCTTAATAGGCCCAGAGAAAAGATAACTATCAGGGTAATTCAAAGAGATTCGAAAAGTCACCGCACGTTCGGTGGCTTTTCGTACTCTTCAATTTGGTTCCTTTTGCCGATCCCATTTCGGTGACCCTGCGGTGAATTCAGCAAGCACCACAGGGTGCCCGAATTGCAGGGAAAAGCTGCCGAAAACCTGATGAAAACTAACCGCAAAACCCGCAAAAACATCTGGATTAACCTGCCGAAAACCACAGAAAAACCCGAGCAGGAGCCGATCGCAGCCTCCGGAAAAAGCCGACACCGCAGAAGAGGCAGTGAATAAATTAGGAAAACAGTTTGCATGAATGATTGAAAAGTGAAACACTGTTTGCAAAGAAACTACTGAGCGAAAATGTCTGAAATTTGCATATGAGGTCCAGGGAATGATAATAAAAAGGGCTGTTACAGAAAAAATAAGTAAACTTAAAAAAAAAAAAAAATCTGACTTTTTAAAAATAAAAATCCAGAAAAATGCTTAAAATATCCTAAAAAAATCTATAAATAAAAGAGACTCTTTACTGCAGAATTTTATAATGAACGGTTTATTAGATATTGAATTAAAACGGGAATATTTTTAACATTGAAGCCTATGGGATTCTCCTGAATAAACTTGCCGAATTAAACGACCGAATGGCAGGGCATTTCGGGAACCCTTCAATGCTGGATTTGTTCTCTGAACAGCCGAAGCAGTGCTTTTTCATGGGGATTTCACTGCCCTCGAACAGGCACCGTATGTGCAGGCAATTTGCCAGGATTTGGCGAATTACCTGCTCTCTGGACAGCCGAATGGCCAAGAAAGGTAACCGAACACTGATTTTCAGCGTTTGGTTACCTTTCTCAAGCAATTCGGATCTCTTTGAATTACCCTGTATGTCTGCATGATCGTTGTTTGGACCCCTGTCCCCCCCATTTCCTTTCCAATGATACCAAACATGACCAGCTTCTATGTAAAAATAACTATTACAACTTTGATGCTGCCCTAACTTACTTTCTCATGTCCCATGTTGCCAGCAAGTGTGGAGACAATTGCACAATGCGTTATTATGCATTGTTCTGTCAAAAACCTAAACTGTCGCACTGCAGTGAGGAGCAATGGTAGTCCTTTAGAACCCCGCGTCTAATCTTTACACCGCGCATGGTCAAATGAGGTGTCACTAGAAAAAGACCAGACTCTGACCTTTCCAACAATATCAAACATGACTACGTACCGTGTAAAAATAGAAATATGAAAAAAAAAAATGCAAAATTTACTTTTTATTCTCTGGTCTAAGACGTTATTTGTGCTTTTACTTAGATCGATTAATCTAATTAATTGGTCTGTGTACAGCACACAATGTTTAGAGTCAAACAGAAGTAAATATCGCAGATACTACTCTGGAGCTGATTAGAGAAGACGTGCCGCTGCTTTACTCTGTATGATTTCCTTTTAGGCTAGGGTCAGACGAACACATTTTTCACATCTACCGTCAAAAAATGCGTCCGAACAAATTTTTTCACGGAAGATGCGATAGCGGTCATACGATGTGCAATTTTGGCCATATTTTTTTTTACGGATCCAAACCAGGATACTTTGGGTGTCTGGACGTTATGTTGGCCGGACATGAGCATCGTCTGACGTCTCCTAATCATACACACACGCCGCTATGCGGACGCAGCGCACTCTATATGTCAGTACTAGCGGTTCGACGTTCTTGCAAAAATGCGTTTGTTTGCCGCTTGCGTTGCGCAGCCGAACTTTCGTGCGGCAGTACTTTGTGTGTGGGTCTGCGTTGGACGTCATTTGCTGCTACCACGGCCGTAATAAAGTGCGGCTGAACGCACATTAGCACTGCGTTCGTCTGACCCCAGCCTTAAGGTCATGTATGTATTGTAGAATTGTCCTGTCTTTACCCATTACACCTTGTACAGCGCTGCAGAATGTGTTGGCGCTTAATAAATAATAATAATAAATAATAAATAAATGTTGGACACAACCCATTTGTTTTTATTTAGTTTACAACAGTAGCAGAACTATCACACAGACCCAGGAGTACTGCCACTGGGTAGTTGGAGCAGTACCGCCAGTGTTTTATTCTTACTTGGAGCTGGAGTCCTGTGCCACCACCCCAGCCTCCAGTCCAGAACTGTCATCAATCTCCTTGGTCCTGGTCCCTTCCCTGCAAATTCCCTCCCAACTCAGGTCCAGTCAGTTGTCCAATATTTAACATGCTGTAAAAAGATTGAAATATGAATGAAAATTTAAATTTGACATTTTTTGTTATTACATTCTGATGGAACATGACATATTCACATAAAAATTATATTTTGAATCTGCTGTGTCTGCTGAAAAAAAGCATACATAATTTGACTGGGTGCTTTAATAAAATGACTTCAAATCGCACTTTAACATGATGAGAGCAAAACAGGCAAAATGAGCTCAGCACACATCAAATTTGACTTCAGCACAGCATTGGATTGTTGGTACCCCAAAGAGTATGTTACAAAATTAGGGTGACCCCTTTCAAAGAATGTGCTGATTCGCTATCTATTTTGAAGAGAGCTAGCACTGTTTCTCCTTAAATTTGGTCAAACAATACATTGGCAAAAGTACAAGTGCCACAAAAGCGGAAGAAGCTAACACCCCAATGTATGTGAATCCTCCTAACGCCAGCATGCCGAACTAAATACCTGTATACATAAGTGATGGCTCATACTGGAGCTTACAGGGAAGGAGAGATTTTAAGACAAAAGCCTTCAAGCAGCTAGGATTATGAATTCCACAATATGCCTGACTGCAGCTTTCCCTGATAGAAATGTGAAACATTCAATGTGCGTTTCGCCCCTAGCGCTCATCAGGAGTTCATCATGTATAAAAATAGGAAACAACCCCGGCAAGCATTCAGCCCAATACTGGAGCATGTAACACCCCCTATATACAATTCCTGCAATCCTTTGTTGCTTGTCTCATGGAGTATCAATGTTAAGTGTCTCCCTCAGATTTATTATACTCCATTTTATTAACTTTTTATGTGTATTCGCTTATTTCTGTCACTGTACTCTTGTCCATTTTGTGGTTTACCTCCTCAATCAAATCCAATAACCCCTTCCTAAACCTCTTTCCTCAACATTTTGCTAATCTAATCACAAACTGGGAGTGGTTAGGATTAGTCATACTTATCGTATCTACTAGTGTCGGTCTATAAAAAGATGTTTATAAATTTCCCATAGCAATTTTAAAACTAAAGCTATCTCATGTTTCCTTGATGAACGGCTGCAATCCATCAATGCCTTCACCAAGACTACATGGATTCTCATAGCTTCATCACCCCTGCAGTTGGGAGACATGTCTTAATATGTTATAGATATGGATTTGGGTCAAAATCCCAACAACCGATGTTCCCGAATGCCAACATCCCGACAGCCAACTTCCTGACAGAACAAGTGCCCGACATACCAGGTTCCGCACACAGACAACTCCCTGACGGCCAACGTCCTGACATCCAATATCCCGACGGACCAAGTGCCGGACAGCAAACTTCTCGACATCCAAAATTCTGAGGGTTAACCCTAACCCCCTAACACTAACTCCATAACCCTTTGACCCTAACCATCCGGAATTTTGGATGTCGGGAAGTTATCTGTGTTGGGAACTTGGTATGTCAGACACTTGTTCTGTCGGGATGTTGGCATTCTGGAACTTGGCTGTCGGGATTTTGTCCAGCACCCTATAATTAAAACATATCATTATAAATAAGAGAATATATTTAACAAAAGTAAAGTCTAGCAAGTTAAATATCACGCAGAATGAATTTTGTGTAGAATAAAACTCTTAACACTCACCACAGAGACGAAATACTACGTTACAGTAACATATTGCTCAGCAACCACAAGTCACAAACAATCAAATATGCCGTGGAAAAGTCTAAACATATGTACGTCTTACAGAAGAGATCTCAAACTCTGCCCCCCAGATGTTTTTTTTTTGCCTACAATTCATAGAATTCTTTGAATGCAATATATAGCCAGACTCATGGGAGTTGTACTTGAGTCACGTCAGGGCGACCAGAGTTTGAGATCCCTGTCTTAGAGCAAATCAGCAACAGATAACTTACTTACCAAGTGACAACACTCACTTACAACCCTGAAGTGGAAACCAGGGACATAAAAAAGGCATTAGGAGATTTATTTAATAACCCCAAACACACACATCTCACCAGACATGTCCTCAGGTAATAAGTCGTGGGGACCTACACGCTTGGGGGACTCCACCAACAATGACCCAAAGTAAAAGTTTCTAGATCTGCGATGTTTTCATGGACACATATCAATATTTCACACAGGGCTACAGCATAGGGAAAATGCTGCCAGTCAATATGAAAATGCATATGTGGTTGGAGCAAAATTCATATTCAAAAAATGATGGTTCATCTGAAATTGCACTTTGTAGTCGCATATACTGCATATTTGTATATTTCCAGCACTGTCCATCAACATGAATAAACAATATCTACCAAAGAAAACAGAGGATCTGGGAACCATAAATAAATAACGCACTGTTAAAAGTACATTTCTGCAATATTTATGATCTTCAGGCCATAATAGCAGAATTGGAAATATTCACCAAGCTACACACAACTTTCACCCAGCTTGTATAGTCATCTTTTGATTCACAATTTGCATCATTTAACTTTTCTTTACCAAACATAAACACACACCCATGTGCACTAGCCACAGTTTAACCCTATAAATTGTATACATTTATAGCTACCAGTTAGGGTTGGGTCGCCAAATTGACCATGTTTTCCTGGACACATAATTTATCCATGCTGATGGTAGTTCCTGAAAAATGCAACCCCACAGCATGTGGAATTCATATGCTGCAGGTGAGAAATCAAAGGAGTCCAAGTGACCTTGAATTCCTTCCTGCAGCATGAGTTTTCCCTGTGCTGACTTCTGCATAAAATAGTAATGTGTCCAGGGAAATATAGCTGATCTGGCAACCTACAACAAGTGCTGTACACACAGACATTGTCTCATTCATACATGGAATCACCAATGCTTCAAAGCCATCTATTTGGGTCAGGAATAAATTCTTAAGGTCTAAAAGAATGTCATTCTTAAAGTTAGCTGGTTAAAGAAAAGAGCCATAACAATACTTAGGTGATTTTAAGTGACTATCACAATCACTCCAGCTCTCTCTGTGGGAACTTGGATGTGCAGAGAAACAGAGCGGAACGTCTTAACCCGCACACTAGTTTCCGGCGCGCAGCTTTAGATAGTGGACGCACGGCATGTATCTGCCAATCCGCGCGCAGGAAATACCGGAAGTGTAGGATCTGAGTGCGTTCGTCACATTTCTCCTTCCCCCCGATAGGTCATTCATGAGTTAGATGACATGCTTGCCTCCGTATGGCAGTCATTGAGGCGGAATAAGACTTTGCGGTACGGGGTACCCATGCTGGTGAGTCCGGACGGAATCCTGCTTATTATAGTTCAGAGTAATATGCGTTCGAGGTGTATTGTTTTTTTTTTTTTTGTTCTTTCTAGACGAGTCTTCCTTGGCTGCAAGGATTAGTGCACGAAATGTGCTGCCCGTGGTATGTGGGGGTTTAAGAACTAACCAAGATGTCTCCCTTCTAATACATACCCTCATTCCTGCATGGTAATGCTGGATCCTTCCTGGGGGTAGTGTGCATTACTATTTCATGCAGAGCTGAGCACATGGAAAACTGCTGCCCTGCAACATGTATATTTCATATGATGCAGGAACGAAATAAAGGCAGGTCACATGGGATTCTTTTTTGAGTTCTTACCTGCAGCGTATGGCTTCTACATAACACAGGGTGGCATTTTTCATACACTGTCCGCAGGGTTTGAGTCCTGCAGGAACGAGTGGTAACGGCGTCCCCGCACTTATCCCGCAGCGTAAACGTAGTTCCCATTAACCCCCCGATGGTTATCCTGAGTGTGTCTCGGGGTTAAATTTCTTCTCCGACGATCGCAGCGTTTTACTTCCTGGATTCCGTTCTCGCGAGGAGGGATCCAGGAAGTAATGCGGTTGCCGGAGGAGACTGCGGGGGACACCGATGGAGCGCAGGGACAGGAGTTGTATCCAGAGGCATCCCGAGTGTTGCTCGGGGTTACCGCTTCCAACATAGGAATTTAACCCCGAGCCCCCCTGGTAATACCGCTGGGGGGGGGGGGGAATAGACCGCTTTTAGACGTGTTTTTTTTTCAAAAAAATTAGACTACCAGGGAAGTTAAGCCACTGCATCAGACTGACAAGTGCCCTCAGTGCGATTTCTATCCCCTTGCGTTTGCGGCTGCTCCGGACCTGCCGGCCAACACTCCCAGAGCTGCACTGCTTTCATTACCCTGAAATGAAGCTGCGCCTTTGTGTGTGGTCGTTCGGTGGGCCAGAACACAGGTTTATGTGCCCGGCTGCTGGTACAGCAGCAAGTACATCACATGTGAACTCTGCGTGAGTTCACACAGCGTGACCCTGACAGGCTCGGAGGACCCCCCCCTGACTGCACCATCAGGTGACTGCTATCTCAAGAGAACGTGATGTCGGCTGCCAAAAAAGCTGAAACCACTATTGAGCTTTGTGTTTGCCGTGGATCTGGTTGGGACTGCTGCGTGAGAGGGATATACTCTGCTTTGGTAAGCAAATTGGAAGCAGATATAATTATAATAAAAACTATAGACTAGCGGTTTCCTGTGGATGGGTTTTCGGTGTTTGCACAATAATAATTCAAACTAGTGCTGAGGTCCTGCAAGGATAATAAATCGCTTAACTTGACCGCTGCTGACAGGTCCAGCTGATAATAGGCACTGTTTGATGTGATGTCTCCAGCAACACTGCTAAAAAATGATTTTAGGAGAAAATAAATCTGCTAAAATTTTTTTTATTAATAGACTTTCTTCTGCAAATGAAAAGAGTAAATGGTTTACAATAAATATTTAATTAAAAATGGGGAATTTTATTTACATTGAAACCTATGGGATTCACTGCTTAAAACTGTTGAGCGAAACCACTGACAATCTGGGCATTTCACCAACTTTATGGCGTTCTCTGAATAGATTAACCAATACTTCTCTATGGGGATTTCTCTGTCGCTGAAATGCACCATATTCACTGGAAATTCTCCAATAAATCGCCAGCTTTTTGAATAGCCGAATGGCCGCCAAATTGCACTGTACAGGTAAATTGACCATTCTGTGCAATTCGATGGCAAGTTCGGCTTTCTTTGAATAACCCCTCAGGGGTGTGGGAATTGTATCGCCCGACGCTCGGGACATGAAGATCTGGGCGAGTAGTTTTTTTTTAGATGCAGTCCAGGGCGGGCTACAAGCTGGGGCAGCATCCATGAGCTGGGGCAGTATATCCATGAACTGGGGCAGTATATCCATGAGCTGGGGCAGTATATCCATGAACTGGGGCAGTATATCCATGAGCTGGGGCAGTATATCCATGAGCTGGGGCAGTATATCCATGAGCTGGGGCAGTATATCCATGAGCTGGGGCAGTATATCCATGAGCTGGGGCAGTATATCCATGAGCTGGGGGCATTATCCATGTGCTGGGGGCATTATCCATGAGCGTGGGGGCATTATCCATGAGCGTGGGGGCATTATCCATGAGCGTGGGGGCATTATCCATGAGAGCGTGGGGGCATTATCCATGAGAGCGTGGGGGCATTATCCATGAGAGCGTGGGGGCATTATCCATGAGAGCGTGGGGGCATTATCCATGAGAGCGTGGGGGCAGTATCCATGAGAGCGTGGGGGCAGTATCCATGAGAGCGTGGGGGCAGTATCCATGAGAGCGTGGGGGCAGTATCCATGAGAGCGTTGGACAAGTAGATTTTTTTTAAATTTCCACACCCCTGCCCCTTTTAGACTACTGCAGTGTCAAGTCAGGTTTGTGTGCAGGTGTCAAGTTGAGGGAGAACACATGGGAATGCAGTTCCCTCTATTATTGTTGCAAAGGGAACGGAGTTTCCATTGGTTCCATACACTATTCAGGTGTTCTGTCAGTTGGATCTGGGCAAGCACCAGCGAAACCTGTATTGGAAAGCCTTATTACATTTTACAAACTATTTTTATTCCTGTAAAGAATAAATCCTCAAATTTTTTTGGTACCCCCGTGTCCTGTACTTCATTGGCAAAGGAGTCCACAACTGAACAGGAATCACAGCACCCACTGCACAAACTTCATTTTACACTATTTTTTACAGTAATTTTTTTTTAGTTTTCGAATTTGCTACCTGGTCCCGACCCCCCCCCCCCTGCCTGCGTCGTGTGGCTCACAGGGAGCAGAACCAGGAAGCAAGTCACCGGCTGCCGCGATCACACTGCGGTGACAGTGAGGGAGCGAAGGATGTGATGAGTATACAGCCGGAGTGTGGCTCAGGGTTACCGAATGCGGTAGCGAAATTTAACCCTGAGTCACACTCGGGAATACCGCCAGGCAGGTTAACTCAGCTATTCAAAAAGCTGGCAATTCGCCAAATATTTCCAAATTGCCATGGAAATACGGTGCAATTTGGCAGCAGTGAAATTCCCCTTAGTGAAGAAATGGTTAATCTAATCAGAGAATGCCGAACAGTCCCAAAAAGTTGGCGAAATGCACAGATTTTCGGTGGGTTCAATAGACAGGTTTAAACAGGCGAATCCCATAGGTTGCTTGCAATGTAAAAAAATAATCCCCAATCTTTATAAAAAAAAATTATTCAAGTGTTTATTCTTTTCATTTGCAGCAAAAAGTCTTACAGGGTTATCCAAAGAGATTCGAATTGCTTGAGAAAGGTAACCGAACGCTGAAAATCAGCGTTCGGTTACCTTTCCTGGCCATTCGGCTATCCAGAGAGCAGGCAATTCGCCAAATCCTGTCGAATTGCCTGCACATACGGTGCCTGTTCGGTCCCTGTTCGAGGGCAGTGAAATCCCCATCAAAAAGCACTGCTTCGGCTATTCAGAGAACACAAACCAGCAGTGAAAGGTTCCCCTAATGCTCTGCCATTCGGTGGTTTAATTCGGCAAATTTATTCAGGAGAATCCCATAGGCTTCAATGTTAAAAATATTCCCGTTTTAATTCAATATCTAATAAACCGTTCATTATAAAATTCTGCAGCAAAAAGTCTCTTTATTTATAGATTTTTTAGGATACTTTAAGCATTTTTCTGAATTTTTTTAAAAAAAAATTAAAAGTCCGATTTTTTTTTTTTTATTTTTTTTTCAGTTTGCTTATTTTTTTTGTAACAGCCCTCATTATTATCATTCCCTGGACCTCCTGTGAAAATTTCAGACATTTTCGCTCAGTAGTTTCTTTGCAAACAGCGTTTCTTTTTCCCAGATTCATACAAATGGTTTTTCTAATTTATTCACTGCCTCCTCTACGTCACAGCTGCTTCGGCTCTGTGTGATTCGGCTCCTTTTCGGCTCCTGTTCGGCTCCTCTTCGAAGGTTAATCCAGATGTTTTTGCTTGTTTTCAGCGTGCATTCGGTTAGTTTTCGGTGAGTTTACGGCAGCTTTTCCCTGCAATTCGGGGACCCTGTGCTGTTTGCTGAATACACCGCAGGGTCACCGAAATGCAATCGGCAAAAGGAACCGAATTGAAGAGAACGAAAAGTCACCGAACGTGCGGTGACTTTTCGAATCTCTTTGGATAACCCTGATAATTTTTTTTAACCTCCCTGGCGGTATTCCCGAGTGTGACTCGGGGTTAAATTTCGCTACCGCGAACGGTAACCCCGAGCCACACTCGGGCTGGATGTTTACTCATCTCCTCCTGGCTCCCTCGCTGTCCCCCGCAGTGTGATCGCGGCGAGCTGCTTCCTGGAATGCTCCCTGCGAGTCACACGGTGCAGGGGGGCGGGGCTAGCATAAAAGGAATCTTTTTTTACAGTTTTCATTTTGGATTATACAGTGTATTGTTTTTGAACGGCCACTAGGTGGCAGTACAGGATAAGAAAGAGTCCATACATCGATTTCAGTGTTTTTTGTTGTATTTTATTGAATATCATTTATTTGCATTATTTTGGATAATTATTTTTGGGATAATAAATTATTATTTCGTGTTTCAAACTTTATCGGACTCAGTGTATTTACTATTTTATTTATTTATTTATTTATAAAGGATTTTACCAGTAAGGACTCTTGATTGCACGGATTTCAGTGAGTGATTCCTAATTATTACAGGCTAACTATGTACAAAAACACGTTTCCTTTAAAAAAAAATTGAAACGCTTTTAGACACGAAATTTTGAAAAATTTAGACCGCCAGGGAGGTTAAGCATTTTCTGGATTTTTTTCGTGGAAATTTTTGATTCTGATCCTTTTTTTAAATGGCTTTTTTGTAACCGACCTTTTTATTGTAATTCATTGGACTGTATATATTCATCCATTATTTTTGTTTGAAACTCCTTTTAAAAATTGCAGGTTTTTCTTAACCGCTGTTTTGGCTTTTTTTGGCGGATCTGGTGGTTTGCAACTGCATTCTGCAGTTTATCAACAGCGTGCAGCGGATAGATTCGGCGCACTTCGGGTACCCTGTGGTGAATGCTGAATTCACCGCAGGGTCGTTGAATCGAGTTCACCAAAGTGCGCCAAATGAAAGAGCACTGAAATTTCAGTGCTCTTTGAATAACCCCTTGTGTTTAATGAAGGATTAGTGCAGAGCTGAGCCCTTTTGCAAGACATTGTAAATACAGAATCATTAGTTGGCATTTTGTAGTCCACCCCCCTCATCTCTTTGGTCTTCTTTTTGGCTGCTATTGTCAGAATGTAGATCTGATTTTTGCATGGTGTCCAGTGTAAGATCATGCAGGTTCGGTCAGTCTGCTTATATATCACATACTAGGCTTAATGCTGGGGGAGGAGTCACTTAATGTGGCCCAGTTGAATTAGTACTGTTTGATGCCCATATGGATTTCATCTCAAACTTCAAATCGGAGGCTTGCTTTACCCACAGAGCTCCCTTGTGTGTGCTGTGCCGAATACAGCAAAGGATTGGGTTTAAGACTTGCAATTTTAAGTTTGTATATTTATTTTTGGCGTCCATTTCCTCTGCTAGAGGCTACATATAAATCCAAAAGTAAAATTGTATCTGAAACAAGAAAAAGTAGTCCTCCTTAGTGTCATATAGTCCATAGAAGTCCCTTTAGGACTTCACTCACAAGTTAAAGAGTGATATAAATGGACACTTAACTCATCCTGACCACTTTATCCCCCCCCCCCAATAATTAGGCAAAGGCAGTCAGCAGTATTTGCCCAATTATATGAGTGCAAAAAAAGCTATTTCTAACAGAGCATCTCCATTCATTTTGGTAAATGTGGCCTTTCGTCTACTATTGGCTGTGCACAGCCTCATTCCATGTATTTGGAACTCTGCGGTGAGCCCTTCATTAAAGGATTATGGGAGGCAACTAGGGCTGAAACAACTAATTGACAACGAATCGATATTGAAAATAGTTGTCAACTATTCTCGTTATCGATTAATCGGTTGTCGATTTAATCGATTTTGTGTATTGCACACTCTGTTCAGAGTCAGACTGAGTTAAACGTTATAACCTCATAGGCTGCTTCGGATCTGATTGCAGAAGATGTATCGCTGCTTTACTCGGTATGATTTAGTTCTAGGATCATGTCAGCCATAACCAGTTTCATTTTATTCAGTTTACAAATGTAGCAGCGCTATAACACAAACCTGGGATACTGCCACTGGATATGGGGGCTCTACCACTGGTGTTTTATCCTTACTTGAAGCTGGAGTCCTATGTCACAACCCCAGCCTGCCTGCCACCACCTCTCTGGTCTGGAGCTGCCATTCTCTCCCTTTTTATCCGGTCCCTTCCCACAAACTCCCTCCCACACTCAGGTTCAGTCTTTTGCCCAAACCCACTCCTTCTCACACTTAGTCAAGTCCCTACCGAAACTCCCTCCCTACCACCTCCAGATCCTCCTGCTCAGTTTGTCCATGATATTATTGTAAAGGGACTTTCTATGCGTCCTGACCACTTTAGCTTATTAACCTGTTCAGGCTGCGTGGAGTGTTCCCTTCTCACCCCGCTTTCATGGCTATCTGAGCATTCATAGCAGCATTCATTTGGGGAGGAGGCAGGCATGGGCTTAATCTCCACACGCAGCATCAATCCATCCAGGTGCTTGTGTGCGAAAAGTATGCAATTTGCGTATGTACACTACGCAAATTGCTTATGAAAAAAGGGAAGGAGGGGTTGATTCTTTTTAAATAATGTTCCTTTTACGTAAACAAAAAAATTGCAATTTTTTTTATCTGATTAATCGATTAGTTGTTGGATTTTTTTATATTTTTTTTAAAAAAAGATTTTAATTAAATGATTTTATGATTATACGAATCATAAATAAAACTTCAAAGTACGAATGTGTTCGATAGTTGCCGCTAGGGCTGCAACTAACAAAAATGATTTGCTAGTTGCAGCAACTATTGAAAACATTTAGTACTTTTGAAGAAAATCAAATTATAGCCATTAGGCATTGTAACATATCTCAGTACCCCGACAGGTCATATCTATCAATACTGCTCCTTTGCCGGACCCCCGTGTTCTCCCCAGCAGACTCTCATGCCTCCTCCAGTCCTCAGATGAAGCTTAACCCTTTTCTGCCGCAGGGCGTACCATGCCTTCCCTGCAGTGGGTGGACTTTGAAGAGGGGTGTACTAGTAGGCCCGTTGACTTCTATGGGCTGCCATGGAACCACCTGGCAGTCTGCGCACTATGACTCACATCAGCAGTTAGGCGGGCTGAAGGAGGCACCTCCTGCCGTGCACCACCCACCCGGCGTTAAGGAATGGGACACCTAAAGAGCCTTGCTAGCATTCCCCAGAAATAAGACGAGGCTGTATATCTGGAGGTTTTTAGGGTCAAAATGGAACTAGTTTTATTGGGGACAGGCACAGATAGTTATGCAGTCAAACATTTCCATGTTATTGACATATACAAAACCTCCCCTAGAAAATGTTGTGAGGGTTTCTGATGTTACTGCTCCTTCTGCTTCACTGCTTTTGGGACATAGTTAGACTAGGAGAGCTAAACATTTGCTCAACAGTCCTAGACAGGACAATGACAGCCATGGATGGTAAAACAAGATTACAGTCTACCACAGCAGATAACGGGGCAGTGTTTGCCTGACAAAACAGATTAACAAAACTATTCAAATGTACACAGATATTTACACCTAGACAATAACATTATTCATACAAACACAGATTACACAAACTCCCTGCATCCACTCTACAGGCACAGGGTGAGTTGAACATAAGAGAGGGCAGGGAAATAAGATCGAACATGAGGCCTGCACTGCCCAAATACATTTCTAGGCCCATGTATCCCAATTCCAAAGTGACACACATCACAGGCATGGTTGCACTGTGCGCAATACACATTGTCTAGTTATTTTGCCAGTTGACTCAAGGTGTTAGTGCTGACTGAGTGGCAGTGGTGGTGAGGCGAGGACCGTGCGGAGTAGGGTGGATGCCTTTGGGTAGAGTGGTCGTGGAGACCAGTTGGACCTTTTGTATGTGACCTCCCTTGGATTATTACCTCTCTGTATGGAATTGGTGATCAGGAAACGTGGGGCCTTGTGGTGGCAACTGCCCTCTCTTCACTTAGCTCCCCACCCCCCTTTCATCTTTATTTCTTCCTTCCCCTTCTCTCTTCCTCGCCTCTTTTTTCCTCCCCTTACTTGCCCGTTCCTTTCTATCCACACCTCCTGTATTCTCGACCTCAATTCATCCGCCATAATTTCTAATTTTCCCTTGACTCCCTCTCCTCATCATAGAACACCACGTCAACAATGTTTTTCACTTTATTGTGTACTGTACCTTTCAACCGTTGAGATCTGTATCTTCTTGTCATGCTTTCATGTTGTTTACTGTGACTGTTGATCATTTATTACTAATAAAAATACTTTAATAGAAAAAAAAAACATTTTTAGTTTGTGATTCAGACACAGGTAATGCCGACTAAGAATATGACCATCCCACGAAGAACCGTAGAAGTTCAGGTTCCCTGACCAAGAGATTTATTTGTCTCACAAGCTCACCTTCTTCCACAACTGATCTTACCTATTTTCACTGATAAACATTGTCCCGGTGTCTATATTATTATTAGTGGAAATCTTGAACAGCTGTTTGGAATTCCTAAAGCAGGGGTCAGCAACCTTGGCCCTCCAGATGTTTTGGAACTATATTTCCGTGGAGGCTCTGCCGACCTAATGGGTGGCTGAACATATGGAAGGTGTGGTTCCAAAAAATCTAGGGCCATATTACAGATTGGTGCTAACTTAACCAGAGTTGTTGTAAACTTAACAACTCCAAAGCATATAATGGCTCTTGTAAGTTTGCAACATGGCCCCTAGAGGATCAAGGTTGCTGGTCCCTGCTATAAAGTTCCTTACACTTTTGGATATTTCCCTAAAGTTGTCTTGAATGGGATTATGAATCCACTTTCAGAAACCTGCTGTGTGATCTGTTAGTTGAATTATTAAAGGGAATGTTTAGTTCAGAGATTTTAAAATATATTAAGCAAGGGAAAATAAAATTTATACCGTAGCACGTTCTAGTCATCTGGCTCCGCGGAGAGGAGATCGGATTTCCTCTCAGGACTCTTATTCCAAGAATGTGGATACAGATTGGTGGAGATGTTAGAAGGAGGATCCTTTTGGGGATCTGTGCATGTTTTTGAATTGCTTACGTTTTTTTTCTTTGCTGTGAAGGGCAATAAAGAAAAAGGAAATACTCGCCTCTGAGTTTTTATTAAAATCCTGACTTCATAACATTAGGAAAATCTAGGAATTAAATGGAATGTTTTGTTTGTGTTGCTTGACTTCTTGAAACTGATGGACTAAGTGATGAGGGACACCATCCCACAAATCTCGTAGATGACAAATTAAAAGAATTGTTGAGCAAATAAACCTTTTCTAATTCTTCTAGTTTAAAATGGAAAAGGCAAAGTTGTGTAATATTTACACTATCTGTTCTAGGACGGACTACATCCTGGCCTTCCTGTCACAGCTTCTTTTAGGATTAACTCATTGAAATGTAGTTTGGCGCCTCACGTGAACCTATTAGCCCAGGGCTGTCATCATGGCCCCCCAGATGTTGATGCCTACAATTCCCAGAATTATTTCATTACAAAAGATGGCCAGGGAATCATAGGAGCTGTAGTTCAGAAACACCTGTGGGGAAAGGGTTTGCAAGCCCTGCTCTAGCCTATTAGTTTCAAAAACATGTTTTGTTTTAGAGTTGGCAGAAAAATTACAAACATCTAGAATAAACATAAGCAAAGCCGGATGAAGTGACAAATACATAGGGTATAAAAATTCTCTTGCGTTGTATGATGATACAAGGAATCTGCATCTGAAATGTACGCATAGGTAATCTACCCGTTAAGAGGAACCTCTATGCTACCGTTTCCTGGACTCCAGCGACCCCGTCCACTTTGGCTTTCACTGATTGCGTTAGCCAATATCGGGGTGCAAGAAATGACACACACACAGACTTCGGTTATCAATCCTCTCTGTGCGTGAAGCTTAGAGCTTGTGCATATCTTTATATTGGAATCTGAGCGAAAGGGTGGAGTGTTTACGTAAGAAGACCCCAGGACTATCATGCGTCAAACTGTGATCTCACCACGAGTAAGGTTGTTTTGGAAATCTGACTGTCCTGTCTGGCGGGAACATTTGGCATTTATGTTCTTCTTTTTTTTTTTTTTGCAATAAAAGTTTTTATTAAAGTAATAGGCAAAATGGAACATGGCATTGATGATTAGGCATAGCAATACAGCAAGTATTAGATTATACATTTCAGATCAGAGTAACGTCACATAACGCATAGGTAGTACAGTCTGAGTAGTAAAACCGAAGAATTCAGTCATTGTTGAATGTATGAGGGATGGTTAAAAAACATCTGAGTCTGCTGGGTTTCTATGTAACTTATGTATCTGATGGGTATTGCAAATTGGAGGGAGGCTTTATCAACTTCTCAGACAGACTCCCCACTCGGTCAAGTAGAGAGAGTACACATATAGAAAGCAGCTTCCCGCGGGACATATTATGTAGAATAAAAACACTTCGGGGCTGGTTCGTAGTATGCTATTTCATCAAAAAGGAGTACAAATAAATGTAGAGAGAATAAGAAAGAATAAAAATGATAAAGAGTAAATTAGAGGAAAGAAACAAAATTAATGTCTCGTTCCTTGGGAGTGGAGAAAGGGAGTAAGAGAGAATAGAGAGAGAGAAAGAAAGAAAAAAAAAGGGGGGGAGGGTGAGAGATGATATTGGTGTGGACATGAGATGCTTTCATCAGATAGTGTCGTTAGTCGGAGGCCAACAGTCAGGGACCCCGGGGCACAGAGGCAATAAACAGACGCACTTATTCCGAGGCCTCAAACAGTAAAGGTTGAGGAGGAAAGGAACGCACTCCAATGAAACCAGGTAGCGGCAAATACGTCCGCAAAACGCTCTGGTGGTAGATTGTTCGTTTCATAAGACCGAATCAACTCCACTTTGGTTGCCAGTTCCCTAGCCGATGGGATCGTGGTACTTCGCCAATGTGCAGGGATCAATGCTCTCGCTGCCAGCAGTATTCTCAGGATAATAGACTTCTTTAAAGTTTTGAGTGGATAGGACAGTTGACTAAGTAGGAAGATCCTGGGTTCAAGCTCCAGAGTAACATCTGTGACGTGGCAGATCAAAGTTTGGACGGCTCGCCAATACTGAGCAATACCGGAGCATTGCCACCAAATATGTAGATACGAGCCCTCCTCCAATAAACAGCGTCAACATAGAGGTGAGGCGTCCGGGGTAAATCTGGCAATCCATTTAGGAGTGGAATACCACAAAGCCGTCAACTTATATGAAGTTTCTCTTGGTTTCGTAATGGGAGAGCCATAGTGTATGAGAGTGAACGTCTTCGTCCAGGAGAGGGACGAAATCTCTTCACCGAGATACTCATCCCATCTATGTACATAGGGCGGCAGATCCTCTTCAACTGACTGTAAGAGGCGGTATAGCGTTGACAGACTCCTAGCTAGGGGCATTTTCGTAGTACAGAAGGTCTCAAAAGGTGTAAGGGACCTCGCCAAGTGGGTGCCATTGGGTAATGAAAGGAGGAAATGACGAATCTGTTGGAAATTAAAACGTTCCAATAGGGAAGGAGGGGAAAAACCTTCCTGCGTGGGTATTTCTCTAAAATTTCCAGCCTCCAAAACGTGACGAGCAATTAAGCCCAGCCGGTAGTAAACCTGCTTCTCAATGAGTGAATCACCCCACTTGGCAGTCCTGGATTGTGTGAGATCAGTAACAAAGGGGCCGGGAAAGCGGACAATGAATGAGAAACTCTCAATTTGTGCCAATGTCGAAGAGTGCATCCTATTGTTGGGACCAGTCGGCATTCTGGAGGTAAGTGAGTCGGCAAAAGCCAAGGTAGTGTCCAAACTGGCCTACCCGCCAGGGCACTTTCAAGGTCTATCCACTTTTTTCCTCAATCTGTCGCCATCCAATCTATTATTCTTGTTAAGATAGAGGTGAAGAACTACAAACGGACGTCTGGCAACGCCAGTCCGCCTTGTTTGGTCGGACGGGACAACACCGAAAATTTCACACGGGGGCGCATCGCCGTCCATATCAAGGAGAGGAAAAGTTTGCGAAGTCGTCGCAAAAAACCCAGAGGTAAAGGTAAGGGCAGGGTCTGCATCAGATACAAAATGCGGGGGAGGACATTCATCTTTAAGACTCCAACACGGCCCAGCCAGGAAATATATTTTGGGGACCAAGCCTCCAAATCGCAGCCAATGTCGGCTAGTAAACGATCATAGTTCAAAGCCGGAATGCGACAAATATCAGGGCATAGCCAAATTCCCAAATATTTAAGCTTCTCAGTACACCATCTGAAATTAAATAGTCGGCGTAAGGGCAACACTTCCTTCTTCGCAAGGTTAATATTGAGTATTTCAGACTTGTCGTAATTTATTACTAGACCCGCAATCCTTCCATAAGTTTGAAATTCCTGGACCACTGCTGGCAAGGATTTGCTCGGGTTCGTTATCATAAACCATAAGGTCATCGGCATATGCCGAGACCTTATGTTGGGAGGCATACCCCCTGATTCCGGTGTTATCCGGGTTGTCACAGATCGAGGTTAGCAAAGGCTCTAGGGCCAAGGAGAAAAGGAGGGGTGATAGAGGGCAACCTTGACGGGTGCCATTCAATATTGGGAAACTAGGAGTCAGAGCTCCGTTCACCCTAATTCTGGCGGTCGGAGCAGAGTACAGTGCCGAGATCCACTTCAAAAAGCCAGAGCCTAGTCCGAACCCCTTAAGTGCAAGGTGCAGATAGGGTCTAGTGGCCCTATCAAACGCCTTCTCGGCATCGGTTGAGAGAAGCAGCAATAGAACAGAGTCCCGATGTGCCAGGTAGATAGCGTTGATCACTCTTGTGGTGGCGTCTTTTGCCTCCCTCCCTGGCACAAAGCCGACCTGATCTGAGACCACCAACCCAGGCAGGTGTTTCTGAAGTCTAGTGGCCAATACTGGTGCTAAGAGCTTCCCATCAGAATTGAGAAGGGATATAGGACGGTAGCTGGAGCTGAGCAGTGAATCCTTCCCTGGTTTTGGAATCAGAGAAATGGTTGCCGTCAGCGTGCTAGGATGAAGATTACCGCCGGTCAGTAATGAGTTGAAAGCCGCCAACATATGTGAAAGGAGGTTCTGTTTATAAAGTTTATAATACTCAGCCGGAAGGCCATCCGGTCCAGGGCATTTATTGGATTTACAGCCTGAGAGGGCGGAAGCCAACTCTTCCGTGAGTATTGGGGTGCCGAGCTACAGAGCCTCAGCCTTCGAGAGCGTGCATTTAATGTGACGTGATAAATAATCCGATATATCAGCCGGGTTCAGCGTGGAGTACGGAGTGTCCTGAATAGAGTATAAGGACGCGAAGAACGAAAGCAAAGTTTCTGCAACTTGATCAGGATTCACCGTAGTCAGGGCTGTAGGCATGCAAAGGCGGGGAATATAGGCCTTCTCGTGTTTAATTCGTAGCATACAGGCCAAAAGCTTGCCCGGCTTGTTCTCCTGTAGGGCGAAGAGGGCATTAGCCTTAATGGCCATTAATTTAAGGTCAGACGAGAGACAGGTGGTGAGGTCTAAGCGAGCTTTCAACAGGGCTTGATAGATAAGCGGGTCATCATTCTCTGCGTGTTGGGCTTCGAGATCTTGAATCGCCCCAAAGAGGTCAGCCATTTGTGATTGGTGCAGTTTCTTTGCCGCAGTATCTTTGACAAAGAACCCTCTGATAACTGCCTTATGGGCTTCCCAGACTGTAGAGACTGGGACATCGAGAGTCAGATTATCTTGGAAATAGTTGGTAAGCAATTGTTTCGATTCTTCTAGGAGTCCGGGATCAGTTAACAGATTTACATTCAATCTCCACGTCCTTTCGCGTGGAACGCTTAGAGGGGATAGGACATGTACGGAGACAGGGGAGTGGTCAGACCACGTCTTCGTAAGAATATCCGAAGACCGAATAAGACGTATCTGATGTTGCTGTATAAATATGTAATCGATCCTCAAATAGGTGGAGTGGACGTGCGAATAGTAAGTATAATCCCGTTCACCTCCATGGAATGCTCTCCACACATCCACCAGTTGATGGGAGTCCAAAGTACGGCGAATGTGGGATAGAAGACTACGGGGCAGCGACGATGTTCCGACTGAAGTGTCCTTCTTGGGATCCAGGGATGCATTTCAGTCTCCTGCCACTATGAGAACACCTTCCTGAAACTCCGAAAGGCTCCTCAAAATAGAAGCCAAACTTCGGTGTTGAGCCGAGTTTGGGAGATATAGTGAGGCAAACGTATATAACGTTTCTGCAATGTAACTTTTAACAAAAAGGAATCGTCCCTGTGGGTCTCGTCTGATTTCCTTTTCCTTGAAAGGTACGTCACGTGAAAATAGAAAGGCCACCCCATGCTTTTTGCCGCCTCTGTAATCACTAAAATACCCAGTCGGATAAAAGCTATCCCGAAGAAGTGGAGTGGCATCTAGTCTGAAGTGGGTCTCCTGCAGAATCACCACCGAAGCCCTCTGTGCCCGGAGGTCCCGCAATATCGTCCTCCGTTTCTCAGGGCCATTTAAACCTTTTATGTTATATGTGACCAGGTGGAGCGTACCAGGAGCATACATGTTTATGGGAGGGGGCTGGATCGGAGATCAGGGGAGAGAGAGAAAAAAAAAAGGGGGGGATATAAGTTTAAGAAGAGTGAAGATAAACCAAACAAGAGGTTACCCCAAGGATAGAGAGAAAGAGAATAAATGCGATACAATATAAACCGAAGGAGAATGTAGAAGACGTTAAGTACAGCCAATAGCGTAATCCATGAAGTATTGGTGTGCCAAGGGCAGTAACTCAGGAAAGACCGTAGTCAACCTCCGAGCAACCCTTGGGTGTTATACACCGAGCTTCGTAGGGGGTGTGTCGTGGCTAGCAACACCAACAAACCTACTTAAGCAGGTACTTAATACAAATCAAGATGAAACAATTAACCGTAAGAACGCAGTGTAGAGGAGGCTGACAAAGACCAAGTAGTGGCGTTAATAGTAGTCCGTGGAACACAACCTCAGTAAGGGGAGGGGGGGCGTACAATGCTGAGCAGTCTAAGTATATGCGAATGATTGAACTGTGAAATCTTCAAACACTAAACCAACCCAGCTAACAACGCACCTACAGTGCGTGGATCCGCATTGGAGCAAAAAATAAAAAAGAGCGGTAAAGGAGAGCGGAGGGGGGAGGGGAGGCGAGGGCCAAGACCGGGGAAGAAGGGGGGGGGGGAGGACGACAGGAAAAAGCACAGAGTATCTCAGTCATTATTTTGAGTACATCTCCACCTCCCCCTCCAAACCACCACCAGTGACAATATATAATCTGCTAAATGCAAGTCGGAGACATTAGATACCGCCGTAGCAAAAAAATAATAAAAGAACAGTAGCGTCCCGGATCACGGAAACGTCTCCATAGAGCCAAGGTGATAATAATAACAAATAAAGATAATCACATATATGGTTCCCCCAAACCCCCACCCACCGTAAGTCCCCCACCCCCCATATTCAAACGTAGGTGTCCAAGGAAAACCAACAACAAAAGAGGGCCAAGTCACATCTGGCGCTCCGTTATAGGTCCCTCCCAGCTCCCACCCCCATATTCAAACTTGGGGGCCTGAGAAAAACAAAAGGGGGCTGAATAACATCTGGCGTTCCGTGAAAAAGGGCCGGTGGCCAGAGTGCAGTACATGTAGGAAAAGGGAGTAACAATAGGCCTCGTAACCTAGGCAAAAAGGCAACCATATTGCCATCGCCGACAATGTAGAGATCCGTTGAAGCTACCTCCAGGGCTCTTAGACTCCATCTCCATTCGGGTTCAAATCATCCGAAAGCCGCCGGGTCTGGGGAGCGTATAACAAGGTTCCCATTTCCATGACGCACCGAAAGTGAGAGGGGAAAGCCCCATCGATAAGGTAACCGCTTTTCTTGCAGCATTTGCGTGATCGGGCGAAGAGCACGTCTAGCTTGGAGAGTAGTCGGGGATAGATCATTAAAGACCTCGATCTTAGCTCCTTTGTAATCCCAGGACTGTTGTGCACGGGCCGCGGCGTTCGAGATCTTTTCGAGATCTGCCACCCTAGTCTCAACGGAGGCAACCTCTGTCCGGATGGCGGTGATGTCATGCTGAAGGGAATCTCGTACCTCCGAGATCATTCCCCGAATGTCCGCCCGTGTAGGCATGTCAGCGAGGAATTTCTCAATGCGCTGCGTGGCGGCGCCAAGCTCCGGTAGAGCGTATTCAGCTGGGGGAGCCGCCATCTTAGAGATCTGAGCACTGGGAGAAGGTGCGTCCTGGGACTTAAAGAACGTCTCCAAACGAGCAGAGCGAGTTCTGGACGGGGTCCCAGTGGGTTTAGGTTCCGTGACACGTCGTTTACCTCGGACCATATCTCGGTGCTATTGCAAAATGTGCTGCGGTCTCTCCGATCAGCCAGGAGCTCCACTAATCTGCGGGCATCTTGGTCGGGTGTCTAGCCACGCCCCTCGGCATTTATGTTCTGAACATATTTTATTAGAAACATTTTATTATGGAACATCCTGATACAAGGATATTTAAAAAAACCTTAATGGTAAGGCACAGATTTTAACTCTTAGCTACTTCTCCTTACATATAGTGAGTAATAGACCAAAAAATTAGTGACCCCCTCATCTGTAAAAGAACTACAAAAGAAGAACTTAATCAACAAGGCAAAGAAGTCCTGCAGAAGTGATGATAACCTGGGGTACAGGGCCTTTAGACTTGGTTAACAGAGAAGTCCGAGAAGATCAAAATGTATTCGTAAAAGGTTGCCTAAGTAGACTGAACAGTATAATTCAGCAACCTTGGCTCTCCAGTTGTTTTGGAACGAAATCTCCCGTGATGCTCAGCAACTGACTGGCTTCGCAACGTCTCATGGGAAATGTAGTTCCAACACATCTACATGGCTAAATTTGCTGACACGAGGTATAATTGCTTATATTGGGAAGCCATATCTCAGGGTGAGAAGACCAATAAACAAGGAGGGAGTCACATTTATTGCTGGTTAAAGTGCAGTGAGACATGATATTTTGCAATGGTTACTGTTGGTTGCACCCCACCCCCACCTTGATGGTTTTATGACTTTGACATTTTAAAGAAGGCTTTAACAGCATATTTATTAACCATCTTCGCAGAACCGCGATGCTGAATTGTCGTTTCTTGGCGTCCCAGAAGCAGGGGATAAAACTGTAAAATGGGTCATTCAGTGTCTTTTTCCCCCTGATATAAAATATTCAATGGATTGATGTATGAAGATATATTTCTCAAACCACACAAATTCTTTGTCTGAGACCTCACCGTCGCTTCATGTAGATCAGAGAGAGGGTTTGGAATTGGGTGCCCTTATGTCTAGGTCCAGGCGTTAATTCTTTTTATTCAGCGATCTTCAGGATGCTGCTGACCCACCATTCTGCTCTGTATCCAATTTAATCACAGTAGTGGGTGTTCGTTTCTGCTATTCGTGTTGGAAGACAGAAAGCTCAGCTGTAAAATAAGATTTATTCACTTCTTTATTTTTCAGCTAAGGCTAGCGTCAGACATACGCAGACATTACGTCCGTGTCACCGCACGGTTTTACATCCGTCGTAGCATTGATTTGTGATCAATAGAAACCAACACACGAACTGCGCACGCACCACGCAGGTGGCAACGGACGCCATTTCGGCCTCGACGTAACAGCGCTACGACGGACGCCCAGAGTGTGCCACGTCCACGTAGAGGCCTGTGTGCTTGATGACGCGACGTCAGACGCAGCGCATTTGCGACGTCCATCACGTTGACTATCAGAATTTTTTTGGTCTGGCTGACTGTACCTGTCTTTTAATTAATTTTGATTCCCATATTTCCCTTTTTTTTTCTACATCCGTTAAAAAAAGGACGGTGTGGTGTCTACATTATCTTCCATTAGTACTTCCGTCCGTTATGCACGCACGCAAAGTGCACTCAGACTGCGTTCGTCTGACATTATCCTGAATGGCAAGCTAGCTCACCATTTGGCAAGCTTTTCAGAGACTTAGGCAGGGGTCAGACGAGCGCACTTTTTGCATCCGTCTGACCGCACTGTTTGCTGTCCGTCGTAATTTTTCAAAGGATTCAATAGAGAACAACACACAAAGCACGTGAGCAGTTTTTCACGCGTGGGCAACGCATGTTGCAATGGACACCAAAATGGCATCGACATGAAAAAGCTGGACGGACGTAGAGAAACCCCTGCATACAGTTTTTTTCTAACTGATACAATGTAACCACAATCTCATCCGTTATAAAGTGCATCCGTTCCTGTGCGCAATCGGTGCGCTCGACTGGCCCCAGCCTTAAAGATGATCATAGTACAGGAGGGGTGGGGTCGCGCTTATTCCTCGATGGGGCGGCTGCAACCACCAGATGTATCCAGCCCAGCAACATGTATAAAACATAAGAAAAAAATATGTCATCTGCGCTTATTCCCATTATACTGTGTGAAACAAACCACAATTAGAGGCTTTGGTTTCTATTAATGGCTATTAAGAGAGTAAGCTCACCCGCCAAACCTCAAGGCACCTCTAGTGAGGTTGAGTCCTATCCAAAAATGAAGCCACAGGCTGCTGTGTAGCGAACCATCACTGCTCACGCTGCTTTTCAGTCATGAGGTAGACTGGTGGGCCTTTATTTAACCTCCCTGGTGGTCTAATTTTTTTCAAAATTATGTGTCTAAAAGCGTTTAAATTTTTTTGGAAAGGAAATTTGTTGTTTTATATAGTAAGCCTGTGTTTGGTAGGTGTGTGTTTACTTGACGCTTGCTTGCACAGATTTCAGTGAGTTAGAGTCAGATAAAGTTTGAAACACAAAATAATTTATTATCCCCAAAATAATGGAAATAAATTATATTCAATAATAAAATCAAAACAAAAACACTGAAATCTTTCCGAAAACAAGGGTGCAATATTAGTCTCCGCATATTGCCTCAGTGTAAACAGCCTTGGTATGATCTATTATTTCAATTATGTACACTCTTCTTTAAACAGCAACATTTATAATGCTTACGGTATCAATAATTATATTTTCATATAAGTGATCTTCATGTGTGTGGTCTGTTTCTGATCTGTTAGTGCCAGCTAGTGACCGTTCATGAGAAGTGCATGTTAGGAACTTCACAGTGAAATATTTTTTTTTCACATTTTGCTGCCTGGTCCCGCCCCCCCCCTGCATCTGGTGACTCGCAGGGAGCCTTACCAGGAAGCAGTCCTTACCAGTCGCCGCGATCACACTGCGGGGGACAGTGAGGGAGCGCAGGATGCGGTAAGTATACAACCCGAGTGTGGCTTGGGGTTACCGTTCGCAGTAGCGACATTTAACCCTGAGTCACACTCGGGAATACCACCTGGGAGGTTAATGCCCTCCCAGAAACCAAATTCACCTTTGGGATCAAAAAACAAAGACACGGAGCGGAACATGCTGCAATGATGACCTGGCTGGAGGTACAATAAAACCTACATAGTACAGGAGGGGTCGCGCATATTCCCCGATGGGGCGGCTGCAACCTACATCTGGTGGTTGCAGCCGCCCCATCGGGGAATATACGCGGCCCCTCCTGTATTATGTATGTTTTATTGTACCTCCAGCCAGGTCATCATTGCAGCATGTTCCGCTCCGTGTCTTTGTTTTTTGACTTGCCGCTGAAGATTGCCAATCTGCAGCAATCTGCACCGTACTTCGCTGGTAATTCTCCAGTATTTGGATAACTGACAGTTTAGCCCCTAAACTGCCAATTCTCCAAATACTGGCAAATTAACAGCGACCTTCGATTAGATGAATTGCCACAAAATTTCACCCTTCGGTGGCACCTCTTGTGTCTAGTAATATCAAACCTCTGTCATTCCACTAGGAACCAATTGAAGGCTTGAACCAGGTGGTCCTCCCTTCCTCTGGTCAGGCCAATGGGATCTCAGGAGTATAGGATTTCCCCTTCCAGATAATTTTTACCATTTTAATGCAGGTTTCTATGGCCATTGAATTGCCGTGGTTTCTGGTTGAATTGCACTCACTGGTCAGCAGAGAATAATAAAACCACTATTCTTGCCTTGGTAACAATTGATTCTCTATGGAGATGTTAATACATTATTTCTGGTTAAATAGAATTTATTATTCATGTTAATAGTCAAACCTTGTTTTCAATTTAATCTGTATGCCCTTGAAAGCTAGTGCATTATGAAAGCATCCTACCTGGCTAAATGGCTATAATTTGTTTTTAACTGAATAAGTCAAGTATATATTGTTTGCAGTCTGCGCTTTCCTGTCTATACATTTAACAAAGGGGAGGATTGGACTCTATACATTGAACTTCCAGAATCAGTATTGCAGATTGTGATTTGTTTATTTTTTTTTGTAATTCTTTATTTATAAAGAGTGAATGATACGCAGGTGAAGTGGCAAACAGCGGTAGTCACGCGTGACCAAAACAAAAAACGGAACTCTGAGATTGAACAACATAAGCCAAATGGAGAGGAAATGGAAAAAGGGGGGGATTTCCCAGAACATCCTACCGAAAGGTAGTGGCGCTCAACGGTGCACCCCTAAACCTCCACAGGGGTCTAGAGGCCCATAGAGGAGTGCAACTCCAGGGCCAGGGGGGCAGCCAGATGGCACGCCTGGGGCAAATCCCATGATCCAAAAAAGAGAAGTAAAAAAAAAAAGGGAGGGGTCTCCATATACACAGACGAGCGCATTCTGTGCGTCCGTGCACACTGGACGTACTTTCTGACTGACGACAAGGTAGTGGCCACACAGTCCGGTTTTATGATTGACTGTTTTGTGACAAAGCTATGCGGACATTGCGGACACAGCGCACTCTGTGCGTCCGTCCTAGTGGATTTACCGTACGTACTTGCCTAACCTGCGTCCGTTGTGCGTCCGCACTTCTGTGCGGACGTACTTCGTGTGTGGTCTCAATTGATCATAATTGTATGCTATAACGGACGAACAAATGTGCGGCGACACGGACGTGATCAGTGCGCTCATCTGACACGGGCCTAAGTGTCCAACAAGTCAATCCAGCAGAGCAAAAGGAAAAACTGCGAACCGGGAGAACAAGTCGTCCCCTTTGTCCGGTTCCCGGGGAGGGGAGATCCCACCATCGACTCGCTCCCCACACTGCCTGGGGCCTCGGTAGCTAAGCCCAGAGCCCGGAGATGGGCAATTGAGTCCCCCACTGTAGTCACCGACACAGTGTGCCCATTGCCATGGGAAATCCGTAAGGTGCTGAGCGTCCC
Source organism: Leptobrachium leishanense (assembly GCA_009667805.1). Lineage (NCBI taxonomy): Eukaryota > Metazoa > Chordata > Amphibia > Anura > Megophryidae > Leptobrachium > Leptobrachium leishanense. The sequence continues at coordinate 45,362,054 of CM019075.1, read as the reverse complement.
CCCACTTGTTTGACGAACGCCGAGGGCCTGCAGGAGCAGAGTGGCCGACTTGACCAGGCGTCTGGCAGCCAAGACAAGGAAAGGGAGGTCATGGTAGATCGCCACGTGATGTTTTATTTTTTTTTGTAATTGCACCCTTTCCTTGCATTTTCCAGGAAATGGGATTTATGGTCCTTTTTAAACATATTTGTATGAAATCTTTGTTTAAATGATGGATAAATAATTTAGTTTTTATGTGTAAAATGAGTTTGAATCTTTTTTTCGTAGCACTAGCAGCCACGCTGCTGGAAATGGTTTTTTTTGTGTTTTATATTCTATGTAACGATGCAAACGTTTCTAAATGCAAGCTTCATCTTTTATATATATATTTTTTCTACCACTCCTAGCTGCTGATTGTTGGTGGTTCTTTTGGTCTGCGAGAATTCACCCAAATCCGCTATGATGCTCAACATTTAAAAAGGACGGTAAGTGGCACAAACATTAACATTATTTTAATTAACATTAGTGGGGTTTTGTTTTTATATCATCTGGGGGGGCTTGCTAAATCCAGGAATTTGGTAGCCACTGATGCCGACATTTCTGTTCCATTACCTTATTTTTTATCCGAAGAAAAAATAAATCATTATTTGTCAAATTTTATCAGAGATTTTTCTTAAAGCGAATCATGGTGCACGGCATATATTTAATGTTTAATTGAACATGAGAATACCCCTTGAATACACATAAGGGTTTATTGAGTGACTTTTTCGGTGCTCTCTCGTTCGCCGCACTTCGCGTTAAATTCGCCGACCCTGTGGTGAATACAATTTTCACCGCAGGGTCCCCGAAATGCGGCGAATCGACCCACCGACCGCATCTGAAAAAACACTGATTCGAATCGGTAAACCGTTGCAAAACCACTGAATGAAATGAAAAACTGCTGCAAAACCGCCGTATGCATCCGCCGATCCGCTTCGGTAAACCGTTGCAAAACTACTGAACGAAATGAAATGAAAAACTGATTTAAAACCGCCGTATGCATCCGCCGAATCGATCTGAAAAAAGACGACTGCCCGAACAGACTGCTGACCAGCTGCCGGAAAAAGCAGACTACCTGCCGAACAGACGACAAGCTGCCGAACAGGGGTAAAAAAAAATGCGGGGGCGTGGCTGGCATATCCGTTTTTGATGTTTCCCCCCTAGCCGAGTCACCCTCTCCCCTTTGCTGTGAGCTCTCGCTGTTGTAACCCCCCCCCCACTCCTGTATTCAGAGATGCTTCGGCTATTTTTGGAGAACATTTAAATTTTTCGGCTGACATTCCCCGGCTGGGGCTGATTTTGTTTCATAGAGACTCTGATACATGGATGACTTACAGGGTTATTCAAAGAGATCCGAATGGCTCCCGAAAGGGAACCGAACGCTGAAAATCAGCGTATGGTTACCTTTCCTGGCCATTCAGCTATTCAGAGAGCAGGCAATTCGCCAAATCCTGGCGAATTGCCTGCACATACGGTACCTGTTCGGTGCCTGTTCGAGGGCAGTGAAATCCCCATTAAAAAAACAATGCTTCGTCTATTCAGAGAACACAAACCAGCAGTGAAAGGTTCCCGAAATGCCCTGCCATTCGGTGGTTTAATTCGACAGGTTTTTTCAGGCGAATCCCATAGCCTTCCCATTTATTTCAATATCTAATAAACCGTTAATTATAAAATTCTGCAGTAAAGAGTCTCTTTATAGATTTTTTCGGTATTTTTTTCTTTCTTCAAAATTCCGATTTTTTTTTTTTTTTTTTTTTTTTTTTTTTTTTAACTTTGTCTTTTTTCTGTAACAGCCCTTTTTATTATCATTCACTGGACCTCATATGTAAATTTCAGACATTTTCGCTCAGTAGTTTCTTTGCAAACAGCTTTTCACTTTTCAAACATTCAAGCGTACTGTTTTCCTAATTTATTCACTCCATTCGTCTGCGGTGTCGGGTTTTTCCGGTGGCTGCGCTGCGTGTGATTGGCTCCTGCTCGGGTTTTTCCGGCGTTTTTGGTGGGTTAATCCAGATGTTTTTTGCGGGTTTCGGTGTGCGTTCGCCCTCGTTTTGCGGTGAGTTTTCGGCGACTTTTCCCTGCATTTCAGTGGCCCTGTGGTGCTTGCTGAATACACCGCAGGGTAGCCGAAATGGGATCGCCAAATTGAACCGAATTGAAGAGAACGAAAAGTCCCCGAACGTGCGATGACTTTTCGATTCTCTTTGAATTACCTTGTATATTTTTTTTTTCTGATTTTTGCTCACCTTTTTGCTCACCTGCATTTACCTTTTTTTTTTTCTTTTTTTTGGTGTTTTTTTGTTGGCGTCTACGGGTTTCATCGTGGTGCGCAGATGTGGCTTGACGCCCATACTGCCCCCCCCCCCGAGTCCCCTGGCCAAGTGCCACTTTCTCTCCTTGGCCTTCCACGGTCCGCCGGACTCACAGGAATGTATCGGGGGCGGCACAGTCGTGGCCTCTCCAATACTCCTTCTCCCTTTCTCTCCTGCAGTATTTTGAACATCTCTAGGTGACGTTTTGTATGTTTACTGTTTTCCCCCGTTTTTTTTTCTTCCCCTCTTTTCTTTTCCTTTTTACGCTGAGTTTTGATTGTTGAGTATATATGGCCCTGCGAGGCCCTTTCTTTTTGATTCCAAGCTGACATTGTTATTTCACTATGCGATATACTAGATGACTTGCCGTGGTCCTGCAAGACCACTTACTTTTCTGTTGGATTTATGATTTTCTGCAAAACCCAAAATAAAGAATTAAAAAAAAAAAACCAAAATGCAAATTATTAAAACACATTTAAAAAAATAAATAAAATAATTTATGAAAATGCCTGGAAATAATATATAAGGTCCTATAATAACAATAAAAAGGTCTGTTAGAGATTAATTTAATAAAAAGGTCTGTTACAGATTAATTTTAAAAAAAGCATGTAAAACAAATGAATTAAAAACTTTGCCTAAAATATTTTTGCTGCAAATGAAAAGAATAAACGGTTGAATAAATATTTAAGAAAATTTAATCTGCATTTCTAAGAGCCTGGCTTTTCATTCTCTGCTTTACACTGACTCGATTATTATTGCTCTTGAGGAAGCCGTTTAGGCGAAATGCGTAGAGCATGGAGTGTTAGAAATGCAGATTTAATTTAAGATTTCATCCCTGTAATTTGGTTGCTTGAAGAGGTGTGCATTTGACTCCAGTGCTCTCAGCACAAGCCCTCTGACCAGGCTGACTTCTCTGCGGCCCCCCCCCACCCTACATGAAATTTGGTAGGTGTCTGCAAAAGGGATTTTTGTGTCTTTATTCTTACTTTCCTATTTAATGGACCCACGAAGGCCCGCGTTCCTACTTCTGTTCATTGTCCTTGGCAGACTCTACAAGCATAGGGGAACCAGAGTCTATTTCTCAGCAACAACAATTAGGGTAGCATCGCTGTAGGTAGCCCCTTTCCTACCGGAGATGTTTATTCACCTGCTATAGCGGTGTTTCCCAAACCTGTCCTCAGGACCCCCCTAACAGGCCAGGTTTGCAGATATCTGAAGCACAGCACAGGTGATCTGATTTGCTGCTCAGTGATTGCAGGATTCAGTCTGCTTTCCTCCAAGGTGATCTGCAAAATCTGACCTGGTTGAGGGTCCCGAGGAGAGGTTTGTGAAACACTGCGCTAGGGATCTGGGTAGCTCTACACTAGCCTTGAATTGATCTGTATGTGTGTGTCTGTCTGTCTGATCGATTTTGTTTTTTTACATTGTGTATTAATTGTTAGGTTTTAACGTCACTACTTTCCGGAATCTATCCGTGTTATTCAGAGAGAGGTGAAAAGCAGGAGAATGACTGGAGAATGGAAAATTCTAGGTCAAAATGGCCAAATCAGAACAATTCTCCCATTCATCTCACTTCCAAATTGGCTATTTTGACCTAGAATTTTGCATTCTCCAGTCATTCTCCTGCTTTTCACCTCACTTTGAATAACTCTGTATGACACATCCGAAAATAATATATATCATAATTCTTGTGTATGGGAATTACAGTAACACCTTGTACCAGTACTGTACTATTCAGCAATTCTAACGACCTGAATCATCTCTTTTTATCATCTAAGTCATTGATCTTTTTTTAAATATAAGATCATGTGAAGGGGGGACTCGACTGGATACCAAGGACAACTGCAAAAGTCCAGGACCTGCCAGAAAGACATGTCACATGCTCCATGTCTTCAATAGGCGGCAGAGAAAAAGCCACAGGTGGAATAGATGCCTCATCAGGGCCAGACAAGGACCATCAGGAGCCTCCAGTGTCGGGACTCGCCTGCGTTCACCCCTTTAGTCGCCACCACCCTGCTCATGGCTGTGACTCGGAATGGCGCGGCCCTGCTAACGCTGGTTTTGCCAGTCCACCTCCTGATTCTGCTGCGGAGTCGCTGGTATTGAGCTCTTCTGTTCAATGGCTTTGTAATGTGAATTCAGACTACTTCTCATAATCCTCCCATAATGCTTGCCAAGGTGCTGCGTTCTGGTCTCCAACCACCCAAATCCCAAGAGCCAGAGACGATAGTCTACGCTTGGTGGCCATCTGCTCCTCCTGAATCTCAGCTGTCAGAAGAGCAAGATCTCTCCTTGTAGAAGGTATCGTATCTGGATCCACTCGATGCGTCGATTGACTCGGACCATTATCCCGACCGTGGCGACCACAGACTAATTTGATACAGCCCAAGGAAGGCCCTTGCATTCTTGAGCTAACCATCCACGCAGACACACAGCTTCCCCCAGTCACTTCATTTCTTGGCCCAAAGATGGCATTTTTGGGAGATTTATAGGATTGTCAGAAGCAGGATTCGGGCTTAAAGCAGAGGGATGTACAGGGGTGTGGAAATTTTAAAAAAATCTACTTGTCCAACGGACTAAGTAGTAGTCCGATCTACTTGTCCCTCAGGACGATCAACTTGTCCTGATAATTTCAACAAAATAGTGTTTAAGTAAAGGTCTTTATTCATAACAGCCTATAGAGGCAGCGTCAGATAAATGTGATGAATAAAGACCTTTATTTAAACACTATTTTGTTTTGTGTATCTATGTATATATTAGGGATGCACCAATACCACTTTTTTAAGACAGAGTACTGATACTTTTTTCAAGTACTCACCGATACCGAGTGCCGATACTTTTATGTCATGTGTCCACATTCCAATAAGAACAGACCTCATAAAAATGCCCCCAGCTCACATGTATATATCCCCCCGAGATATATGGATATTGCCCCAGCTCATGGATATTGCCCCAGCTCATAGATATTGCCCCAGCTCATGGATATTGCCCCAGCACATAGATATTGCCCCAGCTCATGGATATTGCCCCAGCACATGGCTATTGCCCCAGCACATGGCTATTGCCCCAGCACATGGCTTTTGCCCCAGCACATGGCTTTTGCCCCAGCACATGGCTTTTGCCCCAGCACATGGATACTGCCCCAGCTCATGGATATACTGCCCCAGCCCATGGATATACTGCCCCAGCCCATGGATATACTGCCCCAGCCCATGGATATACTGCCCCAGCTCATAGATATACTGCCCCAGCTCATGGACATACTGCCCCAGCTCATGGATATACTGCCCCAGCTCATGGATATACTGCCCCAGCTCATGGATATACTGCCCCAGCTCATGGAGATACTGCCCCAGCTCATGGAGATACTGCCCCAGCTCATGGAGATACTGCCCCAGCTCATGGAGATACTGCCCCAGCTCATGGAGATACTGCCCCAGCTCATGGAGATACTGCCCCAGCTCATGGAGATACTGCCCCAGCTCATGGAGATACTGCCCCAGCTCATGGAGATACTGCCCCCAAGCTCTCATGGATATACTGCCCCCAAGCTCTCATGGATAATGCTCCCCAGCTCAGACCCCAGACCAGACATGGGGCGGCTGTTCGAATGCTCTATCGGCATTCGGACAGCCGCACCTGGAGCTCTCTGGCATACTTACCTTCCCGAGCGGCGACGACAAAGTCTTCGCGCCTGCGCTCGTTGAAGGACCCCAGCCGCGATCATGTGGTCCTTCAACGTGCGGAAACTTTCCCAGCGTCGCTCAGGAAGGTAAGTATGCCGGAGAGCTCCAGGGGCGGCTGTCCGAATGCCGATAGAGCATTCGAACAGCCGCCCAAGCCCCTCGGATGCTGGCAAGCCGGCTCAATGCCGGTTTCCGGTATTGGGGGCGTCCCTGGAATTAGTTCGCAGTCGGGCGGGCTTCTAGCCCGCCGGACTGCATCTAAAAAAAAAACTACTCGCCCGGATCTTCATGTCCCGGGCGTCGGGCAATACAATTCCCACACCCCTGGATGCAGAAGATGCCCACCTGAGTGACAGGAGTCGAGTCTAGATGAAACTCTCGTTTCTGAATGGGGAAAATGATCAGGCTTTTTTTTTTTTTTTAAGTCTTTAATGAAAAAATCATATATACATGTTTTTTTGTGAATGATGATACAAAATCTGGGTATCAACTTTAGACTTATGCTGTTTTTAGCATGTAGTAGAAGAATGATTATTATGCTTTTATTAACGATCAACAGATTCAGCAGTGCTATACAAAGGCACAACTTGATACTGTCAAGAGAAAGATAACTACATGTGAACAAGACATAAATCAACAGTTAACAACAAATCATCAAGTTAGTGCAGTAGGAAATAGGAATAAAGGACCGAGTTCACAATGATGGATCCGACCTAGGAATACAGTCTAGTTAATGGGTTATAGCAAGGATCATAATGTAACGATTGAGAAAGCACTCTCAGATTTACATACAGGGTAATTCAATGAGATCCGAATGACTGCCGAAAGGGAACCGAACGCTGAAATTCAGTGTTCGGTTACCTTTCTTGGCCATTCGGCTATTCAGAGAGCAGGCAGTTCGCCAAATCTTGGCGAATTGCCTGCACATACGGTGCCTGTTCGAGGGCAGTGAAATCCCCATAAAATAGCACTGCTTCGGCTATTCAGAGAGCACAAACCAGCAGTGAAAGGTTCCCGAAATGCCCTGCCATTCGGTGGTTTAATTCGGCAGGTTTATGCAGGCGAATCCCATAGGCTTCAATGTTAAAAATATTCCCGTTTTAATTCAAGATCTAATAAACCGCTCATTATAAAATTCTGCAGTAAAGAGTCTCTTTATTTATAGAATTTTTAGGATATTTTAAGCATTTTTCGGGTTTTTTATTTTAAAACAAAATTCAGTTTTTTGTGTTTTTTTTAACTTATTTTTTTCTGTAACAGCCCTTTTTATTATCATTCATTGGACCTTACATGTAAATTCCAGACATTTTCGCTCAGTAGTTTCTTTGCAAACAGCGTTTCACTTTTCAAACATTCAAGCAAACTGTTTTTCTAAGTTGAAAAACAAAAATTGGTGGTGTTGCGCTAAAGGAAAGTAATAAAACTTATGTATGGTCTATTTTGAAGGCATGCTATACTGCACAGCAAAAAAGAGAAAGAAAGTTCTATTTCTCAATAGTTCGTTCAATGGATATCCAGTCTCTGTTGTAGAAAGGATTTTCAGTGAAATCTTCCAAGACTTTGGAACGAATGACCACTTCTTTGGTGAATCTTCATTAAAAAGTATATATCTCGGAAAAAGAGAAACTCGATAGTGTTATACCGTTTATTAATGTGTATACAAATCTACTGACATAATATACGTACAGAAAAAAGAGGTAGTGGGTTTAGGATTTGATCTCACCCACTGCCAGATAAAACATCACGTCCCAATCAAGCCTCTATAGACAAAACCACCAGGAGCTCCCGGGCTGCTTCCAAGGTGGTCACTCAATGCCAAAGGTGGGACCGCGATGATAAAGTGACGTAGTGCTGACGCGTTTCGCCCCGCCCACGGGACTTCATCAGAGCATACGTCACTATGCCATCATCCTCTCTAAATAGTGTCTTAACTTGACACACCTGGTGAAATTCTAATGAAATTCTCTGTAGCCACTCCCTATGGGAGATCCTACAAATGCTTCAGTATGTTTAAATATATTGCAAATGGAAGCACAAAAACAAATGTATTAAAAGATTGCCATATATAGGCGATCACAAACAGCCCTAAGAATAATCTTTAAGGCAAAAATTCATAACACCCATAAAACACTCTGTGTATGGATCAATGATTATTTTAAAAAACAATATTAAAAAAACAGCATTGAGAACGAACAGCATTAAAAAACGAACAGCATTTAAAAAACAAACAGCATTTAAAAAAAAAAGAGAGAAAAATGAAAAGACCGTTGAGATACTAGTAGAAACTGAACGAATTCCTTTTGACAACACCATCACTTTGAATCAGAAGGGGATTTTCAATCTATCCGAAAGGACACTCTCTCCTATGGAGATTGAAGTTCTCAGTAGGGGTTTGAAATTTGCCCCCACACGTAAACATGATGGGTTTAAAGCATTGATTGATGTCAAGAAATTTGTCCGCAATTTAACTTTAAAAAAGTTTTTTTGTAAGAATCCAATTGAAAACAGCAATCCGATTATCACTACATATGTACACACAGATTTGAAAACTAGATCAACCTTCTTTCCTCAGTTCTGCAAATCTAGCTCCATGGACATGTTTGAAAAACTAGTCATTAAAGATTTAGAAAAAATTAATAACAAAAAGAATTCCGTCTATGGGAACAGGAATTACAACAATATGTCTAAAAAAGAAAGAGAGGCTTTGAAAATACTCAAGGAAGATAAAAATACAATAATTAAACCGGCGGATAAAGGGGGAGGGATTGTTTTGATGACAAAAACCAAATATATAGAGGAGTGTGTAAGACAATTGAGTGATAATAACACATACAAAATCATGAAAAAAGATCCTACTAGTGATATGAAAATAACATTAATGGCACTACTGAATGAAGGGCGGATAAACAATATTTTGAACAAAAAGGAATATGAATATTTGTCTATTAATCATCCAAAAATACCTACCTTCTACATTTTACCGAAACTCCACAAAAATAGAGAAAATCCTCCTGGCCGCCCCATAATATCGGGCATTGGATCCATTTCCTCGAGACTGTCAGAATATATTGATATTTTTTTGCAGCCTGTAGTGAAGAACACTAGGTCATATCTAAAGGATACCAAGGACATTTTGAATATTTTAATACAACATCAATGGCAGGACGACTTCTGGCTAGTGACGGGGGACGTTGCTTCCCTTTATACTATCATTCAGCATTTTAAGGGTCTTCAAGCTACATCCAAATTTTTGGAGATGGATGGAAAAATTCCTTTGGAACAGAGAGACTTTTTAATAGCTAGCATTAAGTGGATTTTACATAATAATTATTTTTGGTTTAATCAAGATTTTTATATTCAGGTGGCGGGCACTGCGATGGGAACGAGGTTCGCACCCAGTTATGCTAATCTTTTTATGGCTTTTTGGGAGGAGACTTTTTTGGATGACTTCCTGGGTGCGGGCCTCGTTACCTATCGTCGATATATCGATGATGTCATTTTTATTTGGAAGGGAGATGAGGCCTCTCTACAGGTTTTTTTAGCTTTTTTGAATAGGAATGATTTTAATATCCATTTGGATTTTAATTATAGCAAACAGGAGGTGGTCTTTTTAGATTTATATATTTATATAGAGAATGCCACCATTAAAACACGTACCTTTTTTAAACCTGTAGATGTCAACAGTTATATCCATTTTTCCAGCGGACATTTTTCCCCTTGGCTTAATAACATCCCCAAGGGACAACTTATGCGTCTTAAGAGGAACTGCACTGAGAATGAGCACTTTTTGAAAGAATCGGTGAAACTTCTAGCTGACTTCAAAGAAAAAGAATACCCCGAGACAATTTTAGAGGAAGCTTTTCAAGGGGTGAAGAAGATCGATAGATCTACTCTTTTAACACAAACGAATTTTGGAAGAAAAAAGAAACCCACAACGAGGTTGATTTTTGATTTTGACAACCTACATATGGATATTAAGAAGACTATAAATAAATTCTGGTATCTTTTGATGGAAGATGAGGATCTGAGGGGCATTTTGAATGAAAGACCCAGTATCACCTTTAGGGGTGCCCCCAGTTTAAAACAAACCTTAGTCCAGAGTTATATAAAAGAACATAAACAAACAGGATGGCTACAACAAGAAAAAGGTTTTTTCTATTGCAAAAATTGCCAATCGTGTAAGAACTCGAATAGTCCAAAAAGTAGCAATTGCGTCAAGAATTACAAATCGAATATAACAAATATTGAGTACCCGATCAACAATTTAATTACATGCAAAACCAACAATATTATCTATTTATTGGAATGTCCGTGCGGACTACAGTATGTGGGACGCACGGCAAGACCTTTACACAAACGCATAGATGAACATATTCGCAATATTAGGAATGGGTATATGCAACATTTTGTTTCCGCACATTTCTTTAAGTCTCATAATTCGGACCCAAGAGGTCTAAAGTTTTTGGGCATTAAAAGGATAGGAAAATATTGGAGAGGAGGCAATAACATTCAGAGAATGGGGCAGGAAGAGATGAGGACAGCATACGATTTAAGAACTTTCACTCCTTTGGGTCTCAATGTTGATTTTGATCTATATAATTTCCTTACCTAATTGTATTTTTATGGTAGTTATGATTCCTGCCCTTCATCATGTATTATTATGTGTCTCTATTATGGCTATACGTATTCCATTGTATGCGGTATATTTTTACTGTTTGTACTTTATTACTAATAGTTTTTGAATGATGTAATATTTTACGGATGTTTTTGTCCATATGTTTTTTACTTTTTTACATTTTACTCTTGTAATTATGTAGTTATGTCTTAAGATCCCTCCCCTCCCCTTTTTGGAGCGTTCTTAGAAGTATTAAGAATCTATACTCTTTCTAATGTTCGTTGTTTAGTGCTGTTTGTTTTTTAAATGCTGTTCGTTTTTTAATGCTGTTCGTTTTCAATGCTGTTTTTTTAATATTGTTTTTTAAAATAATCATTGATCCATACACAGAGTGTTTTATGGGTGTTATGAATTTTTGCCTTAAAGATTATTCTTAGGGCTGTTTGTGATCGCCTATATATGGCAATCTTTTAATACATTTGTTTTTGTGCTTCCATTTGCAATATATTTAAACATACTGAAGCATTTGTAGGATCTCCCATAGGGAGTGGCTACAGAGAATTTCATTAGAATTTCACCAGGTGTGTCAAGTTAAGACACTATTTAGAGAGGATGATGGCATAGTGACGTATGCTCTGATGAAGTCCCGTGGGCGGGGCGAAACGCGTCAGCACTACGTCACTTTATCATCGCGGTCCCACCTTTGGCATTGAGTGACCACCTTGGAAGCAGCCCGGGAGCTCCTGGTGGTTTTGTCTATAGAGGCTTGATTGGGACGTGATGTTTTATCTGGCAGTGGGTGAGATCAAATCCTAAACCCACTACCTCTTTTTTCTGTACGTATATTATGTCAGTAGATTTGTATACACATTAATAAACGGTATAACACTATCGAGTTTCTCTTTTTCCGAGATATATACTTTTTAATGAAGATTCACCAAAGAAGTGGTCATTCGTTCCAAAGTCTTGGAAGATTTCACTGAAAATCCTTTCTACAACAGAGACTGGATATCCATTGAACGAACTATTGAGAATAGAACTTTCTTTCTCTTTTTTGCTGTGCAGTATAGCATGCCTTCAAAATAGACCATACATAAGTTTTATTACTTTCCTTTAGCGCAACACCACCAATTTTTGTTTTTCATGTTATATGCTTTCTGAATTTGGTGGATATCAGGGTGGTGTTTTTTTGCTGCTCATTGTTTTTGGGTGTTTCCACAGTATAAACCCTCTTTGCTTGTTTTTCTAAGTTATTCGTCTGCGGTGTCGGCTTTTTCCGGTGGCTGCCCCGCGTGTGATCGGCTCCTTCTCCGGTTTTTCTGGCATTTTCGGCGGGTTAATCCAGATGTTTTTGCAGGTTTCGGTGTGTGTTCGCCCTCGTTTTGCGGTGAGTTTTCGGCGGGTTTGCGGCAACTTTTCCCTGCAATTCGGGGACCCTGTGGTGCTTGCTGAATACACCGCAGGGTCGCCGAAACGGGATCGCCAAATCGAACCGAATTGAACGAAAAGTCACCGAACGTGCAGTGGCTTTCCGATTCTCTTTGAATAACCCTGATATTATCTTACTGCAGGCATTGGGTGGGGAAAATCTAAATTTTTGGCCCTAAACATAGCTTTTTTGCAAACAGATTTGTGATGATTTCACTCATCTCGCCAGTGGGTGGCAGTATTGTACCTCTCACCACGTTAACTCACGCATGCCAATGTTGAAGGATTGGGGAGCATGTGTAAGAAATAAGAATTCTGCAAGTGTCAGGCGAGATGCAGCGGGCTCATTAACGTCAGGCCGAACTTTATTGGCCGGAGCAATAATCCATTTAGCTCTTATACTGTGGTTTTCTTTCATCCAACGTAAAATGTGAGATTTTGTTACAGGTAGGACCAATATTCGTTTAAGTGTCTGGTGTTCTAAAGCCTTAAAATATCTCCTTTGCTGGAAAAAGATGCCGTTATTTTATCGCTTAGATTTTTTTATGTCCTTTACAGTCATTTTCAGCATAAGTACCCAGTAAGGGTTGCTGCCCATCGTCTTGCTTTTAGATTGCATCTTCTCAGGTTTCTTTACCAAATCGTTTTCTCTAGAAAATACTGATCCAAAAAATAAAGGATCGACTCTAACAGATGCGCAGAGAAGGACTGTTTCGTGCATGAACAATTAGGTCAAATAAACCTGAAGGAGAAACTGAAACTTTTTCTTAAAGGTACATTATTAAAAATCAGTGGGATTAACTATAAAATGAATACTTTTTGGAAAAATAGAGGTTTTTTTTACCTTAAATGATTGGGCACAGCTGCGGACAACTTCCGGCCAATTATTTTATTATTAATTTTCTTTTTGGTGACTTTATTCATCTATTCTCCCTCTCCATGCTTCTCCTCTTCAACGCTCGGACGCCTGAACACAGTCCATGAAGCTTTTTTTGTGCAATTTATGTTCCTACACACATTGCGTAGCAATACAGGACTCGCGCACTTTACATACACAAGTTCCGCAGCGCCTGCACAGAATGATGGATAGGAGTCCAAAAACAAGTCAGGGGTTGTGGGCAGGTAGTACAGGTTCAGTAGCATGATACAACAAGCCAGGGACCATGGGCAGGCAGTGCAGGTCCAATAGCATGATACAACAAGCCAGGGATCATGGGCAGGCAGTACAGGACCAATGGCATAACACAACAAGCCAGGGATCATGGGTAGGCTGTACAGGTCCAAAAGCATGATACAACAAGCCAGGGATCATGGGCAGGCAGTACAGGTTCAGTAACATGATACCAAAAGCCAGGGATCATGAGCAGGCAGTACAGGTTCAGTAACATGATACCACAAGCCAGGGATCATGGGCAGGCAGTACAGGTTCAGTAACATGATACAACAAGCCACGGATCATGGGCAGGCAGTACAGGTTCAGTAACACGATACCACAAGCCAGGGATCATGGGCAGGCAGTACAGGTTCAGTAACACGATACCACAAGCCAGGGATCATGGGTAGGCAGTACAGGTTCAGTAACACGATACCACAAGCCAGGGATCATGGGCAGGCAGTACAGGTTCAGTAACACGATACCACAAGCCAGGGATCATGGGCAGGCAGTACAGGTTCAGTAACATGATACCACAAGCCAGGGATCATGGGCAGGCAGTACAGGTTCAGTAACATGATACAACAAGCCAGGGATCATGGGCAGGCAGTACAGGTTCAGTAACACGATACCACAAGCCAGGGATCATGGGCAGGCAGTACAGGTTCAGTAACACGATACCACAAGCCAGGGATCATGGGCAGGCAGTACAGGTTCAGTAACATGATACCACAAGCCAGGGATCATGGGCAGGCAGTACAGGTTCAGTAACATGATACAACAAGCCAGGGATCATGAGCAGGCAGTACAGGTTCAGTAACATGATACAACAAGCCAGGGATCATGGGCAGGCAGTACAGGTTCAGTAACATGATACAACAAGCCAGGGATCATGGGCAGGCAGTACAGGTTCAGTAACCTGATACCACAAGCCAGGGATCATGGGCCGGCAGTACAGGTTCAGTAGCATGATACAAAAAGTCAGGGGTCACGGGCTGGCAGCAAATAGAAAACACAGACGTTAGGTCTGGAAATAATTGAACACGGACACCATTTTCATAATTCTGACCCTGTACGCCACCGCAATGGATTTGAAATTAAACAACCAAGATCCAATTTAAGTGCAGACGATTATCTTTAATCTGAGGGTTTGAACTAGGGGTGTGCATGACTTTTTTTTTTTAAGTTTTGTCTTTTTTATTTAGGTGGTTTTTTTTCTTCGTTTCGGATCATTTATGACAGTTTTTCTTTCGTTTTGGATCATTTAGATTAGGTTATTCGGATCAATTCGGCGATCCGGGTCATTTCACCGATTCGGATCAGTTGTTTTTTTTGCTTTTTTTATTGCTTATTTAAGAATGGGAAGTAGATTACTACCATTAGAATTAGGGATGCACCGACAGTGTGCGGATTCATATACTGCATTAATTATACTGCAGAGAGGCGCTTCCCAGCAGTGTGTGGATTCACATGCTGCATTAATTATACTGCAGAGAGGCGCTTCCCAGCAGTGTGTGGATTCATATGCTGCATTAATTATACCGCAGAGAGGCGCTTCCCAGCAGTGTGTGGATTCATATACTGCATTAATTATACTGCAGAGAGGCGCTTCCCAGCAGTGTGTGGATTCACATGCTGCATTAATTATACTGCAGAGAGGCGCTTCCCAGCAGTGTGTGGATTCATATGCTGCATTAATTATACCGCAGAGAGGTGCTTCCCAGCAGTGTGTGGATTCATATGCTGCATTAATTATACCGCAGAGAGGTGCTTCCCAGCAGTGTGTGGATTCATATGCTGCATTAATTATACCGCAGAGAGGCGCTTCCCAGCAGTGTGTGGATTCATATGCTGTATTAATTATACCGCAGAGAGGCGCTTCCCAGCAGTGTGTGGATTCATATCCTGCATTAATTATACCGCAGAGAGGCACTTCCCAGCAGTGTGTGGATTCATATGCTGCATTAATTATACCGCAGAGAGGCGCTTCCCAGCAGTGTGTGGATTCATATGCTGCATTAATTATACCGCAGAGAGGCGCTTCCTAGCAGTGTGTGGATTCATATGCTGCATTAATTATACTGCAGAGAGGCGCTTCCCAGCAGTGTGTGGATTCACATGCTGCATTAATTATACGGCAGAGAGGCGCTTCCCAGTAGTGTGTGGATTCATATGCTGCATTAATTCTACCACAGAGGGGCGCTTCCCAGCAGTGTGTGGATTCATATGCTGCATTAATTATACTGCAGAGAGGCGCTTCCCCCGCTGCATTAATTATACTGCATAGAGGCGCTTCCCCGCAGTGTGTGGATTCATACGCTGCATTAATTATACTGCAGAGAGGCGCTTCCCCGCAGTGTGTGGATTCATATGCTGCATTAATTATACTGCAGAGAGGCGCTTCCCAGCAGTGTGCGGATTCATATGCTGCATTAATTATACTGCAGAGAGGCGCTAACCAGCAGTGTGTGGATTCATATGCTGCATTAATTATGCCGCAGAGAGGCGCTTCCCCGCAGTGTGTGGATTCACATGCTGCATTAATTATACTGCAGAGAGGCGCTTCCCCGCAGTGTGTGGATTCACATGCTGCATTAATTATACTGCAGAGAGGCGCTTCCCCGCAGTGTGTGGATTCACATGCTGCATTAATTATACTGCAGAGAGGCGCTTCCCCGCAGTGTGTGGATTCATACGCTGCATTAATTATTCTGCAGAAAGGTGCTTCCCAGCAGTGTGTGGATTCATATGCTAAATTAAACTGCAGAGAGGTGCTGCCTGGCAGTGTGCGGATCCATATGTTGCATTGTAACGTTTGGGTTAAAAAGCCTTGTTTCTTTAAAAAAGTTAGGAAACACATATACCTTAACACCAGCAGAGGCAGGTTATCATTCAAGCCAGAATATTGGATCGGAGAGTGCCAAATGATGTCAAGGTACAAAAACGCAGAAGAAATCACCAGAGTGCTACTTTTATCCGGATATATGCCGACGGTCCTTTTGGTTCCCACTGTTCCAGGTGGTGGAGTGATGCCGCTTACTCGCCAATATGACTCTCCTTGTTCCTTTTCAAAGTAACACCAACTCACATCACTCTAAATGCATTATTGAAGTGGAATGCTGTACCTGTAAGAGACGGCCTGAGCATTCTCCCATATCAATGCCACTTGAGGTCAACATAAAGATGTTAGGCATGTGTCATTTTGTGCACACACTTTGTGGCATGCACAAATGACACCATCCAACAAGACGCCACTTACACCTATAGAACCTTCCAGGCTTCACTCGGATCTTGCCTATTTTGGTTGTTGCTATACTCTTTAGCACATTTCCATTTTCTCTGTTTTGACTGATTTTTATGATAGGAGTTACCATTTTTTTAAATTTTTTGATTAAGACAGAGTACCAATACTTGGCATACTTGCCGATACCGATTACTGATACTTTATATATTGGAAAATGGTCACATGACATTAATTTAAGATTTTGCTGAATGCCTGTTCAATTTATGGAAGTATTGAAAGGTATGGCCAGACACCCACTGCACGGGCTTGCGTACACACTGTCAGGGTTTCCCCCACCAGATGAGGTTGTAAGAGGGAGAGAGCTCAAGGGACACAGCTGGGAGGCAAGAAGTAGCAGAATACAGACTACTCAGGTACTCAGGAGCTAGGAACCAGGGGAACTGCTTCAATACTGGAGCGATGAGAAAGTGGGCCCTCTGTTATTTTATACCCAGTTGTTCCCATCTGATCCAATCGAAGGCCCGTGATGTCATCGGTGCGCGACGCGGCCCTGCTGCCGTATTGGTGGAGACCGGCACCGCACGTGTCCCTGGTCAGAGGCCCAGACAAGGCCTGAAGCCTGGAGCTCCGCCGGGGACTGCCGGCTGGCGGCCTTGGATCCAGCATCAACTCTCCCCGGGGACCGCAGCCACGCCAAGGAGGTGAGCCTCCTACTGCATGCCTGGTAACGCTAGGTAGCCGAGTCGACCGCCTTGCCGCACCTCCCGCCAGAATGCTGGGTGAGCGGGGAGGCGGCCGAACTCGATGCCAGCGGCCCTGACACACACAGACACCCAGACCTCAGACACACTGGTGCCATCTGGCAAAATGCACTAATGGCCAGCAGGGGAACCTGGCAGAATGCTATGTTGCTAGCAAGGGGCTGCTGGCATGTCTAAGATATGACGCGGCTCCAGGACCTGTGGCTGCACTCTTGCAAAATCTTACAAGGCTGCGTGAAAAATCTGTATCGAGGGTATTTGCACGAGTACAAATACTTGTACAAATGCTCGGTGTTGGCATCCCCAATTTGTGACCTCCTATTGTTTATTGGCCATACTGGATTTCTGGTATCCCCGACTCTGCTGTCTCCTCAATTATGCTCTCCACTATTGTCCCTTGATCTCAGCATTGTCTATTGGCCATCTTTTGTGTCCTCGTAACGAACTGTATAGTGCTCGCACTGAAGTAGCGTAGACTGGATTATAGAGAGCAGATTTTTTTTGACAACCAGAGACCGTGAAAACAAAGCTAAGCTCCCAATCCAGGGAGTAGACACAGTCTAGAATCACACTTAAAGGAACACTCCAACAAAAAAATCACCCCCCGTTTTTTTTTCCTAACCTATCCCTATTCCCTTAATAAAACTTTTTTTTTTTTCTTCTTGTAACTGCAATACTTACCTTAAAATCCTCTTGTTTCCAGCGGCGGTTTTTTTTTTTATACTCACCTCCCTCCTCTTCCGCTCCCGTCCTTCTTCTTGCTGCGTCTTGGCTTCTGGTTTACGTGAGAAGCGCGCATGCGCGCCTCTCACATAAGCCAGCCAATCGGCAGGCTTCCTCCCGGCTCCCTCTGAGGATTAGTGTTGCGCGCAAGAGGATGCGCGCAACACTAACCCTCAGAGGGAGCCGCCAGCTTCTGCGGGGAGTAGGAGACGTCATCGCGCTGAAAGCGCGATGACGTCTCCTACTCGGCAAAAGTCGGCAGAAGCGGGAAATATGATTCCCGCTCTGCTGACTGACAGCTGGAGGGCGGAGTAAAGTCCTCCGCCTCTCTCAGCTGTTTTCAGCCTTTTCTGCAGATCGGCTGAGCGGAGGGAGGGGGGACAAAGGGCGGCATACTCCGGGCATCATGACCACCTAAAATAGCTTAGGTGGTCATGTTGCCTAGAGTATCCCTTTAAGCTCGATTTGGTTTCGTGACCAAAGGACAACTTAGGCTGGGGTCAGACCAGCGCACTTTTAACTGGCGCACATAATTACGGCCGCACTAGCAGCAGATGACGGGCAATGACGGACAATATACGATGTACGGCCGCACAAACGTCCGGCCGTGCAACGCAAGTGGAATTTGAACGCATTTTTTTGAGAACGCTGAACCGCTAGTACTGACGTACTGAGTGCGCAGCTGCGGCATAGCGGCGTGTTTGCGTGATTAGGAGATGTCAGACACTGCTAATGTCCAGCCTACATAACGTCCAGACGCAAAAAGAGTTTTATTGACGATCCGTACAAAATCACGCCCGAAAATGCCCGTTGTCTGACCGTTTTTGCGCATTCCGTGAAAAAATACGTCAATGCGTTTGGACGCACTTTTTCACTTTCGTGGGGAAAAATGCTTTTGTCTGACCCTAGCCTTAGTGCTGTAACATAATTATGACAGATCTTGGACTTAAACACAGTATACAAAATTGTAAAAGTAGCAGGATTCTTGCGTTCGTTCGTATATAAAGGTTTATCACGGCATATGAGTTGTGCAGACTGCAGGGTAGTAACCTCGGAGAGAAACCTTATTTTTGTAAGTATTTATGATCGTACAGATTTCAGATCGTATGTAGTATATGCAGAGCTCACAGCGTGATCGTCAAACCCACAGGAAGGTGCCTTGTGATTAGGTCAGTACGAGCAGCTATCAGAGGCCAGAAGCGTAACTAAGATTGTTCAAGGAGACGGGCAGGTCTCATACATGCATATACGAATCAGAACATCGACTCGAACGAACAAACACAAAAGGGGAAAAAACCGAGAATCGTCAATTGGCAAGCTGGGTCGAAATATGTGATCAAGGTCCTCAGTCACAATTGGGTTGGCAACAAATTCCTTCAATTAGCAAACAGGCGATGCGGGAAGTAAACTCCACGTCAGGGCGACGAGGCAACTCCTCGCG
This sequence comes from Leptobrachium leishanense, assembly GCA_009667805.1. NCBI lineage: Eukaryota > Metazoa > Chordata > Amphibia > Anura > Megophryidae > Leptobrachium > Leptobrachium leishanense. The sequence goes on along the minus strand of CM019075.1, from coordinate 45,342,673 downwards.
CCCTGCTTTAAACCCGGCAGCTCCTCGTGACCACGCCAGGCACCGCCGCCTCAGACTCCGATCGGCCATCACAAGGTGCTGGCACTCGACCAGCCTGTGGCACTGAACCATGCCCAGACCCCCCCAGGGGGCGCAGCAGGGGCCGAGGACGTAACAGTCCTCCTTCTTTGCCCAACCATAACCATTATGTCTCCCTTTGTTTATCCCTTAGTGCTTTCTTTTTATATCTGCTACAAATCCGGCCGTTACAAGGACCTGTATTAGGTTCTCCGCTGCTGCAATCCTTATGTGTGTTTGGGCCTTCTTTACCATGAAAGGGCACAGAGAGATTGTTTGAAGCTGATCTTTATTACACCATGAGGCTTCTGATATTTTGTGGCATGCGCTTGCTTCGCAAGGACTAGTGCACCCGATGACCTAGAGGCAAAGGGGCATTATCTAAGTGAGCCAAAGTATGAGCCACTTTGTAATGACTTGCAAAACCATCAGAAGGAGCTGAAGAGACAGCAACAGAAATACCTAATCAATTGTCAAAACGACTCAAAGGCAAGGTTTGGCTATTGCTCAGCATGGGAATAGCAGTAACGTCCAACCCAACCACAGAGGCATGCATGATGCTACATTTTGTTTCTTTTAACCCTTTGTTTGACCCTCCATGGTGTCACCCTATTATTATGTGACATATACTGGCACCCATAATTCTGACATGGATATCAGGTCCTGTCATTGCATTGACCGGCACCGGCAAAACCAACCACATATCCAATCCCAGAATATTCATGCGAGTAGTTGTTCAGACTGAGTAAACCTCTCACATCTGCTGTGACCCAGCTCGGAAGTCAGCCGCCTGCCAGGCATACCTTTTTAACATCTGTTGATCCCACTCTGTTCATGCGATCAGAGCATTATTTGGGCAGAGAGCTAGCCTTGGGGAGATCTATAGGTGATACATTGAATTTAGTGCTAACCCAAGGAGGGGGGATGCTGGTGCCCTGTTTTAAGGGGACCTCATGGTCATTTTGAATCAAAGTAGATCCTCTGGCATACAGAGATTAGTCACACCAGCATCAGGGAGTCCTGTGCACCCGTGCAGTCAGAGCTGACCCAGGGCGATCCCTGCTATTATTCTTTGGTCCATTCTTGGGGAGGAAATATGCATCCCTGTTTTTGTTTATAAGAAGGCCTGTTGGGGACGGAGCTGTTGGCCAATGAGAGCTGCCACACAGCGGGGAGCTCTCCAGCTATTTTCATTACCGCTGACTGTGTTACCTGATTTCCTGACTGTTTGAGACTGCCAGTCGGCGAGGACGTGTTTTACCAGACTGCTACTTGGTCTCCGGGTCCCACTGCTCCTGGTTTGGGCGCTGTGCCGACTGTTTTGAGACCGCGAGCCTGTTTATGCGGCCTACCGCTGGTAGTCATTTTGTGGGTCTCTGCCTTTTTCTGGAGGACACTGCAGGCCTTCGCAACTGCTGATTCCCCCAGCCTCGATGGTGGGGAAGAAGTCCGGGAAGCGGACACACCCTGCAGAGAACGAAGGTCAAAGCGACATCCGGGCATCGCTGTGTTGCACTCCAGGCTCCCCCAGGAGAGATTTGGAGTCCCGGTCGCCACCCCCCGCTACTCTGTGGGTAAAGGGGACCTGTCTTGGCCTGAGGAACGTGTGACAGCTGCGCATACCAGAACGCTCATCACCTAATCGGCGACAGAGACAAGGGGAGACTACCCTCTGTGATCCCCGATACCTGATCTCGCAGCTGCTGTTCCACCCTGGCTCGCAATCTCTGCCAGTTGCCCGGGCCCTGGATGTGCCGCCTGATGACTCCACACCTCTTACAAGGGGGGATTTTGGTCGTCCTGTGGATGAATTGCAGGGTATATGGTAGGTGAACGTACGAGGAATTCGTGAAGAGGTGGCTGCTGTGTCGTCCAAAGTGAAGGCCGTGCAGGTGGATGGTGCGTTCGCAGAGCAGGTCTGGCTGGCAGATCATGTCGGGGCTGGAGACCCAGGCGGATCATCTCTCACGCGCACTGGAGACTGTGGAGATGTGACATCGCCCGAGGAATGTACACAGATCCGTGGAATACCTGAGTCGGTGTCCCCTGCTGACCTCTTGGGCTTCGTGTTTTGGCTTGTCCTGTCTCCTTTTGGCCATTTCTGACCTGACCCTTCGATTTTTTTTTTTTGTATCAGCTTCTCGTCTTCATAAGGTTGCCACGGCTCCTTTTGGAGGCCCCACGAGATGTTCTGGTCGTGGTCTGTGACTTCTCCACTAAAATGGCGATGAGTCTACCGCAGGCCCATACTGTTTTTGTTTTTGAAGCCGTGTCCTTATCTCTTTTTCATGACCTGCCGCTCCTGACTCTGCTGCCGAGATGCTATTTCCTAGAGGTTACTGTGACTCTGCAGGTGGCAGGGATTCGTTACTGATAGGGTGTCTCAGGCACTCTGGTTGTCCAACAGGGTGCTATTTCTCATGTCCTCACAAGCCCCAGATGATGCTTGGCGTCTGTTCCCTAAGCTCGGTATCTCGCCTCCGAATCTTATCTGGTCCCCAGAGTCTACAGTGGCAAGAAAAAGTATGTGAACCCTTTGGGATTACGTGGAGTTTTGCACGAATTGGTCATAAAATGTGCTCTGATCTTCATCTAAGTCACAACAATTTGAAAAACACAGTCTGCTTAAAATAATACAACACAAACATTATATGTTTTCATGATTTTACTGAATATAACATGTAAACATTCACAGTGCAGGGTGGAAAAAGTATGTGAACCTTTGGACTTAATAACTGGTTGACCCTCCTTTTGGCAGCAATAACCTCAACCAAACGTTTCCTGTAGTTGCAGATCAGACCTGCACAACGATCTGGAGTAATTTTGGACCACTCTTCACAAAACTGTTTCAGTGTAGCAATATTCTTGGGATGTCTGGTGTGAATCGCTCTCTTAAGGTCATGCCACAGCATTTCAATCGGGTTGAGGTCAGGACTCTGACTGGGCCACTCCAGAAGGCGTATTTTGTTTTGTTGAAGCCATTCTTTTGTTGAATTACTTGTATGCTTTGCGTCATTGTCCTGTTGCATCACCTATCCTCTGCGGAGCTTCAGTTGGCGGACAGATGGTCTTACGTTTTCCTGCAAAATGTCTTGATAAACTCTGGAATTCATTTTCCCATCAATGACAACAATCCATCCAGGCCCTGAGGCAGCAAAG